>OY987269.1:22405386-23005386 GCA_963920665.1 Straminergon stramineum | reverse complement strand
AAGCTGCATAATTATGTAACTTTTTTTTTGACACAAATGAAACGATAATTATGTAACTTTAAACTCGATGTTGATGAGAGGGGTAGAGTGTGTGACAGGACAGACTTAAAACATGGATCTGCTCACCATCTCCTTGGAAAAAAAACTTTAAAAAAAAACTTTTCATTTATGTCAAAAAAAATGAACAAAAACACAACATAACACATGGACCGAGATTGAAATGTAATGTTTAGGCAATGAAATCACTTTCATTTGTTTCAAAAAAAAAATGTAATGCTTAGCACAAGGCAATGAGTCCTGTCAGCATTGATGTAATCAGCTCAGTGTGGAAAGGCAGGCAACAAAGGAGGTGCAGCCAGAGTTTCAGGTCATTCTACAAAGACTTCAATTGTGTATCAAATATGGAGGAAGACATTGACTTATAGGACCTGGGAGTGTTTAACAATTTTTGAAAAATTTAACAAAATTGCTGCACTCAAAACCTTTAGGTAGCAATTTTTTGATAGAATACACAAATAATCACTTTAAAGAAAACAACTAAATCACTATGTGGAAAACCCTCCAAATAAGTAGCCAAAATGACACAGATGTAGATTGTTTGTTTTGTTTGATACAAATGAAAATTTAATTCTTTGCAAAAGAAGGAACAGACAAACAACCTGCAGCACAGTAGAGAGCCCAACATAAGGTAGTCTGCTCTTAAAGCGACCATTTAAGAGCTGATTGCTTTTTCGGGGAAGCAAAATTCCTTTTAACAATTTTCAGTCAATTTTAGTAGGAAGAAAAATGGAATTGGCATCTAACCCAAGTTGTTTCATATTTTTTGGACCTTTGTGGAATTAGTTACAAATTTTTGAAGTTGAAATGCAGTAGTCACTAAAAGCGACCATCTCCTGAAATGAACAGTGTTGGTACATGAAAGAAAGCAAAATGTACCCCTGTGCCATAATCGCTTTTAGAGCATGGTCGCTTTAAGAGCAGACTACCTTAATCCCAAGTCCCCACAGTATAGACTGGAATCAAAACTACACAAAAATAGTGAAATTAAGTTGCTTTACATGAGAGTTACCTTACAAGCCATCAAAGCCGACAAATATTTCTAAATATATGGAGGTTTGTCATTCCTAATTACAACAATAACTAATTCAAAAGTAGTGCATTCTTGCACAATAACTGGAATTATTTATGTAGTGTCAAATATCAAGAGATTAGTGGGGGGCAACCTGATTTCACTATTTTGTGTAGAGAACGAAGGTAAGTCAGACTTGAATTTTGTTTGATGGATATCAACAAATCTTCACTAATTAACTTATAGGTGAATAAAAAAACATCTTTGGAATAGAATGTGTAGGTTGTTATTAACGGCTAAAGACCCATGGGTTAGAAATTTTACAAATACTTACAAAAGTGCCCAAAAGTGCTAAAAAATCAGCAATCTTGAAATGTTGGGCCATTAATCTAATTTTTTTAATCTTTTAGAAATTGTAACCATAGGATCTTGTTCTTGATTAGTACAAGTCTCACATACAATAAAAAAAATTGTTATTTAAGAAAAATGCATGAGTGAGATCAAAGTCTTCATATTTTAAAATCAAATTATGTTGCACTCCACCTACCCAAGTTGGGCCCCCCCTCCAAAAAAATTTATTTTTTTCAATTGTTGAATCTTCATGAAAATTGGGTTTCCTAGAAGTTTATTTGTTTCATTAGGATTAATTTGTATTAGTTTTAAAAAGGTAGTATCAGTAGAAGGTTACTCTTTTTTGGAGGGAAGAATTTGGTTAGAAGCAATATATAAACATTTGAGGGTATCTTTGGAAATGAAATTGTTAGCCCCTTAACCCTAAAAAGACAGGCCCATGACAACTGATTTCAAGCCTCCCTATCCATCGCTCTATTTTCTACCATTTTGTAACTAGATATGAATGAAAATTTTTGTATTTCTTTATCAGAGTTGAAATCATATACCCAATACAAGTCATAAAAATTTTAAATATTTTTTGGAAAAAATTGAAAATACTGTGAATTTCTTAAGAAAAAATTGAAGAAAATTCATATCAAATGCAAAATATACTCCAAAAATCTGAAGTTTTCACCATAGATGTATATTATTGTGTAGAACATCATGATATAAACCAAAGTTACCATGTCATTTTAAAATTAGAAAATCAACAAAGCATGGTTATAAGGCCCACTTTCAAATTGCTATAAAATATGTAAATTTATGAATTTTTCAAAATTTATAATTGGAGTAGAAACTGAACTTGATAATATTCATTTCATTAATTGGAATCAAATTTAAAAAATATCATTTTCATGGCTATAAAATTCACATCAAGAAAAAATAGCAAGAAGTGGTCAAAATACACTACAATACTTGGGTGATCCGTTTTTTAAGCATCTTCTTCCTTGGAAAAGTCAATAATACCATAATGAAGAACTTTGCAATACTACTCACTGAAAATGTACTCAAGTACCCTCGAAATAAATAAATTGCATGAAAAAATATTATTTTCCATCCTACAATACCAAGTGAAATCATCCATTGAATACTTAGTGTTAGTAGCTTCCTTCTAGGGTTAAGTTCCTTGACTATGTTTTCACCAAAAACACTCCAAAACTGCCATTTCTAGTAGAAGTACCAAATTTTGGGTAAAAACATTTAGTGACACATGTAACTGATATGTAGGGTCTTGCAATTCATTGATTTGAGAACATGTGGAAAAAAATTTCAGAAATTTCTACCACATGGATTGCAAGATATGAACTTTTGAATTCATATAAATCCTTTTTTTGCCCCTACAAAAAATCAAGCAGCTGCACTTCATAAACCCACATTTATATGGGAAAATGTCCAAAATGGTAGTGCTTCTTTAGATTCATTCTTCAAGGTTAGTTGGCTATATGCTTGAAAAATTTCAGATCATTTGGAATTGTACACAACATAGGAAAAAAATAGTAAGTAGAAAAAAAGTAGAGCAAGATTCGAAATATGAAATTGTTAAGAATTTAGTTATGGAATTGAAGAATGCCAATCTCAATGGTTGTAATGTTGTAATAAAAAATCTACATCCTATGATTTGATTTTTTTCCAAAAATATTAAAAATTGAGTAAAATAAAGGACTTCAGAGTAGAGAAGTTTATGCTAGAGTAGAGAATGTAGAACTACCTGCAAACAAAAACTCCTTACAGCTTTCATCTCATCGATCCAAATGGAATGATTCAAAGCTTTCTATGAATGTATAAATCTTGAAAACCAATTTCAAATTTTTGTTTTTGAAAAAAGTGATTTTAATTTTATCTGCCTAAATTGCCCATTTATGAAAAAAGTAACATATTGGGCCATAACTTTTGACACATACGTCCAAATGTCTTGAATTTTAGTACACATAAAAGATACTTCTCATCTACACCTTCTATTAAATTTTGGACCCAAAACATGAAAATCTCCAGTCACATGTACCTACCTAAAATTACTTTGTTGCCAAATTTAGCAAGTTGGTCTTTTAGGGGTTAAAGTGGTAGAAAATCTTGAAACAATATTGCTCTTTTTTGCAAGATTTTACACACTTTTAGACAAATAATTCCATTTCTATCCATATTCTATATTTCCATCCACATCCATGAATGTAAATAGTTCCATTGCACCAATGAACACCGCTTTTCATAGTGACCCAAAGAAACAAAATTTCAAAAAAAGGATATGTACTCCTCCTTGTGTCACTCTCATGACCCACCGACACTAGAGCAAGGTTACTTTTTGTTCTAATTTTTGCCAACCTAGAAGCAATACAAAATAATGTAGTGAAATTTCACAAAACATTCCTCCTTTCCTAACAAATAAATTGCTATAAAATCTTTGCTGACACCGTCCATAGTTTCTCTCCAATGAATGCGCACACTTTTGGACAACCAAATACATCTTCATCCACAAAATTTTGCATGTTTTATTTGTCCATCCATTGATGAAAGTTAGGTGGATATCCTCCCCCCAAACACCACATTTTGCTACTGTGCCTATTTACTATTATGAGACTGGTTACATTTTCATATTTTCCTGTCGACAAGTGAGACTGGAGGTTCCAATGCACCAAAGGACATGACAATTGGTAGATATTCCGAAATCATTTTTTCAACATACATACATGTTGATTTTGGAGATGTGCACAGAGTGATGATACTGGAGGCAGGGTGCCATTCATGGCTCCCATGACAAATGCTTTCTTCCTTGTCCCAAATAAGTTAAAGGAATTCAGCATCCTCGCCCAGCAGAGCAGGAGCCATGATGTGGGATCCTAAATGGAACAAACTCATTGTGCATGCTGACTTCTAAAAGAAGTCAGAGATCCTCCCTCTTCATAATGAAACCCATCTTTAAGTCTAAAAATGGTGTGTGGCTGGGTTGTTTTCTATTCTCCTCTTGCAGTAAAGTTTACTTTGCTTGTGTAAAGAAAAAAAAAAAATAGGTCCCAGAAAATTTCGTTTCATTGATAAAATAAAAAAAAGTGGTTGGCCCATTTTTTAAATTTTTTTGGAACGAATGAAACCAAATTTCATTGCAAAGGAACAATACTAGGCCGGCCAGCCACAAAGAAATTATTTAGTAGGCTCATGACAGCCGATTTTGGTAAGGTTAGTAACTTATGGTCTGAACCCTCTCCCTCTCTTTAATTTGGACAAGGCTGTATTTTTGTGACATGAGTGGTTATGACAGACTTTGACTAATGGGCAGCCGGACAACGAGGAAAATTTTGATTTGGGTTGAGATATGTAACTCAAAACAAGAGCAAAACAACAGGGACAACCTCCAAAAGGGTGGAAGAGTGTGGAAAAAATGAAATTAAAAGGGCTGGCAATCTGGCATCAGTCAAGGTAAAACAACCCATTGCGGACTCCTAAGAATGACCCTACTATGGGTTTTTTTTAGTTATTGAGATTTGGGTCACATTCAATGTTTTAGCGAACTGGAATGGAGTAATTAGTGACTGCAATAGGAACTTTCAATTTTTTAGTATTAGTTCATTGTAGGAAGTGCCTTTTCAGGTCTTTTGAGTTATAAAATATTTTGATTGCAATAGGTGAGTAAGATGAATGCTATGGATAAGTTTTGGTTGGTTTTGGGGTAATCTACAGACTCTTTTAAGTTGTGATGGGCTAAACACTTCAAAAATTCATAACAAATTCACATTTTGTTGAAAAAATATAGTTTTAAATGCTCTCGCCATTTCTATCACTTGACTTCCTCTGGAAAAAGAAAAAGTAGAACATTTTAGAAATGACAAGAGGGCAAACCCCCCATTTGATCCATAATGGGCTGTTTTACCTTACATAGGATGCTTGAACCTCCAGGTGGGGTGGGAGGGGGTGGAATGCCCACCAACGATCTGAGAATCGCTTCAGGGAAATTAGTCAAATGTTCATTTTTGGAAGATTTTTTTGAAATTAACACTGAGGGCATGAAGAAATTATGTAGCAACTAAGCGAAATTTAGCCAGTTTGGGGATCGTTGATGCCCACCTGATTGGGAAAGCAAAGATCTCAGGGGCTCAGACTATCTCAGTTGGGAGGGGAGCTAGTCAGTTGATGCGCGGGGCGGGTAGAGTATCCATAGAGGCAGGATAAGGGAAGGTAGTGTGGCTGGCCGGTTTGTAACTTTCCTTCTTTGCAATGAAATTTCGTTTCATTTGTGCAAAAAAGAATAAGAAAAGAAAAGAAAAGTGAAGGTTGTACATCACTTAACCCTTAAGCACTCCGGCGTCCATTTTTGGAACTATGAACAAATCAAAACTTGAGTTTCATCCTCCTACCTACTTGGATGAAAGTTATTCTAATTTGTGGAGATACATTATCCAGTTGTCCTATCTAAGGGTTGGATTTGGTGTTACTAGAGTACATATTTCTCTAAAATTATAAATGTGCAAGGATGTCAAGTGGTCAAACAACATGGACTTTAGTTCAAAACTAGATTTGCCAAAATGAGGTTATAGATTTAAAGAACACAAAAATTTCAAAAAAAAGATTGGTGATAGCATTGGTGAATCTAACCATATAGATGGAATCTAAAAATAAAAATCTACAACTTTTATTGTTTGATCAAATCCTAAGTATGCTTCCACATTGAACTTTATAATGATTTTTCTCAAATCATCAATTTTGGAGATGATTCTAGACATTAGAGGAAACCCATTCTAGGGGGGATTTTACTGAAAAGGGATGCCCGAGGGCAGATACACGCCCAAGGGCAGGGCAGGAGGAATAATTGGAGGATGATTCTAGACGTTCAAGGGTTAACTTAGCAGTGGTCTGTCCAAGCTCAAGCACATGATGTGGAGGGTCATTCACTCAGGGAGTCTCCAAGCTTATCATTTTTGCTTTGGTTTCATGATTGACTGGGAAAGGAAATTTTAATTTAATTTAATTTAAAAGTTCATTAGAAAGTGGTTAAGTTAATGGCTACTCACTTCATGTTGAAAACTTGACATGAAACCTTATTGGGAAAGGGACATTATTGTCATCCCATCTGGAGTTGGACAGATGTTCATTTCCTGGGACTCGGTAACATATTAGAGAATCTAAGACAAGGGTAACTCCAGTCTAAAACACCTATATGAACAAAGCGTATGTTGGGGATGACTCAACTATCTAAGCCTCATGGACAATTTAGATGGCAAATTTCATCCTTGATTCTTCCTCCATTCAGAGGTAACTTAGATCCTATAATAAAGAACAAACATGTTTCTTCACTCAAGAAATTTTGAGGTCCCCATATTACAACAAGGTAATTATAGCACCCTGTACACTGCAATTGCGTGGATTATAGTGGTAAGTGCCTCACCAACACCCAAGTTTGAACTCATGACCACCTCATCATTGTGTCAAAACCAAAGCCATTGAACCAAGGTTGATGCAAATATGTGAATCGAAGATATAATGAGAGGTGAATGATGTACATTAAATAAAGATGGTCTAATTGTGAGATTTAATTTGTGCCACAGGGAGTGAGTGGGAGGGAACAAATGGGGCCAAAATCTTGGAGTGTGGACTAGATGCTTTACAAGAAGTGGGCAATCATGGAATTGAAAGTGTTGCATACCTTAGTCTAAGCAAAAAAATACTTAAATCTATTGAAGTTGAATGGTTTTGGAAATTCATAAAACACTTTGCCAAATCTGAGGATGATCGAACATAAAGAAAGTCAAAATGTTGGGAAAAATACCTATATAGTTTGACCCCATGACATATCCACTACATGATGCAGAATTCAAATTCAATCCTCTAACCTTACAACCAATCAAGGACACTATGAAAATTACGGAAGGCTATGACTATCACTTTTTTATGCAATGAAGAAAACCATTCAACTTCCAAGACTATTTGAAGGATTGCCAACAATTGAGAAGAATCATTTAATATTTTTCATATAACTAAATGATAAAAAATGAATTGCTTAACCAATCCTTCCAATTTTAACCCCTAAAGTCTTTAGGCCAATTTTATTTTTGTCAAAAAACACTCAAAAATGACATTTTCAATCCAAATAACAATTTCTAAAACATTTCCTTCTTTTGCATATCCAAATGCGGAACCTTCCATTAGTCAAATAAGAACGAGAATGTCTAGAAGAAATTTTAGCATGAATTGTGAACAACTTCATGTTGAAAGCTTGAAATGGACCCATATTGAAAAAGGGAAAATTAGAGGATCAAAGACATAAGGTAGACAAGCCTACTACTATACAAACTAGCAATTTGAATATCTTGGGTCCAACTCCCAAAGGGCATATATTTTTCAGAGGTGTGCGCTTGATTCTCAAATCAAACCCAAGTAGAATTGTAATTTTCTGATTAAAATTGTAAATTCTATGAATTTCTAAAGTGGCATGCCTTGAAATTACAAAATCATTCATAGTGTAGTCATGACATCCTATAAACAACCCATAACCAAACTCCCATGTATCCAATGGTACTTTAGTGTTCACCATTAAAGAATTGATGCATTATCCCTATCTGGCATTTATGCAATGATTTTGCTGAAAAATGAATGGATTTAGATGATTTTTTAGACAAAATTGGGGCCAAAAGTAGGATGACGGATTTGGACATCAAATAGAAATGGGTTGGTCTTCCTTAAGGTGGGGCTCCCCTAAATTTCCACTTTTTGCTATTTTCCCTAATTACTATTATTAGATTGATCAAATCTTCATATTTTCTTGTTGGCGAGTAATAGGAGGTTCAAACGCAACAAAGAATGCAACATTTGGATAATATATGCTAAAGTTTTAAGGGGTATTAGAGGAGTCTTGGGGGGTCTGGAAGGCTATTTCGGGCTTGTTCCCAGCGTTGTTACCCTAGCAATCCAGAAACGGCCGTTGTCAAAATTTTTATTTTTTTATTTAAAAAAAATGTAAAATGTAAAATGTAAAAGAAAGTTAAATTTTTTTTAAAAAAAAGTGACTTGGTAGTCTCTGTGCCACGTCAAGTTGTTGCTGTGGGATAGATCCTAGGGTCTAGGAACCCAAGGGAACACGTAGCCCTCTAGACCCCCCAAAACTCCTCTAATGTCAAAGTTTTTTTTTGTTAAGATTCCAAAATCAATTCCTCCAAATATATACATATTGATTTTGGAGGTGCATCCAAAGTGATGATTACAGCTCAGGGTCACCGATGCATTTGAAGGGCCCACCTTAATGAGAGGTGAATGATGCACATCAAATTAAGGATGGTCAAATTGTGAGGTTTTTTGCCACTACAAGCTCGTGGGAGGAAACAAATGTTGGCAAATTTTTGCAAGGCAAACTGGATGTTTTGTAGAAAGTAAGACACACTCAAAATTGAAAATTGTTACTTATAGGACAATGCCAATAGTTATTGCATTTTCTATATGATGAAGGATTAATGGGTTGAGAAGGGAACACTTAAAGTGATTATACTATGAGAATAAGAAGTTTTTTCATTAGAATTCTAAGGTCAAATATTGTATCATTGCAATTAATGACAAACATTTCATAATTTGATTAATTAATAAATGAAAATAGAACCCAAAACAGTCCCTTGTGAAATGATCAAACTTGTACAAAAACACAAGGCCTAATTTGGACTTCTCAACCTTATAGGGATTACATGAACCATTGTCAATACTAGTGGACAACATGCCTAAGTAATAAATATTAAGTAAAATCATCGAGTTTCACTAGTATATCCAATTCCACCAAACCTGTGGTAAACTATATCGATTATCTCAAGGTGTACTTTCCACTAATACAATGGATAAATAACCTTCTTTTGCATAAACCTAAAGACATCATGTGATCATGGCTTAAAACCCAAAATGAACACTAATGCCAAAAAAATGGGTGATGGATAATTTTCAAGACTATTGTAGGAATGAAGAATGCACCTATTGGTTCAAAAATAGGATCTTTTTTTTGTTGACTACTTTGTTCATAAGTCTTTCCTTTTTAGGATTAATCTCAAAAGAATGAGACCTATCACTAAGGTATTTATAGTTTTGGGACCAATAGGTGCATTCGTCATTTCTATAATAATCTTAAAAAGTCATTCATCATCCACTTTTGGGCCTCATAGTCCTTGTATGGCTAATTAACCTTGAAACATCTAAGGAGCCAGATCTTGGCTTTGGATGCTAATGGAAACTTTTTAGAGGATGAAAATCAATTTTTCTTCTTCCAATTTTTTTGGTGTGGTCCACTTGTTCTCTCTACTTATTATGCACTCAAAAATATCATCATAAGTGTTTTTCATATTTTTTTTATGAATTTGGATATGTGTGCTAGATATGACCTTATAGTGTATTTGACACTTTTTAGCTCATCACACTATATATGACTTTCATCTATGAAAATGATCTTTTTTTAATTGGATTTCAACTAATGAAATGAAGAAAATCAAGTCTAGTTTATACTCCACCTTGAAATTTACAAAAATGAATATTTTATTACAACTTGAACATTGGACCTATTACCAAGGTCTATTGAATTCCTATTGATAGAATGATAAGGAAAATTGAATCACATTGTAATAATCTTCCCTATAATATACACTTATGATGAAACTTTCAGATTTTTTGTGATAATGTTGTTTAAGACATGAACTTTTTTCCACTTTTTCATCACACACACTGTGATAATTTCAAATCATCACCAATAAATCTGAAAACTTTATGACTTATGGAAGACATGTGGTCAGTTTCATCTTTGACAAATGAAATAAAATAAAATAACTTTACTCAAAATTAGTTACAAAATAGAGGGAAAACAACAAATAAAAAATCTAGGACAAATTACATGGTCACATGCTCCATCCTTCCAGAGTTAATACACTTCTGTAAGGAGTTCAAATTGTTTCCTCAAGTTCCACATGACATTGTACAACTAAATAATGGTCCTCACCATGTTGGGAAGGTATATATCATGCTTTGCTAGATACCTAGGAGGGACTTACTAGTTAACCTTGAAGGACCTTGTGGACACCAAGTGTCCAATGTATGACAAAGAATCCAACTTTCTATGTAGGACAAAAGTGCAAACATCCACCCTTGAAATTTTGTGTGAAAGGGGGAGGTCTTGCATAATAGTTTGACCACCAATGAATGCTCGTGGATTTTTTTAAGCAATTGATTCACACAATACCCCAAAGACAAATTTCCATGGTGACAAGCCCATCCTTCGAGGGTTAAATCAAGGATTGGATTGGCTGATCCACATGGTGCCAAAAAGGTTGGTTTCCACGGTGAAGAGCCCATCCTTTTGATGGGGTTAATTCAAGGATTGGAGTTGGCTAAGGAGCCATCCATAAGACAACTTTGTTCACTGTAGGAACCCCCTTTTCACTCAAGGATGCAAAAGGGACCCCTGCCTCATTGATAAACAATGTTATGCAGTGTATTTCCTCCCCCCCTCCAAAATTTACGAATTTACAAATTCCACAAAACCCACCCCAGCCAGTTTATCATAGTTCTGTATGACTTGTGACTCCGTTCCTCAGTCAGTCGTTCCGTCCGTCGTTCCGTCAGTCATTCAGTCAGTCAGTCAGTCTTGCGCGCAGCTCCCAGACCGACGTACTGAAGGTCGTAAGATACTCAATGCTTGGGCCGGCAAGCAAGGTGCACATTCAGTCAATAAAAGCTCAAAGCCTCCTGAAGAGTAATGACTGAACTGATGGCGCACTCACTGTCGTCTGTCGAGTCTCCCTCCGTCGATCAGCAGAAACAAAGAAAGAAAGAGAACGTCCCTCTGTCCGGTCCTTAGTTGGTTGGATTCTGTTGTTGTTTGTTCTCCTGACAGGCCATCTGTGGCTGATGGGTTTGTATTTTTTACGTTTTGCAATGAAATCACTTTCATTTGTCTCAAAAAAAGAAAAAGAGTCTGTGGCTCGCTCCTTGTGTCCTGGTCTGCGTCGTGTGGGGAGTCGGGGTGGTACTGGGGTGCCTGTGCCCCGCCAGGCCACTTGTGGCTGGCGGTTTTGTAATTTTATCTCTTTCGCAATGAAATTCCGTTTCATTGGTGTCAAAAAAAAGAAAAGAAAAAAGGAAGAGAACGAAACTGATGAAGGCAGGACCTTCAGTCTCACCCCACCCCCGGGGCCTTTGACTTGACTTTCTCCCACTGAAGACTGTCACTAAGTAGCGATGTCTGTCTGTCTGTCATGAAGTCTTCTTGCCAGTGGCTTGGTCCGTAACTGACTTGCTATGCGACGCTAGCTTAAGCTTAAGCTTAGGCTCCCTAGTTCAGTTCAGTACTTCTGTACTTCAGTTCAGTTCAGTTCAGTTAATGGCCCTGAAGAGTCGGATCCGAAGAACTAAAATTCTGTGGGTGGAGGATCTTTAATGATTCAGTTCTCGGTCGTTTTTTGTTTTTGTTTTTTGAAACAAATGAAACGCATTCCATTGCAGAGAGATAAAATACAAAGGGCCGTCAGCCACAAGATTCTCGATCGTTTGAATCCATCAATGAATGGGATCGGGAGAGTTGGCGACTTGATTGATGGTGGCAATGCAAGGAGCGCATTATATTATTCTTCCCTTTCTTGGTCCGAGCAACATTCTGTCGATCTGATGAGCCACAAGGAATGGGCAACTTCAATTCGAACTTCAGAGGAGGGGACGAGGTTCACTCGTGGAATGAGCCTAAATTTGCCTGCTCCTGGGATCTCATGAAACTGACAGTGAGAGTTTTTTAAGGTGTCTTTTTAAGACAGATCTGAAGCCGGTCTCTGCAATAGAGTCCCGTTTCATTTGTTTCAGGAAAACAAAACAGAACTGAAGGGGCAGGCCCAATGCTTACTAACCCTGGAACGCAGGGCTGGTCCCCGTGGAAATCATCCCTTCGGGGTACTGTGTGAATCATTTTAGCTTAAAAAAATTTAAAGAACACTCATTGGAGGTCAAACTAATGCCCAAGACATAGGTCTCCTTTTCACACAAAATTCCAAGGATTACTATTCGCGCTTTTGTTTAATGGAGAAGGATTCTCTATCATCCATTGGATACTTAGTGTTTGAGACGACTTTACTCTAATATGGGTTAATCCTAAAAGGATGCTATGGACTAGAATGGTCTGATGGATGGCTGCACTATTGACTATAAAGAAAGAGATTGCACCTATTGGTCCACTAATAGGAGAATTTTGGAGACTACCTTGACCATAGGGGGCACGTCCTTATAGGGTTAAAATGAGAGATATACCATCATATACCATGGGTCCAAGGCCAAAAAATTGGATGAAAAGAACCAACAAATCAGAAGCAAATCAAGGTTACGATTTTGAAGGATAAGACCAAACCCTAAACAAAGGTATTCATTTCATTCGAGGTGAGGAGAAGGGTCTACAAGTAGACATTGTTGGTATTTGGAGTAGTTTTTTATTATTGAATTGTCATAGATCTTATTGGTGATTTGGAAGAGATTCCAAAATGCTTCATTATACACTTTTTTGGATATCATATGAATTAATTATGATTTTCCAAAGTAGAACTTATTAGATTTCTAAAATCATGCCCTAATTTTGATGTACATGACTTACATATCTTGAATACAATATTTGTTTATTTTCAAGATTTTACAAGGCACTTTTTTTATTTTGCCCTTGGAAAAGGGTATCTCTACCTTGGCAACATCTAAAATCATCAAAATAAAGATTGAGAAGGGTTCTCGTTGTGGAGCCACAATAATTTTGTTAGGGTCTATTGGTAGTCAAAAGGAGATTATGAATTGTTTAAGAATGCATTTTTGGGACACAATGTGAATAATCTATGAATTTTTTTAGTGAAAAAAACAAAATTTTATCTTGATAAATGCATTTCTTGGAGATAAAGAGAATTTTTTTAAAAATCAGACAATAGTTGTTTATTGGAAATGTTGAATGTCTTCAATAACTTTGAAATCAAGACACACACATTCAAGGGTTAAATGACACTCTTTGAGATGTTATTCTAAAATTCCTTGAAAAGTGAGAGTTTAGCATTCAAGGGGTAAATTCTTCTTAGAGATGTTATTGTTGAGATTCTATGAAAAAACAAAAGGTTGATGTTTTAGGGCTAAATTAATCTTTGAAATTTTATCATCAATATTTTGTGAGAAGCAAGAGGTTCACTTTTGAAGGTTAAACTAGTAGTGAAGATGTTATCTTTTATATTTTTTGAAAACCTAGAGGCTACCATTTAAGGGTGAAATAAATTGTAGAAAAATTATTGTCAAGATTCCCTAAAAACCAAGAGGCTTCAAATCAATCTTGGAGATGTTATCCTCAAGATTCCTTGAAGACCAAGAGGCTATTATCCAAGGGTTAAATTAATCTTGGAGATGCTATCTTCAAGATTCTCTAAAACCAAGAGACTACCATATGAGTCTTGGAGATATTTTTCTTAAGATTCCATGAAAAATAAAATGTTGACATTTTGGGGCTAAATCAATCTTGGAGATGTTACCTTTAAGATTCCCTAAAAATCACAAGGCTACCATTCAAGTGTAAAATTAGTCTCGGAGATGTTATCTTCTAGACTTTTTGGAAAATAAGATGTTGATATTCAAGGGTTATATTTCTCTTGGAGATGTAATCTTTACGATTATCTAAAAAACAATAGACTGCCATTCAAATCTTAGAGATGTTATTGTCAAGATTCCATGAAAACCAAAAGGATGACTTTCTAGGGTTAAATCAGACTCTTGGAGATGTTATCTTGAAGACTTCCGAAAAACATAGAGATTGCCATTAGAGATCCTTTTAGGTCAATAGAAGGCCTATTAGAGCAGCCTCAAGCAAGGAGAATCTCATGAATTTGGGGGCCAACTTGCTCCCAACAAGGACTATTTGCAAATGGACAAACATTTGAATGTCTTCATCTCATGTGTTGCAGGTAGAGGTGTGTCCCAACTCTGCCTATGCGTCAATGTTGCTAGCACATGCTGCCAAGACTCCAATCATGTTGTATTCAAACAACAAATGAATTGGTACTTAGGTAGCACAAGTGGTACTCTCTTTGACCGTCAATGTAGTATGTTATGCTATTTCATTGCTTATAATAATGCATTTATTCAATTCAATTTTATTTATCTAGCATACATACAAGAAACTCAAGCACAAGGCCATTGTCAACTAGAATGCTTCCAAAAAGAATCCTACTTTATTGACATGACTAAGTGCAATCTCAACCTCCAATTGTAAGCATTCCACCTTGATTGCTCTCCCAACCTTCCTCACCATCCTTTCCTCCCAATTGACTGCGTGACAACGGCCTTCTAGTGACCTAAAATGGTTTATGATGCATTCGAGGCTTAAATTAGTCTTCAAGATGTTATAGTTAAGATTCTCTAATAACCAAACCAATTCAAGGGGATGAAATCATCATGAGTCAATTTGCCAAGTGTCCCACTTCCATTCTTTAAATTAACAACTCCTCTAATGTTAACCCCTAAAGGTATGATGCCTTTTTTTTTGTGAAAAACACACTCAAAACTGCCATTTCTATAGCAAAGAGTAAAAAAATTTGAAATCGTTTTTCTTTGCACATATAACACTTGGATCTTACACCTAACTAGTATGACAATGAGTGGGAAAAATTTCAAAATTTTTGATTTCACAGATTGCAAGATATCTATGTTTAAAGTGAAAAAACAAGTTTTTTAGCACATTGTGGGACTAGATTATTTGACTTTGAACCTTCTTAACTTAAATTTTTTGCACTACAAAATTTTGAACTTTAAATCTTTATGATGGAGAATTGAGTTGAGATTTTAGGAAAATAAAATAAAATAAAATAATAAAAATATAATTCTTTAAAAAATTGTTAAGTAGAAGTAGGTACAAGATAGAGAGAAAATCTAAATTATTAATATCTCTAAGGTGGAATTAAAATGCACTAATCCCAATGGTAAGATTATTCTAGAAAGAAAGTTAAACCATGTAGAAATTTATTTTTGAAAAATTGTAAAAATTGCATTTAGAAATGAATCCTACAAGTTATTTTTTCAAGAAGACACTCTAATTGCCCAAAAAAGAAGATTGTCTATAACTTTCTCATAACAAATTTAAGTGGAACTAATCAAATATTTCCATGTAGAAAATAATATAATCCATGAGGGAAAAGAATAAAAAAAGTTCAAATTCAAATTTTTGAATTTCTTTTTTGTTGCCCCCTCTCCCTTGTTTTGAGCTTATTTGGGCATAACTTTTGTTCCTGGACACTAGATGAAGAAAAAATTATATTCCCACAAATCTAATCAATTTTTCTATATTCATAAAAAATTTCCATAAATAAGGACAAAAATTGAGACCATATGTACCTGCCCCAAATCCCATTTGTCCCCTAAAGGGACACTGGTTCTTTATGGGTTAAAAGTAGTCAATCAACTTACACAGGTGGGTAATAATTTTCATCATTACAATCCTGCAGGCAAGTTACTTCATGTTTTGTGATTGATTGTTCATGCAAGTCAAAAATTGGAAGCACGGAACATTGAATAATTTGCCTCCGAAACCACTACGAAACATTGAAACATACTGTTTGGCTCGAGAGAAGAAAATTTGATACTATACCTGCATTTCAAGATCTACACTTCAAAAGCAGAAATTTATAAAATTGACAGATTCCTTCTTGGCAGTTGCCAACTTCACAAACATTTCCACCTCAGATACTTCATTTTTGACAATTAGTTGTTTATTTTGGGGGAAAAAATCTACCAAAACTTAGGCATCAATTTAAAAAACACTTCTCTCCCCAAACTAACCCTGCTGAAAACCAACCCTGTTGTAGGGGAACAACATCAATAGTGCGGCATGATGGTGAAACTTGGCACCTCGGAATTTGAACATTTGATAAAATTGCAAGAATCATGTGCAAAACAAACTGGTTGTCTTTGAATTTTGCTTCCTGGTTGTCTGTGTGACAGTTAATGACAATCCAAGAGGCATGCGCATTCAAATCAAGTCATAGAAATAGTTAAATCTCATTTCTGACCTCCTTCCAATGCAGCCAGCAACGAGGGGAAGAGTAATGCAAACAAGCTTAATTCATGATCCCCATCACAAAACGTGCTGCCAGAAGTCACCAATAACGAGGTTCGTCTGACGTAAAAGAACTACCAAATACAGAAAAACTAAACAAAAGCATCATCCGAGCTTGAGATTGATGACCCAAACAAAGAAAGTAACCCACTTGAACGTAATGATTGAAAAGTTTCCTTCCAGCCAAAATGTAATAAGCAAAATTTGGGCAATTACAGCATCCGATGTGATTTACGTGAAGTTGTCCTAGAGAGAATGCGTTACACCCGTATCGATGAATCATCTGTATAATGCACAGCTAGCTAGCTCAGCTTGCAAAACCAAACCAAACCTCAAGGTCTGGTGGTGGCGAACTCAAAAAGAGAAAAGAATAGTTTACCTGATGACCTTAATACCATGATTTTTAACCAAATGACCTCCACTGTCTCAAAGGGTGGTGCTCAGTCCTACTACGTGGGTCCAATAAATGAAGTGATGACGGACCTCCCCAATCAGATACACCTCAAAATGTACACACAAACTAGAGTTAATCAACAAGGCGTGGGTGAGTGTCACAGTGTGCCGAACGAAGCCAAGCCAGTGTGTCCATTGTTACAAACCAGCGTTCAGGAAAATGTCGTCGGCCAAGGGATCGTTGTCCCCCTGCTGCCCCCCACCCACGGCATTGCTGTTGTTCCCGTTCATAAACAGCTCCGCATCCTTCTCCTCCTCATTGGAGAAGTCCCTGCGCTCCAGCTTCGCATGGGACGCAATGAAGATCATCTTCTCCGCCTTCTCCACCGCCACGCGCGAGTTCCCGTTCCGATACGCCCAGCGCCACAACGACCAGTTGCACTTGAGCCCGCAGCTGGTGGCGTGCAGGAAGATAAGTCGCACGGCCACTTTCCCCAGCGACTTGAATTCGCTCAAGCACGTTTCCCACACCAGCCTTCGGCTCTGCGGGCTGACCGCGCGCGTCCGTCCCGTGAGCGGGTCCCGCTCCTTCACCTGCACGGCCTGCGCGTACAGCGGATCCAGCCCTTCAGCACGCCACTTCATGAGCTCCAGCAGCGCAATGTGAGCCTCCTCGCGCGCCACCAGCCGCGTGATGAGCCGGTCCACGTCCTTCTCTTGCTCACTGGTGAGACAGCGGAAGGGAGGCAAGTACTTCCCGCTCGCGTCGCGGATCAAGTAGAGAGGATCCAGAATGAACGAAGCTGCCCAGGCTGGGTGGTAATTCTTGTTGAACCGCTTCTCAATGATCTCCTGCGTGGGGGTCTCGTCCTTGTCGTACTGGCTGCACCACTCCTTCACTTTGGTCCGAAGCTCGTCCCACAAAGGCAGGCACTGGCTTACCAGCGGACGCTCCGTCTCGATGTCGTTCACCATCACCTTCACTAGCTTGATCAGGTGCTGCACTGCTTCCAAGTCGGACCAGAAACGCATGCTGCCCACCAGATCCGTCACGTCACGACCCAGCGCGTCGTCCTGGAACTGGAGACAGAACTGGTCGTCCAGCACGGTGTGCTGGAGCGCGCGGGCGGAGCTCGCAATGTCATCCAGCATCACCAGCACGTAGGCGTAGTAGGGATTGGCAAACTGAGGATCCGGCGGCGTCCGCAACAATTTCACACACTCATATTCCTGAAAAAAACAAAAAAAGACACAATCAATCTACAACACTCAAACCTCTTCATTATGATGACCTTCTCTAAATTGACATACTACAATATCCTGCACACTTCCATTCACTCAAACCTCTGTATCACGTCGTTCGCTAACAGTACATTCTACAATATCATGCAATCTTGCCATACGTTTGTCACACACTCAAAAAATGTAATTGTGAGAAAGTTGTGCCCCAGGTGAAGAAAAGATGAAAGAGGTTTGAGTCTATCCTGCACACTATCATCGAGAGTAGAAGAACCTCAAACTACTTCACAGTAAAAGAGCATTGGAACCCCAGGTGATTGAGAGGATTCAAGAGGTTCAACTGCCCTTGCTAATCCCGATCCATCTCCAAATTCTGAGCTTGCAGCCCCTCTCACCTGGCGTTGGTACTTTTGCAGGTAATTCCTGGCTTGCGGTTGTGTATTAAAAAACGCCGACACTTTCATACATTCACTCCCCACCGATCGAAACAGCAGCAAATGCTTGTTGAAATCTTTCAACAGATTACTGAACGCTTGCGCTTGACACGACAACGTGACCATGCGCGGGAACCGATACTCCAAGCCCTGGAGGGCTTTCAACGTGTACTTATCGGCGTCCGCCACGATCCCCACGCATCGTTCAGGCGCCGGTCCACAAATGGACATCACGGCCTCCGCCAACGTGTCTTCCACGAGCTTGACCGACACAGGTCCCGAGTTCACATTCACAACACTGCGGAAGAGCGTGCTCCCATTAGGAAGATTCAGCGTGATGTTGATCAAACTCTCATTCATGCCAATGCTCTTCTTCTTCCACCCGTCGGAGGAGAGCTGGAAGAAGAGCGCGTCCCGGAGCTTGAGCTCGCTGTCGTGCTTAACCTCCTCGAATTTGGCGTCCAATTTGGCGCCCGCCAGGTAACGCCGGCTGACGGGAGGCAACCCTAGTTGATGCAGAAAAGCCTGGAACTTGGGATGCTCAACGCAAGAGAATGAAACCGTCCCGCACGACTCGTAGAGCCACTCGGCCAAGAGATTGAGCGCGGCTTCTGCAGGGGGTTTGGACATCCGCGGGCTCTTGAGCTTCTTCACGCTGTCTTCCAGCTGCGCAAGTGCGCCCAGATCCTCGCGCCCGCCGGAAAGGAGCAAGGGCGTGACGGGGGGCTCTTGAGGAGGCGGGTTGTGGGAGTAAACGACGAGTTCAGTGCTCGGGGGGACTTCCGCAGTGCGCTTGCGCGTCGGGGACGGGGGAGGGCCCAAAGCTGGCTTGGGGCCTGGCTGTGACGATGGCGGCTTGGGCACCAGGCCATTAAAATTGGGGCAGGTGCCGCGCTTGAGATGCTCGCTGGCGGTGCGGGAAGGGTTGGAAGCCGAGAACATGGCATTGCAGAGAGAGCAACGGAGCTTCACGGCTTTTGGAAGGTTGGTCTCTGGGTGGGGAATCAGCAAAGGAAGCAAATGTGTCCAGTACCATGCGCCTTTGCCCTTGATAGCCTTGCTGCGCACCGTCACCAGGCCCTCGTAGCGCTTCTGAAGCGCCTTGGAGGACACTTCGCTCTCCGCGTGACTGGCCATAAAATGACCGCGATGCCACTCCCCCACAAATCCCTAATATAAGAATTCACCTCCACTCTCCACACTCTGCACAAACTTCACAATCTCCACACTCGGCAAACTCTTCACACTCTGCAAAGTCTGCAAACGCTTCACACTCTTCCCAGTCTTTGCGCTCACCGCCACAACACAACCGCTCGCCATTGCTGGCAACCCTGAGACCAAATGCCCTATTCTAGCATTGGCCAATCTCATAGGGTGGAGCTTGCGAGGGACGCTGCGAACACCACGACCTAGCCCTTCGATTCTTCATCGCTCCTCCTCCTCCTCCTCCTCCTCTTCTTCTTCCTCACTACATCATTACGACCGAAACCTCCAGCAATCACTCACTCACCCCCACCGACGCGAAGATCAATCAAACCCTGAAAATGAAATAAAATCAATCCCTTTCCTTCCCAAATTCAAAACGCCCTCATCTGCGAGAGAAGAAGAAAAGAAAGGCGGAAGGATGGAGGGGAGGGAGTGGCGACGACGAGAAGGTCACATACAAAACAAAACAGACAAGTGCACCAGAAAGAGTCGCAGACACAAATACACCAGCAGCGTCGACACACGACTTGTATGTGGACGAGCAAAGACCGGAACGCTGCCTGCCTTGTTGCCTAGGAGGCAAGGGACGGACGGACGGACTGATGGACGGACGGAGGGAACGGGGGAACGGGGGAGAACGAGGGAACGGGCCCCAAAGCGAAAGTTTTATTCCTAAGCATTTAAAAATTTCTTTGGAGAGGCAACAACAAAATTCATTGGGAAGGGGGTAGGTATTTGGATGTTTATCTACGATTTTTTAAGTTTTTTTGCATTTCCATCTAATTGTATTTTGGATCAAAAAATGGGAGTTTCGGAAAAATAACTACAATCCTTGCCAAAGTGATGAAGTAATTTCATGTATAAATACAAATGAAGTCATATATAATGTGGATTAAATGACATTCATACCTCTAAAAGCACATATGTAGTCATCCAAAAATGGAGATACTACTCCACTAAACAAAAGATTTTGGGACTTTTTCTTCAAAAGTTTCATTGATCCCATATAATGCAAATGGTGGGAGCCCAATTGAAATAGCAAAAAGGTAATATATTGCTAAAATAAAGACTACATTGAATACCAATGATTTTTAACTCGCAAAATTTCACCAAAGGCCAAAACTTTTTAGAATGATTAAAGAAGTAATTCCACATGATGTGTACTCAAGCCCTAACAATGACACTTCCAAACCTTCTCCAAAGTGGATAGGGAATTTTTTTTCAAGCAATGGTTTTTAAATTCACGAATCACTTACAAAAAAAAATTTGCAAAAAGAAAATTTGCCAATGAGGATGCCAAACAAAGAGTAGATTTATTTCTTATAAACACTTGATGAGTGAGCAATTCCTCTATAGAAAGGATTGGCAAGAGATTTGTGATGTATGGAAATGGACAATTATAAAAAATTCTCAAATATAGAAGATCCCATTATTCATACGAAACACTAATTTTGTCATAGAATTAGCCTCCCAAATGAATGTGAAATATATAATGTCACATTTAACTACTTTTAGACTTTTGAAAGTCTTGAATTAATAATGGTCATCAAGAGAAAAAAAATGGTCATCAAGGGATAATCCAAAAACATCTGGAGATCAATATAAAACATCCAGAGATCTATACAAACATCAAGAGTTCTATACAATCATTAGGAGATCTCTAGATGTTATTATCTCGAGATCTCTGGATGTTTAGTTCATAATTCATTGAGTAGTCCAAAAGTAGTTAAATGTGGCATTATACTTATAGTACTTCAAGTATTCAACAAACAACATGTGAAAGGGAATTCCCATTAGAAGTAAATTGAGGCCTCTATAGGGGGGCTTCACTATGCCAGCTATGCCATAATGACTTAGGGCATATTAAAAAACTTCTATTTTTGAGAGAATGGATTATGTTCATTTGAGAATTTTCTTAGATCCCATCCCATTTTAAGAGGATTCAAATGTACTAAAAAAACATCTCATTTGAGACCCACATTCAAAAGTTTTAAAGTTTTGTTCAAATCATGGCAACAAACAAGTAACCTAAGAGAGTCATTGCCAACTTCAGACAACTTTGCAAAGAAACTTTACTTGGATGGGTTGA
Source organism: Straminergon stramineum (assembly GCA_963920665.1). NCBI lineage: Eukaryota > Viridiplantae > Streptophyta > Bryopsida > Hypnales > Calliergonaceae > Straminergon > Straminergon stramineum. The sequence goes on along the minus strand of OY987269.1, from coordinate 22,983,505 downwards.
CTCAAAACTCAAGACCTTTTATAATCTTTAATTAGAGCTCCTTTGATGTGAGGTGTTAACAAAGAGCATGGGCAAATTGTCATTCAAACTTTGGGTGGATATAACCTTTTACATCAACATGAAGAATTCTCTTTAGCCAAATAGCTTATACATGAGATTCAAGAAGACAGGGGCTCAAGAAAAATGACCATGACAAATTTTAAATGATGAAAACTACATGGTGATGCTCCAAAACGTAAGATATTTCAAAATATTATTTCAAAGAAGGTTGAATTACATAAGTTTGAGGTCAATGTTATAGATTGGCTAATAATGTACAATGGTAAAAAGGTGAAACCACCTAAAACGCCCATGTATTATTTGGCATACCTATGAAAAGTATTTTAATTTAATAATAGATTGTTACTTGCACCGTCCATTGAATGCTTGGAGTATAATGAGGGGGGATTTGAAGCCATACATAGGATACAATAGGAACATGTTAGAGTGATCATTGAGCAAATTTGCTCATAAATAAGACCATAGCAAGGCAAATTAAGTAAATGGTCTATACATATTTAACTTTGAAAAATTATGGAACTTACATAAAGGGTCCAATTTTTCTTTTGGCAAATTCATCATTTCTATTTGCTTTTATGAAAAAAAAAATCTCCCATAAAAGACAACTTGCAATTATACTAAATTTCTTATTTTGACAAGTTTAGGTGTTTTCCCTTGGTCTATTGTTGATATGTGGTATCCTCGAGCTAGATGAAAGGCTAACTTTGAAGAAATAAATAATTTAGAGGCTGATATGAAGTCATAGGATGACAGAGAGATAATAGATAGGTTTGTAATGAAGGCAACAAGAAAAAATAGTCCCAAACAATCCATTGTCAAAAGGGTAGCAACAAACAAGCAATTGAATTCAAATATTCCTCCAAATTTGCTTGTCTTTTTAGTTTGTAATGAATTTTTTTCTTAGTGTATTTTTTAATGTACGATTTTTCATTGATTGGTGACATCTAAATGAAGTTGGCTATTTTGTGTAAAAATAATTTTTCATTTTTTAGATCGAAATAGCCATCTTACTATTGTATTCCAACAAAAAAATTGTATCCCCCTACTAAATAGTGAAATTAGGTTGCCCCACACTAATTTCTCAACATTCGACACTATATAAATATTTACTAGTTTTTGTACAAGAATATACTACTTTTGAATTAAGTATTGTTGTAATTGGGACTCATGAATCTCCAAGTGTACAAATGGAAATGTTTGTAAAATTTTTTTTTTTACTTTGTTGATTTGTAAAGTAACTTTCTTGAGGTAAGGCAACCTAATTGTTGAGGCAACCTAATTTCACTATTCAATGTAGATATCACCTAGCCTAGATGTCACCAAATATCACCCAAGTATCACATGAGTATTGAAGTTACAAAAAGCTACCTCTCCAAAATGCTTAAAAAACCCTAATTAGTGTCAAAATTCAAAATTTTTGAAATACCCCCCTCCCACCCAACCCAAAAGTAGCCACCTTTTTTTTTTTTTTGACTTTCACAAATGAAACGGAATTTCATTGCAGAGATAAAAATCACTAATAGCCTCCTTTTTCCATCGGCACACTCCACCTGTGGGCTGACTCCAAGTCACATGAGTTTGAAGGAATCATATTAACTTAGCATTTTCTTCCTTCCCCAAATTAAAAAATTAAAAAACCCTAAGTAAGCTTATAAATATTTGCTTTTATCAATTATGGAAAAGGACTGACTAACTTAGCGGTCCTTTAGCCAACTTCAGTTATTAACTTAACTTAACTTAAAGTCTTAAATCTTTAACCTGACTTCCCTGTTCACTGACTGTTGGGACTTGGGAAGGAGAGTCAATCCTGCAACGCCAAAATTCCGCTAACTGTCAGTCAGTCCCGCAGTAGGATTGGGGGTATGTACAGTAGAGATCCAGGTATTTGTAGGCCAGTATGTTCGGCTCCGGTACAGGAGTGGGTCGTATGTGTTGACTAGAGTTGGACCTGGGTTAAGATTTTAATGACACCTGGCAGGGGAATGAGCGGGAATCTTATGATCTCTCACTCTGGCACTGTTTGCTTTTTCTTGGGGGGTGTAATAAATTAAGTATTTATTTATTTATTTTCCTGTTTTTAGAAACAAATGATAAGCTTCTTTTTCTCAAGGAAAATGCAGGCTGCCCAATTTTAGTTGAGTTTTGAACCAACGATGTGCTGACGTGGGTCTCAATGCAACTAAATTTGGGGCTATATTTGATGGGTTTGTTCGTTATTGGGGGGACGAGCAGGACACGTTAACTGACCCATTTTCTTCAGTTATGGAGGTTCTATATATTATTTGTTTATTTATTGGAGGGACGAAGCTATTTACATCCATGGAAATGGATGAAACTTGCAATATATGGATGAAGCTTTATTTATTCATCCAAAAGAATGTGCATTCGTCCAAATAGGGGGATTCCATCCCAAGATTTGGTAGCATTTTGCAATTTCATCCACTATAGAAAGGGAGAATATCTCGCCAAATATTACCCTCCAATAAATTGCATCGCGTTTTAAGTACTAAAAATTCACTCAAAAAAACAACTCTAGGATCTATTCAGAATATAGTGCATGGGTTTATCCTACAAGTGAGGGCATGGAATTAGTGTCACTTGAGAAAGTAGTGCTAAATAGCGTCTTTTGTTTTTTGATGTGGAAATTAGTATAATACAATATTGCTTCAACTTGTACTCACTTGAAGCAGTGTCATATTTAATAGGAGGATAAATATTCATATTTTCTATTTCAATAGTACAACAAATACCTAACTAGTTAATTTCAAGGTATTTATGTAGAACATGCTTTGCAACCTTGCATATCAATTGGCCCTTTGCAATTGCAATGATGTGGCCTAATAAAATATGCCCCCCTATGCACTATGATTGAGTTTGCTGCTATAATAGACCTCCAAAGATGTCACCTCAAACGGCAATATTAGTTGTGATTTGTAGACTCACTAAACTAAAGGTATCCATTTTCTAGGGATTTATCTTTTTGTTTAGTTGACCAATCATCATCTTGTTCATGTTACATTTCATTCAATTTTTTTATGAGTTGTTTTACTAGTAAGAATGATAGAGTGCAACGAACTTTTGATCTACATAGATCATATTGACATCCCAAATATGTTGTAGGAAAGGGTGGAAGATGCAATAACATTGGACATTTTGTGTTATTATTACTCTAAACTCACTTTCTTTAGGCCCTTTGCATGTATTTTGATTTTTTTAAACAAGAATTGCAAGACATGCTTCTAGTTTTATTTACATTTATTATTGATGATATATCCTTGAGTCGAGATTCTGAAATATATATATATTTAGTGAATGGAATCATCAAAAATCACAATCTTCCCCCCCAAATGGGCCCCCAAAGTTACATAGGATGACATTACCACATTGTAATAATAAATTATGCTTTTATCTATATTCTACATTTTTATGAATGTAATCAAACATCATCATCATTTAACCTTTTTAGAACATTTCTTGTCCCAACTTGGTCCAACTTCGGTAGTTTTCAATATAAAACCACAAAATTTCAAATTTTTGATATTTTTCACATGTAGTATTACATATTTTAATTTTTTTCATAATTAATACAGTTAAATGCATTTTATATGTTTTTAAAAATGATCTCATTGTAATTATGGTCATTAAAAAATTTCTTTAAATGATATAAAATTTTGAACAAAAATGGAGAATATAGTGACAAATACCATGGTGTAATTTGTGTACTCATACTCCTTGAGCTCACACCAAGAGAAATTTGATAGAAAAAGTTCAAAAGTGATGTAATTTAAGCTTTCAAGATGCTACCTTCAAAGTGTCACAAAAACTACAATTTTCACAATTTTCAAAAAAATGAAATTGCATTATAGCGTAAATCATTGGAGCTACATTTTCCTAGATGAGCTTGAAAACATCTAAAACCAAGAACTATGTGAAAATTGAGGTTTGATTTTTGAAATGCCCCTCAAGCTTGCAAGGTCCATAATTTAAGGGTTAAATCCCAAGTTATTATACTACTAGCATTGATTTGTCTTACTAAAGTAGGAGACTCTGAAATGGAGAAGGCATTTAGAAGCGACCATAGAAGTGACCCATGTATAGAGCATGTGGTTGTTGAAATGAACACCATTTTTTGAGGTAGGAAAATGTGATTGCAAGTGTATGATGTTTGGACAGTGAGCAATGCTTTTGGACTATTATTATGTGTGATTCACTAATCATGAATGCATCATTTAATTGTGAACAAAATTCAAGATGACAATAAGAAAGAACTGATAAGTATAAATTTCAGGGGACAAGTTTCTCTTGTTCGATTTAAGGACACTCTATTCCCACATTATGGAACTTTCCTGAACATCATGAGCACCCACTTCCTCTATTTCTGGACCAATCTGCTCTTTTCAAAGGCACATTATAATTCATTATTGCTAAGTCTAGGAACATTAATAACAACCTACATACTTTTCACTTTGGAAAATCGTATCTAATTCATTCTAATTCAGAAAATTACAATTTAAATTGCCATTTGTTTATTTTTCATTTCTCTCTCTACCAAAACAAATTGGAAGTCATTGGACAAATAGTTTCTTCTACACATCTGTTTTTCTCCTTAGATGTGCCATTCTTGAGCCTTCTACCCTAGTGCATGTGACACTAACTCACCCAAATCACACCATTATCTTCTAAAACATTTAAATTAATATTGGTTGAATTGTTCCTATATTTCACCAATTTCCACAAATTTTTTTTTGGGTATCTACACTAATTTATTTTCCTTGATGACGCTAATTACCCACCTCACTCAATACAGTAGGACAAATCAATATACCCCTGGAGAATTGATAAAAACGAACCCTGGGTTGACTGGTACTACAGTTAAAAAGAATTCATTAAAGAATGGATTTATTAAAGAACGGATCCATTAAAGAATTGATCCATTAAAAGAATTGATCACTTGAGCCTGGCACTCTCTCACCGAGGTCTCATAAAAGCAGAAATTCCTTTGTGTCCGTAGCCCCTCCCTCAGGTAAGGTAACGGTTTTCCAAAGCAGGCTGCCAACTAAATTCTCACGCAGGGACTTTTGAGTTGAAATTATTGTTTTTTCGCTTGCAATGAACGTTCCCACAAGGTTGATGCTTTCAAGCCTTTCAAGTTTCGATTGTCAGGGAACTCCGCTCGTTCGGAGTAGTGGAGGACACCACTCAAACCTCTTTAATATGGCACCTTCAAACCTCCGAAATTAAGTAATATTTTTGGGAAAGACAGCTGGAAATAAAGTTGCTCTCGAGTTCAAAGCTTTAAGTGAGTGTCTACACTAAGTTATAATAACTACGATATCAGACTCTCTAGCTACGCCAGCTGAGGAATCTGCATTCAACTGTGATAAAAATGATGTTAAACAAGCACAAGTTCTTCGAAATTATGATCCCAAGTTCAAAACGGTTACCTCATGATACTATAACTATCACACTAACGTACGGGAAGTTCTCACCAAGTGCTAGCTGAATATATGTAAATAATTTAATGGTCTCAAAGTACGTGTACTCCCTCCGTACCCAAATGATCTTCCGGCTGACAAAATGCTCGAGATTAAGGCTGAAAATAAAGTTATTTCAACTTGTTTCTAAAGATTTCAAGGAAGCTGTTATTCATTCATTGAATATTCGAAAACAAAAATGGTCTTTTTTTGAGGAACGGGAAGATCATTTTGGGACCGGAGGAAGTAGAAGTTTTGGGTTCAAACCATTTCAATATCTCACCCATCTATCAATCTACCAGTCCCAACCACTCACACAAAAAATGAGACACACTCTCTCTTTCATAACAATTATGTAAAACCTTCTACAATCATATGTCAAAGTATGCAGTTTTTCAGAAGGCCTGGTGTGAATGTCCCATAACTATCACAAACCCTAAGTATCACGTATACTCCCAAACCTAAGCACTGAACTGTGACAATATGGAGTTTAACAACCACAAAAGGAGTCCGCGTTCTACGAAAAAAAAGGTCTGGCGTTCTACAGTTTTTGATGTACGTTCTTCACAAAGCTGTTTATTTGTGTACATACTCAAATACGCTTCTACAAAACAGTGTTCTCACAGTGTCATATCCTATAACCGGTATTATATCGTATCATATCATATCTGCACGGCCTATAAATTTCTGTACTAGCTCTTCGATTCTTCTGTAAGGTCCTGCTCATTGGGACAAACTTCAGAACGATCGATACCATCGACACTAAGTTAGCTAGTACTGTCGATCTCCTTGTTTCAATTGCAAGTTCACAGTCACGGTTTAAAGCGCTACACCCTGAACCCTAAACCGTAACCGTCTCACTGGCTAGCTCGCTCCAACTCCTATTTCTTCTGCAGATTAAAAAGCTTGAAGGATTCAGTTCCTGTTCAGAATGAGTATATATGCAAACATTGCAAGCTCATTTGGGGAGACGTCCAATATTGATCATATTTCATGGGACAATGTATGATCGAATTGATTCACTGGTCGATAAGGAAGTGATCCAATGTATTCTGAATGTGGAGTTGCTTCATTTTGGTGAAGTGTTCGAAGATGAAAGGCTTGTACTTGCACGGGTGTTCCTCATCCACGAGTTCCGGCGCAGGGACAATGTCCATGGACGAAAGTGGCACGTAGAAGTACACCAGCGACAGGCGCGACTGGGTGGCGTTCACCACTGCTCTGTGGGAAACGCTCTTATACTTGTCATTAGTAAGCACCTGCACGCAAACAATGGAAGTGTCCAGAGGGTTAATTTCCCAGGCTACGTACAAATTTAAGGTAAGCCACACTAATTAATTAATTAACTGTACAATAGAATCAGTCTGTCTGTATGTATCGGTCAGCAGAACTACTCTGACTACCAGTCGCTAAACAAGATATCAAGTACGATTTGAGCGTCCCTGCTCAAATTTATCATTTGGGCGATTGAGCAACTGAAGAAGATGACTCTGGAGTGAACAGCCACGTAAGTCAGTCCTAAAGGACTAAATTAAACGACGTAGATCAGAACCTTTAACCTAGAATAAACAACAGTATGGTCAATTTAGGTGTTTGACACTATTCCAACGCCAAAATCTATGACATACATTCCCATAAAGTTCTTAAAACTAGGAGAGGTGTCCGATTAAGTTTCTAACCACAAATCCGGACTACAAAGTGCCAAAATTGTGGAATATCACCAATCTAGCGAAACTGAGGTTGCAGAAGATTGAACCAACCTACCTTAGTGTAAATTAACACTACACACACATTGAAGCAACAGTGGACTGAAGATCCAACGCTTCATCTTGCGTTAGTGTGAACAGGGACTGCTATTTCAGGTTGATTTCGCAGGTTTGATTCTGGCCTTCCCAAAGTTAAGTTATGCTAGGGCACGGTCCTTCAGCGAAAAATAAAATCGGACACGTCGGGAGCTTCACCAAATGCAGTCAGGGTGAGTGTACTAAGCTTAACAGACAGACCGAAGTGAAGTGTCAAAGCTCATGCCCAACAAGCCGAGCCAGGCCAGGCATGCAGAAGTCTGTCTGTCCGTCTGTCTGTCTGTCTAAGCTAAGCTAAGCTTAGTCTGTCCTGGGAACGGGACTGGGAACCATCTGCGTTTTTTCTGCACCCGAATCCTCCTCTACGATCCTGCCCGGATTGACAGGGACTTCCCTTTCCCCCCAAGGGCTGGCCATTGGTTCCCGTGTTGGGTACACGATCCCCCGGGTGTCCTGGGGTATCTGGACTCTGGCAGTCAGGCAGACTTGGGGCTTCCTTGATGGAGAGGCCAGAGACGAAATTCAAAAAGTCCATATGTTGACCTCATTGCGTGGCTGCACTAAGTTAAGGGAATAAGAGACCCGATTCGTGACACGTGACTATTGGTACCACTTCGTAGCCACTATGTACGAGTAGAGTACATTTACAATATTAGAATGTACGTGCACTTCTAATACATAGTGGCACAAAGTGGGTGGCATCTGAAATGTGACACAACTGATAGGATTCTCTTACCTTACCTCTTTCACAGCTTGAGTTGATGGAATTCATAGAGCCTCGAATTCCATCCTCCAGCTTTGAAATTGCACTAATTAAAATGAAATGGGGTCTGTAGTCTTAGTTTGTGGATTTCTGTGGTGAGTGGTTCTTTCTTTTGGACCAGATTTCAACAAATGTATAGATAAAGCTAGCTACAAGGAAGAAAACGTGATTATTTCGCTGAATTTCGTAGATCTTTTTTAACTTGTAAATCGGCAGGGACTAATTGTATAAATATTGAAGCTACCAAATAATAAAAAGGAAGACAGTGTGCATTGTTGCATGAGGAGACCTTTTGCACACGCAGCTGAAGCCAGTAGTTCTTGTTTCGGACGAGTGACATTAGTTCAACGAATTTTTTGGTCTAGCTACAAGGAAGCCAATGTAATTTCTATTTATCAAATTCTTTGTAGAAAAATACGCTGGAAGTCGCTAGAAAGGAACTAAAACTCAAATGAACCCAAAAAATCCAAAATTGACGCAAATTGATACGTAATTACAAACAGAAACGAAACCGACTCTATGTTAAAAAAGAAAAGCAGCGGGACTCACTTTCAAGAAGACATTCGTTCTTGTTTAGGAGCAGTGATCGAGATTACAACCAAAATATTGGTCTAGCTTAACGACATCCAATGTGACCAATACGTATCTAGAATTTACAGAGAAAATGGTTGTGAATCGCTTGAAAGAATTAAACTGTACATACTAACAACTCAAACTGAAACCGCCTCTAAACCAAACGAAATTACAAGTTCCCACATGAAGACAGACAGTCGTTCTTGTTCCAGACCAGTGATCGAAATTCCAACAAATTTATTGGTCTAGCTAGCTTCACGGCCGGCATGCATCCCATGTGATTGTCGACATGTACACTCTCGATTTCGCTGAGAAAATTATTCTAAATCGCTAGAAAGAAACTGTACATACCAACAGCTAAAACTACTGAAACCGCCTCTAACTTAATTCAAAAGATCGAAATTACAAGAGCTAGAGGGCCTCACGTACCTGCAGCGTGTCCCCGAGGTTGACAGCCAATGCTCCAGGTCTTGGTTTAATAGCAATCCACCGTCCTTCCTTTAAAACCTGCAGTCCTCCGATTTGGCCCTGGTGCACCACCGTCAAGAGGTTGAAGTCTGTGTGCTCCGTCAAGCCAAGAGTCTTGAGCGGCTCCGGGCACGCCGGGTAGTAGTTCCACCGGAAGATTCCGCCCGTGTTGTACGTGTACTTCGTGAAGTGGGCGGGGTTCACTCCGTCCAGACTCGAGACAACGAGATGCATCAGGAGCTCCGAGACGCGGCGGATTTGGTCGTTGTACTCGCGGTAAGAGTTCCTGCATGCATCCCATGGGAAGTTCAGTTCAGTTCAGTTCAGCAAGCAATTGCAAACCCTATTTATTTAATTAAACTACTGACAGTCTTGGGAGGTTAGGTTTCATGAGTTGAGGGAGGGAGGGGAGGGAGGGAGGCGAATTGCATGCAAGGGTAGCCCAGTTGCGAGCCATGGAGTTATCGAACACACACTAATTGTGTGAGCACTAATTCGAGACATTCTTGCTTTGCTTTCTTGAGTGAGCTTGAGTGAGCGCAGTTACAAGCCCAGTTGCAAGCCATGAATTCATCAAGCACACACTAATTTTGTGAGCACTAATTCGTGACAGTCTTTCTTGCTTTGCTTTCACGAGCTTGAGTGAGTGAGTTCGATTGCAAGCCCAGTTGGCCATGAATCGTCAATCACACCCTAAACATGCGAGAAATAACTCGCATTCTTGCTTGCTTTCACAAGTTTGTATGAGCTCGATTGCAGCAAATCTTTGCCAAGGCATGTAACGTCATATAATTCGTTATTTTGGAGAATTAAAAAAACGACAGGGATCTTACATTTAAACATTGCAGAAACATCACAAAAAGGTCCCTTTTCAGTGTGCGGAAATGTGACCTACCTGTTCTGTCAAACTTCAGGTTAGCATGAATACCAAAAACCAGTAGACAAAGAAAACTGACACTGGGTAGCAAAATCCTACGTTTTAGGGACATCAAATGTACAGTAATAGTACATGTTGTTGCTTTGGGGCATACTTACTGCCATTGAATTCGTCAACCACAATTTAGCTCTGAGAATTCACATTCTTGCTTACTTTCACAAGCTTGAACGAGTTCGATTGCAAGCCCAGATGCAAGTCCATATTTGACCTCGTGTTTTTTTAAGCAGGTTTGAGGGGTTCTTACCAGGGATTTAAATTTTGTTCTGAAAATTATGTATACTAACCCAAACATGCGATGTTCTTAACTCCATTTCGCGAATTAAAATCTGTCTACACGTAATTTCATCCACGCAGTCCGCAATATGATCAATCAAAATGAAAACGGTCTTTTTAAAACTATGATGAATCCTTGGGTTAATCCTGAAAGGGTCGAATCAATCTGAAATTGGTGGAGCTGTGAAGAATTGAAAGTTAAAAGCAATCACGTACACGAGGTCAGCTAGCGTTACTTGTTCTGAAAATTCTTGACACTAACCAACGCATGCATGCGATGTTCTTCTCTCCATCTTGTGAATTAGAATCTGTCCCCATATATTCAAATTACACACACTTTCCACAATACGATCAACCCAAACGGTAATCTCATCTCAAAACCTCGAATGGTTAATAAATGTGATAACGGTGAAGTGATCCTTGATCCTGAAATGGTTAATTAATCTGATAACGGTGAAGTTCACTGTGACTATCATTCTTAAGGGAGGGTTCTTCCTGCACTGTAACAAGAGTATCTTCGTGTTACAGTGGCCCACAAAGTTGCATTCAAGATATTCTACATGAAAGGAGCCTTGATTCATGGAAAGCAAACGGACCCTGCCTGCCTTGAAGTTCGAGAATGTGCATTGCATACAGAATTGATCTAAGTATAGCAAGTTGATAGAAAAGAAATTCACGTACACGAAGTCGGCGTTCCCATTTTCCGGCCACACCTTTTCCGCCAACTCCCTGGTGGTCTCCACATCCGTAAAATAGAACCCTTCCGACCACGGCTTTGCGTCCCCTTCATTCACCGTGGCATGCCCATAGCCGGCGACTTTCCCCGGCTGCTTGCTCACCTTCACCTTCTCCCCGTACGGCAAGTTGAAGAACAGATCCGCCTGGCGCAGTGTTCACAAATGTTGCGAAATTGAGCAAGACTTGGACCTAACCTTTTTTTTAATCTTGTTACCAAAAATATTGATTAACGCAGTGTTAAATTTGAAAGTAACGGATATTTCGTTAAAATGGCGGTGTTCCACAAACTTGACACTTTGAGGTTCAGACCTCTCGGTCAGAAATGTATACCGCTCCTAGTTTCAGACAGTTCGGTCTGAAATCTACACCTGTCCTAGGAAGTAAATGGAAAAATGGCGTATAAATTCTGCCATTTTAACGAAATAGCTGTTTAAGTTTAGCACATTTAAAATCGTACACATGCCAATGAACGTATGGACACTACCAAGAATCATACAACTTACAAGGCTTATTGAAACTGTCCAGTGAATACAAGAAAAAACAAATACTTCGATAAAATGGTGTATTCCATACATCATTTTTTCATTCATTTTCTAGGACTGGTATAGATTTCATACCACATGGTCTAAATGTAAAAGTGCCAAGTTTGTGGAGTGCCACCATTTTAACGAAATATTCATTAAAATTGATGTTAAGGTGAATACACAAAATAATAAGAGGCACATTGAAGTGTCCTGTGGTGTCCTGTGGTGAAGGACAATGACGTTTTCTCATAATAGCTACAAACCTATGCGAATTCAAATTGAGAAAGGTCACAACTTGTTCCCCAAAACCTTAATTTTCTTGTTATACCTGGGATCCACCTCCATTAGTATTCAGCATTTCCAAAATAGTAAGGTTTCAGTTACACCCACACCCACAGACTAAAAAACTAGTGCTAAGTTGTGTGTGACCAGCCGGTCCTTGGCATGTGTACCACTACTATGTCTAAAGTAACTTGAGCTAATTATAACAAAAAGTCACATTTGGGACCACTGACCTGGTGTTGGACCCTCTCCAGAAGGGACTCCTCCACGCCGTGGTTGAGGATTTGGAAGAACCCCCAGTGCAAGCAGGCCTCTCGGACTTGGGCCACCACTTCTTCTTGAGAAGAGGATAAGTCGATAACCGGGATTTCGATATCGGTGAAGTCGTCATGCTTGACTGTGGGACGCAGGTGCTCCGGGAACAGGAAAGAGTCGGTGACTAGGGTCTGCCTGTGGGGATTTGGGTCATCGGGGGTGGAGTCAGTGGACCATGGTGTTCTGGAATCTGAGGTCTTGGGATTGGGAGACTCCAGGTGACCGTTGGAGTGGGGTTCGGAACCGTTCGACATGGGGATTGGTCGATCTGGGTCTTGGGAGGGGCGTGGAACTGGAGTGGAACTCGGGCTTGGGAGCTTCGGGTTTGTGGATTCGCGGGGCGACATGGAGACCGATCGTCGGAAAGTGGGGAAGGAAGGATAATCGAGGGTGAAGTTCTGGGGTATTTGAAGTTGGCCTCGATCAAGGTTTGCATCTGTTAGCTATCTGCGGTCTAGCTATCGATTGGATCTGTGGCATGCAACGAAAGTTAGAAATCAATAAATTAAGTTTGAAACTTGAAAGTAACTGGTTGATGTGAAGATCGACCTTAAGGCTTGCATCGATCTGCTAGCTGCGGTCTGTCGATAGGTAGAATCTGCGGCATGGAAGGAAAGCTAGAAATTACGAATTCAAGCTTGAAAACTGGAATTAATGGATCGACGTGAAGATCGACCTTAAGGTTTGCATCTTACAGCTGCGATCTGCCGATTGAATCCGTGGCATGCAGAGAAAGCTAGAAATTAAGAAATCAAGTTTGAAACCTGAAATTAACTGATTGACTCGAGCGTGGACTTCAAGCTTTAAGTGCATCTGGTGCAAATTAAACGTACTGCGGAATGTTTGCAGTTAATTACGAGAGGACGTCAAAGTCTACATCCCTGGCGATCAATAGATCGGAACTATGACATCCAGCGACTAGAATTAAAATTACGAAGAAATCAACCTGTCCACTCAAGTCGGAATCTTCCTAATTGACCAACGTCAGCTCGGCGATCGATCGAGCGTTTGCATCTGATGCAGTCTACCTATCCGAACTGGGCAATTTACTAATCCATGCATGCTACAAAAAGAATAAATGAAAAGAAGCAATCCAATTTGAACCCTGAAGTGATCGCTCGATAGCTAGACATACATAACGACGACCTCAAGGTTTGAATTGAATCACTGAATGGCGATCTGTTTATCAAATGGATCCAAACTGTTGTAAACCTGGAATTGCTGTGAGGACGTACCTCGACGTCCTGTTGCAGCAAATTAAACACACGCCTGCAAGTTCGATCCATCCTTAATTTGGGTGTGAAGGTTGCACTTCTTTTATGTTTTGAAGCAGCTGTGTGGGTTACTGGTGCAAGAGAATAGTTATATCTTTATTTTGTCAAGACTCCCTTTCAGTAGATGGAATTTCTAAAGGTTCGATTGTCAGTCACCAGTCGGAGTGGCCGCCAACATAGCTCAACGAACTTTTCAGGGTTTATCAAACTTCTGAAACCTGGCATATAATTAATTTATCGGAAGATAATAATTTTAAAAAACAAGTTAAAGTTAAAGCAAGAAATTGTTGTGAAGGATTGTGTTGCTTAATGTTGACTGCCGTATTGGCAATTGTCATACGAGGACGTACAAGTACGAGTGCAATCACCTATTTTATTTTAAATGACGTTGCAATTTCTCCATGTAAATAAATGAACAGCCAAGGTAACGTCAATTTCGTTAAATAGACTTGATTCCATTGTTGACATTTTACAACGAAATCATGAAGGGAGATTCAGACAATTGACATCATACAACAAGTTCACTGTCTTCCCCTATCCTTTGGGGGTAAAAATGATAAATTAAAGTTGTATTCGTTAAAATGAGACAATTGGCAATCTCATATTATCCTTGACCTTGCATTTAGATGATAATAAGTGTTCAATATTGAGATAATTTGATAAATTGAAAATTTTATGTATTAATATATTTATGAACCTTTGATTTTTTAAAGTTTGATTTGTTCATAAATTTTTAATTCATTAGAATGGAGGTCTTCATTAGCGGGGATTGAGTCTCAAAATGTGCATTTTGTCTCCTTTTAATGAATATGGCCATTGAATTACATGTGAGGCCCTTAATCCTTAAAGGACATTGCAAGCCCCATTGGCATTTTGAAAATCAAAATCTGAATTTTCACCTATTTCTTGATTTTAAATGATTTTAAGTTTAAATAAGAAAATATAGCTCCAATAATTTACTTTTTACTCCATTAGAATTTTTTCTTAAATTTTTAAAATTGTGATTTTTGTGGCACTTCAAAGATATTAGCATTCTTGAGAGCTCAAAATACACCACATTTTAACTTTTCTATTGAATTTCTCTTAGTATAAGCTCAAGGAGTACATGATTTGTACCTTGATGTTCATAACTATTATTTCAAAAGAATTGAAAAATGTTATACTTTTTTAATCATTTTTCTAATTGGTATAGTTTTAACAAAGAAATTTCTTTAAAAAATCTAATGAAGTTTGATGAAGCCCAGACATAAAATGTCTTTTAAAGGTTAAAGGAAGGAAGAAAATGATATGATTTAGAGAGTCAAACAAGGATAGAGATGGAGATCCTACTTTAGTGGTGTGTAATGTTGTGGATGAAATGTAATTTGTATATTATTCCTTGATCTATCAACATAACAAACTAATGTCAATGTCAAAATGGTGCATGAAATACCACCAATTTAATGAAGATAGTAGAAATAATAATTGAAATTATTGCCAATTAGTAGAAAATGACCTAAATCCTAAATCTAGAAATAGCATAATATTTATGTCAATTCATGCACTATTATTACAAGGTTTTTATTTTAGCCCAATAATTGAGATTCATGCAAACTTTCTATTTTTTCCTACTTTTAAGTTTTAATGTAACAAAATCTAGTTACTTTCAAGAAATAATTTAAATAAGATTCAAGGACTTTAACAAAAAAATATTTTTCGTTTATTTACGATAGATTCAATTAATTTGATCACCAAAAATAAGATGCACAACTAGGACAAGTATACATTGATTTAAGTTTTACATAATGTCATCAATTTTGTTAAAGTTGTACAACTCTAAGCACCAAAAAATATGATAGCAATCTTAACAAACTAGGACTCATATAGATTTGCATATTTGGATGTATTTGAACATAATAAAATTGGTGCCCAATCTCGTAGATAAAATACAATTTGCACAACATTGTTTATTAGCACAACAAACAAATAAAGAGCTCATGGAATACCGCCAACTGATTTAGTAGAATCCACATAATCCACATTTGCATGTGTACGAATGTCACACATTTATGTGTTCCGAATCGCACCAATTTAAAGAAAATTGATGAATGAATTCAAGTAGGTGTGCCATGACTACAAGCCGGATCATGGTCATGTCCAACCCCATTTGAATTCCTTTGGCAAACCAGAACCCGAATTGAAGAGGCACGTGGAATGAAAAAACCACTGCTGATGACATTCGATGTCTTTGCTGATGAGCAATGTTGTCACGCGCAGTACTTTCTAATATTATTCAATTCCAGAATTGTACTGATCTTGACAAAGATCGAGTGAAGTTGAACGACTTCCTAGGAAAAATATTTGCGGCTGCAAAACTCATGCGGAGTCATGGGCTGCTTCTCCTGAACTTGGTCATTTACACACGTAGAAACTAAGTTAATCCTAGAAGGTCCTGAAAGCCCTTTGCGGCTGTATAGTATATTATGTATTTGGTGGTATTTGATCAGAAAAACATTGATCAAATACTTTTTAGTACACAGTAAATTCATAATCATGATAGTATGTAAATAAAAATGTATTGTAATTCACATATTAAACCACAATTGAAAAGTTATAAAACAAAATACGAGTCGTGTAGAGGGATCTCAAGGGCCTTTCAAGGGTTAAGTAAGGGAGGCGACCCCTTTCCAATCCCCTCCCCCCATTTCCACCATGTAGACTACATTTTTTTTAGATTAGGTAGTTAGGAGTGGTGATTAATTGTGGCACAATTCCCAATGTAGTTGTGGCACATTATGATTGACTAAGGGATTGTCAATGTTGCAACAAACCCTTGGTCGATTTTGCAACTAGCCCATGGTTGGAAATACAAAAATCTATATGACCAATATGGGTCGAATAGAATCTTAAGCTAAAAAATTCGTAGTAAATATGTTTTGAGAAATAAAATTATGAAAAAATATGGAATCCTTCCCAACTCTATTTCTGTACATAGGAAAATTTCCCCACTTGAGAATTCCGCACTCCATATATGCGTAATTGCTTAAGTGGTTGCAAATGGGTTGTATGCCTTATTTTAACTTAATCTTGGAAGCAGATCTCTCATTTTTTTCTTTTTCATTCTTATCTCTACTTGCTAGAATTGTGGGTTGTAGGTCGAAAATCAGTTTGCAAATCACCTTGTATTATGTAAGGTAGAAGGCTCAAGAATGGCACATCCAAAGAGAAAAATATATGTGTGGAAGAAATTGGGCGTCCAATGGTTTTCAATATTTTTTTTGGTAGATAGAGAAATGGAAAAGAAATAATTTGCAATTTAAATTGTAATTTTTTGTCTTAGAATAAAATATATACAATTTTCCAAAGAGGAGAATCTGTAGGTCACTATTGATGATCATAGACTATAGTAGTAATGAATTAACATGTGCTTTTGAAAAGAGCATATCAGTTCAGAAATAGATGAAGTGGGTGCTCACTATGTTCAAGAAAGTACCACAATGCATGAATAGAGTGTTCTAAATCGAGCAAGAGTAATATGTACCCTAAAATTTATACTTATCATTTCTTTCTCATTGTCATCTTGAATTTTGTGTTCACTATTAAATGATGCATTCATAATTAGTAAATCACACATATTAGTGGTCCAAAAGCATTGTTCACTGGCCTAAAATCACACATTTGGAGTCACATTTTCCTACCTTAGAAAATGGTGTCCATTTTAGCAACCACATGCTCTGTATATGGGTCACTCCGATGGTTGCTTCCAAATGCCTACTCCATTTAAGGACCTCCTCCAATAGCATGTATTGGGTGCACGCCGCTAAACCCATCCCACAAAGTTGGACCAATAGGAATTTTTTATTTTATTTGCCACACATAAATTTTTTTGCAAATTTCGAATTCATATTTGCAATTAGAGGCCCCGAGTTTGAGTGGGGCAGGATGAAAAACATAGGATTAACATGATGGTACAAAATAGGGGGCTTTTTTTACATTTATCCTACAAAACATAGAATTCATCCTATTGGTCTCACTTTCAGGGATAGGTTTAGAGCCCTATCACTACAAGAAAATAGTGTCTGAATCAACCCCTCTTAATCTACAAACAATGTTTGAATTGATAGAAAAATGTCCGAATTGACAAAAAATTGACAAAATATTGTCCGAATCAGCCCCTCCTAATCTACTAATAGTGTCCAAATTGACACTACTCCCTTGTAGTGTGTGTATTGGACAAGTTGCAATTCTTTCTCTTTTAGGTTTAGTATTTTTCTTGCAAATTTTTCCTTGGCTAGAAACATTCAATTACCTACTTGTGTAGTAGCTTATTGGAATATAATTATAGCAACTTTCAAGTGTTTTTTGTATAGTCTTCGACTACTATGTGAATTGGTGATGTCTTAAATCAATCTTCAATAGTTGTTTTATTTTGTTGGTTATCATGCTAAGCTTGGACATCTGCATAGTGTAAACTGGCCATGCAGATTGAAAATACAAAGCTCTATAGTGGCAATAAAATGAAATGAGAAGCAAGAAAAAATTTGTCATGGAAATGAGAGCTTCTAGCACTATTAGTTAGACAAATTTATGAAGCAAACCACCCCTTCAGAATTATTCAAGCAAAAGTGTATTTCACATTACATTGAAGCTTTGGTCAAAATGCTAATAAAATTGTAATTGTAAGTCACTCATTGGGGAATTGACCCCCCAAGCTACCCACTACAAACTAAATTTCATGCTCAAAACATACAAGATTAGTATAAAAGTATCCTTCACGTATTGGTGGTGAAGCTGTTATTTTCTTTTGACCACATCCAATTTCCAATTGATGACAAAGCTCCCTCCCAAATGGACAAAGGATTCAAAAGTTGCTACAAAAATAATAGATTCAACCTACTTAGCACCATAAAAACCAAGGACATCAAAATGAACAATATTCCACAAGGGCTATAGGTAGTATGAAATTGAGAATATTGAAGCCTTAGTAACTAAACATCTCCGTATTGGTCATGTGCTGAACCTTCTTATTAACCCCTCAAGGACCAAGGCCATTTTTCTGTCAAAAACCACTCAAAACTGCCATTTCTGCTGCGTTCACCTATAAAATCCCCAAAAAATAGTTAAAAAAATCTAACCGTTGGATCTTGTACTTTATTTGTCTCAAAACATGTGGTAAAAATTTCATGAATTTTGACCGCACAGATTGAGAGATGTTAGCATTCAAAATTGGAAAAAGAAGTTTTTTTGAACACTGGCCTGCAATTTCAGATGACTTTGACCACCTTTTGTTGAAATTTATTGCACTATGGACTGTGAATTAAAAATTTTCTGTGTTGAAGAATTGAGTTGATATTCTAGGAAAAAAATTTCTAAAGAAAAACTCTTGATTTTCATTCTCTAAAAAATTGTTAAGTAGAAGTAGGTCTAAGATTACATGAAAAACTAAATCATTAATAGCTCTAAGATGGGATTGAAACTCAATAATCCCAATGGTGAGATTGTTTTAGCAAACAAATTTAACTTTGTCAAATTTTTTTTTTTGAAAAATTGTGAAAATTGCATTCAGAAATGAATCCTATAAGTTATTTTTTCAAGAAGATGCTCATATTGCCCGAAAAACAATATTGTTCATAACTTTCACATTACTAATCCTAATGGAATGAATCAAAGCTTCACATGTAGACAAAAATATAATCTATAAGAAAAATAAATTTTAATTAGATTTCAATTTTTTGTGGATTTATTTTTCTGCCTAGTGACATGAAAATTATGTTAAGATGGCATAACTTTTGCTCCCGGGCACCAATTGAAATAAAAATTATATTCCCACGAAGCTAATCAGTTTTTCTATCTTATGAGAAAGTTTCGAAAAGTTTGACTAAAAATTGAAGCCATAGGAACCTGCCCGAAATCCATTTTGTCCCCCAAGGGAACAATGGTCCTTTAGGGGTTAAGCTTAAATGGCATCATTGTAGGAAAAAGTTTCAAGTGTGAATTACTTTGGCCCATACATCTAAACCACCATTGGCAAGTTCTTGCCAAAGCAAATTATTAGGCTTGACTTCAAGAACTTCAAGCTAAAAAAGCAATGCTCATCTTCACACACACACACACCAATGTGATTGCAAGAATGATTGGTCAAATTTTTTTATCATTTAGGTTAATATTCATTGTAACCTTTTGAAAAAAATATTTTAAAAATAAAAAAATATAGATAATTAGTATAACACCAAAAATAACATATTACCAAAATTTCAGGACAAAAAGAATGTAGGTCAAAAGTTATTCACAAAATCGAGTGATAGTTTTTTTTGAAGGAAATAGACACTTTGATATTTAAATTATTAGAAAATAGTAAAAAAATATATTTCAAATTAATTTTTTTTCATTTATGAGGACTTGATGGTGATGAGATTTCACTAAAAAAATGAGCTTGAAACCATTTTTAATGTTCAAATGTGTGTGCACTAGAGAGACCTATTTACATAAATAAGGAGGCCATAAAATAATCTAATTTTTGATGACCCTCATAATTCAAAAACTATCATTTTTATGGCGAAAATTGACATCAAGAGTAAACAACAAGAAATGGCCAAAATACACTACAAGGATGATCCATGGATCAAGTATGTTATTTTGTGAGCTTGGGAGTGCGAGTCTATGAGCTTGTGAGCCTTCATTTTTTGAGGTGTTTCTTTTGGATTTTTGGTTTAGAATCTATGATCGATCATGGTTTAGGACCTAGAACTATAGTTTAGTAAATTTTAGAATTTATAGTTGAGGAATACAAAATAGGTTGTTAGGATATACCATGCAAATGGTTCACAAAAATTAATTAAAATCCTCACCCCCACATAAGAGATCCTTCTTGGGGCCAAATCCATTCTCAATGGAGTTGGGATATTGATAAATTCATGAAATTCTCCATTGAGTCTATGTTATGGATTGATATGTTCCAACAATAGTCATGTGCAACATGCAATCAAAGGACATGGAGGTACAATGGATCATTTTCCATGGTCATAGGTGTAATACTTTGATCTTGTTAGGTCTCTCCCATACTTGAATATATTTGAACTATTCATTTAAAAACTTGGAAACTTTTTGAATTTAGAGATTTGGGTTATTTCCTATAGGCATGGGTACCATAATTTTATAAATATCAAATTTTTTTCTTAAAAAACCTACCACTTTTGAAATTTTTTAAGAATAATCTATAAAAAAAATTTTGGTTCACAAACAATTCACCAAACCTAGGCTCAAGGCTCACATTTCTAGGCTCACACACTAGTGTCATTGATCCATGGATTCAATATCTTGTTCTTTAGAAAAGACAGTAATTTCATAATGATAAAATTTGCAATACTATTCTATGAAAATGTACTCCGTCAAGCAACTTCCAAAAAAGAATTGGATGAAAAAAATATTTTTTTCCATCCAATAGTTTTAGGTGAAGTATTACAAAGGACATTTTGTGTTTAGAATATTTCAAGATTAACCCTAGAAGGATCAAAAGTGATGACTTCATTGTTCACTGTAGAAACAAAGAATGCTTCTATAGGTCCAATAATCTGCATATTTTAGTGATTGCCTTGATCGTGGGGCAATGTCCTTCAAGGGTTAATTCATTTAATAGAACTCACTAGAATATTCTGCTCAATGACAATTTCAGTCTAAAATATCTCAAGTGCACACTTGTCAAATTATCATTGATTGTAGAATAATTTGAAACTATTTTTGGAAACCGTAGGTAGTCAGATTATGATGAGGTCAATGTAGAATTTCAGTTGAGCATCTTCTGCGGCTGGTCGTTGTCTGGCTTTTAAATGTGAGTCTTAAATTTATTTGGGTATCCACGTGGTTTACAAAATTGAGTCTGTGAACTCATTGTGCCCAGTTTTTATTTTATTACATTTAACTCTTTTTGGGTGCAAATGAAAAGGAAGAACTCATTGCAGAAGGAGAGTTCAACCTCACCCAAGACATGAGTGAGTAAGGTAGGCATACCCGTTATGAAACCCCTTCTGAATTGGGTCTTCTCTATATTTGTTCAACATTTCAAGGGATGAAATGTAGGACAATTGTATGGTAAAAATGTGGAAACACTTAAAAACCATTCATAGATGGATTCCAAATTACAATTTGGAAAGAATTTTATCCTTGTAGACAAATGAAAAAAAATTATCTACAAAAATTTAAAAATAATTAAGTAAAAAATAACATATATATTTTTGAAGACTTTTTGCATTTTCTATGAATTTTGAAGTCAAGACTTGAAGAAACCTTTTAATTTTACCTAGGTACATGTTTGAAGCACTATCTAAAGACCCAAAATTGTTCACTAAAGACTTACTGTTATTTTGCAAATGAATTGCACTATCTATAAAGTTAGAGACATCCCATGAGGATGATATTTAGGACATTTCAAGATGTCCTTATTTAATAGAATTCGGACCTAGGCGAACAAAAATGAATACTTCTATTCTTCCCAATAGGAATCTAATTGGGAAGAAGGTATATCTTGGGTATGTATACCTTAATTTATCTTAAGAGCTTGGCTAACTCCAGACCAAGCAAACCTAATTCATTATCTTTCATATTGGCAAAATGTCGTACGTGTTGGAAAAACAAGATTGTCCATAACTTCCACATAATAAATCCAAATGAAATGAATAAATCTTTTTATAGATAAAATTACAATCTATGAGAAAGAAATTCAAGTTTTTTTCAAAAGTTTTAGTGCAGATTTTTTTTGCCCACCAAATTAAAATTTGGGCTTATTGTGCCATAACCTTTTTTCTTGGGCACCAATAGAAATAAAAATTATATTCCCCAAAAGCTAAATGTGTTTTTCTATCTTCACAAAAGTTTTAGAAAATCATGATGAATATTGAGACCATGGGAGCCTACTTGAAATCCGTTTTATCCCTCTAGGGGATAATGAGACTTTAGGGGTTAAGGAGTTAATATTGTGAAAATTTTGAGCATTGCCATTTAGATCCACGAGGCTTAGATAGTTGAGGCATTCCCAATAGACACCTTTATTCATGCCAATCTTTCAACCCGGAATGATCCGGCTTCTTTTAATTTTGGGCATTGCTATAAATCTCCATAGAAGTGATGAAGGTATTTACATCCAAACATCTTGACATGTACATCTTTGGGGGATTTGAGAATTGATTGTTGAACAAAAAATGGGGAGCTCAAGCTTCATAATTTATGGGTCATATGAACTAAGGTAGGAGGCTTGAACTCTGCTTGGGCATTTAGAATCACCCTACTTTAGCTTTGAGATAGACATGAGATGGTTCTCAAATCAACCTCTATAGTCATTTGAATGAATCAAGAAAAAAAGTAAAATTTATTGCAAGATCCAATCATTGTCCTTGCTTTCCCCATTTTTCTTTATAACTTCAAGTGAACAATTTATGGAAAACCTAGTGTCATAAATAGAGGCCTATGACACAAAAGTTTGAAAATTCATAACTAATTCAATAATGCTTCAAAAAATATGAAACCACTTGTGTTATATTCTACATCTATATCTCTTTGTCTGAAAAATTAGCTTAAAATATTCTCATGAAAAGATGAGCGGCTTATGGGCCTACTACCTTAAGGTAAGTTATCTCCTCAGTAGAGGCAATCACTGCCTGCCAACAAAATTCTGATCACCAGAGACAATTTTAAAACCCCAGAAAATCAAGTTTGTATACCCAGAACAATATTATTGTATTCCAATGTGAAGCAACTTTCCACCAGTCACTTCAACTACCTCTGGACTAATTATTATTTTTCTCTATAAATTTTATTTTCTTCTGAAACTCCAAATTACAGCAGAAGTACAGTATTTCATGAAGCACCAGTGAGCCTGAAAATTCTCCAGAACAAAAGCAACCGTGAGACATTGTTGGACTTGGAAACAGGCCTAACTTTACTGATACTAATCGTACAACTGTTGAAAATGTCTGCAACAACACTCCCATTGCATATTTTTGTTTGCAAGAGACAGAAAATGTGTGCATGACAAATCAAAGGAATGCTCGTTGCACTTTAGGTTTTCATCGTGATTGTTGGATGAAATAATTGGATGATGTTTTGGGGGATGAAAATGTGATGAAGTTTGTGATAGGAGTTGTGACAAGGGTCGTGACTTGTGACTCATGACACTGTGTACATAATATAATATAATAGAAGATGCAAAGTACAATTTCCTTTGAATTTTTTCATTTTGATTATTTGATTATTTTTTTGTTCACTTATATTTGACAATGGAGAGAGCCTTTGGTGTCTGGCCCTTTTGGCAAAGAACACTGATCATCAAATGCTTATCATCAATGTTCAAGGAGGACAACCGGTCAATTCATTGTTATAACTACTGTAGTGGAATTGGGGGAAAAGAACAGTTTCAATTTGAAAACACCAGAATAAAACCGATGAAAAAATCTATGAAATTTCTATTTAAAGAAAAAAAATTTAGGAAAAAAAATGAATCTTTGTACTTGAAAAGCGGTTCAATATAGGAATTACAGGAAAATAGTTGGTAAACTCAAAAAACATTCCAAACCCTATTTTGTCATATCCCCTCAAAAGAGGCAAACCTATTTGTCATGAAAATTTGGGAGTCCCTAAAGTGAAAAATTGAATTAAATTTAGGGTCCACGGACTATTGGCACCAACACTAATAAATTGTAGATGAAATAGTGGATGAAACTATATATGAAACTTGCTAGGCTTTAGGGTGTGCTTATATGCTGGCCCAGTGGGCAAGCTTTGTACTAACTCAAGCAGTAAGATGAAACAAGCAGAAATAGGCTCAACCGATTGTCTTGCTGGGGTGGGCAAGTAAGAAAAGAGGAGTTGAAGTTTCACCGATATCGGTGGACAACTCCATTGGTGGAGACTAGTCACTCTTGAGAGAATCTACTATGTATCGATTTCATATTGTATTCCTCTCCACCCACTGAGTCCACATTAAAGTGCAATTGCAATATTCACCTGCAGCACTCCCTGTGAAGCTTCCCCACCCACCGATACATGTAAGGAGGCCCTTAGTTAGTTATAGGGATTGCATCTCTCACCATATCCACCATTCACGTTGCTTTGGATGGAGCTTCTTCGTGTTCGTACAGTACCGCTCTGACTGACCAATTGTTTGGCAATGAGAATGCGTAGCAAAACAACGACAAGTTAGCTCGCAATTTTTGGCAGATCATTGCGCTTGTCAAGGTCTGTACTCTTTACTCAATTCCTTTGCCTTGCAAGTCACAATGCAGATTCAAATTTTGGCACCTGAGTGCAAACTGAGCAAGTGTGCTTTTTATTTGATGTGCAGGAGTTTCCGATTAATAAGAGTGCATTGTAGGATTTTGAATGTCCCGTTTGGGCAATCACGAACTTCATCTTCCTTGTACAAGGTATGAAAAACATGAAGTTGTTTGTACGACGATTTGTATCTTCCTGCTTGTTTTTTCTTTTGGAGAGAATAGCAAACAAGTGAACATGAGATCATTCGTCATCACCAGGGCTTTCTCTTTCTTGGCGAAAGAGAAGATGCTGAGAGCAGCCCCACAGCAACACGCCACAACTGATCTCTAGAGGTTCTGTGACCATCAATCTTCTATGATAGAGGAATGTCCTCCATTGATTTGCTTGAGCGTGTTCCTCGGAGGGGTTGCTCTTAAGGTCCTAGCACTGGAATTACTTGAAGAATCTTACTTGAAGAATTTGAGTTCGAGTCTAAGGAAGGCAACTCTACAAATGTGTCACTGATCCTAAATTGCCATCTTCACTCTTTGTACAGTACATCTCCAAAATAAAATATGTACCTAATGTATGTCGAAGAAACTAGTTTAGAAAATATTTATTCTTTCATAATTTTTGCATACAGTATCCAAATGTCAAATCCTTTGGTGTGTTGGAATCTCCTTCTACTTGTCAATGAGAAAATCAATGAAAATTTGACCAATCTAATGATGGTAACTAGGCACAATAGCAAAAAGTGATGGTTGGAGAGTACTTGCCTTATGTTGTGTAGCCTTAGTTGAGATTGGTGTCACTTGTTTGTGTTTGTGTGTGTCATGCAATAGTTTTATAATTAGAGTTTTTGTTGTTTGTGTAGGGTTATATTGTTACATTATATTGAATTGAAACAATTTTGAAACATGTGTGACTTTTTGGGTTTGAATAAATTTTTCACACACTTCCTTTCAAAATTTTGGGGATTTTATGAAAAAAAATCAACTACCAGTACTTTAGTGACTCGTGGCCCCCATTGGTTTTAATTAATTAGTAAGCTCTTGATGGGCACATGGAGTGACTATCCCCCAAAGAGACAAACATTTTGATTACGTTTTAATCATTCTACATATGCAATTTTGCTACAAAACGTGGGAAGTTTGCCCTAATTTATTTTTCTCAAATTTGTCATAGGGCATCACTAATTGGTTAAGATTCTTTGAAATGTGATGTGAAAACCTAAGAATAAGAATCAAAGAACAAGATAATGTTTAGTAAGTTAACTACAACAAAGTTGATTGAATAAATAATTGAGCAAAGTTCCTATTATTAAATTGTGTAAGTTTTTGATGGATATAATTGTTGAGAGTGGATCTAGATTCTCTAAAACAATTCTTGAAAATAAAATAAATTATCCATGAATTTCTTTAAGTGATAAAATTACACATATCTAAAAATGATTCAAGTCTTTCATAAATAGAAGTTGTATATTTTAGCTAGGAATTTCTAGGGGTTGTTTTAGATTCTTGCCAAAAATACACACACTCTATCAATCCATGTGAGCCTAGGGCAATTATGTGTATATGCACTTTAAATACTTTGAAAATTAGTAGTTTATTCATATGGTGTTCAAAAAATGCATGGAAGAGAAACTAGAATCTCATTTTGACTACCACTACGATTCAACAAAAACTCTTATACTTAATTCATTAATAGAAGCTATGCAAACATCCTTATATGAATGATTTTAGGTGTTGTCACCTTATTTGAAGAACATTTAAGAACATTCATGAAGAACAAAGAACATGTTATAAAAGAAAACCTTGATTTTATTGTAATTTCAGTTCTTGAATATTAGAATATCAATAATTTAATTATAGTAAAATATGATTACATAAATATTCATATATTTATAAATGATTAAAATTTTAAAATAAATCATATTTGATTTGATTTCAAGAAGATATTATTTTTTACTATTTGACATTCAGTTTTGAACATTGAAAGGGCATAGTTGTTGCAATGAAAAAGAGGATAAGGTACAAACATTTGTTTTTATTATTCTAAACATTGTTTTTTTGATAAATGAATTTTTGATGTATGTATTGAACACAGACCTTGTACAAAAGTAAAAGATAGATATTTCCTACATAAATCAAAGGAATAATTGAATATTGCTACTATATTTAAGCAAATTCAATTGTTGCCCCTTGTAGTATTAACAATAAATTGCACTAATTTGCGAAATGCGCTAATATTGAAGTTCACAACATTTTAGACAAAATCAATAGATTACAATAGAATACAATGTGTATTTTTTTCATTCTATCTCAAATAGTGTGATTTTTCATCCAAGTTTCATCTACATACATCTAATTTTCATATGCTTTCATCTACAATCATTCAAGTTTCATCTACAATTCATCCAATTTTTCTTATTAATTAAACATTTAGACCACATTCTTTCAAATTAGTGTAAAGGAGTCTCTTAATATTCAAACTCTCTTATTGATTAAATTAACCTACATAGTAGAAAAAAAGGTTTAGAAAGACAAAGCCAATGAAGGCCATAGTGTTAAGGCTTGGTGCCAAAGTGCCCTATGTCCATACCTATACCAAGCATTCATTGTTGTCATGATGTGGGTTGTTCATTAGTTAGAACTTAGAATTATGCATCTACGATTTTTTGTGTTACTTTTAAGCTAGTAGGTTGAAGTAAATTTGAAGGACAAGTTAATGAAGGTTAGTTCACAAGCTCATCTCACAAGTATGGTCTAATATGGGAATTGTACCATGAAAAGCTTTGCAATTGTCAAATTTAATTGTGGGTATTTATAGGTCCATGATTAGCATCTAGAAACTCTCTTTTCATTATGTTAGCGGTGTCTTAGCTTTCTAGGTGAAGGTACTTTCCTTTGTCTACATACTTTGTCTTACATTTATGGAACTTTGGAAGTTTTTAGCTCAAGTTTTATAGGCATTCAAGTAGCTACTCTTCCTTGAAAGCACCAAAGACATGATGTTATTGGTGTTTACTACAAAAAATCCATTTTTTTCACTGGTTAAACATGAGTGCTTAGTCATGCATGTACTCGGTGTAGGCTAGTAAATCTCTAATCATATTTGGGTGCACTCCAATTTTCTAGTCATAAAATAGGGATCTTAATGGAAACATTGATGGGAATATGTTCCTTGGTGATGGGGACTTTGGTGTAGTCATAAAATCTAAAATGACTACTACTAGTCAAGGCTATACTAGTGCATTGAGATGCCCATGCTATTCTTCTTCTTATTTTATTATTCTTTTGCCTTGAGTTCATTATACTACTTTTATATTTGTGCTTGGGCTAATGCTATTTCTAAGGCCCCCATGCTTTTTCTTAAATCTTTCAATTATGCTTCTTGTCTGTTCTTCACCTTGTTTTCTTTGTGATGGCTTTTTGGTTGATGTTGCATAGTTGCAATCTTTGATACCCATACATAATTATGAAGTTGTAGCACATGCGTTTGTGTAGCAATATGCAAAGTCTTGATTTCTAATTAAAGATGAAAACATTGAACATGAGTTAGGTAGTTGTAAGTGAAGGTGAATTTACAATTGAAAGATTTCATTGTCATTTTAGTTGAGCTTAGGGGTTAAGCTTCTAAAAGTGAATTTGATAATATTTTCATGGGGTTTGAGTTAGTTATAGGGTTAACTATGCCAAGTTTTTATTGTTTTGCAATTGTATAGAACTTCACCACTAAATCAAGTCTCTTGCTTGCAGTGAAGACTTGGGATTTTCAACATAAATTTAGAATTGCAAGAAGTTTGAGTATTTAACAATAGTTTGTATGTAAGTAAGTAGGAGTTCATAATTTGAATATTTTTATGTTAATTGTGATGTTCTATTGTTGTTACAACTTGCATTTTAGATTTTTGCCAATTTCTTTTGAGTTATTTAGGGTAGTAGAATCCAAGGGCATTGGTTTTATAAAAGATGTTGACATCATATTATCAAAATGCCAATGTCAATTTTTTAGGGGTTTTTTCAACATTATTTGTTTTCGCTAATTTGGTGTGCCATTACTAAACGAACTTGTAGATCTCCTTGTTTCTTTTAAATTTTGCTTTTGATGTAGATATTAGAATGTAGATATAGTTGTAGGATGTACATGCATGATTTTTTCATAGATTGAGATAAGTTTTCTAGATTCAAAGGTATTTCAATCGTTTAGTAAGGAATTGTGTACCATGGATCCAACAAATTTTATAAATTAAGAATTTTTTGAAGGGTAAGATGTTTTCATAGATTCAAAGTATCTAAAACATTTCTATAATTAAAGTATTATAGATGCCAATTATTGATTGTATATTAAATAGTCTCAAAATTTAAACTTGATCTAATTATGAAAATCACATTTGGGACCACTAAGATGAGATGGAGTTTGAATATAAGAACTTGGAATAGGTTATTATATCAAGTGATCCCCCTATTAGTTTAACAACCTAGAATTTATTAGTGACTGATTTGGGAAGAAGTGACACTCCTTTCAAAATCAAAGATCCTACTAGGTCTTCCTATCAAGTATTTGGTGAAAATAAGAACTAATTCCTTTGTCTGAAAATAAATTCATGCTACTTTGACTAATTCTCCACTAGAGACCATGGATTTATTTTGAGAGAGGGGTAGTATAACCAATGTACTTTAAAAAAAACTCGAAATTTCCATATTAGCACAATTTGATTTTGCTTTACTACACAGAGCACAAATTGAATTAATTTCTGTAGGAGCTTTGGCGGAAAATAATTGTAAGCCACGTGTTAAATTTTTTTTGGACCCTATTGGCCTCATCTTGTCTGCACAATTATTTGAAGATTTTTGAAGATTTTTGTTCCACCTGTAAAAACCTGAACTCAAAAGAAATAATTTGCAGGTGAAAGTCCAGAATAGTTCGCCCATGCCTAAGAGCAAATTATTGGTAACTGTAAAGTAGAGTATACTTAAAAGTGTTTTACAGAGGCACAAAAAACTTGATCAACTTCATTTTCTTAAGCAAATGGATGCGTTACACACATGAATCAGACAGCAAGAACTACTGCAGCCAGGCCTTTTTAATGGCACAGTCGAAGGCGACCAAGTGTGTAACGCAATAGAATAGAATTTTGCATCACTAACTTAAGTGCCAAATAATTTCAAGGACGGCTCTTCATGACAACCACAGCAACTTCAGTTCTGGGAAAATACCACAGCTCATAAGTTACAACTTACGCATTCATAAAAGCTTGAGAAACTGCAAAACCCCTGCAAAGATTTGCTGCTGCACACAAGATAGTAAACTGATCGGTCTTATTTCGTGTTTTGAGTCCGGATTTTCCCATCCAATCGAAACCGAGTCAGTGTAAGTTAAGCTGAATACAGATCCGCCACTAGGTACAACTAGACGCCAGTTCCCTGTCAAGGGTCGGATCTGCCGTCAAGTGCATTTTGACAAGGAATTGTCTTACAAGGAGAGGAGAAATAGTATTCCTCGCTTCATAGCGCGCACTGCCTTACTATCGTACCGTATGATGTGCATTGACCTTGGGGCAGACAAGCATCAAAAACAGCAGTACAATACAATGCTGCTCCCTTAACGCTACTAAGGTAATTAGCATTTTCAACAATTCAACCAAGTTCTCTAAGAAACCCCAAAACGTTATTTAGGGAGTGTCACAGCTCACAATTTCTCCAGTGAGATTTCACATTTTCTTTTGATAATCTGACCCTGTGCAATAGTGAGCCCAGAATCTCATCTGCAAAAACTTGCGACTGGATAGAGTTTCAAGATTTGGATCAGAATCGCCTATATTTTTTGGCACTCTGACACCCCTATTCTCACATGATGCATTTATATTCATGGAAAACCTAAACATTCTCACCCTTCCACTCACGTCATTGCCACTCAAAACAGATAACAATTACCCCTGGGCAATTAGAGACGCAAATTTTGGGATCCTGAGCAAGTCAGGGAGTGGATTTACTGTCAAATGCTTTGCCATTTCTTTGTACTGATGATCCATCTTCTCGTGATTCTCTACCCCCCCCCCCCCATTCTTTCGAAGGTTTGGGTATGGAATAAACTGCAAACAAGAGCTTGAGGCACACAATCTAATCGATTAGTCACTTTCCTAATATATAGATGAATTGGATAAAGAATCAAATTGGTACTTCAACACAATCTTCTAAGCGAGAAATTTTTCTGTAGATACCAGAATTGAAGACAAACATGAAAACATGAGTTTTAAAACTGTAAATCAAAGAATGAAAACACACAAGCACTGGGGCATTTCATTTAAGAGAACGCCAATGAAGATTCAAAATGCCTGATTGCAAATTGCATATCAGTATTCAGTACAACCAAGGCAGATATTTATGCTTAGTCTTTTCCCTGTAAGAGGTGTAAATCGATCCAAAAACCTCTACCATATTCTTCTCTTCCAACTTTGTCCGCTGGTCGTAGTAAACCATACAGGATATTGTAAGGAACAAAAGGCTGAAGTACGACCTAAGTGCAAGGCAATAGCCCGCACACAAGAGCATGTAGCTCGCGTACATAGGATGACGCACCCACCTATAGGGCCCAAACATTACGACAGACATCGGGTTCACTAGTCGATTAGAGTATTTCCCTAAGAAGTAAATTGCATTCCAGTGAACCACTACTGCAAGGCCAAGAATTGCTGCTGCCAACTTGGATTGCCAAGCCCAATTCCATGATTCCACCAAGAAAGGAGATTCAAAAGCAGCTGCCCAGTGACCTCCTACAATGGCCACTATGAAAGAAATTTGAGCCACCCGAGAAGGGCTACTTTGCCACCTCGGTTCTTCAGATACAGTGCTGAGAGTTCCGTACATACGTTCCCGAACAATAGCGCTAATAGAGAAGAAAAAGTAATACATAGTATAAAGAAGAATAGGCCATCCATCTATGAAACCGTGTACATGGGCAAGTGGAACCAGAATCAACCAAACCAGGGTTCCCCCCAAGATAAAAATTTGCTCTCCCTCCTTGGTTCCTGATTTTGCCTGCCTTATTGCTGCCAGCAATGTCCATATTCCCAAAATAACTGCTGCTGGCCATGGCCATATAACACCAAGCCAACTTGCGTACATCCAGAAATTGGAATTAAGCACGGTCAGACCAGCGATTGTAGACATGGTTGCATAGGCTACCGCCACGATTGTCGTCCATTTCGCCGCCTTCAGTGGAGTTACATGAGACAGGTTATGCCTAACTTCAGAAAAGTCAGGTATCTTAAACTCGCCCAGCAATGGAATATCAAGAGTTTGTCCTCCATATGCACTACCTACTCCTCTCCGAGAGCCAGCTCTGACACCCAACCTTTCAAAATTTCTTGTTCGCTCTGCAATTCGGCTCTGCAAATGTCCATCGAAGGGTGTACAGCCCCGCAAAGCTCTACTGCTGCTATTCAGCTGCATCACAAATCATAACACAACAGAAGTTAAAGAACAGAAGATATCTATAATTCAGTATTCAGCAAGTAGCCTAGACGGATAATGACAGATGATAACAAGATATAACCAGACGAGCTTGACCAAATAACAATTAAAGCCAATAATGTGATACACAACACATTCGGTTTGATTCTTCCGATCTCTGAAATATCAACTAGACGCGAAAGCAAAAGAAGACTTACAGACCTCCTGAAAACAACTTGCAATTTTAACTTCTACATGACATGCACAGCGTGAATTTCCAAAAGATTTTTCCAACCAAGAACCAAGAAAGTTACGAGTTCCATAGTCGCTAATAAAATTCGATGAAGCTAAAACTAAGAAGGCATTGATAATTTACTCTATAAGCGTAATGCAATTACAGTTACACCGTACGAAGTTGAATTGAGAAGATCTTACAGCATCGGCATGCACTACGAGGCTTCCATTCTGTCGCTGCCGCAAAGGACAAGTCACGGAAAAGGAAGCTGTTTCTGACGCCAAAAACGCACGAGAGGAATAGCCGCGAAAAAAACCCTGACGAATCCTTCAAGTTCCACACCATACAGAATAAATATAAGTCAAATTACTTCCACCTTCAAATATAAAAATGTATGATTTCCAAAGTCTTTAAGGAATAAGAGCGGAAAAATCACTAAAGGGTCTTCTCATAACCTTTTTATCTGGATCATCAGTACACAGAAATGACAAAGCATCAACATCTACCACAAGATTGATTGCTAACAAACGACCTTTGAACATCTGTGAATATTTCATGCAAGAAAATGCGTGAGACCACACCAGGACCCTCAGAAAACTGTGCACATCGACTAATAAGCCTTCACGACCCTCCTCTACAATTTTGTATGCTCCAAAAGACATAACCAGACCCTGAAATACGCAGTCAGTCAAGCCAGATATTACCAATTCAATATCTCAGCAAGTCATTTGGTGGCGCACCAAAACATCCTTACGTTAATGCTCTGCTTAAGCACCTCGTTTTCAATTTCAATTCTTCGGTTTCATTTTGAAAGACTTCAAAAGCTTTAACACAAATACCTTGAAAAGCCATCCAAAAATTTCCTGGAATTTTTACATATCCAACAGAGCTACCATAATCGATGTTGGATCATTCAAATTCCACTGTTATAGCTACAGAGCATTAATTGAATTCGTCACAATATAGAATTCTTATGAATAATACCTGCTGAGCTGAGCAGAGCGGACCCGAAGCAAACGCGAAGATAGCAGCGGTGGTGAAGATTGCTGCAATTTCTGTCCACTGGCCAACGACCGCGACGCAGCTCCCACGGAAATCGCCATTCAATCCAAAAACATGAAAAATATCCAACTAGCTCTATCCAACTAGCTTTTAAAACAGAGCGCCTTCACAGCCATAGCAACCGCCGAATGCGTCGCACCAAGATGCTTCCACCACAATCCTGTAAGAATTAAATATTATCCTCATAAGAACCAATGCCAAGTGGTGTCTATTCAACACCCCACAGAAACGGAGTTCAAGCTAAATCCAGAGACAAATTACACTACGGGGCAACAGCATTTAGAGATGGCACCGAAACGTAAGAAAAGCAATTGAAAACTAATAGGAAACAAAATTTGCAAACAGACAGAGTAAAGCAGCAAGGAATCCAAACCTAAAAGGATTGTGATGCACACTGAATTGGCGATGGAGAAATGCCAGTAAACCTCGCAGGTCATGAGATGAAGCGGGACGAAGTAGATGGAAGACGGACTGGGTCTTCAGGGTTTCGTCCGAAAACTGGACGACATTCATCCTTTTGGACGAAATTATCTATCTATCAGACTGCAGCCAAGCAGTAATCTTACTTCCAGACTTCTTTGCTGTCATAATGTAGGCACCCAAAATGCATGTGATAATATGGGGTTAACTAACAATATAGGGTGACATGGATTTAAAAAAAAAATGATGTGTAAATTTGAAAATGTATTTTTCCAAGGAAATAATTACCCCTGCATATGGTAATTAATAACTCCATCCCAAATTGCACAAACAAGCATTGTAGGGTAGTTAATATATAATTTCTCTCTCCATATATAATGTGTTAGTTATTTTGGATTTTGATTGCAACTAGGAAATGATTCTAGATTCTTTTGGATTGATTCTTCATGAAGACTAACATTGACTCTTTAAAGATGGACCCTATGATCGTGTAGTGAAACTCAAGATTTTTATCCTTTCTTTTATTTGCTATATTTTTCTACTATAAGTGAGCGAAAAACATTTTGTTTTATTTTTAAAGATGAAATTATAAATTTTCTATAAGTCATAATCTTTTTTATTTTACTATGAGAATAAAAAATTACCTTGAAATTTTGCATAAAAGTGAATTAAAAAATATGTCAAATAAAAAATTTTACTTGAGAAAATCTATTTTTTTTTACCATAGGTGTACATTATAGTAGAGAATTTTATAGTAAAACCAAATTTTATATCAATCTACAATTACATAAATCAATATACCATGTTCTGAGGCCCAAATTTCAAATTGTAATAAAGTTCAAACATTATAATAAAAATTTTAATTTTTGAGTTTTTTCAAAAGAATAATCAAAGTGGTGGATTTACAAATTGACTCTTTCTCAATTACTTCTTTTATATGTTTTTTGCAATGGGCAAGTTTATCATGCCTCCTTGACTAGTCATGGTCATATTGAGGTGTTGGTATTCATGGATCTTGTGTGGTAATGAGTGTTCACTCCTCACTTAACCCCTAAAGGACCAAGGCCATTTTTCTATCTAAAACCACTCAAAACTGCCATTTCTGCTGCGTTCACCCCAAAAAATCCCGAAGAATATTTTTTTGAAAATCTATCCATAGGATCTTGTACTTTACTTGTCTCAGACCATGTGGTAAAAATTTAATGAATTTTGACTGCATAGATTGAGAGATATTAGCATTCAAAGTTGAAAAAAGAAGTTTTTTTGAACACTAGCCTACAATTTCAGATGACTTTGACCACCTTTTGTTGAAATTTTTTGCACTATGGACTTTGAATTAAAAAAAATTTGTGTTGAAGACTTGGATTGATATTCTAGGAAAAAAATTTTAAAAGAAAAACTCTTGATTTTCATTCTCTAAAATTTTTTTGAGTAGAAGTAGGTCCAAGATTACATGAAAAAATAAATCGTTAATAGATCTAAGATGGGATTGAAACACAATAATCCCAAGAGTGAGATTGTTCTAGCAAACAAACTTAAGGTAGGAGGCTCATAAACCGTGCATGTAAGGGCTGATTGCCTTTGGGGGGAAGCTAACCTCCTTAAAACAATTTTCAGTAAATTTTCCTAGAAAGACAAGTGAAATTGGCATCTAACCCAAATCGTTCCATATTTTTTGGAGCTTTGTGGAATAAGTTACAAATTTCTGAAGTTGAAAAAAAGTGGTCTTTTGTGGTCATCAAAAGCGACCACCACCTGAAATGTGCAGAGCTGGTACATTGCAAAAAGCAAAATGTACCTTTGAGTCTTGATCGATTTTAATGCCTAGTTTGAGTTTGAGCCTCCTACCTTAACCTTGTCAAACAACTTTTTTTGAAAAATTGTGAAAATTGCATTTAGAAATGAATCCTATGAGTTATTTTTTCAAGAAGATGCTCATATTGCCAGAAAAATAAGATTGTTTATAACTTTCACATCACTTATTCAAATGGAATGAATCAAAGCTTAAAATGTAGATAAAAATAAAATCTATGAGAAAAAAAATCAAAAATTCTTTTTTCTAAGTTTTTGTGGATTTGTTTTTCTACCCAGTGACGTGTAAATTATGTTTAAGAGGGCATAACTTTTGCTCCTAGGCACTGATTGAAATAAAAATTATATTCCCACGAAGCTAATTGGTTTTTCTATCTTGTGGGAAAGTTTTTAAAAAAATCACTAAAAATTGAGGTCATAGGAACCTACCCAAAATCCATTTTGTCCCTTGAGGAGACAATGGTCTTTTAGGGGTTAAGATTGTTGGTGTTAGGAAGGTGGTTTAGTGTAGAATCCTATTGACATTTTTCAAAAATTTTTTTTTGGTTAGTTTTGTAACAAAATTCATGTCCCCTTTATTGTCACTTTTCTATGGAACTTCTTGTGCCATAATGAGAACATAGAAATGAGTTTTTTCTAGTCTGGTTGACTCTTAAAGACCTCAACCTTGACTTTTTAGCCGTTGAGGGTTTTCAATTGGCAAAATCCCTGTTAAATCAATCTTCACTTGGAAAAAAGACATACTACAAAATGTTGGATGGATTATGAAAGAATTTTTTCCAAAGGAAATGATGTGGAATGCCCTCATTTGATAGATTTTCCCATAATTCTCAAGGAACCCTACTTCAGGAGATCATGCAATAGAATGAACCTCAAATTAATGAATAAGTTACAATTAGACTTCGAGGCAGACCTTTACAAACTCAGTACGAATTGGAGAAATAACGGAGTATGTGATATTAGAGAAGGAGATAGTAGAGAAGGTGATATTAAACAGGTACTGTCCCGATTCCTTCTGGAATGTGCCTTCACCATCTTAGGGTAACTAGTTCCACTTCAGAAATTGTCACCTACTCCGATGCGTCTCGTTTCCACTCATCAGTTGCCGTTTCCTCACCACTGTTCAGAATTAAGGAGGCTCCACGCATTAATCGATTTCGGATTCTTTTCACATGTTTTGGTCTCTGTCTGGTTACCAGGTACGAAGATTTTCTCACTGTCTCTGGAAGTTATGTTTTTTTGTATACGCTTGAATGTTTTTGAATTGGTTGGCGATTATTGTCTGTGGGTTCTAGGAGCTTTGAGCCCTGAGGGATCGAGCGATAGGCCCACGGTTGACCTGCGCCATTATGCTTGGATACGAATTTCTGATCCATAGAAATGTGTTCGCGGTTGGATAATTTTCTTGAAGGTGTTAGGGTTTGATGTTTCGGATATTTTTGCGAGACGATTAGATGTTGTGAGCTGAATTAGAACTCATTATGTTTTGAGTGATGACCGTTAGTAGTATCGTACATTGAAATATGAATGTGGCCGGGTTTTTTAGTTTCAGTATGGACCAAAGGGAAGACATGTTGATGCTCTTGGCTTTCCTCTGGCCTGTGCACGAGGCAGTGTAGAATGCTAATTTGCTGTATTCGTGATTGCCGAATATCGATATTGCATTTTCTTTAATGATGCCTTTTGTCACTTCGTGTGCCGCTCGCAATTTTTCCAAGAGAGTGCAGTGTAATTTAATTTATAAATCCGACAATCAAATTATATACTAGCTTTGAACTAGCTGTGAAGGTGCGGGAGTAGGTTTTTAGGGCAACGATGTCTCACGAGTCGTGATTTTTTTGGTGTGGTGGCGTATGTGTTTGGGTTGCTCATTTCTTTTGCATAAGACACGGAAATTCAAGTCTCTCTCATGCTTTGTGAACAGGATATCAATCATTAAGGTCTCACGAAGAGATGGCGCCTGCTCACGATGCTTTCTCTCCGCCGGTTAGTTGATTCTCTATAAAAAAATCAACGCATAATTTTGTGAGATTTTGTGGTTATTATAATGCCATTAAAAAGATTGAAATGGCTTATGTTTACCCGTCCGTGAATCTTCACGTTGTGCCTCCTTCAGTCCGCTTCCTTGAGGTGCTGTGTTGTGCCCTTTAGGTCGACCTCGATTCTGAAACTGATAAAACGAAGGGGAGTCTTTTGTTCTTACACAAACATAAATAGTTCCATTTGTGGAGGTACCGGTACCGTAAACGGCTTAAGTGAAAGACGACTTGATCATATCTAATTGGAGATTTGTAATGATTTGTATGCTTCTGTCAGGTAACGTCTGAGCTGATGCAAAAGCCTCCTAGGGATCGAGATAGTGGCTTAGATAGGGCAAGTTACATAGATAGAGGGAGGGAAAGGGAAAGCTCCAGAGACAGAGGGAGGGGGAGAGAAAGCTCCAGAGACAAAGGTAGGGACAGCTCCAGGGACAGAGGTAGAGGAAGAGAAATCTCCCGAGACAGAGGCAGAGAGAGGGAAAGTTCCAGAGACGTTGACTGGGATCGGCGTGTAGAGAGTCGAGCGTCTGGCGGTGGGAGAGAGGAGGTCAGACAATCCTCGGGAGATAGATCACGTCGTTACAATGACAATGATGCAGCTGATTTGAGGAAGCAAGATGCCTACGATGATGATGACCGGAGACCCGCCGGCAGAGATAGAGGTCGAGGATATGACGACGATGACCAGAGGCCGAGGGGCAGGGACAGGGCCCGAGACTATGAAGATGATGAGCGGAGGCCCATGGGCAGGGACAGAGATCGAGAGTATGACGAAGAGCGGCGGCCGATGAGTAGGGATAGCGATGGAAGATATGAAGATGATGAGAGGAGGCCAATGGGTGGAGGCCGCGGGCGGGGTCGCGGTTGGGGAGGAAGAGGTCGAGGAGGAGACAGAGACGATGACAAACCAGTAGCGCCACCTCTGTATAGCATTCTCAAAGCGACAGTGCATTCAATCCGACCTTTTGGCATTTTTGTTCAAATGGAGGGGTATC
This sequence comes from Straminergon stramineum, assembly GCA_963920665.1. NCBI lineage: Eukaryota > Viridiplantae > Streptophyta > Bryopsida > Hypnales > Calliergonaceae > Straminergon > Straminergon stramineum. Next base: position 22,944,782 of record OY987269.1, on the reverse strand, counting down.
GGAATCATGGACTTGTTCATCTCTCTCAAGTTAGCGACCATGAGGTTCACTGACCGACACTTTCAAGCTGCTTACATTTCTAAGTATTTTGGAGAATTTGTGGACGATTGCTTACCAGTTAGGGTTCCGCTGGAACCTGGGGACGGAGTGAAACTATGATTGGATACAGGTCTGAGAGCATGACTTGATTATTTGTTGTTCGTTGTTTTTCAGGTCACCAATAGGGACGATTCTGAGGAGGCAAAAGTGAAGGCTTTGTCTGCTGTGGCCAGTGAAGGGGAGCAGGTGTGGATTAAAGTGATTTCTGTAATTGTGGAAGAAAATGGGAAGTCTAAGATAGGCTGTTCGATGAAATATGTTGCCCAAGGTGACGGGGAAGATTTGGATCCAAATAACATCCAAGCCGAGAAGCAGCAGTCGCGACCTGCATGGAAAGAGCCTCAAAAGGTTAGCACCGTCCTGAACATGTTAAATAGTGTCAAATAATTTGTAAGGTCACGTGTGCTCTCAGTTCTCCAGGTTGATTCTATGGACCCTCTTCTCAGAAGGTGAGGTAGGTGGCAGCCGTGATGTTAGAGAGGTTTATTATTAATTGACAATGTGGATGCTTGTTTTCCTAATTCAGTTTACAGCAGGCTGAGACTCTTCCTTAGATGATGAGTATCAAATGCTGACCAATATACTGTTGACTTATTCATAAATTCATGAAAAAGTTGGGAAGACCATTTGCAAAGAAACCATGTGTAGGCTGTTGTGGAGACATAGAAATGGATGGCGGACAATTAATTGGTTAGGAGAGAATGGAAGAATACCTGTAGGAGCCAAACAGGTATCTTTGTGTGGAAATGGATTCTATGTAGCTGTTGGTCAATGAGGCTTTCGAGGATGTAATATTCATTGCATTGTTGGCCTGTCACCAGTTCAAATTGGATGCTGTATTAAATGTACAGTGCGAACGTTGTGGTGGCCATGGCCACTTGAAGAAAGAGTGCTACTCCTCAGGCGAGAAGACGTACAAGTTGTTGTCGGATGAGGAGGACGCTGACTTGACGATCCAAAAGCGCACAAAGAGTGAGGACAGATTACCTAGACAGAGCTCAAAGCGCATGCAACCTCCAATGGCGGTAGTTGGTATGTCCAAACACTTGCTGGCCACTGGATCTGTGGGTAGAGGCCGTGCGGTGGTGCAACCAGCCTGGATGAAGCATGGGGTTGGAGTGGGTGGCCCTGCTCCTCCAGAGTCCGACCCAGAACCGAAGCAAATTTCAGCTTTGCCAGGGAAATTGGAGACTGTAGAGGATGCGTTGGCGGTGATTGCTATGCTCAAGGAAGAGAAACATAGAAGGAAAGAAGAGCGTCACAAGAAAAAAGAGAAACGCTCGAAGTCCAGAGATGAAAAGCACAAATCGAAGAAAGAAGAGCGTCACAAATCCAGAGATGAGAAGGAGAAGCGCAAGAAACGAAAACATCGTGACGAGGAAGATCGCAAAGAGCGCCGCAGTACTCGCAAGAAATATCGTGATGAGAGCAGCTCCTAGTGAAATTAATTGGCAAGGCTAGAGTCTGCTAGCTGAACATGCCTCTTGCCTGAATCCTGCAAAAGATCACGAGTCGCTCCTGAGACTTTCATGTGAGGACTCGTGTGTTGCTTTCTGAGACCTAGTCTCATTTTTCAATGAATTAACTTGGCTCTTTAGTCTTCCTTGGGAAACTCCTCCGAACCGGATGATGCACGTTTCGATGGCGAACATCTGGATAACTGAAATGATCGCCATGGTGCAGAAATAATAATTTTGTGCCCTGTGGGGTCGGTATTAGCTTTCGGGTCATTACCGACAGAAGGAATCAACAGGACGGCTCTCCAGTTGCCCATGTCAAAGCCGTGTGGACTCATCGGTGTACTGCTTCTGGCTCTTGATAAAAGAGAGCACCGGCCTGCCCAGATTCCTAGCGAATACAGTCATGCATATCAAGGAGTCAACTTAGAATATTCAAGCCCACACGAGTCTGAACGGTCAGTCAACTTTGACTTTGAGGTTTTAGATGTGGGACATAGGACTAAGGGTAAAGTAGGAGAATAGCAGTTGTGGAGGTGCACTTTCTCCGTGTGAATAGTGTAGACTACGCAGTGTGACCGTACCTCCTATTTTGTGGTTTTATAGGCCCACCCCCGCTCCCAATGGCGAGCCCACTTTCTCCAGAGAGATCACGCGTAGACAAGTTCATCTTCTGAAGTTGGTCAAGTAGTCTTCGAGAAAGGCATTCCTGGTCCCCACCGAGGCAGTTCCTTCACTGACACTGGGGCAGACATTTCGAGTTGAAATGGAATTGCTGGCATGAAGTGAGATGATACAGTATCTTTTTGCGAAGGATCCTGCAATATGCTTTCCATAAACGAGTTTGGCAGACTTGGATGTTGCTACAACTCTTGCAAGGTCCGCTCACGCGTGCAGTTCTTGTCCGTATACGAAGAATCAACATCGTCTAAGCTTTACCGGTAGTCGTTAGAAGTTGAACGTTAGTGGTGTAGCAGCTGATTCATATGGAAATGTTGGCATCCCTTAGAACGTCGAAGACAATATTCAGTGCTGGCCTGTAAGCCCCTGGCCTATCTCTTCTTAGCGGCTTCACTCTGGCCTTGAGACCCGCAAGCAACGGCGCTAATTGTTTAGTAAATTAACTGTTGGACCTGGTTTCATAAGGGGACGGCCGTGGAAGCCATATTCAACGAAATCACTTATAGTTATGTGCACTACTCTCGAATATCTTTCAGCTAGCGTACTTCTCGGGCGAGGAATCAATTCAAGCTGTGATCGATCCTGACCTGCATACCTGCCTGCGTGCGCTCCCTGAATCCATTGCAGCTGTGATGCGTAAGACCTGATCGGAGGAGCTAGCTGTGAGCTAGTCGAGGCTGGCTATGGCTCATCTTAAGTTGGGTGGAGCGGTACTGCTACTTCTCTTCTTTTCTCCTCTGTTCACCGAGGCCCAAGATCAAGATCAAGGGTATTGGGTATCCGAACGTGAGGATTGCAATACCAGACTTCTCATTGCTTTGATGCCGTGCGTTTCTCTTGTGGTAGCTAGCTTTTCAGGTGAATCGATGCAGGAGCCCAGTTTGGAAACGATGTCTTGTGTAGATGTGGAATTATGCATCCAAGCTGCTGACCTTGACAGACCTCATCACTGGCAACAGAGATCAATCACTTCTGAACTAGCTTGCTCCTGAGTTGTTGAATTGCTGAAGAAGCTTGTTGAGAGGAGTTTGGAGCTTAGGTCACCTGTGCGTCTTCTGAACGATTATTTATTCTATAGGTCTCAGGCTAACTTCAAGCTTAGCAAAGGCTCTGATTGAGTGATTTGTCTGTGTGTGGTGGGACCTGCTAGTGGAGGCTCTGCAAGTGATGTGGGCAGAATGGAACAAGAGCACTCCCAACCTTGACAGCAATTTGGCAGGCTGGAATTCCACTCAAAAGTACCCTTGCTCCGAAAGCGTTTATGGATCCACTACTCCCAACTGGCGAGGGATACAGTGCCTTACATTATATTGCAACAACGACGGAACGAACTGCAGCGATGCTTACATCATTGGCTTGTAAGTTGGCGATCCTCTAATTTACTAAATTTATTCCTTAGGCTTTGGACATGGCCAAGCCCAGGAAAACCCCTTTTGTGCAGTCAATGAGTTTCTTGTTGGATGTTGCCTTCATCAACCGCTGATGATGTGGTCAATAGTATAGGCCCCGTCTGCACCAAGCAGCTCCGATTAGCTAGCTTGTGTCTTAAGACATTGATGGTAGCTCCGATGTGCACATACTCACAAAGTAACAGGATTTTCGGCAGGCGGTAATAATAGCTAGCTAACTACCTGCTTTAAGTGATTGATAAAGGCATAATTAGTGTACTTGTCCAAAATCGGGAAATTAAGTGAACTGATGGAAATGAATGTAATCCAATGCCAGTTTGTTAGTGGGAACCAGAGACAAATTGCCAGCTGACGTCCATTTGGCTCAGCAACTAATTTCAGTCAGCTAAAATTGCTACTTGGTGCGAGTGGTAGCCTGCATGGCTACCAGATTTCAATGTGTCCTAGAAACTAAGTGGGTTGGTTCTGTCTCCACTAGATTTTGTGATATAGAATCTAGCTTATATGATGATGAACTGGACATGTAGGAGACTCCATAATGCATCAATTGCAGGCAATTTACCACCGGAGATTGGAAACATCACTGCTCTGTCCACGTTGTAAGTAATTCTCAGCACCCGAGTCATGTATTTACTTCTATTGACAGGTCAGGATACCAAATTATCAAGTTACCAAAAATAGGTTATGAATATGCGATGGAACGTTCACATTCTATGACATTGACAAAAATCCTTGCATGCTGCAGAGAATTGACTGGAAATCCAAAGTTGACTGGACCTCTCCCTCAGGAAATTCAATATCCCTATTTAAATACACTGTAAGCTTCTCTTGCTTGTGATTGTCCTGCGTAAAAACTAACTGCAGAGATTTTATGGCCTTCAGGAAGTTCACGTGCATATTCTTGCATATCTTGAAGTGCACATTATCATGTAGAGGGTGTTACGTTCCTGAAAGAGGATCAAGGTTTACATGAACACCCTAGTTGACTGGTTCTAATCGGGGTTCTAAAAATGTTTCATCCTGTATCGGTGCTGTGTTACAGGGATCTCCATGACAATGCATTTTACGGAAGTCTTCCAGACCTCCCATTACTTTACACTATTTTGAATGCGTAAGTTTTTATTATGGAACTGCGACATATATTAATTACTGCTTTCTGAATGAATTGACCTACTGTTGAAACTCCAAAATTGGAGTCCGCAATGTGGACACAGAAGTGGCTTCAACTTCATTGTAATTTTCACTGATGTACACATGTGGATTTCTTACAGGGATTTGAGTGGCAACGAGTTTGTTGGGGAGTTTCACTCTCAAATTCAGAAGTGGAAGTATCTCCAGACTCTAAACCTGGCCAGGAACCAATTCAATGATAGCAATCTAATAAACGCTTTTATAAACATGACGCAGTTAGTATCACTGTAAGAATCTGGATGCTTCAATTCATTCGTGATTTACTATCCTAGGTTAAGATTGTCCAATATGCTTCCATATATTTTTGCACAGATTCTTCTTCTGTATTTGTCCATTGCTACATGTTATCTGTTAGATTGTTAACTAATTACTTGCTTCCTCGATTTGTCCACCCTCTCGTTTTTCTTTGCACAAACCAGTGCTGGATTGCATTGATATATGGTATATTGGTATTTGGAGAGTGATAGTGGGTTAATACAGGGACCTATCTACGAACAAGCTCACCGGACCGTTGCCAAATCTCACTAGGTGCCGGAACCTACAGTCTTTGTAAGTGCCATTTTGAGCTCTATTAATCGTGTCCATTCTAACGCAACAATATTTGCATCGTCTTTCAGACTCTCATGCAGGTATAACACCTCCTTTCTCTAGCCCCGGGGTGGGGGTGGGATTGATGAATCTCAATGAGAACAAAGATCAAAGAAAATTCTCCTGAATACCTAGTAAACTTTCAGGCCCGAAATGTCGAGGAGCTAATACTCAGTTTCAAGTATTAATCGTAGTAATCACGAGAGTTTTCCTGATTACAATTTGAGAGCGATATTTATTGTTGAGTCTGTGTGATTGATCTTCCACGTGGCGTGATGTTCAAATTTCTTCCTTAATAATTCCATTTTTGTTTCTCGTTTTACATGCATGCATGTCAAGGCTCTGCAAAAAAATATCCCTCTAATAGAAGACCACACATTGCCATTCACAGGGTACTGTCGAACAATAGCTTCACTGGTTCTCTGCCTGATCTGAAGATGCTCCCTTATTTATACACTCTGTAAGTTTAGTCTGGGCTGATGCACTACTTCTTCTTGCAAATTATTTATTGCATGATTTTAAGTCATGAGATATTTTAATCAGAAAGAATTAATCATTGATTTTCTGAAATTCATTATTTTTGAAATTCAAGCTCCGTTGAAATTACAGTGCAAACTTGTTCCTGAGAATATCTGGTGCTTATATTAAATGAACACATCTTGCAGGAAATTGGCCTTTAACAACCTTACAGGAAATTTTCCATTGTCCTCTTATGTTAACTTTAGCAACAACAACACACTTTCTGTACTGGACCTATCCGGCAATCAATTGACGGGATCTGCCACCGGCTGGAACGGCTCGGATCTGACTTTCCTTGCGGAACTGTAAGTTCAGTCCTCTAATTTTCCTAGAATTGTGCAACAGGAATTCAAATAGACTAACAACTACACTGTACAGCATCAAGTTTGAGATTTATTTGCTCGATTTGTGAATGGATATGACAGGTACCTCGATAACACTAGCATTAGTGGAACTCTCGACATCACTCAACTTATTGCGGCTGGGTTGGTTCAGAGTAAGTCGATGAATGGAGGTGGAGGGCTGAGGATATTGTCAATTATGAACAACGCTATTAGCGATGTGATTTACACTGATGGAAGCATTGAAAATATCGCTACTCAGATTAGGTGAATCCGTAAACCCAAATGGTTTAAATGTTTCACGACTTCATTGATTTCACACTTTTTGAAAGATAACTACTTTTGAGGTGCTTGCGGAGCAATGTGTTAGAACTGAAAAATGCCTCGCGCGCTACTCCTGTAGCTAAGCAATTGGCATTAGAGTTTTTTCAACTAAGAACTCCCATCTGCCTTGTCTGTTTATAATGTTATTTTTCACTTGCAGACTGCAAGGCAATCCATATTGCCGAAAAGATGCCGATGATGGTACCAGATGTTTTTGTGAACAGTACTGCAAAAATCAAGGTCGAAGTCGAGTCAGACAAGAGTTCCTCTCAACTTACGTAGCATTTCATCGCATCCTTACTTTTCTTAGAACCCTTTCTCTTTGATATGTTCTAACAAGAGCACTTGTTTTCAGGTTCTATGAGCAACAAGAAGGTTATTTTAATAGCAACGGTTTCTAGCACATTATCGGTATTCTTCATAATAGTAGTTGTTGTTTCTGCGGTTCTCTATAGAGCCCAAAGATATAAACGGTATCTCCTTCTTCAGGTTCAGCAAAGTAAGTATATTAACTCTTATGATAAATTGATTTTGATATGCAGGATAGGGTTGCAAACGAGGTTAATTTCAAAGTGGATTAGCATACTCTAATTATGTTATGGAGTAAGTAGAACATGCCTAACGATATGAACTGCAGAATTTGAAGAGTTTGACGTCAAGCCTACGATATTTTCATTCAACGAGCTTAGAGCCGCCACGCGGGACTTCCATCCAGACATGAAGTTGGGTGAAGGCGGCTATGGAGCTGTATACAAGGTAATGCTCAAGAACTAGGAATAATCTTTTGCAATGCAAGTGGAAAACCTACCATGACATAATCAGTTAGTTTTAACCCCTCAATGAGTGTCTTGATTCATTATAAACAACTTGGAGAAATAATGTGGAATTGGTACTTGAACAATAGTTATAGATTTTGAATTTTGACGTGCATCTACATATAATTAGATTTACTATTGCTATTACTTTGATTTTTAAACCAAAACATTGCTACGAATTTTTAAATCTATAATTCTAAATATGGTTAGCTAAAAAGTAGATCAAAAGAATTAGTGGAGTTCATTTCTAGAGGCCAAATTTTTGAACTAATAATGAGATATTTTATGATTTGACATGCTTATGGTTGGGTTTTTTTTTTATAGAATACTAGTACAAGTCAATTTTTGAGATCTATAGAGTTCAATAAAGTGCAAGAACCAAAGAAAATTTGGATCAATGAAACATGGATTGTTTGGATATCAAGGGACTTCCTTGATTTTATCCATCATCCTAAAAATTCCCTTTAAGGCACTTAAGAGTTAAAGGTCAGAGGTCAAATTATTACATCATCACCTTACAAATCTTGAAGTGCATGGCAATTTTGTTATTTTTTACCATGAGCTAAACTAAAATCACTTTCAATTGACAAGTGAAATGATTCCCTTGCAGCCACTTCTTGATAGAACTACAATTCTTTTAAGTGAAGATATGCATATGTTTACTTCTTGCAGGGAATATTTCCAAATAAAAGTACGGTGGCTGTGAAGCAGCTATTTATCAAGCACACACAGGGTATAGGGGACTTTCTTAATGAAGTTGTCTTGATTACTGGAATGAAACATAGAAACCTTGTGAATCTAAAAGGGTGTTGCCTTCGCGAACACCAAAGGTTGCTGGTTTACGAGTATGTGGATAACTATGATATCGACCAAGTTCTACTTCGTGAGTTTCTTTTTCTAACTATTAACCAAAACTTGTTGGACCATTTTCATATGAGATACATACATTCAATTCCTATTTTGTGTGGGGTCATAATATTTTTGTATTATTTTTGTAAGATCACTTTCTATGTTCTTGAGGCTAATCTTTTATTCAAGGGATTTCTCTAATCCAAATTTCAATGACAAAAGAATGGCGAGTTCCAACAAGTGTTCATGGTGATTAGTTGGGAGGATAGTTTGGCTTGGAAACAAACCTTGTAAGATTGTTCAAGAATGTTATGATTTTGATTATGGAGCTAGCTAGACTTGTATTCAACTTAAAGTGTAGATTGAAATCATTATACTTTACCAAAGCTCACAAAGATTCCATTTCTTGCAGGAGGTGAACACAAGACGCCTTTGGATTGGTTTGTTCGTCTAAACATTTGCCTTGGAGTCGCTCGTGGCTTACATTACTTACATGCCTTGGCTCATCCTAGAATCATTCATAGAGATATAAAAGCCAGCAACATCTTGTTGGACAAGAACTTTGAACCAAAAATTGCAGATTTTGGCTTAGCCTTGCTCTTTCCAGATGAAAAAAGCCATATTATGACCCTTCATGTTGCTGGAACAAAGTGAGTTGTGGTACAAGTTTTTTTCCCTTAGATATCTCTATTCTTTACCTTCTTGTGTATTTGTATGCTAACTTGGAAAGTAGTCACATTTGTTGCACATTTCATTTTTCTTTACTCCTTAGAGATTCAATGAAATTGACTCATCAAATTCAGCTAGAATGCTTATTTGTAAGATTAACAAAACCTAATTCATACAATGGAGTTCACGATTCTAATGAATGTAGCATGTGTGTCAAATGCAGGGGGTATTTGGCACCTGAATATGCATCACTTGGCCAACTGAGTGACAAAGTTGATGTCTTCAGCTTTGGTATTTTGTGTTTGGAGGTTTTGAGTGGTCGACAGAATATAGATGAGACAAGGCCACTTGAAGAAGTGTATCTTTCCAAATGGGTACTACACTGCACCTTTCCTTAAACTTCATTATCTCTCTAGCGTACAATCACATGAGTTGGTATAGAGATGGCGTTTTTAGACACAACTCTCATCATTACAACTCTCATGCAAAGTTGTAGAGCTGGTTTTCTTAGACACAATTCTCATCTCAAGGTTTGTTAAAGTAATGTGCTAGGGAATTCAAATCTATAGCCTTGTTGTGGAAAATAAGACCTTCTAGAGAGGAAATAAGTGTAGAGAGTAAGAGTCGATCTCATCGAGCAAGGACTCATAAGTTACTTCTAGCCATTGTATATATGCATATGGGGTTGTGATATCCAATTCATGTGTAGGAAGTATGATAAGGTATATGTTTTGTACATGGATTGACAAGTTTCTTGTCAACCAACAATCAAATTCATGTTAATCCATGGCAGGCTTGGAAACTTCATGGGGAGGGCCGACTGATGGAGTTAGTAGACCCCACCTTGATCTTACAAGACGACGAGAAGCTTGAAATGCAGCACCTCATCAACATTGCATTGCTATGTTCACAACGCGAGGCTGAGCAACGTCCCACCATGGCCCGGGTGGTGGCCATGTTGCAAAACGATACACAATCAGAGGTATTGGTGCTCACACCTTCAAATTCAGGGACCTCAAAACCGCAAGAGTTTGACACCATGCGCTTGCTGGCCTTTGGGGACAACAACAGTGAGTTGACCACTGTTATAGAAGAAGACGAGTCAGCATTGTCATTCAATGCTCAGTCCTCAAGAAGGGCTTCAGGGCAGGGCGAGGTGGAGGGAGAGCTCACCACCAAAGCACTGCTACAGCTCAGTGAAATGCGTGCCAGATGAAATCGAATGGCATTTTTGGAAATCCACCTCCATTTTATTCCAAGAAGATATATTTGGGAACTTAAAGGTTAGGGATTTGACCCTCTAATCCCTAAGTGTCTAAGCCTTTCCAAGTGTGTTTTGACTATGAAAAATGAACATGGGTTCATAGTTGTCCCAAATGAAGCAAATTGTTTATTTTTTCAAAATCTAACTGTCTAGTACAAGATCCTATAGTTAGATATGAGAAAAAAAAATCAAAGTTTTTTGCTCTTTGCAATAGAAATGGCAATTTTAAATAGTCTTTGATGGAAAAAAGGCCTTGGGACTTTAGGATTTAAGCATCTTCTTCTTTAAAAGAATCAATAATATCATAATGAGGGATTTTGCAATGCTATTCTCTAAAAATGTACACCAAGGGAAAAAAATTTACTTAGATGAAAAAACATTTTTCTTACTCCATTGTATTGTCTCATGTGAAGTCATCCATCACCTGAGAACTCCTCCGAATTAGATGATGTGCATCACGATGGCGAACTTCTAGGGAAATGACATGATCGCTTTGGTACCAAAATAATAATTTTTGGTCGAGACTATAGTAGTGTGATGAGCTGAATGCAGGGACTATTTTGCCCCCCGCATTTTACCTATGGAAAAAACACAAGAACAATTTATTTGCAAGGCATGACAAAATTTGCAAATTTTGAGTTCATATTTGCAATCAGAGATCCCAAATTTGCTCGGAGCAATGTGGAGAAACAAATTAGTCAATAGGGATAGTCACAATTCCTCCATCCTCTGGATTTTTCGAAGAGAATGGGGACATGCCTGTTTGTGGTTGGCTATCCACATGTGTTGCAAAAAGAAATATTCTTCTTGGAAGAAGTTTTCTACACATCCATTCTTCACCTCCGGAGGAAAAGAATGGGTGTGTAGAAAACTTCTTCCAAGAAGAATATTCTATTTTGGACTATGCTATGGCTCCCCATTGACTCCCATTGATTCTCCACATCTCATCGTCTAAACGAATAAGGGATGTCACACTTCCTTCATCCACTAATGCTTCCCATTGGTTCCCATTACATCTCATTCTCCACGGAAAATTTTGATGGCGGAGGAACTGTGACTACTCCTATTCTTTGGCCGGCTCTCACATGGCAACAATGTGTGCTCGGGTCTAAACTTCCCAGACGGTTAAAGAGAGGGACTTCTATGTGGTCTCAGTTTTATGGGTCACGTGGCTCGATCCCAATGCCATCTTGCTGTAACGACGACGACTGGCCTATTCAAAAACTCGAACTTGTCCTCTGGGAAGCTTTCAGTGATCATGCTCGGGTGGCATGGCTCAAAACAGTGAACCTCTGTCAACTTTACTCCGACAAGACCGACATCTTCCTCCGGCGCTTTGACAACACTTGGCTGCAATCGGATTTTGTTGGGGTCAGAACTCAACTTCGGATGCACTGGAATTTGATTCGCCCCTCCATGGGACGGTTCTCCTGAGAGGCCGAAGGCCTCTCATCCTTGCCTCTTGTGGTTTGGGCCTCTGTCCCCTCTCAGGCCTGGTGTTTGTGACCTGATCTGGCTATGTTTTTTGGGGTCTGGGCGTTTGGTTGTGAAGTAGTTTGAAGTTGTTTTGAAAGAGTTTTAAAATAGTATTTTTGAAAATTAAAAATTGCCGCCGAGGACTTTGTCCTGTGGTTCTGTGTACAGTTTCCCCTTATCAATGGAAATTGTCCATGTGTTTCAAAAAAAAAATAGATAGTCAAGCACAAAACAGGGGGGCTTTTTTTTACATTCACCCTTGGCTGGACCTCCGCATTTGGCTCGTTGCGCTACTATAGTCTCAACCATAATTTTTGGCTCGGAGGGATTGGTATCAGTGTTCAGGAAATTTTTCGAGGTCCTCTAGCTGATTTCCTCCTTCCGCGATAATGAACTGGGTTTTTTTCAATGGGCACCGGTTACATCCTTTGAATCACAAAAAGTACCGGTTTATTTCCTCCAATTTCAATTTCTCACTGGCAAATTTCCCCTAAATTGAAATTGGCACCGGCTAAATTGCAAAATTTGTATAAAATATAGAAAAAAAGATTAAAAATGAATGTAATAATTAATATGGCATCCTTAGCAAGAATTGAACTTGACAAAGTCCTTCACCACTTGAAGGCCAAGGATCCTCCAACCCATGCAATATGGAGTTGAGGATGGTTATGAAAAGGTTGCATGAAATCAAAAGAGTTTAGGAAGTACCAATTTTACGTTCTTCAAATATTTCTTTTGCTGCCCCTGTAAGGTATAGCGCAGGATTTGCATATAAATGGTAAAACTTAGAAGAATTATTCCACGAGTCAATGGCCTCTTCTATTATGTTGTCATAGTCTTTGTTAGGTCCTCCTAAGGCCAATCACATGACACTGTCCAAATTGGATGTTTTCATGCAATTTCGAAGTTTTTCCTCTAGCAACTTTGGGAGGTGCCCTCCACCACTACGAGATGGCAAGCCACAACTCTGTGAGCTGTGAGTTAGTAAGGTTTCTCATTTTTTTTTCATTTTTTTTTCAATTTTTAGTAATCACAATTTCATACTAGGGCCTTTAGCACAAGTGCAGAGGTTGATATCCAATGGCAACAAACCTTCATTAGCCGGGTATTAGCCAATAATTTTTTAGGCAAGGCAGCTGAAATCCCCCAAATATTTTAAGGAGGCGGTCAAATATCCTCCAAATTTTGGGTGGCACCAGTTGATTTCCGGTTCTAAAAATTTCTTCCCGGTTTAGCATCCTTTAATTTCAAAATGCAACTAGTTTTTTTCCCAAATCCACCGGCTAACTTTGAACTAACTGCCAGTTTTTTCCGATCATTGCTTCAGAGAGGGGCCACGCGCTGGCACGGGGCCCAACGTGCAGGGAGTGGCCGAGAGGAACTTGGGCAACTTTTCCGTGGCCACTGGTCATGCTCGCCATCATACCACCCCAGTGACCCCACCCATTCTCCATATGGACGGGTGATGAGGGACCCCCATTGTGCCTCCAGAGAGAAGGCCACCACCTGCCAGGCACTCGCTTCATTGGGGCGCAGCCCGAATTTCACTCCAGCTTCACCAGGGGATAGGAAGTTGCCATCTGCGAGAGCATCACGAATCTCCGATGAAGCTGTGTGGCTCTTGACTTGGAGAACCCAGGGCCAATGATGTGTAATTGTGTAGGAAGGATGACCACCACAAGGCAATGAGATTCCGTTTCAGTTGTGTCAAAATAAGATCAATAAGATCAATAAATAAATAATGTACAAGTTGCAATACGAATCGTCCTGCTCTGCTCAGTGGACTCATCATCAGTGCGCAGTTTCTGGCTTTTCATCGAAGAGTGCACCGGCCTGCCCACATTGCAGGGGAGGAACTTACAGTCATGCGATATTGAGGAATTAACTTAGATGTTGCTAGAACACTTGTACGGCCCGCTAACGCGTGCAGTTCTTGTCCGTGTACGAAGAATCAACATCATCTGAGCTTTACCGGTAGTCGATAGCAGTTGAATGTTAGCGGTGTAGCAGCTGATTCACTCGGTAACGTTGCCATTCCTTCAAGCTAGGAGAACGTCGAAGTCAATATTCAGTGCTGGCCTGCAAGCTCCTGTCCTATCTCTTCTTTGAGGCTTCACTCTGACCTTGGGACTCGCAAGCAACGGCGCCAATTGTTTAGTAAATTAACAGTTGAACCTGGTTTCATACGGGGACGGCCGTGGAAGCCGTATTCAACGAAGTCACTAATAGTTATGTGCACTTCTCCCAAATATCTTTAAGCGTACATCTCGAAAGAATAATCGATTCAAGGTGTGATCGATCCTGGCCTGCGTACCTGCCTGTGTGCGCTCCGTGAATTCATTGCAACTGTGATACGCAACACCTGATCGGAGGAACTAGCTGTGAGCTAGTCGGGGCTGGCTATGGCTTATTTAAAGTTGGGTGGAGCGGTGCTGCTCCTTCTCTTCTTTTCCCCTCTGTTCACCGAGGCCCAATTCCAAGATAATGGGTATTTTATAAGCGAACGTGAGGATTCCATTACCAGACTACTCTTTGCATTGATGCCGAGCGTTTCTCTTGTGGTAGCTAGCTTTCAGGTGAATCGATGCAGCTAGGAGCACTGCTTGGTAACGATGTCCTGTATAGATGTGGAATTATGCATGCAAGCTGCTGACCTTAACAGACCTCATCACTGGCAACAGAGATCAATCTCTTCTGAACTAGCTTGCTCCTGAGTTGTTGAATTGTTGAAGAAGCTTGTTGAGAGGAGTTTGGAGCCCTGGTCACCTGTGCGCCTTCGAAGCAATTATTTATTCAATAGGTCTCAGAACGATACGTTGGCCTGGAGCTAGTAAACGTTTGATTGTAGGTGTCGGTCGGTAGGTGTCGGTCGGGATCATAGGTCAGCTCCATAGAACTACTTGTTGAATTTCTAAAAGTAAAATCCTCTCTGGTTGACCCCTAAATGTTCCGAATCATCTCCAGAATTGATGATTAGTGAAAAAATCATTATAAAGTTCAATTTGGAAGCATATTTTGGAATTGATATACAAATAAAAGTTGTAGATTTTGATTTGTAGATTCCATCTGTACGGTTAGATTCACCAATGCTATCACCAATATTTCTTTTATAAAATTTGAAAGAGAAATTTCAAAATTCCTTCAAAATTCGATTACAAGCAAAACATTAACATTTTTTGAGTAAAATTTGTTGGAATGGATTTGAATTGAGCTTCTCTTTAGATGGTGATTTTTTGAAATTTTTGTGTTCTTCAAATCTATGACCTCATTTTGACAAATCTAGGCAAATTTTTTGAACTAAAGTCAATGCAGTTTGACCACTTAACACATTTGCACATTTATAATTTTAGAAAAATATGTACTCTAGTAACACCAAATCCAACCCTCTAATAAGATAACAACTTGATAAAGTATCTCCCCAAATTAGAATAATTTTCATCTAAGCAATTAGGAGGATGAAATTCAAGTTTCAATCTGCTCATTGTCCAGAAAATGGATGTCAGAGCGATTAAGGGTTAATAATTAAATGACCAAGGAAGTGGTTATATTAATGTACTAAAATATGTGATATATCACTTGTTCGTGTGTTGGGTTTCGGTGTTTCTTCTTGCTAAGTCAAACATGTAGGCTTAGATCTCCAGCCCTGGCTAATTTCAAGCTCAGCAAAGGCTCTGATTGAGTGACTTGTCTGTGTGTGGTGGGACCTGCTAGTGGAGGCGCTGCAAGAGCTTTGGGCAGAATGGAACAAGAGCACTCCCAACCCTGTCAGCAATTTGGCAGGCTGGAGTTCCACTCAAATATACCCCTGCGATGGATCCTATAATTACACTACACCCAACTGGCGAGGGATAGAGTGCTTGGGTTTGAATTTCAACAATACGGATTATTATGATATAGTCACTGGCTTGTAAGTCAGCGATCATCTAACTTACTCTAAATTTATTCCTCAGGCTCTGGACATTGCCAAGCCCAGGAAAACCCGTTTTGTACAGTCAATGAGTTGCTTGTTCGATGGTTGCCATCATCAACCTCTGGTGATGTGGCCAATAGTTCAGGCCCCGTCTGCACCAAGCACCTCCATTTAGCTAGCATGGGTCTTACCCCTCAAGGATCAAGGCCTTTTCTTCATCAAAACATGCTCAAAACTGCCACAGACTTCTATTGCAAAGAGCAATTTTTTTTTAAATTGTTCCTTTTTGCATATCTAATCATGGGATCTTATTCTAGACTAGAATAAGGATGTATGGATGAAATTTCAGAAACTTTGACCTCCTAGATTACAAGATAATTGCATCCAAAGTGAAGAAAACAAGTTTTTTTACAACTTGCTTGATTAGATTTTTTGGCTTTGAATCTTCTAAACTTAAATTTTTTGGATTATTGATTTTGATTTTTTAAGATTTCATGTTGAATAATTGATTCAAGAATCCTAGAAAAAAATTCAAGAAAAAAACATGTAATTTTTACTCATTAAAAAATTGTTGAGTAGAAGTAGATTGAAGATTGAAGGAAAAACTAAAACATTAATAGCTCTAAAATGAAATTGAAATACAATAATCCCAACAATGAGAATGTTCTAGCAAGTCAAACATAACCCTCTCTAACAAAAATTTTGGAAAATTATAAAAAGATGCACTAAAGAATGAATCATATGAGTTATTTTTTCAAGTATATGCTTAGATTATTTTAAAAACTAAGATTGTCCATAACTTTCTCATCACTAGTCTAAATAGAATGAATCAATGCTTCAAATATAGAGAATTTTTTTTAGGAATTTAAAAAAAATATTCTTTAAACTTCTTGTGATTTTTTTGTGGTGCCCCACAATCTCCATTCTTGTTAGATTGTTTCATAACTTTTTCTCTTGGGCACTGATAGAAATAAAAATTATACATCCACAAAGCTCTCGCAAAATTGCACATCCTCAAGACAATTCCAAAAATTCAAATAAAAATTGAGGTCATAAGAACCTACCTGGACTCAAATTGTCCCCAGAGAGGACAAACAATCCTTTTGGGGTTAAGACATTGATAGTAGCTCTGATGTACCGACACTTGCAAAATAAGTAACAAGAAATTTGGCAGGTGGGAATAACAGCTAGCTAATTATAACTGCCTGCTGTTTAAGTGATTGATAAGTAAGGGCACAACTAGTGTACTTGTCCATAATAGGGAAATGAAGTTAAGTAATGGAACTGAATGTAAAATAATCCAATGCCAGTTAGTTGCTGGGAACTAGCGACAAATTGCCAACTGACGTTCATTGGGTCCATTAACTAAATTCAGTTGGCTAAAATGGCAACTGGGTGCAAGTGGGGCCTATATAGATAGCAGAGTTCAATAGGTCCTAGAAACTAAGTGGGTTGGTTCTGTCTCCACTAGATTTTGTGATATAAAATCTAGCTTATATGATGATGAATTGGACATGCAGGAGCCTCCATAATGCATCAATTGCAGGCAATTTACCAGCGGTGATTGGAAACTTCATTTGTCTGTCCACGTTGTAAGTAATTCTCAGAACTCCTGATTGATTGCTCTCTTTTTTTTTAATGGTCACTGATCATTTAAAAAAATAATAATGCTTCTCAGAACCAGAGTCATGTATTAGCTTTCTATTGAGAGAGGTCAGGATACCAAATTATCAAGTTACCAAAAGTAGGATATCAAGTTTCCTTTGTGTGTTCCTGGACCAGGCCACTTGTGGCTGGTCTGTTTGTATTTTATTCCCTTTTGCAATGAAATTTCGTTTCATTTGTGCCAAATAAAAAAAAAGTAGGATATCAATATGTGTGCCATGTTAACATTCTATGACATTGACAAAAATCCTTGCATGCTGCAGAGAATTGACTGGAAATCCAAATTTGACTGGACCTCTTCCTCAGGAAATTCAAAAGACCTATTTACACACACTGTAAGCTTCTCTTGCTTGTGATTGTCCTGCAGAAACACTGACTACAGAGATTATCTGGTCTAAGGTAAAACAGCCCATTACAGACCCTTTACCCATTGCAGACTCCTAAGAATGATCCCATTACAGTTTTCTTTTAGTTATTGAGATTTGGGCCACATTCAATGTCTTAGCTAACTCGAATGGAGTAATTATTGACCTCAATAGGAATTTCTAGTTTTTTGGTGTAGTTCATTGTAGGAACTAGGAAGTGCCTTTTTCAGGTCTTCTGCATTAGAAAATATTGTGAGTGCAATAGGTGAGTAAGATGAGTGTTATGGATCATTTTTTGTTGGTTTTGGGGTAGTCTACAGGCTGTGATGGGCTGAACACTTCAAAATTTCATAACAAATTCACACTTTGTCGAAAAAAAATATAGTTTCAAATGCTCTCGCCATTTCTATCACTTGACTTTCTCTGGAAAAAAACAGTAAAAAATTTCAGAAATGACAAGAGGGCAAACCCCCCATTTGGTTCGTAACAGGCTGTTTTACCTTATAGGGAGTTGACATTCATATCCCACAAGCACTTTCATCAATGTAGAGGGTGTTATTTCCATGATATGACAACAAGGTTTACATGAACACCCTGGTTGATTGGTTCTAACCGAGGTTCTAACAATGTTACATCTGTTGTATTGGTGCTGTGTTATAGGGATCTCCATGACAATGCATTTACCGGAAGTCTTCCAGATCTCCCCTACCTTAACATTATTTTGAATGTGTAAGTATTTATTTATGGAACTGCGACATTAATTACTGCTCTCTTAATGAATTGACCTACTCTGGAAACTCAAAAATTGGAGTCCTCAATGTGGTCACAGAAGTAGCTTCAACTTAGTTGGAATTTTCACTGATTTCAGCATGTGGAATTCCACAGAGATTTGAGTGGCAACGAGTTTGTTGGGGAGTTTCACAATCAAGCTCAAGATTGGTCAAATCTCCAGACTCTAAACCTGGCCAGGAACCAATTCAACGATAGCAATCTTACAAATGCTTTTATAAGCATGACACAGTTAGTAACACTAAGAATCTGGATGCTGCAATTCATTAGTGATTTACTATCCTTGGTTTAGAGTGTCCAAAGATGCTTCCCTGTATTTTTTCACAGATTCTTCTTCTGTACTTGTCTGTTGCTAGATGTTATCTGTTAGCCTGTTATCTTCATATTAGTTTACTCGATTTGTCCACCCTCTCGTTTATCTTTGCTCAAATTAGTGCTGGAATGCATTGAGAAATGGTATTTGGAGAGTGATAGTTGGTTGAAACAGGGACCTATCTACGAACAATCTCACAGGACCTTTGCCAAATCTCACCATGTCCCAGAGCCTACAGTCTTTGTAAGTGCCATTTCGAGCTCTATCAATCGTTTCATTATTACGCAAAAATATTTGCATTGTCTTCCAAACTCTCATGCAAGTATGGCACCTCCTCTCCCAAAGCCTTTGGGATGTGTGTGTGATAGATCTCAATGAGAACAGAGATGAAAAATGTTGAGAAAGAAACGAAACTAAACAATAAACTTGTAGCAACACCAAAACATGCAAGAAAGAAAAGCGTAGTTAGTTCAATGAAACTTGAGAGTATATACAAAGGGAGAGAGAAGATGAATAGTTCTCCTCTCCTATTGGTCTATGGGATTATCATCCCTAATCCTAGTTGACTAAGATGACTAGGAGAGCGCCATAAGATAATATCATTTCTTAACACTCCTCCTCACTCGACATAGTAAGAATATAATAAAATATAAAAATTGAATTGAATTGGTCCAAGAAAGTGATAAAATCAACCAAATGTCGAATTCAGTTGCCAAGTTGTAGACTTGGTCAATTGGTTGGTACGTCAGTGGTTAACCGATCGGTCCGAGGTTCGAAACTTGTCGGCCTCGTTGATTGGTTGAGTAATTTGCGGCTTGGCATGCTAGTGAGGCAGGAATATACAGTCGACCCGCTATCCTACCCTTGAGTTGTGACAAGATGCAGTGCACCCCAAGATTGTTAACAAGCTCCAGCATTGATTACTAAACCATGGTTCTTACCACGATCTTTTTCTATGCAATATTCTATGAGATAAATTTTGAAATCTCATGAGATTACAATTGCTGCCTCATTAAAACCTTATCTGGGAAAACCTTGTTTATAATTAAGGATAAAACCACAGATGAAGGAAAAAGAGTACAACACCTTTATCAATCTATTCTCATGGTAAAACCCAATGGGAAAAATCCATGGAAAGATATCAAAAGGCTTTTACAAATTGCATAGTAATAATCTATTGAATCTCTTGCTCTAAAATATTGAGCCGTCGCATACCAATGCCATGAACAAGTTGACGATGGATACATAAAGGAAGAGCCTTGGTAAAAAGATCAGCAAGATTATTTGTTGATATAATTTTCTTGATTTCAAGTGCTCGGTTAGTAATTAAGTCATGGATAAAACTGAAATATTTTGGATCAATATGTTTAGTTCGGTCTCCTTTGATAAAACCCACTTGCATTTGTGTAACACAAGCACTGTTGTCTTCATATAAAGTAGTTGGAGAATCATCATATGATAATCCACAGTTTGTCCGAATAAATTTATCCATTGATCTTAACCAAATACATTCTCGAGATGCTTCATGCAAAACAATAATTTCTGCATGATTTGATGATGTTGCAGTTATCATTTGTTTTACCGATTTCCAAGATATTGCAGCTCCATGTCGTAAGAAAACATAGCCCATTTGAGACTTGGATGTTGCAGGGTCAGATCTATAGCGAGCATCAGCATATCTAATCAATGTAGGATCTACTGATTGAATATAATGTAATCCCAAATCTTCGGTTCCTTTCAAATAACGAAGAAGGTGTTTGATGCCATTCCAATGTTGTAGTGTAGGACGAGCACTATGTCTCGCAAGGACACTAACTACGAATGTAATATCAGGCCTTGTAGATGTAGCCAAATATAAAAGTGCTCCGACCGTGGCGAGGTACGGATATTGTTCACTCAATGGTTCCTCCTCCTCCTCGCAAGGGCGATAAGGATCATCACCTTTGTTGCTACGACCAACCATAGGTGTAGAAAGTGGATAGACATCTATCATGTTGAATCTTTTTAAGATTCGAGTAATATAAGTCATTTGTGAAAGAAAAATACTCCCATCTTTCAAGTGAAGAACTTGTAAACTAATGCAAAAGGTAGTTTTATAAAGTAATTTCATCTCAAACTCACGAGTAAGAAGCTGAGTAGTTACAATACAAGCAGATGTAGTGCCTACAAGATTCAAATCATCAACATAGACTACAATGATGACAAATCTATATGTGTCTTGTTTGATAAAAAGACATGGAAGTAATAGATCGTTTATATAGTGATGTTGGATAAGAAAATCTCATAGTCATTGATACCACATGCGTCCAGATTGCTTAAGACCATATAATGCCCGTTGTAATTTAACACCACGATGTTTACCCGGGATTGGTGTAGTTGGATTTGTGGTTTCAAGACCAGGCGGAACTTTCATATAAATATGAGCATTAAGTGATCCATATAAATAAGCAGTTACTACGTCCATCAATCGCATGTCAAGAATGGCATGTACGGCCATCCCAAGAAGATATCGAAAAGTAATAGAATCCATAACTGGTGAATATGTCGAATCATAGTCAATTCCAAATTTTTGTGTAAAACCTTAAGCAACGAGGCGAACTTTATAACGGATAATTTGGCCAGTATGATTACGTTTACGCACAAATACCATCTTGTATCCAAGAGGGCGAGAAGTAAGATTATTGATAATAGGTCCAAAGACTTGTTTCTTACGCAAAGAGGCGTACTCCTCCTCCATAGTAGCTTTCCACTTTAGCCAATCAGAGCGACGCATCGCTTCTTCAATAGTGTTTGGTTCAGGATCATCTTTCTCGCAAGAAAGATGTTCAGCAATCATACAAATAAATGAGTCATCAATTGCAATATTTGCTCTATCCCATACATCACTAGTTCCACAATACATTATAGATAACTCATTATTCAACTAAATCTTTGTATGTTGTTGAGTAGGAACTGCTTCCTCAAGAATATTGATGGTATCAGATGTGGACGGACAATCTGAGATGGATGATTCCAGAAAATTGGAGGTGGTTGCTAAAGGTATAGAAGGGTGAATAGCATCAGCCATTGTTTTTGCGCTTGCATGGTTGTTTATTTGGTCCACGAGTCCGTTTGCCCATTGATTGAAGAGTTGGAGTGGCAACAGTATCTAGTATTGAAACGCGAGCAAGAACATTTTGAGCTTCATTCAACGGATTTTTCGTAATTCTTGTTGTATCATTGAATCCATCAGGTGTTTGATCCGCAATCTTTTGCAAATGCAAAATTTTGGCAACTTCAGTTTCGGCCAAAGATGTTCTTGGATCAGGATTCAATGTAAATGTCTCAGGTGCCTTGAATGTAAGGCCTGTTGGAGTCTTGGGAATTGATACTCCTCTTGTCAAAGATGGAAATATGTCTTCCTCAAATCTACAATTATCAAAACGAGCACGAAGCAGCATACCAGTAGATGGATTGATGTAACGAATGATGCTTGGAGAATCAAAACCAACATAAATGTCTTCTTGCCGATGAACTCCAATAGTACGACGTTGAGGTTCCGGGTCTGGAACCCATACACAGCAACCGAAAATGTGTAAATATGATACATTAGGAACATGTCCTGAAAGAAGTTCTTGTGAAGAAGCAATCTCCACAGATGAAGGACGAAGTCGAATTAGATTTGTAGCGTAGAGAATTGCACGGCCCCACATAGATGGAGGCAAATTTGCATGAATAAGCAAAGGTCTCGTAATAAGTTGAATCCGTTTGATAAAAGACTCCGCTAGTCCATTTTGAGCATGTTCATATGGAACTGAATATGTCAAATCAATTCCTGTTGCAATATAATAATCTTCGAAAGATCTTGATCGAAATTCTTGAGCATTATCCATACGTAGTGTTTTGATTGGATAATCAGGAAAATGAGCCTTGAAACGGATCAACATTGAAAGTAAATTGGCTAAAGCCAAATTTCTTGTTGAAAGTAATGAGACATGTGATTGTTGGCCTGATGCATCAACCAAAACTAAAAAATATCTAAATGGTCCAGACATAGGGTTTATTGGACCACAAATATCACCATGTAATCTGGAAAGCAATGGTTGTAATTCATGAGGAAGTTTCCACAGAGATGGTTTGGCAATTAATTTGCCTTGCACGCATGCTTGACATAATATCATAGAATTGACATCTGCTGGTTGTAAATTATGGCCAGCAATACATGGAAGGATTTTGCAAAATAAAGTAGAGCTAGGATGACCCAATCTTCCATGCCAAAGAGAAATTTTATTATCTTTAAAAGATAAAGCAAAACTAGATACAATAGGTGGTCGGATTGGAATCCGATATAAGCCACTTGCTGCAGCAAAAGCTTTTTCCACCACTTTATTATTTTGTACAAAAACCAAAGCCTCTCGCCTATCTAGAATTGTGGTCGAGAGATGATAACCATTGGTACGTACATCTCGATAGCTGATCAAGCTCCGAGGCACAGAGGGAGAAAACATAGTATGCATGCATGTAATGGTGTTGTCCTCAAGCAATATCACCTTTGCTGGTCCCTCCTGGAAATGAAAGACATTCGATCCAGCCATAGTTATTAAATTTTTGGTTTGCCAAATTGAAAGATTCTTTGAATCAAAAAATTGTTTATCCTGTAGGATTGTATGTGTAGTTGCAGAGTCAAGGAGCGCATCACAAGACTCACCAGTGGAGGTGTCATCAACAACATACGTTTTCAGGTCATCAGTTGCACATGGATCCATGGGCGCATCCATAGTATGGGCCTCTCGAGTTTGAGCTCGTAGCTTCTTGTTCTCCTGGAATAATTTGACAAAATAGTTTGATGTCCGACAAGCATTTGCTAGATGGCCCACTCTACCACATTTGTGGCAAGAACGCGTCTCTGACGGACGCTTACCATGGTTGTTAGTAGAAGAAGTAGTATTTCTCCGCTGTGTTGGTTGGTTGTCACGACTATAGCTACCCGAGTGCTTGTTGCGATATTTTCTATATTTGTGTGCCTTAGGTTTAGAATTAGAAACCTTGGCAACATGAGACTCAGGAACCGTAGTTCCAATAGGACGAGCCTCTGCATTTCACAAGAGGGGTTCGTTTTGCTTTTCAGCAAGAAGTAACAGAGACATGAGATCTGAGTGATTGTCAAATTTCATATTTCTATACTGCTGTGCAAGTACAACAGATACAGGTGGAAATGTTGAGAGAGTTTTCTCGATCATTTCTTGTTCGGTAATGGATTGACCACATAATCTCAGTTGAGATATAATGCAATACAATTCATTATTGAAAGCAACAATTGTTGGAAAATCCAACACTCGTAAATGAGTCCAATCATGAAGGGCTCTCGGAAGAAAGATTGTTTTCTGGTGATCAAAGCGAGATTTGAGCTTCTGCCAAAGCTCATTTGGTTGTTCTAGTTTCAAATACTAATGCTGTAGAGAAGGAACAAGATGACGACAAAGCAAAAGTAAAGTTTTCCAAGAAATGGCGGTAGTAACAGAGGCACTTACAATAGGGGATTGGTCAAAAGAAATGCACTCTGATAATTGCTCCGCAAATATATGTGCTTTTGCAGTTTTCGCCCATAATAAATAGTTACTCCCATCAGCTGCAAGTTGTGGAAAAAGAAGAGGCTGAAGCCATGGTGATTCAACGGTAGTAGTGACCACCAGGACTGTGGTAGATGTAGCAACAGAAGAGGTTGATGTAGCCATGATAGAAGAATAGAAGAGAATATAAAAGTGTTTGAGATGAAAATTAGGGTTTGAAATTAGGGTTTCAAGTAAAATAAAAGATAAAGATGAAATTTGAAAATAAAGAAAAAGATGAAAATGAAATAAAGATAAAGATGGAATAAAAATAAAGATAAAGGTGGAATTGAAAAAGATTAAAGTAAAATAATATTAATATTAAAATTAAAGTAAATTAAAGATAAAGATAAAAGTAAAAGTAAAAGTAAAAGGTAAAGGTAAAGATAAAGATGAAGATGAAGATGAAGATAAAGATAAAGATAAAGATTGGAAATTATGATTTTATAAAATTATAAAAATGAAGGATCAATTTTAAAATTTAAAATTTAAAATAAATAAAATTATTCAAAACAAGAGTTTGGAAGGAAGGGTTTTGAAAGATGGCAAAGAAGAAGGTGGAAGAGCAAATGGACATGAAGAGGCAAGAGGAAAATGAATAACAAAGATTAACAAAAATAAAAATGGAGAGTAGCAAACTTGAAAGGTTTGGAAGGAAGGAGGTGCCAAACGCCAAGATGATCTGGAAGAGCCTGGAGTAAGTCGGGCGGTAGAGTAAGCAGGGAGACAGGGAGCGGTACGGGTTGGGAGCCAGAAGGGAGCGAAAACAAAAGCCGGAAGGGACTGGAGAGGGAGCTGAGCCGGAAGGGACCGGGGAGGGACCAGCTACGGAGCGGAGGGGAGGCAGGGAACAACGGAGAGCCAGGGAGCGGCAGGGAGCCAGGGAGCGAGCACCAGGGAGGGAGGCGAGCGGAGGGGAGCGGAGAGGGGGGGTGCGGGACTAGTCGGAGGGAGTCAGAGAGAGAGCAGGGGCAGAGATACAACAACAGGGAGGGATTGCAAAATTCCTCCCAAAAAACAAACTTTAAAATGGATGTTCAAAAGCAAAACTATCTTAAAAAAATAAATTTAAAGAGCGTGCTGATAACGTGTTGAGAAAGAAACGAAACTAAACAATAAACTTGTAGCAACACCAAAACATGCAAGAAAGAAAAGCGTAGTTAGTTCAATGAAACTTGAGAGTATATACAAAGGGAGAGAGAAGATGAATAGTTCTCTTCTCCTATTGGTCTATGGGATTATCATCCCTAATCCTAGTTGACTAAGATGACTAGGAGAGCACCATAAGATAATATCATTTCTTAACAAAAAAAACCCAACTTCACCAGAATACCTAGTAAACTTGAAGGTCCATGAGAGTTTTCCTGATTATAATTCAAGAGCAATATTTATTATAGAGTCTAGGGGTCATTGCAAGAAACACCGTACATTTTTTGTAGTGTTTTCCATAGTACTCTTGTTTTGGAGGGGGAGTACTTTATAATTAGAAAAATAATTATTTTAAAATGAGAAAAATATTTTAATGTACAAACCTTAAAAAAGAAGGTACCCTAGCAAGGAAAAACGTAGAGAAAAAATCTAGGTAGGAGAACTCAAAAAGTACCAATTCTAATGAAAATTGGCACTTTCACATTTTAATTTGTAATAAATAGAATTTATTTATTTTTTATGGGCCCCGTTAGGAGACGCTTACGCTCTCCTAACAGGGGAACTTCGGAGCCAAGTTGGGAACATTGGGATCGGGGAATGCATCGGGAATAGCAATGGTGCTGGATTTTGGGGAGAGAGACGACTAGAGTTTAGGGTTTGGGGGAGGGAGATGACTTGCGGTCTCTAATGATCGTCTTCTCTCCCTGCTCAAGGCCGGTCCGCAGGGGTACTGCAGAGGCAGGCGAGCGTCTACGGTAGTAAAACTCGCAGCCATGGACTGATCCTCGCCCTCTCAATGATTAGGATTTTCAGCAAGAGTGTATTCGGACTTTAACCACTCGAGAATCACAGCTAGGGAATGCCCACGCTCCCATTGCTCTTGTTTTTGAGGTGGGTTTACTAAAAATCGTTCCTCAATTCATCGAATCGGAGACAGATGCAAGTTGTTAGAGCAGTACAAATTGGTCAAGAATTTGGCATAGGACCATTTTTAGCTCTGCTTCCATCTTGAACACAGCTTCAAATGCCTCATCTTCACGCCGTGCTACAGTTGCTTCATCAACCTTGGACCGTGTCTACCGGAGAGTAAATAGTGAGATGACAATCACTATTCTTTGACATCATACTCCGTGGATATTTGACAAGCTGAACGACCAAGTATGTGAAGAAATACTAAGGAGTTCACCACGTAAACAACATCAAATACACAGCATGGACAATCGCTGGTCCTGAGATGAGACATGTATTCGGTACAAATACTTACATGTATGAGATGCAATGTTCTTCTTAAGAAGTCACTTTCTGGATCATCTGCTCCCAAATTTGAGTGCACAACAGGCACTACAGTGTTGATGACGCTCATCACTGGCTTTGGAACGACCTGAGGGCGAATCTTTGGTGCCTTACACAATACATAGTAAACCTATGCAGTGTTTAGTCCAACCACTCAATAGTTGTTTTTCTCATTCTTCCTTTCCACCGCAGCACTGACAGACATTCCTACGCGAAGGATTCAACGAACTATTTTCTAGATCTCAAGACATTTGATTATTTGAAACTTAGTAAATCAGATTTAAATGTTGAGTCAACATGCCATATCCCAATGGTTGCTTGAACATAGGGATCCAGCATCCGTTGAATTCACTACTATAAACCCCGAGCATTCCTTGCATAAAAAGAAGAATCAGAAACAAGCAGTGGGAGGGTTACCACACAGAATAATGAAGTGGCGCAACTCATTGGTGGGAGTCAGAAATGCGGATATCAAGTCGAATTTTGATTATGGTGTGAATGGAGCTTCAAGTAGTGGAAGTGTGTGTATTGACAGATCAGAAGGTTCTGTAGGGGAGACTGTTGTGTTGATAGCTTCTTAAGCAAAAGATGTTTGAACGGATTATCAATTGTTGATCATTCTTTAGATTATGGCGAAGATAAAGTTGTAATGGCGACAAAAACAACAGAATTGCCTATCTGCAATAGGTTGGAAAGGTCTAATTTAGCTTAATTCAGCACTAAAAATATAGAGTTCCATTATTGGATTATATTATTTGAGTTGGTTGTGATTGGGAAGTCATTGAGCAGCAATCCTATCCTCTTTGCAAGAAAAGCTGCAAAAAACTTCACCAACTTGAGACTTGCTAGCAGGTTTTGTCATGTTGGACATTTGCCTCTTCAATGCTAGTCTAATAGCATCTCAACTTTGAATTACGATATGCTACATAGATCAAAGAGTTGAAACATCCCATCCAAGTTGAGGTCATGGACTGTAATCTATTTGGTAGAATTGCGGAAATTGAAGTATTTTACTTGGAGCGATCTCAACTTTGAGCTTTTTTGTTGCTCAGATCAAGAATACATTGGTGTCAGTGTTACAGGAGTAGTGCTAGATATTGTTGCAAATGTCACCAAGTCTGTGTCGCGATCTTCTTCGTTTTTGTCTATAGGCAGAAGAATTTGAACTCTGAGCTTTAGTTAGCTGAGCTGAATCAATTTATTTCTAGAATTTGATTGAGTTGAAAATTTGCTTGTAGGTGTACTATTCAGTGCCGACGTATACACTCGTTACTGTCGGAAACAAAATTACAATGTTATCAATATTTGGGGAACGAATGAGTATGGAACTACCACCGAGACCAAGGCTATGGAGAAGGGGCTTATACCGCGCCAAATTCGTGACAAGTAAGGATTTTCAATCGGGTTTAGAGTTTGAGCTTTCTCAAGCTGATTTGATAGTTCCATGTGCGTTTCTTGTGTTTTGATAGAGTTCCTGGCATTTTTGAGGTTATTAGGGTTCAATGTCTGAATTTGTATGTCTTTGTTGTGGATACCACACTATTCATGAAGGTGATTGTTTGTTAGGGTTTATCAACTCATTTTTGTATATTTGTGCTATAGATACCATGCTATTCATAAAGACATTTCCGAATGGTTTGATATCAACTTTGATAAATTTGGATGGACTGTCACACCTCAACAGACTACGATGGCTCAATCTATTTTCTTGCCTTTGTATGAGAAGAATCAATTGAACGAAAATACCATCATTCAAGTTTGTGAGCTCAAGCTTCTATTTGAGATCTAATTTTTTCAACCTCTCAAATGTTCAACCACTGCAATGGTTATATTTTTTGTCTGGTGAAATCAGTTCTAGGGCTAGGAGCAATCACCATTTAGCTAAGAGTATTTAGAAGAGATTTCTTAGGGTTGCATAAAAAAGACTGATTTGGGGAGGTGACACGTGTCAATGATATGCATAATGTGTTATGCAGCATCTCATGTCTTGTGGTTTGGATTTATGCAGCCATTTTGCACCACTTGCAACCGGTTTTAATCTGACAGATTTGTGGAGGGTACATGTCCAACTTCTCGTTGTGGTTAGGAAGATGCTCGAGGGGATCAATGTGATGTGTGTGGGGAGCTAGATGAGTTTTTTTATTTGTGTAAACCCCTAAGTGACCACGAGTACCAAATTTAAGCTTCATGGTTTTTGTCTTGTGCTCAATAGGAAGCAGATGGTATTCAACAGGAGGTGGAATGTATGCTCAATAATTTTCATTTATACCTGCGCACTATTTTAACAAAACGATATATGGTTCTGGATTCTGTGCAGTTGATGCATGTGGGGTTAGCCAACAACTTCTTGAAGAGTTTGCAAAGTTTGAAGGCCTATAAAGGATTAGCTGAGGAGATATTTGAAAGTGTCGTCTATTGGACACTTCCAAGGAGATTATGTTGGGTATCTATATAGTAGTGGATGATCACGCTTCGTGAAGTCTAGGTGGAGCTCAAAGAAGTGACATTTCATTGGACACCTTTTTTGAGTGAATGAATGATATTAGGATGTGAGACTTACGAGGACCTCATAATTTTAGTTGGTTTTTGTGGAATAGATCTAATAATGTGGATTACATTACTTTCTTTCGTTTGTGTAGGTGGGAACTAAGGCCCAACTTGCCAATAGAAGATATTAAGATTCAACAGAAAATCATAGGCATTCCTAATTTGAAACATAGAAGACATAAACTAACCCAGAAGTAATTAATATGACAAAGTTCAACTAAAACTCTTCTTCGAACACAAACTTGTGAAATATTTCCTTTCCAATAACCTGCAATGCCTTCCTCTTTGAAGCGAGAAAGGTATTCATTATTCACTTCTCCCACATTTGATAAGGAGTCCTTATTTGTATCTAGCAATCTTACTCTACTATTGATGAGCAATTTTTTCCATGGAATTTCAATGTCATTTTTATAGCATGTTTAATACATTGTTACCTTTTTCTCAAATGAAATGTGGTTGTCTGTACTCTCTAAGATATCCAAAAATGCAACTATAAAAGTTATGAAGTGATTGGTGGTTTGATGATGGTAGGGGGCGAGAGTAGTTTTGGAAGAGGTTCAAAATTGGCAAAAACAGGTGGTTCTTCATAAAGCCTAGGTTTTGAGGATTTTTCAAGTAGTTTTGGGCAATTGTGAGAGATGGATTGTAGAATCCCATTCTACTCCTGAATCATATTATGGAATGTGGTTGGATGTCGTTTAGCATTCACCATTGAAAGCAACTTTTCATTTGTGTGCATTCAATTTTATGAAATATTCAAGTTACATGATGATGATTGGAAGGATCTATCCTTCAAACACACACAAATTTTAATTCAAGAAATGAAGGATTCTACAACTAAACCTACACTAGAGACGACAACACTACATTAGCTACTTCAACCTTTTGCTACCTATAAGAAGATGTTGAGATTCCACCTCATCCAAAAAGATCTAGACATTAAGCATTCATTACAAATAGTTTACAGATAGTCTATGTACATTGTTGCATGCATATAGTTATTTTCAATTTTTTTAGGTAAAGAGTAAAGACTACTAATTAAAAAACAATTATCTTTATAGTAGATTAAACTTTTTTCAATACATGTTTTTGAAGGAGATTCTTAAGGGCCCATACGTCTTGTTAAATTAAAAATTTTCCATTTGGGAAGAGTTGATAAAGATGAGATTTCAATAAAAGAATGATATTAGAACCATCTTCAATGTTCAAAAATTGTACATAATGGGAGTGATGTTTGCACTCATATGGAGGACATAAAATAATAGATTTTCAAATTTTCTTTGGTAGATACATGTTTTCCTAATATACACATAGATCATGAAAATTTCAACTCTAGATCATAAAATATGGGGACTCCTAACATAGTGAAAACCCCTAAACTGTACTTTGTGACAAACTAACAAAAATCATTTTTAAATACAAAATGATTTTTTTTAATTTCTAAAAAATAAGGGATCTTATTACCATCAAGTTAGACATATTCCATAGAAATCTCATATTCATTGGATTTGTGCTTCAAAAGTTATAGCAAATAACAAAAGCATCACTCTCATTATGATAGAAAATAGGACTGGTGTTTCTTGCAATGACCCCTAGGTACATTCAGTTGATTGATCTTCCACGTGGCATGTTGTTTGTAGTGCTTCCTTATTAACTCCATTTTTGTTTCTCGTTATATATGCATGTATGCCAAGTCTCAACAATTAAAATCTCCCTAACAGAAGACCAGTCATTGCCATTCACAGGGTACTGTCCAACAATAGCTTCACTGGTTCTCTACCTGATTTGAAGATGCTCCCCAATTTATACACTCTGTACGTTTGACCCTGACTGATGCACTACTTCATGCAACTTATTTATTGCATGATTTTAAGGCATGAGAAATTTTCATTCAAAAAGAGTTAATCATTTATCTTACTGCTTCTCTGAAATTCATTCTTTTTTAAAGTCAAGCTCTGCTGAAATTGCAGTGCAAACTTGTTCCTGAGAACATCTGGTGCTTATATGAATAGACTACATACTGCAGGAAATTGGCCTATAACAATCTTACAGGGAATTTCCCATTGACCTCATATGTTAACACCAGCACCACCAGCACCCTTTCTATACTGGACCTGTCCGGCAATCAATTGACAGGATCTGTCACTGGCTGGACCGGCTCGGATCTGACCTCCCTTAAGGAACTGTGAGTTCAGTTCTCTAATTTTTGAATCACAAAACTCACTTAGAATTGTTTCATTCAACAGGAAAGAGTGACAACTGCATTCTACATGGCATCAAGTTTGAGATTCATTTGCTCGATTTGTGGATGGATGTGACAGGTACCTCGATAACACTGGCATTAGTGGAACTCTCGACATCACTCGACTTATTGCATCTGGGTTAGTTCACACTCAGTTGGGGAATGGATCTGGAGGGCTCGGGACATTGTCAATTATGGGCAACGATATTACCGAAGTGATTTACACTGACGGAACCATTGAAAATATCACGACACTGATTAGGTGAATCCAGACACCCAATGGGTTAAATGTTTCAAGACTTCATTGATTTCACACCTTTTGAAAGATTACTAATTTTGAGGTGCTTGTGGAGCAAAGTGTTAGTACAGCAAAATGCCTCAGGTGCTACTCCTGTAGCTTAGCAATTAATTTGGCTCTGAAGTTTTTTCAACTAAGAACTCTCATTTGCCTTGTCTATTTATAATGTTATTTTTTGCTTGCACAGGCTGCAAGGCAATCCATATTGCCGAAAGAATGCCGATGATGGTACGAGATGTTTTTGTGAACAGTACTGCAAAAATCAAGGTAAAAGTTGAGTCAAGAGTTCCTCTCAACTTACGTGGCATTTCATCGCATTCTCATTATTCTCTGAACGCTTTCTCTTTGATGTGTTCTAACAAGGGCATTTTGTTTCAGATTCTATGAGCAGCAAGAAGGTTATTTTAATAGCAACGGTTGCCAGCATATTATCGGTATTCTTCATAATCATAGTTGTTGTTTCTGCGGTTCTCTATAGAGCCCAAAGATATAAACGGTATCTCCTTCAGGTTCAGTAAAGTAAGTGTATGAACTCTTATGATAAATTGGTTTGGGTATGCATGGTTTGATTCAAGATTTCAAGATAGGATTGCAGACGAGGTTACTTTCAAAGTGGATTAGCATACTCTAATAATGTTGTGGAGTAAGTAGAACATGCCTAATGATGTGAACTGCAGAATTTGAAGAGTTTGACGTCAAGCCTACAATATATTCATACAACGAACTTCGAGCTGCCACGCGGGACTTTCATCCAGACATGAAGCTGGGTGAAGGCGGCTATGGAGCTGTATACATGGTAATACACTAAGGTAGAAGGCTCATAAATCGTTCATCTAAGGGCTGGTCCACCTTTTTCATGTATTCCTTTTCATGGGAATATTTTTATCTAATTTTTCAGACGAAGAGAAATAGATGTAGAATTTAACACAAGTGGTTTCATATTTTTTGAAGCATTATTGAATTATTTATGAATTTTCAAACAAGTTATGTCAAAGGTCGCTATTTATGTCACTAGGTCTTCCATAAATTGTTCACTTGAAGTCATAAAGAGAAATGGATAAAGCAAGGATAATGATTGACTCTGGCAAGAAATTATCCTTTTTTCCTCAATCCATTCAAATGACTATAGAGGTTGATTTAAAGACCAGTTAATGTCCATTTCAGAGCTTTCGTAGGGACGGTTCTTAATGCCCGAATTGAGTTCGAGCCTTCTACCTTATTACCAAGACTTATCTTTTGCAATGCAAGTGGAAAAACTACCTTGACATAATCGGTTAGTTTTCAACCCTAAATGAGTGTCTAGACTCATGATTAATAACTTGGAGAAATAATGTGGAATTGATACATGAAAAATAGTTAAAGGTTTTGAATTTTGAGTTACATCTATATAATAAGATTTACAATTGCTATCACTTTTATTTGTAAATAAAAACATTGCAATGGATTTTTAAATGTAAATTCATAAATAGGGTTAGTTGAAAGAGAGTCAAAGAATTAATTTGTGGCGTTACTTTTGGGAGGATAAATATTTGATCTAGTAAAGACATAATTTATAATTTGACATGCTTATAGGGTTTTTTTTATAGACTACTAGTACAAGTCAATAAAATGCATGAATCAAGGAAAATTTGGATAAATTGAAAATATGTATTGGTTGGAAATTAAGGGACTCTATTAATTTTGTCCATTGTCCTAAAATTCACTTTGAGGCGTTTAAAGGATAAAGTTGGAAGCCAAGTTATTATATCATCACCTCACAAGTCTTGAAAGTGCATTAGGCATTTTTGTTCTTTTCCATGAGCTAAACTACAAACCCTTTTAGTTGAGGAGAAAAATGATTCCCTTGTAGCTACAATTGATTTTTTAAACAATGAATACGGTTAAAATGGCTACATTCCATACACCATTTTCAGACTACGTGGTCTACACCACAAAAGTGAAATCTAGAATAGGTATACATTTCAAATTGCGAGGTCTAAACTATAAAAGTGCCAACTACGATAGGTATAAATTTTTGACTATGCGGTCTAAACCATAAAAGTGCCAAAGTTGTAGAATGGCATTATTTTAACGAAATTCCCCATTTAAGTAATGATATGCACATGCTCACTTCTTGCAGGGTATATTTCCAAATAAAAGTATGGTGGCTGTGAAGCAACTATTTGCCAAAAACACAAAGGGTATAGGTGACTTTCTTAATGAAGTTGTCTTGATTACCGGAATGAAACACAAAAACCTTGTGAATTTGAAAGGATGTTGCCTTCGTGAACACCAAAGGTTGTTGGTTTCTGAGTATGTGGATAACTACGATATCAACCAAGTTCTACTTCGTGAGTTTCTTTTTCTAACTATTAGTCCAAATTCTTTTAACCATTTTCCTATAAGATACATTTAATTCCTATTTTGTGGGGTCATATTTTTTTTATCATTGTTGTAAGATCACTTTCTATATTCTATTGTTCTTAAAGGCTCATCTTTTATTCAAGGGATTTCTCTAATTTAAACTTCAATGACAAAGGAATACTTAAGAGCTAATGGCCCAACTCCAAGTTTGTTTGGTGAATAGTTAGGAGGAGAATTTGGGCTTCTATTCTTGGTCATAGAAGGACCTTGTAAGATTGTTCAAGAATGTTATGATTTTGATTCCTGAGCTATCTAGATTTGTGTTCAATAAAAAAATGCATATTGAAATTGTTGAGCTTTATCAAAGCTCACAAAGATTCCATCTCTTACAGGAGGTGGACACAAGATGCCCTTGGGTTGGGTTGTTCGTCTAAACATTTGCCTCGGAGTTGCTCGTGGCTTACATTACTTACATTCCTTGGCTCATCCTAGGATCATTCATAGAGATATAAAAGCGAGCAACATCTTATTGGACAAGAACTTTGAACCAAAAATTGCAGATTTTGGCTTAGCTTTGCTCTTTCCAGATGAAAAAAGCCATATTATGACACTTAATGTTGCTAGAACACAGTGAGTTGTAGCATAAGCTTTCCCCTTAGATATATCTTTAATCATTACCTCCTTGTATGTTTGTATGTTCACTTGGAAAGTTGTCATATTTGTTGTATAACACACTTTTCTTTGTCCTTTAGAGATTGAATGAATTTGACTGATCAAAATAAGAGTGCTTATTTGTAAGATTAATAGAAGTTGATTCATATAATGAGAGTTCATGATTTCTAACAAATGTAGCATTCGTGTTGAATACAGGGGTTATTTGGCACCTGAGTATGCATCACTTGGCCAATTGAGTGACAAAGTTGATGTCTTTAGCTTTGGTATTTTGTGTTTGGAGGTTTTGATTGGTCGACAAAACATAGATAAGACAAGGCCACTTGAAGAAGTGTATCTCTCTAAATGGGTACTACACTATACCTTTCCTCCAGCTTCATTTTCTATCTAGTATACAATCACATGACGTGGTATAGACATGGCTTTCTTAGACATAATTCTCATTGCATGGTTTCTTATGGTGATTGATAATATTCTAGCCATTGTATATGTGCACCTAGGCATGTGTCATCCAATATGTTGAAAGTAAGAATCTAGTCAATCAAAGATAATTGACAAGTGTCTTGTAACCATTGTATATATAATTATATATGTATATGGGGTTGTGATATCCACTTAATGTGTAGGAAGTAAGATAAGATATATACTTTGTATATGGTTTAACAAGTTTCTTGTCAATCAACAATTGAATTCATGTGACTTTGTGGCAGGCTTGGATACTCCACAAGGAGGGCCGACTGATGGAGTTAGTAGATCCTACCTTGATCTTGCAAGATGATGAGATGCCCAAAATGCAATGCCTCATCAACATTGCATTACTATGCTCACAACAAGAAGCTGAGCAACGGCCTACCATAGCCCAGGTGGTGACCATGTTGGAAAATGATACACACTCGGAGGTGGTGGTAGTGCGTAAGTCTTCAAATTTTGGGACTTCAAATTCAGAGGATTTTGACAACTTATACTTGCTAGCTTTTGGGAGCAACAATAGTGAGCTCACCTCTGTGAAAGAAGAATTAGAAGATGGATTGTCGGCCTCGTCAGTCAATGTTGAGTCCTCGAGAAGGAGTTCAGGGTAAGGTAGTGGGGGAGGAGTCTTGCAACTTAGTGAAATGCGTCCTAGATGACATCAAATGACACCTCTAAAAAATTGCCTCCACTATAGCCAATAACATTTGAGAAATGCAAGGTTTGGAACCCAACCCTTTTACTGCTTCCAACAAATAGATCAAATTTACTATAACAGAGTATAGAAGTAGCAATAGTCTTGTAATGATTTTGTAGTGCCTATAATTTTCATTTGAATAACTTTGCAATGGTTTCAAACATAATATTGTATTGGTACTAGAGTGGTTCATCTTCAATAGCATTTGCAATGGAACTTCATAAGTTTTTCTAGAATTAATTGCATTGAATTGTCTTCTATATTTCTGATATAGATGTAATCCATATATAAAATTAGCTTGATTTTTTACTATATTTAGGTATCATGTTTGTTTTGTTTGATATGGTGAGATCTCTTGCCAGATCACTATTATGGGATTGTTAAAAAGCTTCTTACAAGGAGGGGTTTACAAATTTTGTTTCTTGGTGTTGGGCCATATGGATTTTTGAGTTATGGGTCAATGACATAGGGCTATACTTAGTGTTTATAATAACAAGTTTTCATTTTCTAACTTTTCTTTTGATCATGTTTTTATCTTTATTTTACATTGTTTCTTTATGGTTTCAAAATTGTTTGTAATTTAATAAATACTAGCACTTTCATAGTAATATGTTGTTTTATGAAATTCATTTGAAAAGTAGCATTTACTTTGCCATTTTTTCATTATTTTTTTGCAATAACTCTTTAAGCTTCATAATACTATACATTTGAAGGTCTTCATCTTCTACTACTATCACTTTCAATAAGTTAATATACATTGTCCTTCAAAGCTATAAATATATGCAAATCAAAGATTTCAAATTGTTGCTACTCACTAAAATATCCACTCAAATTAGAAATTATAGAATATTTAAAAAAATATCAAGTATTCTATTTTTAACGCCTAAAGGACCATTGTGCCTTTCGGGGACAAATGAGATTTCGGGCAAGTACCTACAGTCTCAATTTTTGTCCTGATTTTTTGAAACTTTTTGTGAAGATAGAAAAATTGATTAGCTTCATGGGAATATAATTTTTTTTCATTTGGTGCCTAGGAACAAAAGTGATGCCCAAATAGGCTCAAAACAGGGGAGAAGGGGCAACCAAAAAAGGTTTCAAAAATTTGAATGTTTTTATTTTTTATTTATTTCACTTATAGATTATATTTTTTTCTACACGGAAAGCTTTGATTCATTGCATTTGGATTTGTTATGAGAAAGTTATAGACAATCTTGTTTTGGGGGCAATGAGAGCATCTTCTTGAAAAAATAACTTGTAGGATTCATTTATGAGTGCAATTTTTACAATTTGAAAAGAAAAAGGTCCATATAGTTTCATTTTCTCTCTAGAAAAATCTCATCATTGGGATCGGTGCATTTTAATTCCATCTTAGAGATATTAATAATTTAGAATTTCCTTCTATCTTGTACCTACTTATACTTAACAATTTTTTAAAGAATAATTTTTATTTTGCATTTTCTTTTTTCCTAGACTCTCAACTCAATTCTCCACCATAAGGACTTAAAGATCAAAACTCTTGAGTGCAAAAAATTAAAGTTAAGAAGGTTCAAAGTCAAATAACCTAATCCCACAATGTGTAGAAAAACTTGTTTTCTTCACTTTAAACTCAGATATCTTGTAATCTATGCAGTTAAAATTTTGAAATTTTTTCCACACATTTTCATAATAGTTTGGTGTAAGATCATATGGTTAGATGTGCAAAAAATAAAATTTTCAAATTTTACTCTTTGCTCTAAAAATAGCAATTTTGAGTGTTTCTTTTGTAGAAAAAAGGCCTTGGTCCTTTAGGGGTTAAGATATAAAATATTTACATGTTGAAAAGTTAGAAAGAATAAAAGTCTTTTTATTTCTTAAGGTCTACCATCTAATAAGTCTACCCCTTGGCTCTAGCATTAATTATGGCATTCATTCTATGAAGCATCATTGAAATGAGAACTTCAAGCATGTCAATATATACCCCTTATCATGCTCTTGGAATTGATTTAGTAATGAAGTCCATTCATTTCCTTGAGCATAGATTGATTTTGGATATGGTCTTTCATGATTTTCCACAAATTTTCTAAGGAGTTCAAATTTGCGGAGTTTGGTAGCAATGTTAACTTTTCATACTATAAGTTTGTCTCCATAAAGTCAGTAGAAGAGTACAATGAACCAAAGCACCAGCTTCTATAAGAAATAGGTCCTTTGAGCAATCATGGAGAAAATAAAAGTCACTCCATGTATGATCACAAATAATTTCTACAAAATCATGTACACTTCTTCTATTTTGGGGCATGATACCCAAAGGGCACTTGTCAAATCTAGTAAAATCCACCTCACACCACCATAGAGGTACATCTAGACTTGAAAGTAGATACCAACCCACAACTATTGAATTTCTTAAAAGTGCAACACCCAACTCTAGTTCACCATGAATTGTTGCCAATCTCAAAACATAATTTGAAGCTCCAAATAACTTTTTCCAGTCAACCTCACTCCAATGCTAATGTTCTTGTATAAATTGCAACCTCTCAACCTTATGTGCATCACTAAATAAAGGCTTCTTGATTGCAATGCAAATAGTGCAGTCAAGGCTTCTAATAACCATCCTCAATATATTTTTGTAAACCTTCACAACCATCTAGTCTATAATCACTACAAGTGTTTGGCATTGATCAAAGCAAAGAAGATGGTATGATTGCCTATTATCACAATCTAAAAGCTTAGAAGGCCTATCACTAAACTTCTATGAGAGTATGGCAATGATGCTAGTGTGTGAGTATAGAAATGCAAGCATGTGAACCTTGAGCATATATATAAGTAGATATCTTACAACCAACAACGCTAGCGTGCGAGCTTGGAGCTGTGAGCTTGTGAGCTGTGAGCGTAGAGTTTATGAGCCTAGAGCCCCCCCAATTTTTTTGGGGGCGGTTTATGGCCCACCAATTTTATTTTTCATCTTTTTTCCTAAAATAGAAGAAAACTTCCTATTTATAGTAAATATTGTGACCTATGACCGTGTCCCCTATAACCGTGGATTGTGCAATTTGTTTTAATTGTCGTGAAATTGTTCATTACTATGGGAAAAGAACTTAAAACTTTGTTGAAAAGTTTCAGCACTTAGTTCAATAACTAAAATAGAAAATATGCCAAACTTTGCAAGTATGCTAGATAAATGTCATGAAACTCGACAAAAGAAAAAAAATAGGGAAGGAAAAAAAATGGGGAAAAGAAAAAAAATGGGGAAAGAAAAAAATGGGGAAAGAAAAAAAGAAGGGAGAAGAAAAAAAAGGGGGAAAGGGAACCAAGAAGAAACTACGATAAAAAGAACCTTGAAACAAATGCGAAAACATTGGAATTAGAAAGCATATGAAGAAGTTTTAAAAATGGGAAAGCTCTGGGAAAAAGAAGAAAGAAAAAAATTACATATTCATATATGTCTTACTAAAATAAAGATTAGGATGGTACATTTCAGTCATGTATATGAACTAATTGCAAAATAGTTGATTAATGACATATCTTTCCCTATTTCATAAATGCATTATCAATTTGAAGTCCATAAGTTTCAAATCATTTCAATCGTAATATATGTGAATGAAGGCAATACGAGTGAGGTACACAGATAAATGTGTTTGTGCCTATTCTGAAACTCTAATGATTCCTGCCCAAACTAGAAGTAGCTTCAACTCATTGAAGCTATAACTTGGTGCATGAATGAATTTGTCATCATGGATGTCTATTTTGCAAAAGTAGCGATACAAGTAGTATAGGTGCTTGCAATTCACATACTGATGATGACCTCCAATAGGAGAAACAGACATGTTCACGAAATCCGGGCTTGTGCATGCGGGGAACATACCCACTGTAACTCGATACATATTTTTGTTATAGTCTATCCCTGTCTCCAATGACACAATTGCACCTAGGCCTGGAAAAGGAAACTATGTTACTCCAAGGATTTGTCCTTTAATGTTTCCTGCACTTTCCCACTTGTTTTGCTGTTCTGTAGATGGGGCATTTGTAATTCTTTGTATGGTTCGATTGTTCCTAACCGTTGGGTATGCATTTGGATTTGAGGGTGGTTGTTGGTCATATAGAACACTCTTGAAAATCTTTGACATGTTGAAGAGGCGACGTGGAGACAATGTAGGTTGCTCTTGGAGACGGAAGCCCGCATGTTGTAGCAACAAAGTCTCTTCTCGACTAAGACTAGTTCCGGTTAGAACAGGCCAAACCTCTGGTACCTTTGGCCAATAAATGACCCATTTTCTCTTGTTACCTTTCACACATCTTTCAATATCATCCCAACAGAACCAAAAGTCTGCCACCACCTCTCGTTTACTCCCATAATCTTCTTTTCTCCCGCAATAGGTAGGAGATGGGGATCCCTTTTGTCCCCTTGCAATTTTGGTGGTGCACTTGATATTTGAGCCGCGTTGTTGAGCTTGACATTTTGCATTTGATTTGTGGCTGATCCTCGCTATGTGCCACTTTGACGTGTCACAGTCACTTTCAAATGCAACTGTGACATGTTGGGAAAGGGTCACCTTAGCCAGTTTTCCTTTGCCCTGCGTAGACTCTGTTGAAGTTGTTGTGGATCGTGTTCGAACACAAGGTTGAGAAAAATTAAGCTTGTCCAGTCGGTGTGAGTCTCTAGCATCACCAATAGGTACGTCCAATTTCCTCTTTGTGCTTCCAAAAATTTCTTCTCCCTCCAAATGTGGTATTCGGGTTCCAATCCTTTCGGCTCCAAGTAATGTGTTTAGGGCCTTAGCCATTTTCTTGGGGTCTCCGCTTTGCCTTGCAGCTCTCAACTTCAACTCCCCCTTTGATGGACCAGATCCAAATGTGTGGCCTCTCAGATATGCACGGTAGTTTGTCATTTGCATCCAAGCACGAATATTGTTGTCACATGTGGCATCAAACAAATTGTTCCCTCGGTTTCCCGACATTTGAAGCCACTTGTTATGGACAGTTTTTGACAAATTGCATGAAGGCATGTCTGCCATCTCCTCCAAACTCAAATCCTCCAAATTTATAAACAATAAGTGATATATGAATTTGCATTTAAAATTACATACCTCATAGCCAATTATATTTGTAAACTGAATTGATTGAATGCTAGTGTATTGTACATAACATAGAAGAGAGTATAATTGAAATAAATATAAAAATATACCATTACTTCTGAATTTAGAAAGGAGCAATTGAAGAAATACTCAATTTCATGATAATTTGAAGTACGCATTTTGCAGAACTTTGCCTTCAATTTTCATTTCTTTCTTGTAGGTACTAAAAATGGTGGTACCATGAGGCACTGCTAAAACATTAGTCGGATCCAACTAATGTTTTGGTGTTGTCTCATAGTACCCCCATTTTTCGTACCTCCAAAAATTCATGGAAATAAATTAGATCTATTTATATGTACAAACATATAGGGGCACATAACTCTCTCATAGAATGTAGATCTTCTATATGAATACCACTTAGGAAATTGAAAATTAGAAATGAGATATTCACTTACCATTTGCATAAAGCCTCCCCATTGTCGATACCAAAAATGATAGAATGCCAACCAATGATCCAAGTGATGAAGTGCTTCTTCATTGGCAGCTCCAGATGACAACCACCATGACCGTATTGCGAGATAATGTGTCTCCGCCTCCTCCATAGTCTTCGAATCTTTGTATTGCTTGCACAATGTATTATGTTGTTGTTGGAATCCTTCTTTAATATGCTTGTGCATGTGTTTGTGAAGAGAAGTAGTCCAATGCAACAAACAAGTCCTTTCACGATTTTCCATTTTGTCATTGGCAGAACCACTACTGTAAACAATACGAACAACATTCCAATTGGCCATAGCGCTATCAGCCATGAAGCCTTTGAAGTTGGGATGATCTATTCCATGTCGTGACATCACAGCATTCAAGTACCTCGAAAACTGAATTTGGATCTCTGTGTCTTTTGATTGCATATCGCAT
The DNA here is from genome assembly GCA_963920665.1 of Straminergon stramineum. Taxonomy (NCBI): domain Eukaryota; kingdom Viridiplantae; phylum Streptophyta; class Bryopsida; order Hypnales; family Calliergonaceae; genus Straminergon; species Straminergon stramineum. The sequence goes on along the minus strand of OY987269.1, from coordinate 22,902,801 downwards.
GTTGAAATAATCATCACCTTTTTATATTGAGGATCATACACGTGGCAAGCCATCGTGGTCCACTCCTTCACACGCTTCACGTGGTCAAACATTATCCACGCATTCTACAGATCACCTCCAGATTGCATGTGGTTAACCAAGTCCACTCCACTTCCAGGACCTTCAGTGAGCATCTTGAAAATGTACACCTTCTCTTTGCCTTGTCCTGGGAAGACACTGTCGTGTATGTATTCAAATTTTGATTCTTTCTTCATGGTCATGATGTTGTCAATGACACCTCCATGGTTGTTTGAACAGAAAGAAGAAATCACATTCCGTATATTTGGACTGCTCAAATATTGAAAGCAGTCCATAACCTCCTCCAAGTTGTCCCCTTTCAACATCACCTTCTCTCCTTCTCCATTGTGGAATAGGTAGTTGGTTAGAAAATCTTTGCTCGCATAGAGAGCAATAGCAGAGTTAGTGGCTGTTGGTGTTTTGGCCACTTGCTCTGCAATGAGTCCACAGATTTCTTCTGTAGAATCTCTATATATGCCTTTAGCAATAGGGTGACTATGATCTCCAAAGTGAATTGCAGCCCTACTCATTTTTGGATTGCTACTATAGGTGTAGTATATCCTAGCATTGCATGTACTAAAGCAGGAAGGAGTCTTCTTACAAACCTTGCAAACTAGAGTACAATCTTTGGGAGTGCTATCCCCTACTATAAAGGGAAAGCATGTATAACCAATCCACTCTGTTTCATTGCGTCTAGAAGCCCTCTTCAAAAAATCACACTCTGGATTTTTACAAGCAAGATGACCAATATAGTACGACTTACGGAACTTCAAGTTGTCAGAGTTATGAATGTTTGTCGTCACCAACTTGCACCACAGGTGTTCGTCGTATCGCTTGTCCATTCCTTCCAAATTCCTCGCTACTGATGATGATCGACATGGAGGCAACTCAAATATCACATCTCCATTGAAAAGTGGTGGAAGATACTACACTCGATAGTGTTTCACGGCATTTAGATCCATTGTTGACAATTCGTTCCTAGAGCGGTGTATACTACCTAGTCTCTTCAAACACTCTATTATACTAGAGCCATCAACAGGATATGTAGGCAACGGAGGTCGAGAGGACACGGATTGAACACGACTATTCAATGGAGTGCTACATACTGAATTCACAAAAGGATATTCACCCAACGTAGTTTGCATATAATTTTGTTGCTTCTCTGGTGTCAATTGAAGGGGCTCTCCTTCCAATTCGCTAGACAACTCTATGATAGGATCTAGTTTCTCAATCTTCACTGCTCGCAGAATTTCATATCGAGGAAGGATTGGTAAAACCTCATGAGGTGGGCTAGGAAAAACTACGTGTGTGATATAGGGCATATCAATTGTTGAAGCATCTGATTGTCTACTTAAAATCTCCGTTGATGAAGCAAACATAGATAAAGGAAGGCTGTAAGCTCTATAGTTTCCATTAGGTAGGTACCAACAATGCCCTTCCTCTTCCATAGACTTTACAACCAGAATAGATTGCTGCAACTCACCCAATTCTAACTTCGCCTCTTCCTCAACATAGATAGAAGATTCTACAAATTTGAAACGGACATGAAGTAGGTGACTTAGTACTCTAGCTCATCCTCCTTCATCTATCGGAAATACAAGCGGGACCTCGTGACCATCTACTTGAATGCAAGCCATGTTCAAAATAACGGAGAAATCAAGTAAGGAGACTACTGGAAACTTGTTCTCAATGTGTGTTGCAGACAAATTGAACTTGATGAAGTACTATATCATTTTTTTTTATAGTGAATATTGGAAGAACTTAGTATCATCCAATTTGAAAATTTCCCTTCCACCATCTAAAATGGGTATTGATTTCAAGCCTCCACCCCTAGCTTTAATGAAGGCCTTTTTCTAGTTCATATGTAAATGCTTGTGGTGGCAATGTCAATAATCATATCTTTCGTGTATATTTAACTTCTTCCACATAAATACCAGTTAAGGAAGGATCTGTTACTTTGGTGTGCCAATGAAGTAAATGTGACAATTGAACCAATATCTGCATTAAATAGGCTTTTTTAGCATAAATATAGGAAGCTCTTTTAAAACGTCTTCACCTTTCACAGTCATAAATACCTCATTGTGGCGTGCCCGAGTAGCCTAGTCTACGACATCAATGGTAAACCTTAAATACTGACAACACCTAAAACACATTAATAACTATCTTTGTCATCATTTCCTAATAACGGCGTCAGTTGCCACCCTAATTTTTTAAACACTTGGTAGGTCGACTGACTAGTTCATTTGGGCATATAAGTAGAAGACACTTTGTTGTTCAGAAGTCTTTCCAATGTGCTCTCTGGAACTTTTCATTTGCATTTGAGAGCGCTACGATAGATGTGTTGTCCCATACCTTCTTGCTGTTAGAGAACCGTAGCATTCCATTTGGTGATCCGAAGCATACAAAGAAACACAAGAAGAGTAGTTCTCTATACTTTTCATCTTGTCACAAACTTAGGAGTGCGAGGATGACTCGAGGGAAGAAAGTTGCTTCTAAGAGAGGTTTGTCAACAATGGGCGAGCTTCGGAAATCCCTATGCTATTCAGGAGCTTGTAGTGGAGGCGAGGAGGATGTTGCAGGACATTCCATGAATGTTGTGATGGAGCCGTCCGAAAACAAAACCACTAGAAGAGGTCAAGAGACGGAGGAAATCTTGGACACTGTAAGACTCGATTCATGACTACATTCTTGCAAGAACCATTCTCCATTATTCCTTGCATTTATAGATGTTGCATATTTCTTCGTGTTTTAGTCTTTTGGTAATTGCAATTATATTCATGCCTGATGTACATTTTCAAGTAGTGTATTGTGGTGTCTTGTCACTACTTATCAGATATTATTATAGGATAGGATGATGAACTTCAATTGAAGGAGAGACTTTATATTATGAAATTCTTAGTTAGAAAGCAAGGAAAGGAAATTGTTCTCAAACAACCCTCCTCCATTCTAAAGACCCTCAGTGCTTCTATAGAATACATAAAGAGTTTAATGTATTGGAAAAAGATTTAATGAAGTGAAAGAATATAGAATTGTTTTGTATTGTAAGAGGCTCACTATGAAATTTGTATCCTGTGATTCTAACAACAATTGCAAGTAGACAAATTCTTGGAGTTGTGTGATTCAAAATTCTACTGCAACTATAGAATATTTTAAATAACATAAAAAATTCAGAAATGATAGAAAATAGTAGTGTTCAAGTCCAAGTCTATCCTAAAAGATCTATAAAATGAGATAATATCAATTTGGTCCATAGAAAAATAATCTTCTAGGCTTAGAAGAGGAGTATTTAAAAAATTGTGAAATTGGTGTTGTCCTTTCACTTTCACAAAGAGGGATCTAAATGATAATGTCAAATATTGAGACATGCGAAGTTTCCACTTAATTGTCTTTAAATTGCCACTAAAATTATAGAAATCAATAGGCATTTGAATTAACCTTGCATGGTAATTATTCACTATCAATAATTCTTCTCAATGTTTGTTGATCTCATAAAGTAAACTAGGGTTGTGAAATAGGAGGAGTAATTGCTACCCCAGTTCTAGGAAATAATCATCTGTGCTTGTATCATTAGGGATAAAAATGTCAAGTATGTAGCCAGCTTGATTAATTAACTTCTTCAAATAAATACAATATAATGTAGTTCAAAACATATAATAGGGGAAACTTAAATTTGACAAGATTTTGTCTCCTTCGAATATTCGAAATTCATGCCATGGTTAAGACAGTTAAGGATCAAACAATATGATAATGAGATAAAAATTGGACAACAAGTTTTGGGATGAAGTTACGCATTTATGCATATTGTCCTCGATTTTGATGGCACATAAAATCACTAAATCTTGGGTCTTAGAGTCATTACTATAAAACACGTAGGATAGATGCCTTCTAATAGTCTTCTAATTGATCTCTTTGTGCAATTGATCATTGATTTTCCTAGATTGTCTATACACTCTAGCTCACTACTAGTCTTGCATGGTGGGTGGGAGTACTCTTCATCAATTTCCAATGGTTGGCTCTTCGATGTTTCTTTTATTCTCCTACTTGCTGTTTAAAAAAGTTAAAAACCATTAAAACATTTTGGCCGGAGGCTTGTCCTCCTTCTTTGATGTACTGTTTTTGTTATCAAAGGAAATATGCCATTTGTTTAAAACAAGAACACATATATATGGAAGCTAGAATTTATTACTTGATCTGAAGATTTGAACAATAGTTCCTCAAAGTGTGTTGGCATTCCAGGCTCTGAGAATCTTCTTTGTTGCCGCAAACTCTTCAGAAATTTTGGAGAAAATTCCAATGTGTGGGGTCCAGATACCTCGGCATTCTCGGGAGTCTTGGTACAACTCGATCCATTCTCCCACTGAGCTCCAAAATTGATGCCGATAAGACAATTTTTGCATTGATTTGTTTGTCATCTTCTCCCTTTTTCTCGTAGCCAGCCCAATTTCTCGAAGCTGGGGACAACTGGACAGGTTCCCCCACCGAGATCCAAAATACACGGGCATGGCATTAACTCCCGCAGGTGACTAGTGGTTACTTTATAGAATCTTTTGCAGCCAGGCAGGTTGCTGAAACTTGGGGCCAACTGGAGAGGTTCTGCTCGAAGATCCAGAAGTGATGGGCGAGGTGGAAAATTACGGATTCAAATTTTATCTCTTCCTCGCTACTGGCTCTATTGCTGGAAGCTCTGTTCTGATTTGGCGTGATTGTATACAGGTAGTTGGCTTCGTTTCGCGTGAGGAGCCGGGTGACAAAATGAGGAACACTCGGAGCAAGAAACCTGTCGATTCTAGAACTGCTGGTTTGAAGGAGATCCCGAAGCAACCTGCTGTGATGAAAGGATCCGAGGTGAGCTTCTTCAACTGGTAGACTTTGATCGGGTGTTCTGAACCGGATTCTTGGGTCTTCAGTCACGGCTGGCTGCGGAGCCGAATGATTGAGTTGTGATGTGCATTTTAAAATGCAAGACGTTAGGGTGGTTTGAGTTACCAGCTTCTCTACGTGTGGACGAGCAGTATGGACAACCTTGTTCACGTTTTCTTCTTTCTTTGCGACCCGTGGGTAGTAGTCGTTGTCGATTTTTGAGCCGCTGCTTGATAGGGTCAAAAACGAGCTACTTCGATCGGTTTCGTTTTCTATTGCTAAAACTTGCGTTCTGGAGTCAATTTTCGATCATTTGAGACTGATAGAGACCATGCGAAGAATGTCACCTTACTATTTCGCCTCCAGCATTGGGATTCCCGGGAATCCTTTCTACGAGCTCCCTTAGTGATTCAAAGGATTGGGTCGCTATTTGGTAAAGAACGGCAACAAATTTTTTTGAAAATCTCTTTGGGGAAGAAATTTCGAGGTACCTGGAGGCATCTGAGGATCATCTGTCGGACCCGACTGACATTCGGGGAGACCCTCAAGGTACCCCGAAATTCCGTCCCTGGAGAGAGAGGATTGTCTGAATTCTTGTTGAATGACTATGCAACTGGTGATGAATGGAGTGCTGGTGACAAACAGAGTGCTGTGGATGACTGTTGTGAAGCTCCGACCTTTGGTTGGTGAGCTAAAACTTCAGCTCCTGAACCTCGGGCAGCTGAACCATTCTTATTTGAGATCAAACTTTAGCTCAAATTGCCCAGACAAGTAGACTAGTACTTCTTTAGCTCGACCCTTAGCTCGAATCTTCCAGACAGTGAGACAATTGGACTAGTACCTCCTAAGATCAAAGTATAGCTATAATGTGTTAATTAAAATAGTACCTTCTCAAGTTGAATTTTCCAAGATCTACGAAAATTCTGCAAATGAATTGTACGAGGACAGAAAAATGGGGTACCGCCAAGCATCTCCAGATCTTTAGTCAGACCTGACTGATGATCATGAGGTGTTTGGCGGTACCCCATTTTTCCGTCCTTTGTTTGTCTATAATGTTTTTATTATGCCTCAATTTCCGCATGAATGCTCAAAGTGAGCAAAATCCATGACATGTTGAGTTTGCATATGCCAACAAACATGGCTATGAAACTCAGCTCGGTCCGTTGTGTTGTGGGGGCTTAAATTATCTTTGTAGACCATACTTTGCATTCTTGCTCATAGTCACCAATAGTGGATGGAAACATGGGGTACCCCAAGGTGCCCTCAGATCTTTAGTCGGATCCGACTAAGGATCTCAGGGTACCTCTAAGTACCCCTTTTTTCTGTCCCAATTTGAATAATTCTTTGCCTTTTGTCCATGTTGCTAATTTAGGGGTTTTGATGACTCTCCTTTATTGTGCAAGAAGAGCACAAATCCACAATGATTTGGCTTGTCATGATGACTATAAATGCATTTGAGTTCTTGAACAACTTCAAGGATTCTAGTGCCCACTTGTTTTGAATTTTTGGCTTGTTTAATTTTTTATCTTGTTGATTGACATTGATTCTAATTTTATATTTTCAGACCAAATGATCTCAGAGGATTATCTTTTTTCACCTAGATAATACTAATTCATCTGAGGACTAATGGAATTTTATAGAGTTCATTTTGGTGAATTCTATAACATCTATGCATGGAAATTTCTAATTTGGATGCTAAAGAATTTATCTTTGCTCCATCATGTTAACAAGAATTGATCTTTTTCTTAAAATTCTAATGATATTATATATTCAACCTATATATAAATGATATGTTAAGGAATTGGACATAAATGCTTGAATGTTTTTATTGATTACATTTTGTATTTGTCTAAGATTATTTTACATTGTCTCTTAAGGCTAATGGAACTAATATTTTGGAATTAATATTTGCAGGATCGTTTGATTGTTGGTTATGTGGGCGATGGATCTTCACCAACAATGCCTACAGCCCTAAACCCAATCCCGGATGCAATAATTACTCCATTCCCGATGTCACCAATTCATCACGGAGTTCATGGGTTGCCTGACCCTAATGTGGGTGCACGAAATGATACTCACTTGGTAAGCTCCAATGACGTATTGGATGCATGTGACCGCACAAGTGACTACGTGAAACCAAAAAATGTTAGTCGCTTAAGTGTTTTGAGAAACCTCAAGCGAAAGCAGCCCGTCTTCTCACCAGAGAGCTCTAACACAGAGTACAACTCTAGTATTCGTTCTTCACTCTCTGAGTGTAGTAATAAGGTTGAAGAGTTTTGTGATTGTGCTTGTAGTTCTGTTGTGCCCAAGCATGAGGTGGTTCTAATTCACCTCAGCTATGATTCAAACTGTAGTGTAGATGTTGATTCCATAGGGTATTGACTTCATATGTTTTCATGGCTATTACATTTATATGTGTACTTTTTGTATGTAATAGCCATTTATAGGGTTGGTGTTTACTTTCTAAGCAATTCAATACTTCTATCATTCCACTATATCATTCATGTGTCATTCAAAGAAATGAATTTATGATTGCATTTGAGATTGGATACAGAATTTTATGCTCTATGTAGTGTATTTCTTCTTTGAGACCTAAATTTCATTGCCACTGCCTTTGCAGATAGATGAGACTCCAATGATTGGAACTCAAGATGAGAGAATCATTCAAACTCTAGAAACCGATGAGACTCAACCAGAGATTGAAGAAGAAGAAGAACCAGTGAGCTTCATGGATGTGGATATTGATGAGGGGGAGGAGGAGAAGGAGTTGTTGGAGGATGAACTCCGTCGACTCCAAGAAGTTGACTTTGTGGCAACAATCTCTGGTTTGAGGATGAAGCCTGATAACTTATTTCGTCTCTGCATTCCTTTATGTAGACTTGTTGCAATGCCCATGGTTAGGCCCACCCTTTCATGTAACGTGAAGAAGCTTGAGACGGAATTTGTTTTCGGATATCGTGAGGAGGTAGCTGTTTTTTATGTGTCCACTACCAATGAGGCTGGAGAGACTTCAGAGGTTACAGAAGATGATATGAATGGATGGGATTCATTATGGAAGAAAGAGAACAACATCTTCAACAACTATGTGGATTCAGAGGGGCCATTGAAGTTCTTGAGAAACTTGAAATTCTTTGTTTGTGACGGTAATCACCGATTGCAGGCATGGATGAACCACATCTCTAGGGTCCAATCGTCAAATCCAACCTTTCACTGTGCAGTAGATTGTATTCTGTTGGACACAAAGGGGAGGATTGAGTTGGTAATGCAAGTAATGCACGACATCAACAAGTGAGTTCTCTAATTCCATATTAATTTGAAAGTTGTATATTTTTCCTTTGTCTTGGAACTTGTTATATGCCACATATTAGGAAGTCTTAATCGATTCTATGTTCATGACATGCAGATCTACCGAGGACTCGCACATGAAGACCAATTTGGTATATACTCTATATCGTGTTCAGAAATATGGCCTTTTACCCTTGCAAAAATTTAATGAGATGTTGAGGCTATCTGAGGTGAAGCGGTCCAGTGCTCAACAGGGTAGGAAGACTTGGTATTCAATGCCTGCCGAAGTTTTCACATCATTTGTATTTCGGGTGAGTTAGCTATTACTTGATTTTGTGTTTCTAAGTTATAATTTAATATTACTTGATCTCAAAATTTTATTTTTTTTGAAATGCAAACAACATTGAACTTTTGCAGCAAAAAATTGCACAGGCAGCAGATGCGGTGGCTCGAAAGTACAATGAGGTCACAACATTTGAGGAGAAGAGTGACCAGGGAGTGGTAGATGCCATGAGGGTTGGAGCAAAAGAAAAGAATGCCAAATTATATGTTAAGATGATGAAGCTGTTGGCGGTGGCTAATCCTGGTCATGGGCTAGGATTTCTTGAAGAGGTGGGTTCTATTATAGATACTAATTAGCATGTCTAAATTATTTGTATATTGACATTTGGTATGAACTAAGACCTTGTCATTGGTGTAGGTGGAGAAACACCGGAGCTCTAATGAAACGCCTGAGATGACTCTTGAGAAACTACAGATGATTGCTACTTGCAATACTACAGCCTTCCACAAGATGAAGTTCCTCAAGTGGTGGAATTCTTCCATGCCATCCCGTGACGCTAGGAAGTTTCCCGCTAGGCCTGTATCAGAGGACAAGTTGGGGCCTTTCTTAAACAAATGTGTTTGGTACGCAGGGGTAAGTTTTAAGTTCTTGTATTCTTGAATTTAGTCAATGTTGCATGTTTCATTTATTAGTGTATACCCCTGTTCATAGATTTACTCATCAATTGTAGGGATGAAATTTTAATTGATTGTGTTGTTATAGATTGAAGATGCAGCCATAGAGTATTTTGATACAGTGGTTCAAAAGGACAACATCACAGTCAAATATGAAGTTCCTCAACAACCGGAGTATTTAGTAGAGTATGTGGAAGGTTGGAGGCGAAAGATTTGGGATCAAGGATTTGGACCCGCTCTCAAAGGTGCAAACTATTTTAGGAAGAGTGATTCATTCTTGAATTTTGAGGGATCAATGCAGGTGGTTCAAAGAGTTCTCTTCCGCTTCGTTCATACCCTAAGTTCCATTCATTTTTCTATTGCGATAAAAATGCCTTCAAGTTGTGTCAAATGGTTAGTTGGTAGATGGATTCATTAAAAAATAATATTCTTTGAAATGATGTAATGGATTGAAATGGAGGGTACTTTGAGGTACCTTCATAAGCTTAGTTAGATTCGACTTAGGTTTTTGAGGTACCTTATAGTACCCCTTATTTCCATCCTAATGTCTTACCATTTTCTATTTTGGGGGCCAAGATGTGGTGGAAGTTGTTCATGAGTGTTGTTGAGGTCATTCATTGCAGGAGTGGATTTGTAAATAGTAATGTTTAATCCATCATCTTTGTTTTTGAGCAAGCATAGTTTAATGTGTATTTTTCTCTATTTGTTACTTCCTTCAAATTTTCTATATTTTGATTATTTTATTTTGGAATGTAGTTACTTCAAACTTGAGCTTCTTGCAAAGGGTGCAATCTCACAAGAGGATCTTCCACCTTTCTTATCCACTTGGTTGGACCGTAGTTCGGCAGACTGCATGTATTCTTCCAGTCAGCTTCGGACTTTCACAACTGCTCACTTTAGTGGTGGAGGGTGGTACTTGGACTGCCATATCCTCTTCACTCATCCATCAGAGGTGGAGTTCCGAAAGTCCTTCGAAGGCCTTGGTGTTATCGACTTGGTGGTGGATGAATTTGCAGGACTCAGTGATGCGGCAAAGAGGAAGGCCCTGGCTAGAAGGGCTGATGCTGACAAGAGGAAAGAGGCAAAGAGAAAGAAATTCTCATCTTGAAGGAGAAAAAAGAAGCAGAGCGGCTATTGAAGTTGGCAGAGAAGGAGGAGAAAGAGGAGGGCAAAGGCAAGGGCAAAGGCAAGAAGAAGGTTGAAGGAGGTGGCCAAGTTCCTACGTCTTCTACAATGGATCAGAACTCTGAAATGCAAGTCGGATCTCGTGGTAGACTAAAAAGGAAGGCGGTGCTTCCTAAACTAACAGACGACATGATTACGTAGGGTACCCAAGTCATAGTCATTGGTGATGATGACGATGTGAATTCGGAGGAATTGATCCTCAACGTCTCCATTGTGGACATCATGGAGAACATTCAAACCAACAAGGCACCATGCTACGTGGAGGTGAAAATTTTTTTGAAGAAGGTAAATGTTTTACAAATGGAATATTAATCTTCAGCAATTATTTATATTGATCAATGAAATCAATGTTTTAAGTGGGAATAATTGATTTTGGGGAGGATTGTTGTTTGTAGTTGTCGGCAACAAAGGTGCGCACGCTCGATGGTAAAGTGAGCCAGGTGGGATTAACGGACCTCATATTATTCGATTGCCAAGAGAATCTACCCATCCCAGAAGTGTCTTTTCCACTTACTCATATTCCAGCATGGAACTTTGACTTGGAGTACGAGGCCATTCAAATGGCGTTTCTTTTTGCAGATATGCATTTGCAGGACCATGGCTGCATGATTGTATTTCATTCATACTGTGCAACTTCAAAGGGTGTGATCCAAGGATTGTGTGAGACATATCCCTCCTTCGTGAAGAAGTTTGAGTGGTTGGGAGTGAACCTTATGTATCTGACCTCAGCCATGGACAATGCAGCCACGGTACGAATTTAGTGAATATGTCATTGTTTGAGTGGCAATTGCCAATGTTAATGGTTATATTCTTTTGATGTATATCGGTGGCACACATGCAGACTTTGAAGTTCGGAATCACCCTCTTGGTGAAAGAGCGTGGTGAGAAAGGGAAGTCCAAATTCATTTTGAAGTGCACAAAGGCAATGCAAAAGGCCAAAGTAGACCTAAGAAGGCACGATATGTTGATGAACTATACCACAAAGGAGACAATGTTCATCAATGAGGCAACCTTAATTCCATGGCAAGGGGCTCGCGAAAAAGATGCAAGGTTCATCCAGTTCCTCATTGAAAGAACAACTGAGGAAGGAGATGTGGTTCTTGACTGCACAGCATCTACATGTAGGTTTTTAATTCAAAGATTGTGTATTCAAATTTTTAGTATGTAATAAGTCAATCAAGTGATGATTTGTAAATTGGTTATTGCAGGGGCTTCTATTACGGCATGTCGTGGCACAGGGCGCCATATTGTCGCATTGGAGGAGGACAAGGAAATTTTTGATGCCCTCCTCCTACCTATGAAGAAGAGCATTGAGGTTGTGGTGACAACAAAACCGCCACCAATGGTTGAATCTTCCCAAGATCCAGACGCAATGATTGTAGTGTCTCGGAAGTTCACTAGGAAGATTAGACCTCGTAAGTAAGTCTACATTTCTTTTAATTCTAAGTATGAATTATTTGCATACTCATTTCAATGTTTTATGAAGCTAATTTTATATCATTTGTGTTGCAGATGTCAACGATTGATTCTAGCAAATGCGTCAAAGAAGATTGAAAGACTTGTCCTCAGTCCAGAGAAGCCATTTCATCTTCCAGTGTATGCCGAGCAGATAGCATTGGATTTTGCAGAGTTTGGTTGTTCTTACCCTAAACGCAAAAAAGATACATATGCTCTAAATGTTCTAAAGTATATAGATAGGTCAGCATCCGAGGGAGGAGAGACTTCAGAGTCATCTAGCACCAAGGTTTCCGCGACTGAGTCTACAGTGACTTAGACTCATGAGATTGACATATCTCATGAGTCAACTATTATGTGTGGATTTTCATTATGAGTGGATTTGTGTGTTTTATGGCTACTAACAAACCCTTCTGCGTTCTATTTCCTTTATACTTTCACAATCCATGTTTGTACATGCCTTAAATTTTGGATAAGTGAACTCACATGTTCCTAAACCAATTATTACCTACACCCACGGTCATAGGTCCCTAAGCCCTTTTTTAAACCAAACAAATTCCCACTCATAGGCTCACACGCTCACACTCACAGGCTCATGTGCTAGCAACCCTGATCTTACAACCATTAAAGGTGCATATATCATAAATACCTATAATATTGGTATCTACAACCTAGTTACACTATAATCATAGAAGGCTTCTATAATATAGACACCTTTAACATAGGTGTATAGTCTTCTAGGCTCATGAGCTCATGATTCTAGGCTCACATAATAGCAACCCTTGATATTATGGTTCACTAAAGTCTAAACCTCTATTGTAAGTCACTATAAACTATTGAACATTACAAGCTCATTTGTTTAGCAATTTGTGCAACTTTCATTCCACCTTTACTCATTCCAATAATGAGAGCTCTTTCTTCATCAATAAGACAACAAGGCATTAGAGAAAATGAGGAGGCTAAGACATGTCATTCAACTATGCAAATGTAGGAAATATTTCTTCTTTAAAATGAAAATGAAAATAAAAAAACCACAATCTAACATGGTATCTGAGGCAATCATGTGGTAGATGATCTTTCAATTTTTCAATTTTCACTTTTTACTATATTTGCACATGTGGTTAGTAGAAAAATAGCCTTCAAGGGAGTCAAGATTTTCTCTAATGCTTCATTTTTGCAAAGGAAAACTCACAAAATATCAATACAATACAATGTGCATACTCTATGCAACTCCATGTACATACTCCTCCTTTATCACAACATGTACAATCCTCTCATTTCCAAACTAGTCAAAAGACAAAAGGATTATGATTTCAATCACTAATGTGTGCACATTGAGGTCTGCCTATATTTGGATGTTCATGTACAATGCATTTTGAAGTTGGTTACATTTTGATGAGAAACATAATTTGTGAAGATAGAGCATGCTAAATTGGAAGGGGGCGTAGGATTTATGGAGGACTTGTGTGGTCAATTGGGGTTCGCTTCTTAATGTTCTTGAATCACAAGAGAAAGCTTGTATATATGGAGGCCATTGCTTTTTCGTCCTTCAATCTCTAAATCCAAGATACCAAAGGTGGTCACCATCATAAATAATGGAGCATTGAAATTGAAGTGATGTTAACAAGGGTGAATTTTGGGAAATTTTTGTGTCTACTTCAAGAGTGTTTCTTATTGAACATTTGTGTATTTTTGTGCATTCAAGCTCATTGGCGACCTTATATATTTGGATGAGGTAACAATTGAAAGCCAAAGCTTTGGCATCCCTTCAAAATTCTGTTGGAATGATATCATGTTAACTATAGCAAAAGAGACATTCATGAATGTGGAACTTGTGAGTCTATCTGTTGAATCCCTGACGCTTGTTTGTCTGTTGTGTTTGTTATGCAAGATGTTTACTTTAAGTAAATGCGAAGTGCTTATGTTATCCGTCTTTCATAATGATTTGAATCTCCATCCCAAAACTGTTTTGAACTAGTATTTGTTTAAAATGGCAGTATTCGGGTCAAATCACACTCATAGGTACCAAAAAAGGGGTCACACACTAAAATCTGCAATGTAATTTCTTTTTATCTTTTATTTTTTAATGCTAATCTATTAACTATAGGTAATTCAGTCCTTTTTGACAAAAACTTCAAGTCATGTTAAGACTAATATTTTTTATTCATCAAAAAAACAAAAATTCTTTATTAAAGTTCCAATTGTAATTCGAGTGGTAGGTTGTGAGGTTTTTCAATGGATGAAAAGGAGTTTAATTTCTAATGAATAATAATGTTCTTGATTCCAAAAAAAATCATGTGTATATACAATCATATGATATAGTAGGAAAGAAATTTTTTTAATATGTTTTTAATATGTTTTTATTTCCTATAATATTCATAAGTTAAAATATGTGAACATCCTTTTCAATGTATAAAATAATTCAAATGATGATTGTCTCAAAACAAAATATGTAAATATTATTGACATCAAGGGCACTAAATAAGCTATTTTTAAAATTAAGTTTTTAAATTTGTTTTCAGAACAAATTGATAGTTTGTCAATATTCAATTAATTAATTAAAAAATTACACTATTTTGTGTTTAAGATTTAATCTTGTAAAATCCTTTGTGTGTGGTTTGACCCATTCCACAAACTTGGTGCTTTTGGGTTTAGATCATACGATCTAAAATCTATACCAGTCCTAGACCTGAGGACTAAAGAAGGAATTGGATGGAAAAATGGCAGATTTCATATGCCATTTCAATGAAATTTCCTATTTGGAGACATGTCTAGGTAATGTTTTGTCCACTTTCAAACTTGGAACTGGAATCCCTACATGAGAAGTCACGTTTGTTTGAAGATTTTTGATATTGTAATGTTTGAACCTTAGAATGCTTGGATGTCCCCAAAGTGGACAATGAACAAAGTTGACCGCTCATAGAAGACAGGGAACAATGAATTTTCATTCATCCATATTTTTGAGAATGCTTACATGGATTTTTTTTATGGATTCATGGTGACAACTTTGGTATTCATCAATATGCAATTGGAAGAAAAAAATGGTTGTAGTGAAATATGTGGAGTTTTGGAGGAAATTTTGAGTTGCCTAGGCAGAGAGAAGTGATGTAGAGGCAATTTGTGGGTGAAAAATTTCTATAGGGTAGGAAGCAAGGGCCAAGGATTTGCTCATTAAAAAAAATCAAGGACCCTCTTTACTAAATTCATAGACAAGCATTTGTTCTAGAATGTCAATAATGAAGAATAGGTACAATATAGTGTCATGTGTCCAACAATTACAAATATGCATTATTCTTTTACCATGTCATAGAACTAGTGGTTAGGTGGTTGAGTCATAAAATGGTAGTTGTAGAGGAATCACTATAAGAAATCCACGTTTTAGGTGACATGACTGAATTTTTTGGAACGGATTTTTTTGATGTCCAATACTTCTACTCAAGATACTTTGAAGCATCCACTACATCCAATTGGCAAGGGATAGAGTGCTTGAATATAATTTTCAATGGAACTGAATATGATTTCATCATTGGCTTGTAAGTTGGTAATTCTCTAATTCACTCTAAATTTTTTCCTCAAGCTTTGGACAAGCTTGAGGAAAACCCCTTTTGTCTAGTCAATAAGTTGCTTGTTAAATGATTGCCTTCATCAATCTTTGGTGATGTGGTCAATAGTTTAGGCCCCATCTGCACCAAGCAACTCCAATTTGCTAGCCTATGTTTGAAGACATTAATGGTAGCTCTAATGAGCTCACACGCACAAAGTAGAAGGATTTTCGGCAAGTGGGAATAAAAGCTCACTAAAGTAGGAGGTGCAGAAACTGCCCATTTAAGAGCATTTTGGCTTAGGATGCCTTCTGAGCTGATCAAAGCATTTTCTAACAAATTTTCAGAGAAAGTAGAGAGGGAGACACATCCATCACAATTTGATTTGTAATTTTCACAGTGAAACTGTATTAGATATGATTTTCTAAAGATCATAGTAGTAGGGTGCTTTTTGAGTCCATAGGTACTGCCATAAAATGTCAAACACTTGTCCTTTAATGGTACAAATGGAGTCCCAAAATGAAGGTGTGCTAACCTTAAACTGCAACAACATGGTGCATTTAATTGTCTGGGATGACACAAAGTCTCCCACCACTCATAACTCCACATTATGTACACTAAAATTTTGTTAACTTTCTAATCTAATCAATCCCCAACCATTCCTGAAACTGTGCAATGAGAATCCCAAATTGGCACCAATACTTTGATAGGACATTTTTCAATCCTACCTAGGGACAATTCATGGTACATTCTAGGAACAGTTCTTAGAGCATGGGCAGAGTTTGCACCTCTTACCATAAGTGCATGTTTCAAGTGATTGATGACAACACAACTAGTGTACTTGTCCCAAATCAGGAAATTAAGTGAACTGATAGAAATGAATGGAGATACAATGACACATAGTTGGTGGGAATTAGCAACAAATTGCTAGCTAATGTACATTTGGTCCATTAAGTAAATTTAGTTAGCTAAAGTTGCTATTTGGTGCAAGTGGGGCTTGTATAGATACTAAATTTCAATAAGTCCTAGAAACTTAAGTGGATTGGTTATGTCTCCACTAGATTTTGATATTTAGAATCTAGCTTATATGATGATGAATTGGACATGCTGGAGTCTCCTTAAAGCATCCATTGCAGGCATTTTACCAGCGGAAATTGGAAACTTCACTATTTTGTCTATGTTGTAAGTAATTTTCAAATCCCTAGTACTTACTTTCTATTGAGAAAGGTCAAAATACCACATTAATTTACCAAGTTATGTAGTATTGAAACCAGGTTATGAATATGCGATGAACATTCACCTCCTATGACATCCACAAAAATCCTTATGTGCTACAGAAAATTGACGTAAAATCTGAAGTTGACATTGATTAGGTGAATCTGCACACCCAAATGGTTTCAATGTTTCATAAATTCATTCATTTTACACTTTGAGAAAGATTACTAATTTTGAGGTGCTTGAGGAGCAATGTGTTAGTATAGCAAAATGCCTTGGGCACTACTCTTGTAGCTAAGCAATTGCCATTGAAGTTTTTTCAACTCAGAACTCTCATCTACCTTGTCTAGTATTGTGTGAAGGATGCAGATGATGGTATTAGATGTTTTTGTGAACAAAAACTGCCAAAATCAAGGTAAAAGTCGAGTCAAGAGTTCCTATCAACTTACATGGAATTTCATCGCATTTTCATTATTCTCCAAACTCTTTCTCTTTGATGTGTTCTGACAAGGGCACTTTGTTTCAGGTTTTGTGAGCAACAACAGGAAGGTTATTTTAGTAGCAACGATTGCCAGCACATTCAGTATTCTTCAAAATAGAAGTTGTTTCTGTGGTTCTCTATACAGCCCAAAGATGTAAACGGTATCTCCTTCTTCAGGTTCAGCAAAGTAAGATATGCATGGTTTAATTGAACTCTTATGATAAATTCATTTTGATACCCATGGTTTAATTGAAGATGGGGTTGCATGCAGACAAGGTTACTTTCAAAGTGGATAAGCTCTAATTATGTTGTGGAGTAAATAGAACATTCCTAATAATGTGAACTGCAGAATTTGAAGAGTTGGATGTCAAGCCTACGATCTATTCATTCAACAATCTTAGAGCTGCCACATGGGACTTTCATCTAGACATGAAGTTGGGTGAGGGTAGTTATGGAGCTATATAGAAGGTAATGTACAAGCACCAAGAATAATCTTTAGCAATGCACTTCACTAATAATTGGAAAACTTGATACGACATAATCGGTTAGTTTTAACCCCTAAAGGACCAACCTGCGTTTTTTGGCTACATAGCAATTTTGGGCAGGTACTTGTGGTTGGAGATTTTCATATTTTTAACCCAAATATTTAGAGAAGGTGGGGACGAGGAATATCTTTTAGATGCGCTAAATTTCATGACATTTGGAAATATGAGTCAAAAGTTATGGCCTAATATGTTGCTTTTTTTGTAAATGGGCCATCCGGGCAGATTAAAAAAAATCACTGTTTTCCAAAACTGAAATTTGAAATTGGTTTTCTAAAGTTATGTATACTTAGAAAGCTTTGAATCATTTAATTTGGATCAAGGAGTCAAAAGTTATGAGGATTTTTTGTTTGTGGGCAGATATGGATTCTCTACTCTAAAATAAACTTCAAAGTCCTTTATCTTACTCGATTTTCAATATTTTTGGAAAAAAAATCCAAAGAAGCACCACCATTTTGGACATTTTTTCTTAGAAAAGTGAGCTTGTGAAGTGCTGCTGCCTTGTTTTTTGTAGGGCCCAAAAAATTATTTCATTGAATTTAAATGCTTATATCTTGCAATCCATGTAGTGCAAATTTCTGAAATTTTTACCACACACTCCCAAGTATACTACAAGATCCTATGGTTACATGTGTCTAAAAATGTTTTTTTTCAAAAATTTGGCACTTGTACTAAAAATGATAGTTTTGGAGCATTTTCAGTGAAAACATAGTCATAGAACTTTAGGGGTTAACCTATAGTCCTCTACAAGAGAGTCTTGACTCAAGGCCACTTCACACTACGGCACAATGTCTAGAGTCCATCGATTTCAGCTAATGAGATTGCAGAAACCCAAGAGTTCGGCCTCTCGAGCCTTCACACAAGGAGGCACAATCCAAAGTCCGTCACCCACTTATCTGCCTAAATGGCAACCAAATGCCTACATGGTGACGGACTCTCAATTAGAGATTGGGTTTCCATTTCTGGCCGACCCAAACTCTAATTGAGAGTCCGTCAAGTTTTTTTCAGAATCTGAAAGAATCCCTACCATTAGATCAGACTGTTTTTGTAGAACTAGGTAGGATGCCCTCCCTTGTTTATTTGTTTATTTGTGTCCCCATTGGGGTTTGAACTCTAGTCTCCACCATTACAATGGGGATTCTTGGCATTCTATGAACCTACTTCCCTTCAATGTTTAATGCCACCTTTTTATTCCATTTATATCCTTCATATTCCTTGTTTAATGATGAGAGCATGTGCTGTAATTATTTTTCCAAGGCCATTTTTGACTCCTTTCTCATGTTTTTAAACCTTTTGCTTGAAAAAATAGTCACATGGGTGACGATTCAGTGAAAATTTCAGAAATGGATGGATTAGAAGTCAAAAAAATGGAATAGGTTTGGACTTTGGGCTTCGACTTTGGACCTTGGCCTTTGGAGGCTTCACACTATAGCTAGCCGAAGGCTCCAATTCCTAGTTTTTTTGGCCTATTTATTGCTCATTTCCTTGGACTCTCACCAAAGTTTGGCCACTCAATCCCACGGCCTCTTGACTTGGACGGCCATAGTGTGAAGTGGCCCTCATTGTAGGCAACTTAGAGAAGTAATGTGGAGTTCTTACAAGATTAGTAGTTGTAGATTTTTATTTTGACTTATATCTCTATAATTAGATTGATTATTTTATAAAAGAATTGCAATGCATTTTTTAACTCCTAAAGGACTAGCATGCATTTTTTGGCTACATAGCAATTTTGGGTAGGTATGTGTGACTAGAAGTTTCCATATTTTTGGCCCAAGTTTTTATATAAGGTGGGGACGAGGAATATCTTTCATATGCACTAAAATTCATGACATTTGGAAATATAAGTCAAAAGTTATGGCTTGACATGTTACTTTTTTTTGGAACTCGGCAATCTAGGTAGATTTTTAAAAGTCACATTTTGCAAAAACAAAAATTTGAAATTGGTTTTCCAAATGAAAGATGTTAGTTGTTGAATTTTCAATTCAATAGCTCGGCATATTTTAGTACATACTTTGTATTCTAAGAGTAAAATATAAGACCATGTCTATGGTCCCTACTAGACCCTCAAGGGTTAAATAAACCTAATTGTATATAGAACTTAGTAGGGATAAAAAATACTATTATATTTTATCTTACTTTCAAAATCGCTATTATATATTTAATTTTTAAAATCTAATGCTATTGTTTAGTATTTCACTTCCTTCAATGTTCCATGTCTAATTTATGATTTGCAAAAAGGTTTAGTACAAAAAACTTATAAATATGGTGCACACAAAGATTTGGTTCATTTTATTCCGAATTTTTTTTTAAATGGGCTACTGTTATAAAGCAAAAAAGCTCCTAAAATTTTTGTTTAGATAATATTTTACAAATTTCTTAGAATAGCCTCTAGAATCCAAATTTTCGAATTTTTTTTATAATATATCTATTATTTCATACCCACAACTAGATACCCTTGGCATATACTTAGGTTATTTATTTTTTACTAAATGCCTCCCAAAGGGGCGATTATTTTTAATTAAACCAAAACATCCTTGAGTGTATCACTTGTGCATTTTAGAAAGTGATGTATGATAAAACAAAGGTTATTGTTTTCATGAAGAGGCAAAAGAAAGCCATAAAAACTTTAGAAGCAAAAAAGGGTATATGATTAAGTAAATCTTCCAATACAAATTACGATTATTGTACAATTATCAATTTTTTAAATACAATTAAGCATAAAAAATTGTACTGAAGTGTATTGGGTGGCAAGGGATGAGCAGTCATGATTGCTACTAAGGAGTATTTTCTATACACTCCTAGCCATTATGAACTACTTCGTAATACACTGAATGGGCCAAAAAACCAAATAGATTGGCCACTCAATTTTTCGCAAAAAGTTGAGAGTTTCAAGGTACCTTTAACCCGTAAAGGACTGAGGCACATTTTGGGCAGAAATTGTCAAAAACTGCCACTTTTTAGGGCAGCAAGAAAAAAAATGAAAAAAACAGTTTTTCTTTCAAAATTCAATTGTACAAGTTTGAACTAGACTTCTTTGGGAACACGTGCAAAAAAATTTAGAAACTTTGACCGAATGGATTGAAAGATTATAACGTTTGAAGTTAGGTGAAAAAGTTTTTTTCCAACCTTGCCCAACATGGCCTCCAAACTTTAACTCCTTCTAGAATGAGATTCTTACACTAAATAGGGTTATTTTTTTTGACATTTGCATCTTGGATCATGTAAGCTACACACTTGCCAAATTTTAAAATCATAGGAAGAGTTCTGCACATGCTGCCCAAAGCTGCCTGAGATGCCCACAAAGTTCAGGGCAGCATAACTTGTGATCTGGGCACCCAATCGGAAAAAAAAAATAGATTTTCAGGAAGGGGATACACAATTAGACATTATGTCCAAATTTCATGAACATCCAACTAAAAATGACTTCATAGGAGCCTACCCAAGATTTCTTGCGTACGCTGAACGGACACTTGGTCCTTTAGGGGTTAACGTACCAGGTGTGCAACGTGGGACCAA
This sequence comes from Straminergon stramineum, assembly GCA_963920665.1. NCBI lineage: Eukaryota > Viridiplantae > Streptophyta > Bryopsida > Hypnales > Calliergonaceae > Straminergon > Straminergon stramineum. The sequence goes on along the minus strand of OY987269.1, from coordinate 22,881,706 downwards.
CAGCAAGAATTAAAACCCTGTTCCCAATTCATAGCCACAACTGCACCCAGTGACCCGTGAGTCTTCTCACCCACGACTTCACTTCTCTCACCGCGGGCCGAGTTTCCTCCCATGGCAACGAAACTCAAAGTCGACTCGAACTCCCCCAACGGAACTCGAAGTCGCAAACCCCAAAGTCGCAAACCAGAAGAACTCGACCAAAGCCAAGAATCAGGGGCAGTGGTGAATGATGTGAAACTGGCCGGGAATCTCAACAGGCAGTCGACTGAATGATTCAGAGCAAGAGCAGAATTGGGCGTCAGGAGTCAGGACCGACGTCGGGGGTTTCAAACTGGTACAGTGACTTTCCCGAAGCACCGTTGTCAACAGCTTCAATTCGAAGGAGCCAGCACAGTCGAATTTTCTCGAAAGCCCGGGTTAAGGGTTGAAGACTTACTACAGTAGTTAACCGGACAGGCCGGATGACTTGCAGGGTTCAGCAAGCTTCCGTTTGAGTAATCCCATGGAGGACGGACGAGCGAGGAGGTCAGTCAATCGATCCACCCCGGCGGGGCCCCGCTCCGGCAATATATGGTAAGCCCACTTTTTCGCAGGAGAGTACACGCGTGGACAAGCTAGTTCATCTTCTGAAGTTGCTCAAATAGTCTTATTATTCCGAGAAAGGAATTCCTGATCCCCATCGGTGAATTGAAGTTCCTGTACTGACGCTGGGACAGACACTTTTCGAGTTGAAATGGAACTGTCGGCATGAAGTGAGATGATTTCTTCTTGCGAAGGAGCCTGCAGTATGCTTTCCATACATGAGCTTCGCAGACTTGGATGTTGCTAGCTAGTCAATGATCGGGAAAAAAATGGTGGCTACTTCAAAGTCAGTAGCTGGTGGAAGTGGGAAAAAAGTGGTTGCATTTTGAAAACAAGGGATGCTGAACCGGAAGGAAATTGGTAGGGCATTAAATCAGCCAATGTCTCCTTCAAATTGGAGGATATTTTACCTGCCTCCTTTTAATACTTGGTGGATTTCAACTATCATGGGATAAATATTCATAGGTTAATTTACCTAAGCAAGGTGAGGGGCATGCATACCTAGGTGTCAACCTAACCTTGTAGGATAATGTATTGAATTGGGGGGTCAACTAGTTTAGGCAACTTTAAGGAATTTGAATAATAGGATAAAATGCTTGTTGAAAATTCTTGCTCAATTCCATGCCACTTTGATATGTGACTTTTGTGATGCATTCAATTCATGTGGTTACACTTTATTTGAACTCTTGTAGAAATCATGCTTAGAATCTCAACATGAACTTGTGGCCCCTTGAAAACCAAACCAAGAGGTCAAAGACTATACAATCACATACAATATTAGCTTCATTGATTCTATTGATTCTATTGATATGAATATGGTCTCAATTAAATTATAATTTTCAAATTATGACAAGTTCAATTGGTTGTTTTCAAATAATGAATTTTTTTCCATCTAGGGGTTAAATAAGGTTAGTTGTGCATTGAATTCCAGTGTCCATAAGTATTTACCCTATAAGCATTTTATTCTTACACCAATCCTATGTAGGATCTTTTAGGTGCAACAAAAGAATCATTGGAATTTGGAAGAAGGTGAAAACTTTGATTCAACTTGACATTTCTATTCTCAACTCCATCTTGGATGAGTTGGAAGGATCCTGGACGTTCAAATGGTGAAGGGCTATGCAAAGTTTAATTCTTGCCAATGATGGAATATTAATTAGTATAATTTTCAATTTGGAATTGTTTTCTTACTACATCACAAGAATCTAGCAATTTAGCCGGTGCCAATTTCAGTTTGGAAGAAAGTGAGTGGTGATAAATTGATATGGGAGGAAATAAACCAGTACTTTTTTAATTGAGAGGATGCAACCCAAGACCAGAGGGAAAAAAACGGTTCATTTTTCCGTGGAAGGAGTAAATTAGGTGGAGGAGCTCCAAAAATTTCCCGAGCACTATGGTAGTTGCACGGTAGACCTGCTAACACGTACTGTTCTTGTCCGTGTACGAAAAATCAACATCGTCCAAGCTTCACTGGTAGTCGGTAGCAGTTAAACGTTAGTGGTGTAGTAGTTGATTCGGAAGACAACGTTTCCATCGCTTGAGGCTAGGAGAACGTCGAAGACAACTATTCAGCGTTGGCCTGGCTCTTCTTCGTAGCTTCACTCTGACCTTAAGACTCGCAAGCAACGGCGCCAATTGTTTAGAAAAGTAACAGTTGAACCTGGGTTTAATACGCGGATGGCCATCGAAGCCATATTTAACGCAGTCACTTATAGTTATCTGTACTTCTCTCGAATATCTTTCAGCGTACATCTCGAAAGACTAATCGATTCAAGGTGTGATCGATCCTGGTCTGCGTACGTGCCTGTGCGCGCTCCGTGAATTCATTGCAGCTGTGATACGCAACACCTGATCGGAGGAGCTAGCTGTGAGCCAGTCGGGGCTGGCTATGGCTTATCTAAAGTTGGGTGGAGCGGTGCTGCTCCTTCTCTTCTTCTCTCCTCTGTTCACCGAGGCCCACCAAGATCAGGGGTATTTTACAAGCGATCGTGAGGATTCCATTACCAGACTACTCTTTCCATTGATGTCGAGCGTTTCTCTTGTGGTAGCTAGCTTTCAGGTGAATCGATGCAGCTAGGAGCACTGCTTGGTAACGATGTCCTGTATAGATGTGGAATTATGCATGCAATCAGACCTCATCACTGGCAACAGAGATCAATCTCCTCTGAACTAGCTTGCTCCTGAGTTGTTGAATTTTTGAAGAAGCTTGTTGAGAGGAGTTTGGAGCGCTAGTCACTTGTGCGCCTTCTAAGCAATTATTTATTCAATAGGTCTCGGAACGATACGTTGGCCTGGAGCTAGTAAACGTTTGATTGTGGGTGTCGGTCGGGATTATAGATCAGCACCATTGAACTACTTGTTGAATTACTAAAAGTAAAATCCTCTCTGGTTAACCCCTAAACGTTCCGAATCATCTCCAGAATTGAAAATTTGTGAAAAAATCATTATAAAGTTCAATTTGGAAGCATATTTTGGAATTGGTATACAAATAAAAGTTGTAGATTTTGATTTGTAGATTCCATCTGTACGGTTAGATTCACCGATGCTATCACCAATATTTCTCTTTTAAAATTTGAAAGAGAAATTTCAAAATTCCTTCAAAATTCAATTACAAGCAAAACATTCACATTTTTTGAGTAAAATTTGTTGGAATGGATTTGAAATGAGCTTCTCTTTAAATGGTGATTTTTTGAAATTTTTGTGTTCTTCAAATCCATGACCTCATTTTGGCAAATCTAGGCAAATTTTTTGAACTAAAGTCAATGCAGTTTGACCACTTAACACATTTGCACATTCATGATTTTAGAAAAATATGTACTCTAGTAACACCAAATCCAACCCTTCCGATAAGATAACAACTTGATAAAGTATCTCCATGAATTAGAGTGACTTTCATCCAAGTAATTAGGAGGAGGAAATTCAAGTTTTAATCTGTTCATTGTCCAGAAAATGAACGTCCAGAGAGCTCAGGGGTTAATAATTAAATGACCGAGGAAGTGATTATATTAATGTGCTAAAATATATGATATATCACTCGTTCGTGGGTTGGGTTTCGGTGCTTCTTCTCGCTAAGTCAAACATGTAGATCTCCAGCCCTGGCTAATTTCAAGCTGAGCAAAGGCTCTGATTGAGTGACTTGTCTGTGTGTGGTGGGACCTGCTAGTGGAGGCGCTGCAAGAGCTTTGGGCAGAATGGAACAAGAGCACTCCCAACCCTGTCAGCAATTTGGCAGGCTGGAGTTCCACTCAAAAGTACCCCTGCTCCGGATACTATAATAAAACTACACCCAACTGGCGAGGGATAGAGTGCTTGAATATAACTATCAACGAAACTAAATATGATTTCGTCACTGGCTTGTAAGTCCGCGATCATCTAACTTACTCTAAATTTATTCCTCACGCTTTGGACATGGCCAAGCCCAGGAAACGCCCTTTTGTACAGTCAATGTGTTGCTTGTTGGATGTTTGCCTTCATCAACCTCTGCTGATGTGGTCAATAGTTTAGGCCCCTTCTGCACCAATCAGCTCCATTTAGCTAGCATGGGTCTTACCCTCAAAGATGAAGGCCTTTTCTTCATCAAAACACACTCAAAACTGCCACAGACTTCTATTGCAAAGAGCAATTTTTTTTTAATATTGTTCCTTTTTGCATATCTGACCATGGGATCTTATTCTAGACTAGAATAAGAATGTATGGATGAAATTTCAGAAACTTTGACCTCATAGATTGCAAGATAATTGCATCCAAGGTGAAGAAAACAAGTTTTTTTTCAACTTGCTTGATTAGATTTTTTGGCTTTGAATCTTCTTAACTTAAATTTTTGGGATTATTGATTTTTATTTTCTAAGATTTCATGTTGAATAATTGATTTGAGAATCTAGGAAAAAAATTCAACAAAAAAAAAACATGTAATTTTTACTCATTAAAAAATTGTTAAGTAGAAGTAGATTGAAGATTGAAGGAAAAACTAAATCGTGAATAGCTCTAAAATGAAAGTGAAATACAATAATCCCAACGGTGAGATTGTTCTAGCAAGTCAAACATAACCCTCTCTAATGATTTTTTGGGAAAATTATTTTAAAAAATGCACTAAAGAATGAATCATATGAGTTATTTTTTCAAGAATATGCTTAGATTACTTGAAAAAGTAAGATTGTCCATAACTTTCTCATCACTAGTCCAAATAGAATGAATCAATGCTTCAAATGTAGAGAATTCCTTACAAGAATATTAAAAAAATTCTTTGAACTTCTTGTGATTTTTTTGTGGTGCTCGACAATCTCCATTCTTGTTTCATTTGTTCCATAACTTTTTCTCTTGGGCACTAATAGAAATAAAAAATTATATATTCACAAAGCTCTCACATAATCGGACGTCCTCAAGACAATTCCAAGAATTTCAATAAAAATTGAGGTCATAAGGACCTATCCGGACTCAAATTGTCCCCTGAGAGGACAAACAATCATTTTGGGGTAAAGACATTGATAGTAGCTTTGATGTGCCTACACTCAGAAAGTAAGTTACAGGAAATTTGGCAGGTGGGAATAACAGCTACACTGAATAGGGGTATTCAGGGAACCCATACTAATTAATCGACATTCTACACTTTATAAATATTTACCTTTATTGTACATCAGTAGTTATTGAAGTGTCCAGGGGATGTGCATCATGCTTCAAACATCTACAGTTTTCCACAATAAGTCCCTTTAATTTTTTGGTCCCCTTAAAACCCCTATTCAGTGTAGCTAATTATAACTGCCTGCCGTTTAAGCCATTGATAATTAAGGGCACAAATAGTGTACTTGTCCATAATCGGGAAATTATGTGAACTGATGGAAATGAATGTAATCCAATGCCAGTTTGTTAGTGGGAACCAGAGACAAATTGCCAGCTGACGTCCATTTCGCTCAGCAACTAATTTCAGTTCACTAAAATTGCTACTTGGTGCGAGTGGGGCCTGTATAGATACCCGACTTCAATAGGTCCTAGAAACGAAGTGGGTTGGTTCTGTCTCCACTAGATTTTGTGATATAGAATCTAGCTTATATGATGATGAACTGGACATGCAGGAGCCTCCATAATGCATCAATTGCAGGCATTTTACCAGCGGCAATTGGAAAATTCTCTTATCTGTCCACGTTGTAAGTAATTCTCAGAACTCTGGATTGATTGTTCTCCTTTTTTTAATGGTCACCGATCATTTAGAAGAATAATAATACTTCTCAGAACCTGAGTCATGTATTAGCTTTCTATTGAGAGAGGTCAAGATACCAAATTATCAAGTTACCAAAAGTAGGATATAAATATGCTTGCCATGTTCACATTCTATGACATGATTGACAAAAATCCTTGGATGCTGCAGAGAATTGACTGGAAATCCATGGTTGAATCACCCGCTTCCTGAGAAAATTCAACATCTCTACTTAAATACACTGTAAGCTTCTCTTGCTTGTGATTGTCCTGCATAAACACTGACTGCAGAGATCATATGACCTACCAGGAGCTGACATTCATATCCCAAGAGCTCTTTCATCAATGTAGAGGGTGTTACGTCCATGAAATGACAACAAGGTTTACATGAACACCCTGGTTGATTGGTTCTAACCAAAGTTCTGACAATGTTAAATCCGTTGTATTGGTGCTGTGTTATAGGGATCTCCATGACAATGCATTTAACGGAAGTCTTCCAGAGCTCCCAAACCTTTACCTTATTTTGAATGTGTAAGCTTTGATTATGGAGCTGCAACCATAATTACTGCTTTCTTAATGAATTGACCTACTCTGGAAACTCAAAAATTGGAGTCCTCAATGTGGTCACAGAAGTGGCTTCAACTTAATTGTAATTTTCACTGATTTTTGCATCTGGAATTCCACAGAGATTTGAGTGGCAATGAGTTTGTTGGGGAATTTCACTCTCAAATTAAACATTGGCAGCAAGTCCAGACTCTCAAGCTGGCTGGGAACCAATTCAACGATAGCAATCTTACAACTGCTTTTATAAGCATGAGACAGTTAGTAACACTGTAAGAATCTGGATGCTGCAATTCATTGGTGATTTACTATCCCAGGTTTAGAGTGTCCAATTCAAATATACTCTCTTATAATTTTGAACAGATTCTTCTTCTGTACTTGTCCAGTGCTACATGTTATCTGTTAGCCTGTTCACTACACTAAATAGTGAAATTAGGTTGCCCCACACTATATAAATACTTAGTATTACATTACAAAAATGCACTACTTTTGAATTAGGTGTTTTTGTAATTGGAATTCATGAACCTTCATTTGTACAAATGGAAATATATGTAAATTTTTTTTTCCTTTGATGGCTTGTAAAGTTCCTTTTGGGAGGTAGTCAATCTAATTGTTAAGGCAACTTAATTTCACTATTTAGCGTACATACATGCTTATTAGCATTGTCCACCCTCTTGTTTATCTGTGCTCAAACCAGTGCTGGAATGCATTGAGAAATGGTATTTGGAGAGTGATAGTGGGTTGATGCAGGGACCTATCTACGAACAAGCTCACCGGACCTTTGCCAAATCTCACTAGGTCCCAGAGCCTACAGTCTTTGTAAGTGCCATTTCAAGCTCTATCAATCGTTTCATTATTACGCAAAAAATATTTGCATCATCTTCCAGACTCTCATGCGGGTATAACGCCTCCTTTTCCAAGCAATTTGGGATGTGTGAGATAAATGTCAATGAGAACAGAGGTGAAAAAAAAAAAAGCTTCACCTGAATACCTAGTAAACTTGAAAGTCCATGAGATTTTTCCTGATTATAATTTGAGAGGGATATCTATTATAGAATCTAGGGGTCATTGCATGAAACACCGTCCATTTTCTGTAGCATTTTCCATAGTACTTTTTTTTCCGGTAGTATTTCATAATTAGAAAAATGATTTTTTTTAAATGGAAAAAATATTTTCAATGTATAATCCTTAAAAAAGAAGGTACCCTAGGAAAGAAAATTGTAGAAAAATTCTCTAGGAATGAGAACTAGAAAAGTACCATTCTCATGAAAATTGGCACTTTCACATTTTAGTTTGTAATAAATAGAATTTATTTATTTTTAAAATTAAAAACTGGACATTTGGGAAGAGTTGATGAAGATGAAATTTCAATAAAAGAATGATATTAAAACCATTTTCAATGTTCAAAAATTGTGCGCAATGGGAGTGATGTTTGCACTCACGTTGAGGACATAAAATAATAGATTTTCCAATTTTCTTTGGTAGATACATGCTTTCCTAATATACAAATAGACCAAGAAAGTTTGAACTCTAGATCATAAAATTTGGGGCTCCTAACATAGTGAAAACACCTAAACTATACTTTGTGACAAACTAACAAAATTGATTTTTAATTACAAAATGATTTTTTTTTTTTCTAAAAATAAGGGATCTTATTACCATCAAGTTAGACATATTCCATAGAAATTTCATGTTCATTGGACTTCTCCTTCAAAACTTATAGTGAATAACAAAAGCGTCACTCTCATTGTGACAAAAAATAGGATCGATATTTCTTGCAATGATCCCTAGGTGCATTCAGCTGATTGATCTTCCACATGGCATGTAGTTCGTATTGCTTCCTTATTAACTCCATTTTTGTTTCTCATTATACATGCATGTATGCCAAGTCTCAACAACTAAAATCTACCTAACAAAGGTCCAGTCATTGCCATTCACAGGTTACTGTCAAACAATAGCTTCACGGGTTCTCTGCTTGATTTGAAGATGCTCCCCAATTTACACACTCTGTACGTTTGACCCCAGCTGAAGCACTACTTCTTTGTGCAACTCATTTATTGCATGATTTTAAGTCATGAGAAATTTTCATTCAAAAAGAGTTAATCATTTATCTTACTGCTTCTCTGAAATTCATTCTTTTTTAAAGTCAAGCTCCTCTGCAAACTTGTTCCTGAGAACATCTGGTGCTTATATGAATAGACTACATACTGCAGGAAATTGGCCTATAACAATCTTACAGGGAATTTCCCATTGACCTCATATGTTAACACCAGCACCACCAGCACCCTTTCTGTACTGGACCTGTCCGGCAATCAATTGACAGGATCTGTCACCGGCTGGAACGGCTCGGATCTGACTTCCCTTACGGAACTGTGAGTTCAGTTCTCTAATTTTTGAATCACAAAACTCACGTAAAATTGTTTCATTCAACAGGAAACAGTGACAACTGCATTCTACATGGCATCAAGTTTGAGATTCATTTGCTCGATTTGTGGATGGATGTGACAGGTACCTCGATAACACTGGCATTAGTGGAACTCTAGACATCACTCGACTTATTGCATCTGGGTTAGTTCACACTCAGTTGGGGAATGGATCTGGAGGGCTCAGGACATTGTCAATTATGAGCAACAATATTACCGAAGTGATTTACACTGATGGAACCATTGAAAATATCACGACAGTGATTAGGTGAATCCAGACACCCAATGGGTTAAATGTTTCAAGACTTCAATGATTTTCACACCTTTAGAAAGATTACTGATTTTCAGGTGCTTGCGGAGCAAAGTGTTAGTACAGCAAAATGCCTCAGGTGCTACTCCTGTAGCTTAGCAATTAATTCGGCTCTCAAGTTTTTTCAACTAAGAACTCTCATTTGCCTTGTCTATTTATAATGGGTTTTTTTGCTTGCACAGCCTGCAAGGCAATCCATATTGCCGAAAGATTGCCGATGATGGTACGAGATGTTTTTGTGAACAGGACTGCAAAAATCAAGGTAAAAGTTGAGTCAAGAGTTCCTCTCAACTTACGTGGCATTTCATCGCATTCTCATTATTCTCTGAACGCTTTCTCTTTGATGTGTTCTAACAAGGGCATTTTGTTTCAGATTCTATGAGCAGCAAGAAGGTTATTTTAATAGCAACAGTTGCCAGCATAGTATCGGTATTCTTCATAATCGCAGTTGTTGTTTCTGCGGTTCTCTATAGAGCCCAAAGATATAAACGGTATCTCCTTCTTCAGGTTCAGCAAAGTAAGTGTATGAACTCTTATGATAAATTGGTTTGGGTATGCATGGTTTAATTCAAGATTTCAAGATAGGATTGCAGACGAGGTTACTTTCAAAGTGGATTAGCATACTCTAATAATGTTGTGGAGGAAGTAGAACATGCCTAATGATGTGAACTGCAGAATTTGAAGAGTTTGACGTCAAGCCTACCATATATTCATACAACGAGCTTCGAGCTGCCACGCGGGACTTTCATCCAGACATGAAGCTGGGTGAAGGCGGCTATGGAGCTGTATACATGGTAATACACTATTACCAAGACTTATCTTTTGCAATGCAAGTGGAAAAACTACCTTGACATAATCGGTTAGTTTTCAACCCTAAATGAGTGTCTGGACTCATGATTAACAACTTGGAGAAATAATGTGGAATTGATACATGAAAAATAGTTAAAGGTTTTGAATTTTGAGTTACATCTATATAATAAGATTTACAATTGCTATCACTTTTATTTGTAAATAAAAACATTGCAATGGATTTTTAAATGTAAATTCATAAATAGGGTTAGTTGAAAGAGAGTCAAAGAATTAATTTGTGGCATTACTTTTGGGAGGATAAACATTTGATCTAGTAAAGACATAATTTATAATTTGACATGCTTCTAGGGTTTTTTATAGACTACTAGTACAAGTCAATAAAATGCATGAACCAAGGAAAATTTGGATAAATTGAAAATTTGTATTGGTTGGAAATTAAGGGACTCTATTAATTTTGTCCATTGTCCTAAAATTCACTTTGAGGCGTTTAAAGGATAAAGTTGGAAGCCAAGTTATTACATCATTACCTCAAAAGTCTTGAAAGTGCATTAGGCATTTTTGTTCTTTTCCATGAGCTAAACTACAAACCCTTTTAGTTGAGGAGAAAAATGATTCCCTCGTAGCTACAATTGATTTTTTAAACAATGAATTTGTTTAAAATGGCTACATTCCATACACCATTTTCAGACTACATGGTCTACACCATACAAGTGAAATCTAGAATAGGTATACATTTTAGACGATGTGGTCAAAATTGTAAAAGTGCCAACTACAATAGGTATAAATTTTTCATTAGAAAAAATATGAACCCTCTAAGGGGCTGTGAGTCCCGGACAGCAGGGAACGGTAGGGAACAGTCGCCGTAAAAAAAAAATTCCCACAAAAACAAAAACAAAAACAAATTATTATTTTTTTAATTATTTTTCGCCAGCCAGCGAACTGCAGAGCCTCATTCACGCGGGACAGTTCAAATCAAGATTTAAAAAAATATTAAAAAAATAATTAAAACATTAATCTTAAAATAAATTCAAAATTACAAAATTGTGAGATCTGATGTGGCATTAGTGCGACCACATCAGATTGCTATTATTATTTTTATATTATTTTTAATATTATTTTAATTATTATATATTATTATAATATTTTAAAATATTTTTTTATTAAAAAATATTCATTTTAAAATATTTTAATATTTTCTTAATATTTATTTATTGTGGTACTATTCATCATTGATGCTGAATAGTGACCACTATTCCTCAAAGGGGCTGTGCGTTCCTTTGAGGGGAACTTCTCACTGTGAAGCAGCCCCTTTGAGGGCTGAAATTTTTTCTAATGGACTATGCGGTCTAAACCATTAAAGTGCCAAAGTTGTAGAATGGCATTATTATAATGAAATTCCCCATTCCAATAATGATATGCACATGTTCACTTCTTGCAGGGTATATTTCCAAATAAAAGTACAGTGGCTGTGAAGCAACTATTTGCCAAAAACACAAAGGGTATAGCTGACTTTCTTAATGAAGTTGTCTTGATTACCGGAATGAAACACAGAAACCTTGTGAATTTGAAAGGATGTTGCCTCCGTGAACACCAAAGGTTGTTGGTTTATGAGTATGTGGATAACTACGATGTCGACCAAGTTCTACTTCGTGAGTTTCTTTTTCTAACTATTAGTCCAAATTCTTTTGACCATTTTCCTATAAGATACATTCAATTCCTCTTTTGTGGGGTCATATTATTTTTTATCATTGTTGTAAGATCACTTTCTATATTCTCTTATTCTTGAGGGCTCATCTTTTATTCAAGGGATTTCTCTAATTTAAACTTCAATGACAAAGGAATACTCAAGAGCTAATGGCCCAACTCCAAGTTTGTTTGGTGAATAGTTAGGAGGAGAATTTGGGCTTCTATTCTTGGTCTTGGAAGGACCTTGTAAGATTGTTCAAGAATGTTATGATTTAGATTCTTGAGCTATCTAGATTTGTGTTCAATAAAAAAATACATATTGAAATTGTTGAGCTTTATCAAAGCTCACAAAGATTCCATCTCTTGCAGGAGGTGGACGCAAGATGCCCTTGGGTTGGGTTGTTCGTCTAAACATTTGCCTCGGAGTTGCTCGTGGCTTACATTACTTACATTCCTTGGCTCATCCTAGGATCATTCATAGAGATATAAAAGCGAGCAACATCTTATTGGACAAGAACTTTGAACCAAAAATTGCAGATTTTGGCTTAGCTTTGCTCTTTCCAGATGAAAAAAGCCATATTATGACACTTAATGTTGCTGGAACAAAGTGAGTTGTAGCACAAGCTTTCCCCTTAGATATATCTTTAATCATTACCTCCTTGTATGTTTGTACGCTCACTTGGAAAGTTGTCATATTTGTTGTATAACGCACTTTTCTTTATGCTTTAGAGATTGAATGAATTTGACTAATCAAAATAAGAGTGCTTATTTGTAAAATTAATAGAAGTTGATTCATATAATGAGAGATCTTGATTTCTAACAAATGTAGCATTCGTGTCGAATACAGGGGTTATTTGGCACCTGAATATGCATCACTTGGCCAATTGAGTGACAAAGTTGATGTCTTTAGCTTTGGTATTTTGTGTTTGGAGGTTTTGAGTGGGCGACAAAATATAGATAAGACAAGGCCACCTGAAGAAGTGTATCTCTCCAAATGGGTACTACACTGCACCTTTCCTCAAACTTCATTATCTCTCGAACGTTCAATCACATGACGTGGTATAGACATGGCTTTCTTAGACATAATTCTCATTGCAAGGTTTCTTATGGTGATTGATAATATTTTAGCCATTGTGTATGTGCATCTAGGCATGTGTCAACCAATATATTGAAAGTAAGAGTCTAATCAAGCAAAGATAATTGACAAGTGTCTTCTAACCATTGTATATATAATTATATATGTATATGGGGTTGTGGTATCCACTTAATGTGTAGGAAGTAAGGTAAGATGTATACTTTGTATATGGTTTAACAAGTTTCTTGTCAACCAACAATTGAATTCATGTGACTTTGTGGCAGGCTTGGATACTCCACAAGGAGGGTCGACTAATGGAGTTAGTAGATCCTACCTTGATCTTGCAAGATGATGAGATGCCCAAAATGCAATGCCTCATCAACATTGCACTACTGTGCTTACAACATGAAGCTGAGCAACGGCCTACCATAGCCCGGGTGTTGACCATGTTGGAAAATGATACACACTCGGAGGTGGTGGTATTGCACAAGTCTTCAAATTTTGGGACTTCAAATTCAGAGGATTTTGACAACTTATACTTGCTAGCTTTTGGGAGCAACAATAGTGAGCTCACCTCTGTGAAAGAAGAATTAGAAGATGGATTGTCGGCCTCGTCAGTCAATGTTGAGTCCTCGAGAAGGAGTTCATGGTAAGGTAGTGGGGGAGGAGTGTTGCACCTTAGTGAAATGCGTGCTAGATGACATCAAATGCCTCTAAAAATTTGCCTCCACTATAGCCAATAACATTTGAGAAAGGCAAGGTTTGGAACCCAACCCTTTTATTGCTTCCTACAAATAGATCAAATTCACTATAACAAAGTATAGAAGTAGCAATAGTCTTGTAATGGTTTTGTAGTGCCTATAATTTTCATTTGAATAACTTTGCAATGGTTTCAAACATAATATTGTATTGGTACTAGAGTGGTTCATCTTCAATAGCATTTGCAATGGAACTTCATAATTTTTTTCTAGAATTAATTGCAATGAATTGTCTTCTACATTTTTGAAATAGATGTAATCCATATATAAAATTAGCTTGATTTTTTACTATATTTAGGTACCATGTTTGTTTTGTTTGATATGGTGAAATCTCTTGCTGGACCACTATTATGGGATTGTTAAAAAGCTTTTTACAAGGAGGGGTTTACAAATTTTGTTTCGTGGTGTTGGGTCATATGGATTTTTGAGTTATGGGTCGATGACATAGGGCTATACTTAGTGTTTGTAAAAACAAGTTTTCATTTTCTTACTTTTCTTTTGATCATGTTTTTATCTTTATTTTACATTGTTCCTTTATGGTTTCAAAATTGTTTGTAATTTAATAAATACTAGCACTTTCATTGTACTATGTTGTTTTATGAAATTCATTTGAAAAGTAGCATTTACTTTGCCATTTTTTCATTATATTTTTGGAATGACTCTTTAAGCTTCATAATACTATACATTTGAAGGTCTTCATCTTCTACTACTATCACCTTCAATAAGTTTACATACATTGTCCTTCAAAGCTATAAATATATGCAAATCAAAGATTTCAAATTGTTGCTACTGACTAAAATATCCACTCAAATTAGGAATTGTAGAATATTTAAAAAGTATCAAGTACTCTATTTTTAACCCCTAAAGGACCATTGTGCCTTTCGGGGACAAATGAGATTTCGGGCAAGTACCTACAGTCTCAATTTTTGTCCTGACTTTTTGAAACTTTTTGTGAAGATAGAAAAATTGATTAGCTTCATGGGAATATAATTTTTTTTCATTTGGTGCCTAGGAACAAAATTTATGCCCAAATAGGCTCAAAACAGGGGATAGGGGGCATCAAAATAAGGTTTCAAAAATTTGAATGTTTTTATTTTTTATTTTTTTCACTTATAGATTATATTTTTTTCTACACGGAAAGCTTTGATTCATTGCATTTGGATTTGTTATGAGAAAGTTATAGTCATCTTGTTTTTTGGGCAATGAGAGCATCTTCTTGAAAAAATAACTTGTAGGATTCATTTATGAGTGCAATTATTACAATTTTAAGGAAAAAAAAAAGGTCCATATGGTTTCATTTCCTCTCTAGAACAATCTCACCAATTAGAGCATGTGGGATTAGTGCATTTAAATTCCATCTTAGAGATATTAATAATTTAGATTTTCCTTCTATCTTGTATCTACTTATACTTAACAATTTTTTAAAGAATAATTTTTATTTTGCATTTTCTTTTTTCCTAGACTCTCAACTCAATTCTCCACCATAAGGATTTAAAGATCAAAACTCTTTAGTGCAAAGAATTAAAGTTAAGAAGGTTCAAAGTCAAATAACCTAATCCCACAATGTGTAGAAAAACTTGTTTTCTTCACTTTAAACTCATATATCTTGTAATCTATGCAGTCAAAATTTTGAAATTTTTTCCACACATTTTCATACTAGTTAGGTACAAGATCATATGGTTAGATGTGCAAAAAATAAAAATTTCAAATTTTACTCTTTGCTCTTAGAATAGCAATTTTGAGTGTTTTTTGTAGAAAAAAGGCCTTGGTCCTTTTGGGGTTAAGATATAAAATATTTACATGTTGAAAAGTTAGAAAGAATAAAAGTCTTTTTATTGCTTAAGGTCTACCATCTAATAAGTCTACCCCTTGGCTCTAGCATTAATTATGGCATTCATTCTATGAAGCATCATTGAAATGAGAACTTCAAGCATGTCAATATAAACCCCTTATCATGCTCTTTGAATTCATTTAGTAATGAAGTCCACTCATTTCCTTGGGCATAGATTGATTTTGGATATGGTCTTTCATTATTTTCCACAAATTTTCTAAGGAGTTCAAATTTGCGGAGTTTGGTAGCAATGTTAACTTCTTCATACTATAAGTTTGTCTCCATAAAGTTGATAGAAGAGTACAGTGAACCAAAGCACCAGCTTCTATGAGAAATAGCTCCTTTGAGCAATCATGGAGAAAATAAAAGTCACTCGATGTATGATCACACACAATTTCTACAAAATCATGACACCTCTTCTATTTTGAGGCATGATACCCAAAGGGCACTTGTCAAATCTAGTAAAATCCGCCTCACACCACCATAGAGGTACATCTAGACTTGAAAGTAGATACCAACCTACAACTATTGAACTTCTTAAAAGTACAACAGCCAACTCTAGTTCACCATGAATTGTTGCCAATCTCAAAACATAATTTGAAGCTCCAAATAACTTTTTCCAATCAACCTCACTCCAATGCTAATGTTCTTGTATAAATTGCAACCTCTCAACCTTATGTGCATCACTAAATAAAGGCTTCTTGACTACAATACAAATAGTGTAGTCAAGGCTTGTCATAACCATTCTCAATATATTTTGTAAACCTTTACATCTATCTAGTCTATAATCACTACAAGTGTTTGGCATTGATTAAAGCAAAGAAGATGGTATGAGTGCCTATTGTCACAATCTAAAAGCTTAGAAGGCCTATCACTAAACTTCTATGAGAATATGGCAATGATGCTAGTGTGTGAGTATAGAAATGCAAGCATGTGAACCTTGAGCATATATATAAGTAGATATCTTACAACCATTGAAGGTGCTTATATCATAAACACTTATAATATTGGTATCTACAACATAATTACACTATAATCATAGAAGGTTTCTGTTATATAGACACCTTTAACATAGGTGTATAGTCTTCTAGGCTCATGAGCTCATGATTCTAGGCTCACATAATAGCAACCCTTGATATTATGGTTCACTAAAGTCTAAACCTCTATTGTAAGTCACTATAAACTATTGAACATTACAAGCTCATTTGTTTAGCAATTTGTGCAACTTTCATTCCACCCTTACGCATTCCAATAATGAGAGCTCTTTCTTCATCAATAAGACAACAAGGCTTTAGAGAAAATGAGGAGGCTAAGACATGTCATTCAACTATGCAAATGTAGGAAATATTTCTTCTTTAAAATGAAAATGAAAATAAAAAAACCACAATCTAACAAGGTATATGAGGCAATCATGTGGTACATGATCTTTGAATTTTTAAATTTTAAATTTTCACTTTTTTCTATATTTGCACATGTGGTTAGTAGGAAAATGGCCTTCAAGAGAGTCAAGATTTTCTCTAATGCTTCATTTTTGCAAAGGAAAACTCACAAAATATCAATACAATACAATGTGCATACTCTATGCAACTCCATGTACATACTCCTCCTTTATCACAACATGTACAATCCTCTCATTTCCAAACTAGTCAAAAGACAAAAGGATTATGATTTCAATCACTAATGTGTGCACAGTGAGGTCTGCCTATATTTGGATGTTCATGTACAATGCATTTTGAAGTTGGTTACATTTTGATGAGAAATATAATTTGTGAAGATAGAGCATGCTAAATTGGAAGGGGGCGTAGGATTTATGGAGGACTTGTGTGGTCAATTGGGGTTCGCTTCTTAATGTTTTTGAATCACAAGAGAAAGCTTGTATATATGGAGGCCATTGCTTTTTCGTCCTTCAATCTCTAAATCCAGGATACCAAAGGTGGTCACCATCATAAATAATGGAGCATTGAAATTGAAGTGATGTTAACAAGGGTGAATTTTGGGAAATTTTTGTGTCTACTTCAAGAGTGTTTCTTATTGAACATTTGTGTATTTTTGTGCATTCAAGCTCATTGGCGACCTTATATATTTGGATGAGGTAACAACCGAAAGCCAAAGCTTTGGCATCCCTTTTGCTATAGTTAACATGATGTTAACCCTCAAAATTTCGTTGGAATGATATCATGTTAACTATAGCAAAAGAGACATTCATGAATGTGGAACTTGTGAGTCTATCTATTGAATTCATGATGCTTGTTTGTCTGTTGCGTTTGTTATGCAAGATGTTTACTTTAAGTAAATGCGAAGTGCTTATGTTATCCGTCTTTCATAATGATTTGAATCTCCATCCCAAAACTGTTTTGAACCTGTATTTATTTAAAATGGCAATATTCCGGTCAAATCACACTCAAAGGTACCAAAAAAGGAGTCACACACTAAAATCTGCAATGTAATTTCTTTTTATCTTTTATTTTTTAATGCTAATCTATTAACTATAGGTAATTCAGTCCTTTTTGACAAAAACTTCAAGTTATGTTAAGACTAATATTTTTTATTCATCAAAGAAACAAAAATTCTTTATTAAAGTTCCAATTGTAATTCGAGTGGCAGGTTGTGAGGTTTTCCATGGATGAAAAGGAGTTTAATTTCTAATGAATAATAATGATATTGACTCAAAAAAAATTCATGTGTATATTCAATAATATGGTATAGTAGGAAAGGATTTTTTTTTTTACATGTTTTGAATATTTTTTTATTTCCTATGATATTCATAAGTTAAAATATGTGAACATGCTTTTCAATGTATAAAATAATTCAAATGATGATTGTCTCAAAACCAAAAATGTAAATATTATTGACATCAAGGGCACTAAATAAGCTATTTTAAAAATTGAGTGTTTAAATTTGTTTTTAGAACAAATTGATAGTTTGTCAATATTCAATTAATTAATTAAAAAATAACACTATTTTGTGTTTAAGATTTAATCTTGTAAGATCCTTTGAGTGTGGTTTGACCCATTCCACAAACTTGGTGCTTTTGGGTTTGGACTGTACAATCTAAAATCTACACCAATCCTAGACCTTAGGGCTAAAGAAGGAATTGGATGGAAAAATGGCAGATTTCATATGCCATTTTAATGAAATTTCCTATTTGGGGACATGTCTAGGTAATGTTTTGTCCACTTTCAAACTTAGAATTGGAATCCCTATACGAGAAGTCACGTTTTTTTGAAGATTTTTGATATTGTAATGTTTGAACCTTAGAATGCTTGGATGTCCCAAAAGTGGACAATGAACAAAGTTGACCGCTCATAGAAGACAGGGAACAATGAATTTTCATTCATCCATATTTTTGAGAATGCTTACGTGGATTTTTTTATGGATTCATGGTGACAACTTTGGTATTCATCAATATGAAATTGGAAGAAAAAAATGGTTGTAGTGAAATATGTGGAGTTTTGGAGGAAATTTTGAGTTGCCTAGGTAGAGAGAAGTGATGTAGAGGCAATTTGTGGGTGAAAAATTTTTGTAGGGTAGGAAGCAAGGGCCAAGGATTTGCTCATTAAAGAAAAATCAAGGACCCTCTTTACTAAATTCATAGACGAGCATTTGTTCTAGAATGTCAATAATAAAGAATAGGTACAATATAGTGCCATGTGTCCAACAATTACAAATATGCATTATTCTTTTACCATGTCATAGAACTAGTGGTTAGGTGGTTGAGTCATAAAATGGTAGTTGTAGAGGAATCACCATAAGAAATCCATGTTTTAGGTGACACGACTCAATTTTTTGGAATAGATTTTTTTGATGTCCAAATACCTCTACTCAAGATACTTTAAAGCATCCACTACATCCAACTGGCAAGGGATAGAGTGCTTGAATGTAATTTTCAACGAAATTGAATATGATTTCATCATTGGCTTATATATTGGTGATCCTCTAATTCACTCTAAATTTTTTCCTCAAGCTTTGGACAAGCCTAAGGAAAATCCCTTTCGTATAGTCAATAAGTTGCTTGTTAAATGTTTGCCTTCATCAATCTCTAGTGATGTGGTCAATAGTTTAGGCCCTGTCTGCACCAAGCAGCTCCAATTTGCTAGCCTATGTTTGAAGACATTAATGGTAGCTCTAATGAGCTCACACACGCAAAGTAGAAGGATTTTCGGCAAGTGGGAATAAAAGCTCACTAACTGCCTGTTTCAAGCAATTGATGAAAGCACAACTAGTGTACTTGTCCCAAATCAGGAAATTAAGTGAACTGATAGAAATGAATGGAGATACAATGACACATAGTTGGTGGGAATTAGCAACAAATTGCCAGCTAATGTACATTTGGTCCATTAAGTAAATTTAGTTAGCTAAAGTTGCTATTTGGTGCAAGTGGGGCTTACATAGATACTAGATTTCAATAAGTCCTAGAGACTTAAGTCGATTGGTTAGGTCTCCACTAGATTTTGATATTTAGAATCTAGCTTATATGATGATATTGGACATGCTGGAGTCTCCTTAAAGCATCCATTGCAGGCATTTTACCAGCGGAAATTGGAAACTTCACTATTTTGTCTATGTTGTAAGTAATTTTCAAATCCCAAGTACTTACTTTCTATTGAGAGAGGTCAGAATACCACATTAATTTACCAAGTTATGTAGTATTGAAACCAGGTTATGAATATGCGATGAACATTCACCTCCTATGACATCCACAAAAATCCTTACATGCTATAGAAAATTGACGTAAAATCTGAAGTTGACGCTGATTAGGCAAATCTGCACACCGAAATGGTTTCAATGTTTCATGACTTCATTCATTTTACACTTTGAGAAAGATTACTAATTTTGAGGTGCTTGAGGAGCAATGTGTTAGTATAGCAAAATGCCTTGGGCACTACTCTTGTAGCTAAGCAATTGCCATTGAAGTTTTTTCAACTAAGAACTCTCATCTACCTTGTCTAGTTATTTTTCTCTTGCATAGACTACAAGGCAATGCATGTTGCGTAAAGGATGCAGATGATGGTATTAGATGTTTTTGTGAACAAAAACTGCCAAAATCAAGGTAAAAGTCGAGTCAAGAGTTCCTATCAACTTACATGGCATTTCATCGCATTTTCATTATTCTCCAAACTCTTTCTCTTTGATGTGTTCTGACAAGGGCACTTTGTTTCAGGTTTTGTGAGCAACAACAGGAAGGTTATTTTAGTAGCAACGATTGCCAACACATTCCGTATTCTTCAAAATAGAAGTTGTTGTTTCTGCGGTTCTCTATACAACCCAAAGATATAAACGGTATCTCCTTCTTCAGGTTCAACAAAGTAAGATATGCATGGTTTAATTGAACTCTTATGATAAATTCATTTTGATACGCATGGTTTAATTGAAGATGGGGTTGCATGCAGACAAGGTTACTTTCAAAGTGGATTAGCTCTAATTATGTTGTGGAGTAAATAGAACATTCCTAATAATGTGAATTGCAGAATTTGAAGAGTTTGATGTCAAGCCTACGATATATTCATTCAACAAGCTTAGAGCTGCCACATGGGACTTTCATCTAGACATGAAGTTGGGTGAGGGTGGTTATGGAGCTGTATAGAAGGTAATGTACAAGCACCAAGAAGAATCTTTGGCAATGCACTTCATTAAAAATTGGAAAACTTGATATGACATAATCGGTTAGTTTTAACATCTAGTCCTCTACAAGAGAGTCTTGACTCATTGTAGGCAACTTAGAGAAGTAATGTGGACTTCTTACAAGATTAGTAGTTGTAGATTTTTATTTTGACTTATATCTATGTAATTAGATTGATTATTTTATAAATAAAGAATTGCAATGCATTTTTTAACCCCTCAAGGACTAGCATGCATTTTTTGGGTACATAGCATTTTTGGGTGGGTATATGTGACTAGAAATTTCCATATTTTTGGCCCAAATTTTTATACAAGGTGGGGACGAGGAATATCTTTCATGTGCACTAAAATTCATGACATTTGGAAATATAAGTCAAAAGTTATGGCTTGACATGTTACTTTTTTTTGGAACTGGGAAATCTAGGTAGATTAAAAAAAATCACATTTTGCAGAAACAAAAATTTGAAATTGGTTTTCCAAATGAAAGATGTTAGTTGCTGAATTTTCAATTCAATAGCTCAGCATATTTTAGTACATACTTTGTATTCTAAGAGTAAAATATAAGACCATGTCTATGGTCCCTACTGGACCCTCAAGGGTTAAATAAACCTAATTGTATATAGAACTTAGTAGGGATAAAAAATACTATTATATTTTATCGTACTTTCAAAATCACTATTATATATTTAATTTTTAAAATCTAATGCTATTGTTTAGTATTTCACTTCCTTCAATCTTCCAAGTCTAATTTATGATTTGCAAAAAGGTTTAGTACAAAAAACTTATAAATATGGTGCAAACAAAGATTTGGTTCATTTTAATCCGAAAATTTTTAAAAATGGGCTACCGTTATAAAGCAAAAAAGTTCCTAAAATTTTTGTTTAGATAATATTTTACAAATTTCTTAGAATAGCCTCTAAAATCCAAATTTTCGAATTTTTTTATAATATATCTATTATTTCATACCCACGACTAAATACCCTTGGCATCTACCTAGGTTATTTATTTTTTACTAAATGCCTCCCAAAGGGGCAATTACTTTTAATTAAACCAAAACATCCTTGAGTGTATCACTTGTGCATTTTAGAAAGTAATGTATGATAAAACAAACGTTATTGTTTACTTGAAGAGGCAAAAGAAAGCCATAAAAACTTTAGAAGCAAAAAAGGGTATATGATTAAGTAAATCTTCCAATACAAATTACGATTATTGTACAATTATCAATTTTTTAAATACAATTAAGCATAAAAAATTGTACTGAAGTGTATTGGGTGGCAAGGGATGAGCAGTCATGATTGCTACTAAGGAGTATTTTCTATACACTCCTAGCCATTATGAACTACTTCGTAATACAATGAATGGGCCAAAAAACCAAATAGCTTGGCCATTCAATTTTTCGCAAAAAGTTGAGAGTTTCAAGGTACCTTTAACCCGTAAAGGATTGAGGCACATTTTGGGCAGAAATTGTCAAAAACTGCCACTTTTTAGGGCAGTAAGAAAAAAAAATGAAAAAAACAGTTTTTTCTTTCAAAATTCAATTGTACAAGTTTGAACTAGACTTCTTTGGGAACACGTGCAAAAAAATTTAGAAACTTTGACCACATGGATTGAAAGATTATAACGTTTGAAGTTAGGTGAAAAAGTTTTTTTCCAACCTTGCCCAACATGGCCTCCAAACTTTAACTCCTTCTAGAATGAGATTCTTACACTAAATAGTGTTATTCTTTTTGACATTTGCATCTTGGATCATGTAAGCTACACACTTGCCAAATTTTAAAATCATAGGAAGAGTTTTGCACATGCTGCCCAAGGCTGCCTGAGATGCCCACAAAGTTCAGGGCAGCATAACTTTTGATTTGGGCACCCAATCGGAAAAAAAAAATAGATTTTCAGGAAGGGGATACACAATTAGACATTATGTCCAAATTTCATGAACATCCGACTAAAACTGACTTTGTAGGAGCCTACCCAAGATTTCTTGCGTAAGCTGAACGGACACTTGGTCCTTTAGGGGTTAACGTACCAGGTGTGCAACGTGGGACCAACAGCAAGAATTAAAACCCTGTTCCCAATTCATAGCCACAACTGCACCCAGTGACTCGTGAGTCTTCCCACCCACGACTTCACTTCTCTCACCGCGGGCCGAGTTTCCTCCCATGTCAACGAAACTCAAAGTCGACTCGAACTCCCCCAACGGAACTCGAAGTCGCAAACCCCAAAGTCGCAAACCAGAAGAACTCGACCAAAGCCAAGAATCAGGGGCAGTGGTGAATGATGTGAAACTGGCCGGGAATCTCAACAGGCAGTCGACTGAATGATTCAGAGCAAGAGCAGAATTGGGCGTCAGGAGTCAGGACCGACGTCGGGGGTTTCAAACTGGTACAGTGACTTTCCTGAAGCACCGTTGTCAACAACTTCAATTCGAAGGAGCCAGCACAGTCGAATTTTCTCGAGAGCCCGGGTTAAGGGTTGAAGACTTACTATAGTAGTTAACTGGACAGGCTGGATGACTTGCAGGGTTCAGCAAGCTTCCGTTTGAGTAATCCCATGGAGGACGGACGAGCGAGGAGGTCAGTCAATCGATCCACCCCGGCGGGCCCCGCTCCGGCAATATATGGTAAGCCCACTTTTTCGCAGGAGAGTACACGCGTGGACAAGCTAGTTCATCTTCTGAAGTTGCTCAAATAGTCTTATTATTCCAAGAAAGGAATTCCTGATCCCCATCGGTGAATTGAAGTTCCTGTACTGACGTTGGGACAGACACTTTTCGAGTTGAAATGGAACTGTCGGCATGAAGTGAGATGATTTCTTCTTGCGAAGGAGCCTGCAGTCACTAGAAGAAAACAAGAGGTTTTGCGACTACAGTTTGCAACTAGTTTTGTAGTTGCATGAGACGTTTGCAACTAGGTGACAAAAAAGAGCCCGCAGTTGCAGTGGACAAGTTGCACTAGTTGCAAAGTAGTTGGAAAAATTTCCAAGGTTGTTTCTCATCCGACAACCTACTTGGAAGTTCGTTGATGAACTCCTGTGACGTGGTTGCTGATGTGGAAGTTATTTATATGAGACTAGATTACGACTGACGTGCAACTAGTATGCAACTAGTTTACGATTGGTGTGCAACTAGTCTGCAACTAGTTTGCGACTGGTAGACAACTAGTCTACAACTAGTTTCCAACTAATGTACAACTTGTCTATAATTCATAGATATGTAGATTTAGAATTTCATATCTATCTTTTTTTTACATTGCCAAATCCAAAAATTTCTTAAATTTTTAAATATTTGTAGATTATAGAAATCTACAAAGTGTAAAAATCTACAATTTGTAGATATCTACAAAGTGTAAAAATCTACAACATGTAGAAATATTAGAATCAAAATTCATTACACAAGATTGCTATAACTTACAATTCTTATATGTGTAACTTAATTGTATTCTTAACAATTGATATGGGACAATTAATAAAAGACTTAGTAGTAGTTGCATTTTAATTGTTTTATAGTTGCAAGCTAGTTGTTTTCTAGTTGCAGTTTACTTGGTTTGTAGTTGCATGCCAGTTGTTTTGTAGTTGAAGTCTAGTCATTTTTTAGACAAACTTTAGTCGAATTGTAGTTGTAGTCTATTTGTAGTCTAATTGCTTTCTAGTTGCAATCTAGTTACACTCGAGTTGCACTTGAGTTGCTTTCTAATTGAATTGATATCAAATTTAGATCATAAGCAATTGTAGATAGACACATAGGACTCTACAAAATGTAAAATTGTCCACGTCGACAATTTTGATGAATATTGGATGTAAAATACCTCACATCAATTCTTCTGTTACATTCTTATAACTATAACTACATTGTGCGACTACTTTGCGACTATTTTGCAACTGTAGTTTCACTATGTCAAAGTTGGTGCAAATATAGAGGATTGTAGTTGCAGGGCAGTTGCATAGGACAGTAGTTGTAGGGTAGTCAGTTGTAGCGGACATGATTTTCTTCTAGTGAGTATGCTTTCCATACATGAGCTTCGCAGACTTGGATGTTGCTAGCTAGTCAATGATCGGGAAAAAAATGGTGGCTACTTCAAAGTCAGTAGCTGGTGGAAGTGGGAAAAAAGTGGTTGCATTTTGAAAACAAGGGATGCTGAACCGGAAGGAAATTGGTAGGGCATTAAATTAGCCAATGTCTCCTTCAAATTGGAGGATATTTTACCTGCCTCCTTTCAATACTTGGTGGATTTCAACTATCATGGGATAAATATTCATAGGTTAATTTACCTAAGCAAGGTGAGGGGCATGCATACCTAGGTGTCAACCTAACCTTGTAGGATAATGTATTGAACTCGGGGGTCAACTACTTTAGGTAACTTTAAGGAATTTGAGTAATAGGATAAAATGCTTGTTGAAAATTCTTGCTCAATTCCATGCCACTTTGATATGTGACTTTTGTGATGCATTCAATTCATGTAGTTACACTTTATTTGAACTCTTGTAGAAATCATGCTTAGAATCTCAACATGAACTTGTGGCCCCTTGAAAACCAAACCAAGAGGTCAAAGACTATACAATCACATACAATATTAGCTTCATTGATTCTATTCATTCTATTGATATGAATATGGTCTCAATTAAATTATAATTTTCAAATTATGACAAGTTCAATTGGTTGTTTTCAAATAATGAATTTTTTTCCATCTAGGGGTTAAATAAGGTTAGTTGTGCTTTGAATTCCAATGTCCATAAGTATTTACCCTATAAGCATTTTATTCTTACACCAATCCTATGTAGGATCTTTTAGGTGCAACAAAAGAATCATTGGAATTTGGAAGAAGGTGAAAACTTTGATTCAACTTGACATTTCTATTCTCAACTCCATCTTGGATGAGTTGGAAGGATCCTGGACGTTCAAATGGTGAAGGGCTATGCAAAGTTTAATTCTTGCCAATGATGGAATATTAATTAGTATAATTTTCAATTTGGAATTGTTTTCTTACTACATTACAAGAATCTAGCAATTTAGCCGGTGCCAATTTCAGTTTGGAAGAAAGTGAGTGGTGATAAATTGATATGGGAGGAAATAAACCAGTACTTTTTTAATTGAGAGGATGCAACCCAAGACCACAGGAAAAAAACGGTTCATTTTTCCGTGGAAGGAGTAAATTAGGTGGAGGAGCTCCAAAAATTTCCCGAGCACTATGGTAGTTGCACGGTAGACTTGCTAACACGTATTGTTCTTGTCCGTGTACAAAAAATCAACATCATGGTCAATTTCATTAAAATGGCGGTATGATGATGAAATGGTGCAACATTCCATTAAAATGGCGCAGAATATGTTAGAAACTACACGGCTTTCCATTAAAATGGCGCAGAGTATGTCAAAAATGGCGCATGGCATATGCCATTTTAATGAAATTGCTCATTTCTTCAGGAAACTTATTTATTGCATAATTTTATGTCATGAGAAGTTTTAATCCAAAAGGAGTTAAGCATTTATTGTACTGATTTTCTGAAACTCATAACTTTTGAAATTCAGGCTCTGTTGAAATTGCAGTGGAAACTTGTTCTTGAGAATATCTGGTGCTTACATGAATAGACCAAATATTGCAGGAAATTGGAAAATAACAACTTTACAGGAAATTTTCCACTGTCCTCATATGTTGACACCAGCGCCAACAGCACTCCCTCTGTACTGGACCTTTCCGGCAATCAATTGGCAGGATCTGCCACCGGCTGGAACGGCTCGGATCTGACTTTCCTTGACGAACTGTGCGTTCAGTACTCTAATTTTCTAATCACCAACTTACTGAGAATTGTTCATTCAGCAGGAAAGGGTGATAGCTACATTGTACATGGCATCAAGTTTGAGATTTATTTGCTCGATTTGTGAATGGTATGACAAGTACCTCGATATATAACACTAGCATTCGTGGAACTCTCGACATCACTCAACTTAATGCGGGTGGGTTAGTTCACAGTCAATTGGTGAATGGATCTGGAGGGCTCAGGACATTGTCAATTATGAACAACAATATTACCGAAGTGATTTACACGGACGGAAGCATTGAAAATATCACGACACGGATTAGGTGAATCCATACACCCAAATGGCTGAAATGTTTCAAGATTTCATTGATTTCACACTTTGAGAAAGATTACTAATTTTGAGGTGCTTGAGGAGGAATGTGTTAGTACAGCAAAATGCCTCGGGCACTACTTCTGTAGCTTAGCAATTACACTAGAGCGAACCCCGTCGTTTTTCATTGAGGAGATCCGGAGCTGTGTCGCTTTTCATTGAAAATGATCTATTGTTACTTTGTTAGTTAGTATCCAAGTCGGCTCCACGATTTGTCCCTTGTGACTTTTTTCACTCACCCCTCTTTTTGTTGCTATTTCAAGGAATGAAAAGCGACGAGTTTAGCAGTAGTGTTAATTTGGCTCTGAAGTTTTTTCAACCAAGAACTCGCATCTACCATATCTGTTTATAATGTTATTTTTCATTTGCACAGATTGCAAGGCAATCCATATTGCCTAAAGGACGCCGATGATGGTACTAGATGTTTTTGTGAACAAAACTGCAGAAATCAAGGTAAAAGTCGAATCAAGAGTTCCTCTCAACTTACATGGCATTTAATCGCATTCTTACTATTCTTTGAACTCTTTCTCTTTGATGTGTTCTAACGAGGGCACTTTGTTTCAGGTTCTATGAACAACAAGAAGGTTATTTTAATAGCAACGGTTGCCAACACATTCTCGGTGTTCTTCATGATAGGAGTTGTTATTTCTGCGGTTCTCTACAGAGCCCAAAGATATAAACGGTATCTCCTTCTTCAGGTTCAACGAAGTGTATGAATTCTTCTGATGAATTGAATTTGTTAAGCCTCGTTTAATTGAAGATAAGGTGGCAGACGAGGTTACTTTCAAAGTGGATTAGCATACTCTAATTACATTGTACATAAAGTAAGTAGAACATGCCTAATGATGTGAACTGCAGAATTTGAAGAGTTTGATGTCAAGCCTACGATTTTTTCATTCAACGAGCTTAGAGCTGCCACACAGGACTTTCACCCAGAAATGAAGTTGGGTGAAGGCAGCTATGGAGTTGTATACAAGGTAATGAACAAGCACCAGGAATAATCTTTTGCAATGCATTTACTTCATGTTGGAAAATCTAACATGACATTGGTTAGTTGTGACTCATTATAAACACATGAATAATGATATATGAATAATGAGTTATAGATTTTGAATTTTGACTTACATCTATATAGTTAGATTTACTATTGCTACCACTTTTGTATATTAAAAAAAACATTGCAACAAATTCTTAATTGTTAAATTCTAAATATGGTAGTTAAAAAAGAGAGTCAAAGATTTAGTTTTTGGAGTTCATTTCTAGAGGCTAAATCATTGAACTAGTAAAGGCAAAATTTATGATTTGACATACTTATCAAGGATTTTTTATAGAATACTAGTACAAGTCAATTTTTGAGATCTATTGGGTTCAATAAAGCAAAAGAACCAAGGAAAATATGGATGAATGAAACATTTATTGTTTGGAGATCAATTTCCTTAATTCTATCCATCGTCTAAAAGATTCCTTTTGAGGCAACTTGAGGGTTAAAGTTGGAGGTCAAATATTACATCATCGCCTCACAAACTTGGAAGTGTATAGCATTTTTGTTCCTTTTCATGCTCTAAACTACAATCCCTTTAAGTTGACAAGTAAATTGATTTCCTTGTAGCCCCTTCTTGATAGAACTACAATAGTTGTTTTTAAGTGAAGATATGCATATGTTTACTTCTTGCAAGGTATATTTCCAAATAAAAGTATGGTAGCTGTAAAACAGTTGTTTGTCAAGAATACACAAGGGATAGCTAACTTTCTTAATGAAGTTGTCTTAATTACTAGAATGAAACATAGAAACCTTGTGAATCTAAAAGGGTGTTGCCTTAGTGAACACCAAAGGTTGTTGGTTTATGAGTATATGGATAACTATGATATCAACCAAGTTCTACTTCGTAAGGTTTTTTTCTAACTATTAGCCCAAAATTCTTTTGACCATTTTCATATAACATACATTTAACTCCTATTTTGAGTGGGTTCATGATTTTTTTTATCATTGTCGTAAGATCACTTTCCGTATTCTATTATTCTAGAAGGTTCAAGGAAATTCCCTAATTTAGATTTCAATTACAAAGGAATGGTCAAGAGCTAATAGTCCAACTACAAGTGTGCTTGGTGATTAGTTAGGAAGATACTTAGTTTGGGCTTTGATTCTTGGGATTTGAAGGACCTTATAAGATTGTTCAAAGAATGTTATGATTTTAAATCATGAGTCAGCAAGCCAAATTTGTGTTCAACAAAAAGTAAAGATTGAAATCGTTGTACTTTATCAAAGCTCACTAAGATTCCATCTCTTGTAGGAGGTGAACACAAGATGCCCTTGGATTCGGTTGTTCGTCTAAACATTTGCCTTGGAGTCGCTCATGGCTTACATTACTTACATTCCTTGGCTCATCCTAGAATCATCCTAGAATCATCCATAGAGATACAAAAGCTAGGAACATCTTGTTGGATAAGAACTTTGAATCAAAAATTGCAGATTTTAGCTTAGCCTTGCTCTTTCCAAAAGAAAAATAACATATTATGGCACTTAATGTTGTTGGAACAAGGTGAGTTGTAGTACAAGTTTTTTCCCTTAGATTTATCTTTAGCCATTACCTCCTTGTGTGTTTGTATGTTGACTTGGAAAGTAGTCACATCTATCACATACCTCACTTTTCTTTGTCCTTTAGGGATTCATTGAACTTGACTCATTAAATCGCTTAAGAATGCTTATTTGTAAGATTAATAGAAGTTGATTAATACAATTAATAGAGCTCATGATTCTGACAAATGTAGGGGTTATGTGGCACTTGAATATGCATTACTTGGGCAACTAAGTGACAAAGTTGACATCTTCAGCTTTAGTATTTTGTATTTGGAGGTTTTGAGTGTCTGGCAAAACATAGATGAGACGAGGCCACTTGAAGAAGTGTATCTCTCCAAATGGGTACTACACTACACCTTTCCTTAAACTTCATTATCTCTCTAGTGTATAATCACATACAGAGGTATAGAAAAAGCTTTCTTAGACACAAGTCTTATTGCAAGGTTTATTAAAGTAATGTTCTAGGGAACTCAAAATCTATAGCCTTGTTGTGGAAAATAAGGACCTCTAGATTTGAGTGAATGTAAAGAAAGTAAGAATCTGATTGAATAAGGATTGACCAAATTTCTTCTAGCCATTGTACATATGTATTTGGGGTTGAGATATTTAAAGTAGAAGAAGTAGAAGACAGTTTGATCGAGCAAGAATAATGGACAAGTTTCTTCTAGACATTGTATATGTATATTATGGGCTCTGGTATCCAATAAATGTATAGGAAGTAAGATATGATATATATTTTGCATATGGATTGATAAGAATTTTTCTCAAACAATGATCAAATTCATGTGAATATATGACAGGCTTGGAAACTCCATGGGGAGGGCCGATTGATGGAATTAGTGGATCCCACTTGGATCTTGGAAGATGACAAGGAGCTTGAAATGTTGTGCCTCATCAACATTGCATTGTTGTGCTCGCAACACAAGGTCGAGCAATGTCCCACCATGGCTCGAGTGGTGAATATGTTGCAAAATGATATAGAGTCAGAGGTGGTGATATTCACGTCTTTGAATTCGGGGACTTCAAAACGACAAGAATTTGACACCATGCACTTACTAGCCTTTGGAATCAACAACAATGAGCTAACCATCATGAAAGAAGAAGACGAGTCAACCTTATCTTCAATTCTCGGTCCTTAAGAAGGATTTTAGGTCGGGGGGGGGGGGAGGATGGGAGCTACAACTTAGTGAAATGCACCCTAAATGAGATCGAACAACACCTCTAGAAATCCACCTCTACAAAACATTAGCATTATATTTTTTAAATGAAATCTATATAAAGGATTTTGAAAATAAGATAATGTAATAGTGTTTCATGCCTATTTAATTCTATATATAAATAGATTTATTTAACTCTTAAAGGTCTGGTGGGGATCATATATATGGTTATGTATTTTATACTTGGAATACTAAAATATGGCTAGACATACACCATTGGATTGAAAATTCAACAACTTATATCTATCATTTGGAGGTCATTTTATCATCTAAATCTTATCATGGTCAAATATGGCACCATACATGTAGAATACGTCATGACTATTTTGCAACTTCTAAGACTTGGAGGAGGTGCAATAATTATCTAAATTGGAAGTGCAATGTCACCTATGTGTCATGGGATCTAGCTTAGCATGAATACACACTTTTGTAACTTTTGCATATGTCAATTTATGCACCTAGAATGTCAAATATACAAAAAAAAATACCATATTGCAACTCAAATTGGGCTTTTCAAACTTGTAAGGGTTAACCTCTAAAGGAAAAAATAGAATTCCAATCCACTTGTCATTTTGGGACAGGACACCAAAGGTATAAATTTGGTTGAATTTTAGATGAAATTTGGTATACAAATGCAATTTTCTATCATCTTTAGGCAACTATGCTAGTGTGTGAGTATGAAAATGCGAGCATGAGAGTTTTAAGCATATATATATATAAGTAGATATCCTACAACCATTGAAATTGCTTATAATATAAATACCTATAACATAGGTATCTATAACATAATTATACTATAATCAGTGAAGGTTCCTATAATACAGACACCTATAACATAGGTGTATAGTCTTCTAGGCTCACAGATTCATGCTCCTAGGCTCACATAATAGCAACCCTCCATCTTTAGGATTTATCATTTTTATATCATTCTCATATACACTTTAAAGATTACACCCCAAAGCATTCTAGAAAGGTTTTTGTTCAAAATTAGGGCCATGCCAGATAACTTCTAAAAATCATAGTTTGATGTAACAAAAATCTTGTATGGTTTTCCAAGATTTTTGTATACCATACATATAAAGCTCTAATTCATTTTGTTTTGATAAATGAATTGAAAGTTATGAAGAGGATAACTTTGCGGGTAGTCATAGAATCTCTTCTTAAATAGAAAGTCATTTAAAAACTCAATTTTCAATATTTATAAAAAATACAAGCTTAGGATATATAATTCTCATTATATCATCATAGCCATTGAAATTGAAAAATTTCAAATCTGCATATATTAATATAAGTTATGAACAATTTAATTAGTATTTTCCATCATATTGTACCTCCTTTTGTCTAACCCTTTAAGAACTAGGAGGTGGTCCAAATTTCCAAAATTGTGAAGATGTATTATAAATGCAACTTAGAAGAATAATTTAATATGACTCTCAAACAATAGTTGTAAAATATGATCCGTAGATTATATCCAAACAATTGGATCAAGTATTGTACTAATTAATATTTTTCAACAAAATCAAAGGCCAAAATTAAAATTCTTTCTAAATCCAATTGCAAATTGAATATTTGAGATTTTCACAAGAATTCTTTTACTCAAGTTTAAAATTTTCAATTCCAATCATAGTGATTTTTGAAGATTAAAATTTTTAATCAAGTTGTTTTAGAAGGGTTATTTTTGGAATTGAAAAAGTAACTTTTTGATACCAAACCTACCAATATCCTTTGAACCATAGAAGATTTGCAAAGCAAAGTCCTCTGAATCTATACCATACAAATGTTAAAGAACCAACACCCAAAATTGTCAAAATATGCAATTCAGCATAGTTGGAAGCACCTTTTCTATAATAAAAAAACATGCATTTTTGTAGTACTAGTAGTTGAAAATTATGAATTTTCAAAAAATAAATTAGAATTTTTGGATAAGAAATGTAATTGCTATGAATTTTCAAAGTGAAACTCTCTAGGCCACTAAAATCGTCACATAGCTTAGGCATAATAATGAAATCCAAATAATCAATAGTCACTAGAAGAAAATCTTGTTGAAGTCAACACAATCTACATGACATTTTCTATTTCGTGAAACAAAACATGTTAGATTCAACACAAATTTTGTGTTGAATCAAACTTTGATCACAAAAACAAATATGAGAAATGAAATCAACTTTCACCTCCAAAAATTTGTTTGGAGTTTGGAGCCTCCAATCAAAAGTTATAGACAAGTTTAGAGATGAGTATGTCAATGTTTTCACTACCCTTCACTGAAATTTGTCTATTACTTTTGAATAGAGGCTTCAAATCACAAACTAGTAGTTGAAAGCAAAAGTCAAGTTCATTTCCCACATTTTCTAAGTTGATCAAAGTTTGAAAAAAATTAATTAACATTGCATTAATGTGGTTTAAAGAGCTCAACCATTCATAGTTAAGTGCAATTGTGAAAACAATGAGTCCATTTTACTTAACTATGAATGGTTGAGCTCTTTATGTCCTTATTTACATAATTATCTCACATGCCGGATTGTTGTACCTCCCACCATCCAACTTGTATAAACTACTTGCTTTCTTTGTGTATTTCACACATCTAGTAGCATGCAAAGGTATGTAAGGTAGCTTGTCAAATTCAATATAAGGTAGTGACACCCACAACTGCTAGTAGAAAAAGGAGATCCTAGTTTATCTTTAGAAATATTAGTATAACTAGGACTTCACTTGAGTTGATTGTTCTAGACAAAAATAAAGAATTTTTTTGAATTTATCTCAAGTGATAGTCTTCACTTATTTAAAACATTTCACACACAAAGCTAGTATGATGAGTCAATGTATTTTTTCTCAATTATTATTACTTTCTATTATTAGAATGGTAAAATTTCAATGCACCAAAGAACATAGCTATGAAAATAGGTACATTTTGATTTTGATGATTTATATGATATTGTTAAAACTATTTTTCTCAATTTAACCTTTTCTTTGACAAAAAAGTGTCAATCCTATTGATGAGGTATGCTAATAAGCTTTAACTTCTCCATATTTGAAATAATTTTGTAGCACTTAAGTATCTCAAGGGTTTTGTTTTTTCTATTTTTGGTAATTAAGCTTGGTTGCTTCATGTATTTATAAATACATTTGTCTTTTATTTTTGACACTCATGTTCAAATTTTGAATTAAAAATTGCATTGTGAATACTAAATGTCACTAAAAAAAAGTGATGATTAGAAACAAGACTAGTGTTTAAGAGAATTGTATAATACTTTTCTCACTTGTCTAAACCAAAATATTTATTTAATTCTAAATAGATGAGATTGATCATCAAGGTAGTTAACTACATTAAAATGATTCAATTTTTTTATTTATAGGTGCATTCCTACAACAATCTTGAAACTCATCCATTTATCACTTTTGGGCCTTAATATCCTTTTAGAATTATTGTCATCAATACATTCTCCCTTGACGAATTTTCACAATGTTATGTAAATCTATGTATGATCATATGTTCTTTTGTTCTTTGATTGAATTTAATTACTTCATACTTTTTTCATTAGAGTTTGTTTGTCTTTCACTTTTCAACACTTATTTTCTTTTTGAATTAGAAACTGAGTTGAAAAATCATATTGAAGTACTAAAACGAATTCAATGATAGGTTGTTTGACAAAAGTAAAAAGAATTAAAACCACCTTTTAACTTCTCTGAACAAAGTACTACTTTAATGCCTGACACTTTCACATACCACATGACATTGCAAAACTCCACATTATAACATGCAAATAAAAACCTAACCAGTGACATTAAAGAGTGAATAAATTCACAAACAAAAAATTGCCTCTAATTAGCATGCCCTACTTTGAAGAAAACTTTTACTTTAGTTGTCAAGACTCTTTTGCTTTTTGCACTGAATATATTTATATTTATCTTATATATATATTTGCGTCGAATATATCCGGTTTGGAACATTGATATAATTCTTCTTTCGAGCTTTACTAATTGCAAAAGGGTCGGAAACAAATTGATTGAGCATCGGAATTTTGGACGCCGCAATGAAATATTCAAGATTACGTGAAATCTTGTTTTGAACTTTGAAGTAATTCTATTTTCTGTGTCTGAAAATTTGGTTAGAAGTAGCAAAAATCCGTTGATCCAGCATCGATGGAACTACGGAAGCGAATTGATCAAGCATTTGGAATTTGGACGCCACACTGCATGTCGCAGCACTGCATGGAATCTTTGTTTTGAACAGTAAATTTTTTTTTCTTTTCTGCATCTGAAAATTGGTTCCGAAGTAGCAGAAACGCATTGATCCATTATGAGTTGAACTACGGAATAGAATTGCCTGAGCATCGGAATTAGGACGCTACACTGCATTTCGTAAGATACTTGGAATTCTGCTTTGGACATTGAAGTAATTTTCTTTTTGTGTTTCGAAAAACTATTGGGAGGAGCGGAAAAGCGGTAATCACGTAGCTATTGAAAAATGAAAAAGCGTTGATAGCGTTGATAGCGATGATAGTGGTTATAGAGGTTATAGTCGTTTTAGGGTTTTAGGGTTTTTAGGGTTTAGGGTTCCCTAGTTTCAAATTTTTTGTGAGAACCCAAGTGCGCACAATGCCACGCCCGGGGAAGAGTGAGACGATGATGAAGGTTGTCGGCCGCATGACAGCCATAACCTGCAAATGTGGCGCCACGATTATTTGCCCTACGAAAACGCGAGTGTGTGTGAAGGAACATGTTGTGTATGTGAATGCCGATGAGGAACATCTCAATCAGAAGGAGGACAATGAGATCAAGGTCAAGAACGTTGATGTTGAAGAGGGAAATTCAGAAGACAAAGAGATCACAACCAACAAGTCAAGAAATCGAGTTTTGGCGACAGATGGATTATGTGTGGTTTGCATGAGCAACCCTCCCGAGGCTGTTTATGTTCCGTGTGGTCATCTGGTGGCTTGCATGGATTGTACTTCCAAGATCAATCGTTGGCTATGTCTCATATGTCGAGCTCAGATTGAGCAGATTGTCAAGGTGTACACCGTTTGAATTTGACGTACTTGATCATTCTAAGGCTTCGAAATGGAGGCTCCAATTACGATTTTCTCATTGTTGCAGGTTGATGCAGCTTCCGATTGTCCCTTCAAGTCGCCAAAAGAGGTTATGCAGCATCAGGCTCTTCTCTTGTGGGTTTTTTTAAGTAAACATCAACGGTGAGTATTCGATTTCCAGTTGATTCAGACAAATCTCTATCAACTTCAAACCATGAGAAGGAAGGAGGAAAAATCGTGCAGAATTTCTTGGCAGCCTTGGAAACACGAGTAGCAGGAAACGTCAGATGGGCACAATTGTAGAATTGCAGAGTGTTAGATAGATATAGCTATCAGGTGGAGATTGACATGACTGTACAGTAGATTGAAATCATGGTAATGAACAGTAGGAATCATCCCGTTGACACCGCACCTAAAAGTATTAAACGGAGTTAAGTGATTTACAACTTTGTACAACTATGGACAATTGAATCTCAGACCTTCCACAAGAACAATTGTCCAAGAATCATGTACGTGTGTGATTTGAAAAGCAGAATGTGATGAACGTCTAATACCCTAGAAGTGAACCTCATTCTTTCTTTAATTAATTATACAATAGAAAATTTTGAAAATATGCAAAATTTCTCAACCTTCAATGTGATAAGGGAGCCGACCCCTTACTAATCACAGACCCAATCTGGCAAAGTAGGGTGGAATAATTTCAATCAGCAGGTGATTAGCAACAATTAATGCTGGCACGGTTCTCGGGCAGTTCATGGTGCATTATAATTGGCTACAAGACTCTCAAATTCGGACCCAACCCTTCTTGGATTTTGCAACCAGTCCTTGGTCGAAAGAGGAAGGTCTGTAAGGCCAATATGGATAGAACAAAATTTTTAGCTTAAAAATTCATAGTAATTATTTTGTGAGGAAAAAAATCTGAAAAATTATGGAAATCTTATGAACTCTATTTTTGCTCATGGGAAAAATTTCCCCACTGTTTGAAACCTCCCTTGCAATATGCGTATCTGCTGAAGTGGTCAAAAAGGGGTCAGCTCCTTTATTATGAAAAATCAAAACTTTGACATTAGGACAACAAACAAAGTGCATTGTGACAATATTTTCAACATATTTTGCATGAAGCAACTTGTTTTTAACTAGCATCAAGTTAAATTTCTTAGAAATTAGAGTCAATTGTAAAGTCAATCATATTAAAATCCTTGTTCAATACTAATTCTAGAAAGCAATGTAGAGCCTCTTTCAATACTTATTCTAGTAGCATTTAAATACTACTTGAATGTTTTTAGGAATGACAACAAGGCATGTTGCATGCAATCTAATCATGTAAATTGAAGTTGGTTCCTTCCTGAATGGAGGTTTAAGTCCCACCTTTTCAAAAAGAGGGGATCAAACACAAATGAACACCTGAAGTGGTGCAAATTTCATCCACATACATATATATTTCGTTTTTACAATCAGCTTTACCATAATCAAGAAAAATACCTTGTGATGCAATTAGATAAGATTGCAATGAAGTGTAATCACCTTAGAATGTCCATGCGACAGCCTTGATAAAACCACGTGATGTAGAACTTAAAGTTCCTCTTCGGATGAAGGGGAAGTACGCAGTCAATGGCATGTCTTCACTCTTCAGTCTTCACTATCAATGCCTCTTCAGATGCCTGTGCAGACGCTGTTCATCAGAGATTTCAGAGATTTAGGATTAGAGGTTTGTCTCTTGGACTTCTTAGTACGTTGGTACATTTGCTGTTGCTTGGGCTTGCGCCAATGATAACCTGTCATCAGACATAACTATTTTCAGAGTTTCCATCATTAAGAAATTGGAGAAGTCGCTCAATTCTTAGCAACTGTTCTCTCTATTTGTATTGAGTGATTGTCCTGTTAAGATTGGAGGGATCAGTCTGGAAAGACAAGTCAAAACTAGAGATTGAAGTAAAAGCAAGTTAGTTGGCAAGTAGATACAAGTTAATTATGATCTGTTTCTGGAGCATATTAGCCTCAGGAAACACCCTCGGTTTTCAAAGGATGAAGCATTGAAAACACGAAGAAGTAGGAAATTCGTAGGTTTATACAACAATGATCGAATAATACAATCCAGTCTAATCTCTCGAATGTTGAAGAATTCAGATAGAAAGGGAACCTATGTACAGACGAAGGTGCGCCCTATCTCAACTTATGCCCCAAGCTACTCTATCGAAGACGGAAACTCTCTAACTCTAGCTAAAAATTCTCTCAAGCTGGGCCGAATGTGGGGGGATTGAATTGCATCAAATTGCATTGAACTAGCTAGATAACTTCTGTTCAAAGACTGTCATGGAAAGTGGATCAAACTATGTACAACTCTAGCTAGAGCAGCTCTCAATTGGTCTCAAGAAGTCTAAGAATTCTGCCGAAAACTGAAAATACTCTCCTCAAAGTTCAATGGTCGCGTCGAGAGAGTTGGTTCATGGAAAACGAGTTCGGATCATGTGAGGGGATGCGCGAGCAGAGAAAGCTCGACTATACTGCGGGGGATGGCAGCCTCTCCTGTGTACCTGTAATGAATCCGGCTTGAACGTCCGTCCACAAGTCCTGGCACGCAAGTGGGTTTTGGGTTTTGTTAGAAAGAAGCTTCGTTGTTGAAAATTGGAAATGGAATACGCTCGTTCTCGAAATTTCTATGCGAACGTTTTCAATCTTTGTATGTGTACTTACAGACAAGAACAATCTTTAGAAACAGTACTGAATAAAATGCAGCGTAAAACAATCGAAACGCAAGTGAAAATTTGTGTAAGAGGGAATTTTCCGTTTTCGAGAAACTATAGACATTTAGGGGAAAACTGATGCACTGTTGATTTCGTAGGGAGTAAGGCAGATGGAGCGAATGGAAGAATTAGTGATAAGGAGAGTAGGATTCTTACGAGCACTCTTGGAGGATTTGTCCGAAGTTCGGTGGTGGTAAGCAGTCGGCGACCGCCGCTTGTAAAGCTTTTTCCCAATCAACCGTCGTCAATCCAGGTGTTAGAGGTCTGCAGTCAATTGGAGAGCGAGCCAGTGAGAAACACAACTTTATAGAGCGCAATTTGGTAGTGGCCGGGAAGACGGAATGAAATCGATTTACTGTATTCTGTGCTCTGATTTCTACTTCAGGAGCAATTTCACGATCTTTCAACGTTCTTCAACCTTTTAGGCGTACTTACAGATTAAGAACAGAGTCTGTGAAAACACAATCAATTATATAAACAGAGGAAGGCAATCAGAAGCGCAATGGGAAATCGGAGTATAATGGAAAATCTGTTTTCTCATTACACTGTAATGCTGCATTGTATGAGGAAATGTGGTTTTGTTTTTGTGTACCTTTCGTCTCTTTCATGGAAATTGATGCACTTCTTGACTAGTTTCTGCGGGGAGGGAGTGGAGGAGACAGAATCTTGATCCGGTGAACAAGTGATGACACTGATGGCGCCGATGCTCCGGGCTGCGTCTCTACTCATGGACCGCCTCAGTGGAGGAGAAGCCAGCGGAATGGAGTGATTCCTGGAGCTTCTTCTCGGTGTTTGAACTGGTTTTGTGTCGTTAGTGCCTTTGTGAAAGCCAGGCGGAAGAGGCCTCGGAGATGTGACCGTCGTCCGCACCTTCGGAAGAGCGTTGCCAGTATTTATGCTCTTCAAATTAACTCTGCACAAAATGAGAAGAAGAAACACATTCACCGTGAGCGGAAGAAAAACAGAAATTAAGCAGGAAGATTAGTTTCGAATGGATGCTTCTCAGCACAAAATTAGAGGAGGAAGAAACAATGAGCGGCTGTACAGTACATTCAACTGGAATTAAGCAGAAAGATTAGTTTCGAGATGAGGTGGAAGGAAATGCGGAACAGTTTTTTATTACCTCGCTATGGCGGGTTTGGGTGTCTCGATTTCGGCTTCAGGGGGCCCGCCTTCTTGCGTATCGGTGTCTAACACAACTTGAAGCTCCGACACAATTAGTGCTGGCCGATTCAATCTCAATTCCTCTGGTTGACGGGACTCTGTTGCTGGTGTCTCTACTGCAACAATTTCTTTCTCCACCACTGACGGTCTTGGAAGAGGACTGCTCGGAGCCCGCGGTGTAGCTGGACGAAGAGAAAGCTGCTCGGAGATTTCTTCTGGAGTCGTGAATCGCTCTTCCTCTATGCACGGGGACTGAGTGCGAGACAACAAACTCGATGTGTTTTCTGGCGTCATTGCGGCTTTGCAAAGGGATGCTTCACTCGAGTTGTTAGGGATTCGCTTACCCTTGCTGCTTCCGCCAGTCCAGCGAGCCCAGAGCAATCGAATGAGCTGCGAGGTGGACTGCTCGACCTCCTTCTCTTTCAGGTCCAATGTGCTGACACTTTTTGACCGGCTATCTTTCCAAAGCGATGCATCCTCAAGGGAGCTTTCAACGACCGGAGCCTCTCCTTGCACTGTAGGATTATCGCACACATTCTCGTGTTTCTTTGAGGGAGAACTCGCATTCGTGTTGCGAGTCCGGAAGAGGCTCTTCCTGATTTCTCTCTTCCACAGTCGTTTCGCGCTACCAGGGGAGAATGGTTCTTCCGCCGGAGAATTGCACGAAGGAGGAGTCTGAAGGCCTTGTACAGTTGGCGACTTTCTCATGACAACCAGGCCGTGATTGTTTGCAGTTTTGCTGCTGACAGACATCTTCAGAGGGCGAGGCGAGATTTCGTTGTCAGAAGAAGATAAGCAGAAGTCCGACTTTTCCACGTCGATTGTTTCTTGTTCCACCGACAGAGGCGGTAGGCTCTGCGGAGTGTCAATCGAAACAACGCCTTGTTTCGCGCTATCGTCCTTCTTCAAATCCCCGACAGATGGATAGCCGACTGACATTGTCCGAGGATTTCTGTCAGCAGAATTCTGCTTTAGCTCGTTCTGGAATTTGCTCTCAGGCTCTGGCTTGTCTGCAGGAAGTGAATACATTGACTGTGAGTATGAAGGTTGATGATCAAAGTTCTCGGTCAAAGCTCAAATCCGTCAAGTCCGTACCAAACGAAGAAGGTTGCATTCACGGTACCAAAATTTCGAATTCTTACTTGCGAAGGTGTCAATGAGCTCGGAGGCTTTCAAGAGGTACTCTCCTGAGCCGCGCAGAGGATAGATGACATCGTCATCACTCAAATCGTTCCAGATAAATGTGCTCCTGTAATTTCTGCGCACAAAAGAAACAAACGGCATGAACGTTAGTCAGCATCTTTCCAGTGCGTTGGGATCTCGGCAACTCTCCAAGACACTGTGCTTTAATTTCTGAGACAATTTGCTCTCAGACACAGGAATTTCGAATGCAGAGCCTCAAATTCTCAATGCCAATGGAAGAACCAAAAGACGAACCTCTTGTAGGACCAGGAAAAGGAATGACCGATGCCTTGCCCCCTCAGAGTTGTGAGCCGCCTCTTCACATCTGCGAGGAAGAACGAGAGCATTCTCAGAATTTCACCACATTTGCATAATTTGTTCCTGTTCCTGAATATGTGCAGGGTATACACCAACCTAGAAGATGGGAATTTACCTCTCAAACGCAGGCCGTCTTGGTTCGACGGATACTGGACTGTAATCATGTGGGGATGCTCCAGTTTACCCTCCCAACTGAGCTGATACAGAACTTGCACATTCGAAAGCTCCTCCGCAAAAGCCATGATACTAGGCTTCCTCCCTTCTCTAGGTGCAATGCAGAAGCCGAGCTGCAACAGAGATGTCGTCTTCAGTCTTCACAAAGAAACTACACAGGCAAGAGGAGGTCAGACATACTCTTACTACAGAACGAAAGATCGGTCATGTGCTCAACTCCAGGGCGAATTCTCACCCAGATCATTGGCATTGGAGACAGGACTTGATAAAATAGGAACGTGCACTGGCATAAATAGCAAATTACTCGAGCAGAGATTAATTGAGCCCCACGAGACAGGTGGTAATGTCAGCAAGCAGGCAATCTAGTAAGAGCAGTACTAAATTGCACTCACACAGGAAGTCTCTTGATCAGTGTATGATCTAAGGGACTTACACCACGCGTGGGCATTCATATAATCAGTAAATGCAGGGTATGGCAATGCACTACTGCACTCTTCTGATGAAGAAGCAGAGATCATTACGTGCAAGCGGCCACATGATCAAGCGTACGGATAGCCACTCACTATCATAGCAACTGGAAACGACTGCAACAAGAAGGCTGGAGGGTGAAGCTCACTTCCTACCTTCGAATGGACTGCTCACCGCCCACCCATGCCACAACGCAAGCAGGCTGGCTGTGACCAAGAACTTGAGGACAAAGGTGCTTAGAAAGCGATAAGCCTCCTCCAACGAATTCGCTGGCCTGTGGGCATTCAAGGCAGAGACAAGACAGAAGCTATCCTCCAACTTACAAGATTTCACCGGGAAGGAATCAGCAGGGTGGCACTCTGCGCAGAGGAGAGGCAATGCAGCCGAACATGCAATCTGAAATGAACGAGGCAAGCAAAAGAGGGGGCCTTACTGCAACACCCACAGGCATGCATCAAGTGGGAGATGAGTTCACCTACTTGATCAATTGCAAGTTAGCTCTCAGAAAGACTGCAGTGCTACACTACCCAAGTGCAGCTCAGGCAACGCCTTTTAAGCTCACAGAGTGGAATCTTGCCATCATCACACACCCCTGCGGCCAAGTTATTGGGCCAGCCGTCCTTCTTTTACCAATACCCCGAATTTTCTTTTCATTCTCTCGATCTCTTTCACCTTCTGCACTTTTGGAAGGTAGGGACAAAAATCGATCTTAGGCTGTGACGACCGGCAGTAGAGTGGGGTGGTGAAAAACTGAAAAGGGCAGATTGTGCGAAAACCGAGGCAAGTACTGCGAACTGTACTTTGTCTTCATCATCAATGCGCAGCTACTGTACTATACACTGGACGTCAATGGATTTCTACGTTAACTCGAGTATACGAATTGCTGCAGCTAGCTTCATGCACCGTATTTTCAGCTGTTGCTGGGCTGCAGTGCAGCGTCTGCTGTTGCTGCTACGGATGCTCGCTTGCTAAAGTCCACAACCCAGCTAAAGTGCTGTCCTGGAATGGAAAGACCTTTTCTTGTCCTCTGGGGTTGTGGACTGGCTTCACTCAAGACTGGTCTCCACCACACAGGTCAACTTAGGTGTTCACCCCTAAAATTCTTGTGTGTTTTGAGTCCAAGAATGCAGAAAATACCCACATTTGAGTAAGGATTTTGGATAATAAAAAATTTATACAATGAAAAGCATAAATTTAGGGTCTTAATCCTACCTTTATGCAAAAATATGTCTAAATAGTTTCAAAACTTAATTGTTTTATCTTTTGTGAGACCTAAGTGCTCAAAGTAGATTTACATCCAAAGCAATTATATTAACCCCTAAATGTAATTGACTATGTTTTCACCAAAAATGCTCCAAAAATGCCATTTCTAATACAAGTACCAAATTTTAGAGAAAATACATTTTTGGACACCTGTAACTATAGGATCTTGTGGTACGCTTGGTTGAAAAGATGTAGAAGAATTTTCATAAATTTTTACTATGTAGATTGCAAGATATTAGCATTTAAATTGACAAAAAGCATTTTTTTAGCCCTGCAAAAACCTGGGTAGCTACACTTCTCAAGGTCAAATCATTATGAAAAAATGTCCAAAATGGTTGTAACTCTTTGGATTCATTCTTCAAGTCAAGTTGATTACATGCTTGAAAAATTTTACATCATTTGGAATTGTACAACATATAGGAAAAAATTAGTAAATATAAAGATGTAGAGAATGATTCAAAATACTAAATTGTTAACAATTTATTTATAGAATTAAAAAATGCCAATCCCAATGGTTGCAATGTTGTAACAAACAATCTACACCTAAATTTTTTTATTTTTTTCCAAAAAGAATAAAAATTGAGTTAAATAAAGGTCTTCAAAGTTTATTTTAGAGTGGAGATTCCATAATTATCCATAACTAATACTCTTTATAACTTTCATCTCATAAATCAAAATGGAATGATTCAAAGCTTTCCATGTATATATAAATCTAGGAAACCAATTTCAATTTTCTTTTTTTTTTAATTTTATAGAAGTTTTTTTTGTTGCCCAGGCTACCTACCGAGCAATGAAAACTACATATCATACAAT
The DNA here is from genome assembly GCA_963920665.1 of Straminergon stramineum. Lineage (NCBI taxonomy): Eukaryota > Viridiplantae > Streptophyta > Bryopsida > Hypnales > Calliergonaceae > Straminergon > Straminergon stramineum. The sequence continues at coordinate 22,837,795 of OY987269.1, read as the reverse complement.
AACTTTTTAACTATGTATTCAGAAGTTACGAAAATTGTTGGGCCTTAAAGCTACTCCTCAGACACATGTTGTGTGAAAATTTCAAAGAAAAAAAATTAAAAATTCCATTAGTAGTGAGTTGACCCAAATCACTATGTTGCCAAAAAATGCCATTTGGTTCTTTAGGGGTTCACCCCTAAAGGACCAACATGAAGACATGAAGTGTTTCTTCCAATCACCCTTCTTGTATCATGTAAGACTAAATTATGAATTTTTTATGCTCTCATAAATAGGAAAAATATATTTCAAGAAAAATCTCATTAGCTTGTTATTGTGGTGAAACCTGTTGACTTTTCAAGTAGACACTTTACTGAAATAACACATAAAGGCAAACACTCAAAGGCTTTAACATGCTGGAGAGCAATGGAGGGTAAGGGAGAGCAATGATGCTAGTATGTGAGCATAGATGTAAGTAGATACCCTATGACCATTCATTGAAGGTGTCTATAATATAAACACCTTGAATAGGTATTTATAATACAAATATCTTAGAATTATGGAAGGTATCTATAATATAGACACCTGCAACATAGGTGTGTGAATTCATAGGCTCATAGATTCATGATCCTAGGCTCATATAATAGCAACCCTCTAAGGAAGAGCTAGGAAAAATAAAAGCACACAAAGCCAGGGATTGGAGTAATGAATAAATCCATAATTATTTGAATAAGTGAATTGAAGTGTAAGGTAACTACACCTAAAATGGATCACTCCTCGTAATTGCCCCCTACTTTTGAAGGGAAATTCGACAAAGAGTGTGCCAAAAATATTGCGCATTACAAGGACAATTGTAAGGTGTAGTCAAGGGGCATTATGAAAAGTGTGAAACTCTATTTATAGCATTGTGGAGGTGGCAACCTCATAAATGATCAATTTTCAATAAACTTTTTGTTGTGTGAACTTCCTCTCTATGTCATGTTTCAATACTACTAGTGTGATTTCTCAATGGACATCAAATGCATTTTGGCTTTACCTCTATATCACTTTTAGCACCCTACACCTTGCATCTCTGAAAATTTGTAACTAATTCACAATGTGTCCAAAAATTATAGAAACACTCGCATTTTGATTCACATTCCTTCACCAACATGCAAAAATTGTTGTTCATTTTCTAGAGCACGCTGATCATGCCACAGAGCTTATTGGTGCACTTTTCAGTGTAGTTACTGTAAGTGGAATGGCAACCAGTGAGGGTAAGTTGTCTTTGTCGGGTACCAAATCAGCAATGCAACTTTAGTACAAGAGAATGTGATGAGATTGTGTCCAAGTTGATAATGTATATCCAAGTCAAACATTATGTTACTGTTTCCCCCATCAATGGAAATCGTCCATGTGTTTCAAAAAAACCCAAAAAAACAACATTATGTTACTGTACACAAGTCCTCCACTTTCATATTCCCATGTCCCAACAGGGATGTTCATTATTTACACTTCATAAATAAGTGCTTGCTCAGCAGTATGAAGTCAAATCATCCAGGACTGGAAAAGATTCAATGAACCACTTCTATGATGTGTCATGTCCCGGGCTCACATCAAGTCTGATGTCCTGTTCTTGCTAACTACATACCACAAGTATAGTTGTATCTTTAGGAAATAGTGAAAACTTGCCTAAAGTTTATGTTAAATTTTCTGGAATTTTTTCATCTTAACCCCTTCTGAACTCATTCTACTTAACCTTACAAGGGCATGAAAGCCCTTTGCGGCCGTATTGTATATTATATATTTGGTGGTATTTGAACAGGAAAACATTGACCAAATACTTTTCAGTACAAAGTAAATCAATGATCATGATAGTATGTAAATAAAAATGAATCATAACTCATCTATTAAACCACAATTGAAGAGTTATAAAGCTAAGTATGGGCCATATACAGAGACCCCAAGGGCCTTTCAAGGATTAAATTGTCACCCACAACGAGATCCATAAGAAATATACGACATACCATTTGCCAAATTAAAGTGAAAGTTTGACTGAAGATTGATTGACCCAAAAATATGTCCTTCTCAGGTTCTACCGTCCAGGGAAATTCAACAATCTTTGCATTTCCTTCTCTCAAGACCCAAGAGTACCATACCATTAGTGGTCGAATTCATGATTTTTGTGGCTGGCAAAAAACATCTTCAGCCACAGATGCATTCTAAGTGACGGGAGGGAGGGTTAGAGCTGGGAGTAGCCACTAATATAAGTTATAATTCCCTGCTGCCAGTTTTTTAAGAGTTTGCATCATCACATATCACCCAGTGAAGGTGCTGAGATAGCTGCATGGAAATCTATCCATTCCACCGTCAGGATAAAAATAATCACTAACAGTTTCCTCTAACTTCTTTTGTTCTCCATCATACCATTGCCAGGGGTGATCATTGTCCCGCGAGGAGTCTCCTGTAAGACACAAGCTTCTAGTAAACTTAATTTGTTCGTGTCCAAACAGTTGAGTTTCGAATCCAACTCAGTCCTTCATAAATGCTGGTCCATCAATATAAATGTTTTCAAAAACTTTCAAATCGTCTTTGGAATGCTTTCAAATGCTTTCATTTGAGTAAATGTAGCCAGGGTGTTTAAATGGATAAATCAAACGATGTGAGACTTGTGTGTCATACTTTTGCATATTCTATTTTAATTGTTTTGATGCTACCGAAGTGGACAGTAGCTACAGGGGACAAGTGTGGCATATTCATCTGTGGGAGTGTAGACAAGTGCAATGGAACAAAAACAAAAAAGCAAACGCAAGTTATTAGACTTGCTGCTGCTGATGAGAGACTCACAATTAAGCTTCGGTTTCAGAATCAATGGAGTTTGGTTGGTCAGTCAGGACGGCTCGGCTCTGCTCGGCTCGCTGACTTGGCACACTTGCCAAGGCTCCGTCAAGTCTGCTTCCTCTGCCTGACTGAGGGGCTGAGAAATTGCCTGATTGATTTTTTTTGCTGCATGAAATTCTAGTTGACGAACTAAGTTAAGTTAAGTTAATGGAGGGTGAGTGGTGACTGACCAGTGGTCTCTACCGTAGCTCTCGTGAATCCCAAAGCTTTACAGAGATAACTTACAATCACATGCCAATTGTTGGCACACCTCTTTTTGGTGGGTGGTGGCCTGGTGGGTGCTGTGGTGACAGAGTGACGAGGGTGTTTCAGTGACGTGAGTGATTGGGGAGCTATGGGAAGTGGATTAGAGTTAGTTAAAATAATTAGTGGCACAATTCGCGAGAGAACCAACTTTGTTTCCATGCATTTATCTGACTGACTCTGGTGAACTGGGAGTGCTTTGCATGCTTACCTCCAACTTTCCACACTGAAAAAATATCGTGGAAATCTTGGGAGCTTTTGGAAGTCAGACTCTTCATGCAATGATTTTTGATTTTTGATTTTCTCCTAGGAGCATCGCCACCAGTGGCACTCCATTTTTCACATTTATTTTTTGACACAAGTAAAGGAAACATTACTGCAAGAACAGAAGAACAAAAGAACCTAGCGGCAAGCAGCTTGGGCAGGGCAAGTGAAAGAAACAACAAGATACAAATACAAACCCGTGCGCCCCATGGTGGCTGGAAGGTGAAGCCAGACCTAGGTCCAGCAAGATTCCATCATGGTGAACCATCTACCAAAGAAAAAAAAAACATTTCACATCCACCTACCTACAAATCAAGCCCTAGACACCTCCCAACGACATGGATGATAGTGGCACTCCATTTGACAATTGCATCAAGACGTGGTGAGGCACTTGAGGCATGCACACCATTTCTGACTTCTTAAGCTTTTATGCATATATGGAATGTAGGTTCTTGAGTGGGGAAATTTTCACATGTACAAAAATAGAGTTTGGAAGGATTGGATAATTTTCCAAAATTTTATTTCGCAAAACCTAATTTTGTGAATTTTTTAGCTCAAGATTTTGTTCATCCCATATTGGTCATATAGGTCTTCCTATTTCCGACCAAGGGCTAGTTGCAATATTCAGAGGCTTGTAGCCAATCATAATGTGCCACAACTACACCAAGAATTGTGCCATAATGAATCACTACTCATTACTACATAAATGAAAAGAAAGCAACCTATATAGCGGAAAGGGGGTGAGATCCCAAATGGGTTGCCTCATATACTGTCTCATGAGATGTGGTGGTGCACTCCAGACCAACAATCCTATAATGTCTTTACGGTATTCTGCCAAGAAGCTACAACCAAGCCTAGTAGGGAGTTATTTTTGTGACACCCAATTTTGATGGAAAAAACAAGCATATAAATTTGAATGGAAAATGTAGAATGTTGCATATATTTTCTTTCATGAAGTACAAGTTGTGACATGTAGGAAAATTCAATGTATGATACCTGGCTACTTTTCTTCATTCCAGATTGCCCTAATTGTTGAGTGGCAAAATAATATGTCAAATAATGGCTATTTTTTTTGCAAGGCCAAAGAAAATTTTACTTTGAAATCCTCATAATTGCATGTGTATTTCAATAGATTTTTATACATATATTGATATTCTTTCGAGAAGAATGCAAGTCACACATGAAAATAGTAACAATTTCATTGACAAGGGAATTGAACCCTTCTTGCTACAAACAAGACTGTCCAATTATAGTAGTAATGTTCTACACAACACAATACAAACAAACCACTTTAAAAATATATGTTAGAGTAATGGGAAATATGAATAAGTCAAATAAGGCTTCCTCAAGTTAATTATGCCTACACTAGTTTCATGTCGTACAAGTGTGTAGTAGGAGCACATCCCAACCAAAATCTTTAATGTCAAGGGACTTTTGTGGACATGAGCCCCACATCATGCATATCTCATGAAAACTAAAGAAAGTTACATAGAAGGGAAGGATACTACAAAACTAGCCCAAGATCAAACATCCCCATCCCATCCAACCTTCATAGCATTCGTCCAAATCTATCACCTCTTTGTAAGGGAATTTCTCCAAAGAATAGTACTTCTACCAAACATGTGCACAACAAGGGGAAAATGCTTGCCAACTCTATTTCATTGGCAAGATTTGAGAAACTTCAAAGTAGAAAACCCCCTCCCATCTTTAATTAACCCTAAACACAAGGAAGCAACCAATCTCAAACACTTTGAAATATTGTGAGATGAGTTTCATCAAGTGTCGTGATTGTGATAGGCTTCACTAAAGTTTAATAATAGGATTGGTATGAAAGGCATATCTCTAGAGACAATAGAACATTTGCCTCCTTCATGCAAAGGCATATTTGCATTTAAAATCCTTGTATGATAGCAAAAAAAATTTAGAAATAATAAATACTACAAGAAGCTATCTTCTACTCCATCTTCATCTTGCTTCAAGTAGTGGGGATAAATGATGCCAAAAGAATAAAAAATATTTTGTTGCATGAATCTCATCTCTAGTTCAATAGAGAGTGATTAACCCCTATATGTTTTTGACTATGTTTTCACCCAAAACTCTCCAAAACTGACATTTCGAGTACAAGTACCAAATTTTAGAAAAAAAAAACATTTTTGTATGCATGTAACCATAGGATCTTGTAGTACTCTTGTTTGAAAAGATGTGGAAATTTTTTCAGAAATTCCATTGTGTAGATTGTGAGATATTAGTGTTTGATTTGACAAAAATCATTTTTTGTGCCTTGAGAAAAACAAGGTAGTTCCACTTCACAAAGTCACATAATTTGTATGAAAAAAATGTGCTACATGGTGTTTCTTCTTTGGATTCATTCTTCAAGGCACATTGGCTACATGCTTGAAAATTTTCAAATTGTTTGGAATTGTACAACATATAGGAAAAAAATTGTTCTTAGAAAAAAATAGAGAATGATTTCAAATACAAATTTGTTAAGAATTTAGTTAAGGAATTGAAAAATGCCAATTCCAATGGTTTTAATGTTTTGATAAACAATCTACATCCTACGATTTAATTTTTTTTTCAAAAATATTGTAAATTGAGAACTTAAGGAAAGGACTTCAAAGTTTATTTTAGAATAGAAAATCCATAACTACCTCCAAACCACAACTCCTCATCACTTGCATCTCATTAATCAAAATGGAATGATTGAGAGCTTTCCCTATATATAGGAGGTAACTCAGCCTATGACAGTCCAAGTGGGAGCCAACCCATCACAAGCAAAATTACAGTAGTGGTGTACATTTTAGTTTTGAAATGTATACCTCTAGAATATTTTTACCTGTGATGGGCTGACTCCCATTTGAACTGTCATAGGCTAAGTTACCTTACATCTAGAAAACCGATTTCAAATTTTTATTTCTTAAAAAAATTATTTTTAAAGATTTTTTTGAGCTACCTAAGTTGCTGGCAAAGCAATGAAAATTACATATCATACAATAAATTTTTAACCATGAAGTCAAAAGTTATGAGAATTGTCACGCCTTAAATCTACTCCTCAAGTACATGTTGTGTAAAAATTTCAAAATATTTTTTTGTTTATAGTAAGCTATCAAAAAATGTTGTTTAGGGCTTTAGGGGTTAAGCAATCTCTATGCACAAGAAGACAATAAACACACCAAAGTCAATTAGAATCTATAAAATAAATTCATTAGTTAAATATGTAATATTTGTAATGTCCACAAATGAAGTTAACAAACTGAGTTGAAGTAAGAACCTCAATTGCCAATTTCAAACGAGATCCTTTGATGAAACATGAAGTTAGATGCCAAAGGAATTGCAGAAGTACAATGTACAAGAAACACAGAAGGTCAAAACAAAAAGCTAAAGTGGGAACCTCAACCCCAAATTCCAATTTGCACGCTAAACCCAAATTAAACAATATACACGCCAACAAAAATAGTTAATTAGAAAGCTTAAGTTTAAACTTGAACTGAATGAACTTCCAAATCCCAATCTCCACCCTAAACCCAAAGTCAACAACATATACAATTTCAAACCACACAAAGAAAACAATAAACAACAATAAAATGAAAAAAAAAATGAAAAACCTGAAAAAATATGAATGAGTATATGTTTGCAAACTACTGACAAATACTAGATTATGTGCACGTGAACTCCTTTGCATTGATGAAAATCTATTCCTCTGTTTCCTTGTTGTGGCACCATGCAAAGACATGGGTGTGTTCAAATTAAATTGAACAAAAGGTGAGAAACACTAGTACGGCCCAACAATTCCCTCCACTCCAATGGTATTCCCTCTCACCTCTAGTCTATGAGATCATTGTATTGCTTGAAGTCCTCCATATTGAATGATGTCAATGCATCAATGAACATCCTTTCTAGATCATCTAGACAAACCTTAATGGATTGCATAAATGTCACAAATGAAGACATCCTAAGCTTGAGAAAGCTTTGTGAGCTTGAATGCACCGAATTTAGCAAGAGAATAAAGCAAGCCTAAGATAAGAGGACCTCAACACCAACAAGGAAGTGGAAGTTACTAGAAGCTTCACAATCGGAATTTTACCCTAGAGCAACAAACATGGCCGTGGCCATTTCAACAAGCAACATTTTGAACTTAAACATGATCCTCTATATTGGACTCTTCATAGATACCCAACATGTTTTCAAAGTTCTTTAGCATTTTGTTTCCCTTAGTTTCCATAAGATCAACAAGCTCATGTAGCTCAAAATGCCATTGTTTGTTGCAATAGAAGTATAAGTATACAAATTGAGAAAGTCTCTTTAAGCAAGAGACCAAGGGGTAGTTTAGTAGGGTTTCAACTACAAGGTTGATTTTGTAACTAATATAGCTTGCACCAAGGTTGAACAAAGCCCATTTATCAGGAATCTAGGTAGTGACCCTATTCATTAGATGTTTTTTAGGAGCTTTGGAGGGCCATTTTAGCCTTGTCTCCTACGCTGTTTCCACAGTAGTAAGGGAACGGCTAACTGCTGTCAGCCATCATAAAGACTAAAAAAAATATATATATATATATATATATAATTTTATAATTTTATAATTTATTTTTATTTTATTTTATTTTGCCTTGAAATTGCAAAAGAAGTCGAACAAAAAAAATTCAAAAAATTCAAAAAAAATAAATCTGACATGGCCACCTCTTGACCACATCAGCACGCTAAAGTAGTGCGGTTCGCCGAGTTTCCCACTGCAAGGAATTCGCAATCTTCTAAATGGCCAGATTTCATCTAATGCTTCGGGGTCTAGAATGTGTTCACACCATCAACACCAAAAGAGACCAACTTAGAAGCAATCTTATTGTGAGTTAGCCCTCCCCCATCTAATAATGCATATATGATTACATTAGTCAAGTGATCTACAATGCTACTATTAGCCATATATGAAAGATAAAACAAGTGAAGGATTCTTTCCCACAAATATATGGCATAGATTGCGTCCAACCCATGAAGTGTTTTCAATCGCTATGACTTCATTGGTGCTAATGGAGATGACTTAATTAGTAGACCAAACCACAAACTCTAGGGCGGAAAATATGCAAGCATGCAAGTGTTCACTCATCTCCAAACTTGATGTTTCAAACTAGTGTTTTTTGGAAAAGGAGTCACCTTAACCCCTAAAGGACCGGCCTTGTACTTTTGGCAACATAACTTTTTTGGGTAGGTACATGTGAGTAGAGATTTGACTCATTTAGGCTGAATTTTTTTGACAAGGTGTGGACGAGGAATATCTTCCATGCATGCTAAATTTCATTTCATTTGACTATACAAGTAAAAAGTTATGATGCAAAATGTTGTTTGTTTTTCAACTCGGGCAGCTCGGGCAGATCTGAAAAAATCACTTTTTTCAGAAATGAAAATTTGAAATTGGTTTTCTATATTTATGTATATGGGAAAAGCTTTGAATCAGTCCATTTTGATCAATGTGATGAAAGTTATGAGGAATTTCAGTTTGCAGGTAGTTAAGGAATCTATACTCTAAAATAAACTTTGAAGTCCTTTATTTAACCCCTAAAGTTCCTTGACTACTTATCACCCAAAACCCTCAAAAACTGCCATTTCTAATACAAGTACCAAAATTTTGAAAAATATCATTTTGGGACACATGTAACCGTAGGATCTTGTATTAATCTACATTGAGAAGATGTGGAAAAAATTTCAGAAATTTCCACCATGTAGATTGCAAGATATTAACATTTGAAGTGACAAAAATCCTTTTTTTGGCCCTGCGAAAAACCGGGCAGCAGCACTTCACAAAATCCTATTCGTATGAAAAAATGTCCCAAATGGTGGTGCTTCTTTAGATTCATTCTTGAAGTCAAGTTGTCTATATTCTTAAAAAATTTCAGATCATTTGGAATTGTGCAACATATAGGAAAAAAATAGTAAGTACAAAGATGTAGAGAATGATTCAAAATACTAAATTGTTAATAGTTTATTATTGGAATTGGAAAATGCCAATCCCAATGGTGGAAATGTTGTAATAAACAATCTATACCCTATGATTTTATTTTTTTCCAAAAATATTAAAAATTGAGTTAAATAAAGGACTTCAAAGTTTATTTTAGAGTAGAAAAGCCATAAGTGCCCGTAATCTAAAACATCTCATAACTTTTGACTCATTGATCAAAATGGAATGATTCAAAGCTTTCTATGTATATATCAATCTAAAAAACCAATTTCAAATTTTTGTTTTTGAAAAAAGTGATTTTTTCAGATCTGCCCGGACTGCCCGAGTTGAGAAACAAACAACATATTAGGCCATAACTTTTGACTCATATTTCCAAATGTCCTGAAATTTAGTGCATATGAAAGATATTCCTCATCCACACCTTCTATTAAATTTTGGGCCAAAAATATGGAAATTTGTAGTCACACGTACCTGCCCAAAATTTCTATGTTGTCAAAAAAGGCACCTTGGTCCTTTAGGGGTTAACTCAATTTTTCATATTTTTTGAAAAAAATAAAATCATAGGATGTAGATTTTTTTATTACAACATTACAACCATTGGGATTGTCATTTTTCAATTCCATAATTAAATTTTTGACAATTTAGTATTTTGAATTATTCTCTACTTCTTTCTACATTCTATTTTTTTCCTATATGTTGTACAATTCCAAATGATTCGAAAATTTTCAAGAACATAGCCAACTTGCCTTGAAAAAAGAATCCAAAGATGCACCACCATTTTGGACAATTTTTCATACAAATGTGACCTTTTGAAGTGCTTCTGCCCAGGTTTTTGCAGGGCAAAAAAATTGATTTTTGTCACTTCAAATGTTAATATCTTCCAATCCACACGGTGGAAATTTTTGAAATTTTTTCCACATCCTTTCAAAAAAACTTACTACAAGATCCTACGGTTACATGTGTTCAAAAATGGTTTTTTTCTTAAATTTGATACTTGTGCTAAAAATGGCAGTTTTGGAACGTTTTTGGTGAAAACATAGTCAAGGAACTTTAGGGGTTAAAGTGTCTAAACAAGTACTATTCATGTTTATAGTCACACATAGGGTGACCATAGTTAAAACTTGGAAAAGGTTGAGAATTGCACTCCCTTTCTCTTGACTTCACCCTCCAAACCAACAATGAGTTGATATGCTAAATTGTAGATTTACTTGCGGCATGCCTACAAGTTGCAAAACGTCAAATGCTTGCAGTTGTTCTTCAAGAGGGTATCACCCTCTTTGAATGAGGCATGGCTTGCCATCGTGCTTGCAAGTCCTTTTGACCTCGTGCTTCTCCAAATTGTCACCTTTCAGTACCATTACCTTATTTTTGCTAGCAATGCACTACAACTTTAGCAAGCAGCCACAACAAGATTGTCGTTGGTGTCGAACTCTCCTTCCACCAACGTAAACCTACATGCCCCGACTTCTTGCCAACTCCTCATGATGGTGTTGGGAGCAATCTTCTTTTTCTTTCGTACACTAGAATCATCTGCCTTCACAACAAATCTCTTCTTTGTCTTCCTTGTCAAAGGTTTGTAAATATCATTCACAATCGCAAGCACCAACTCAAGACACTTTGATGAAATGAATATCACCTCTGATAGAGGTTGGAATTAAGAGCGTAGGCCCAAAAGTGAGTTGGAGAGGCATGTCTCAAAGACATGTATGACCTCCTCCACGTCAGGAAGAATTTCTCATCTATGGAGTCAATTTTGTCGCCAAGGCAACGGACGCCATCACATACTTCCCCATACCATGAATGCTACAAGAAGATCCAAATTTGCTCACTCTAAAGTTGTTAGGGAGTTTTGAATCGTGGAGCCATTGCTACACCAAAAGCCTACACACCACAAAAGAAAACCCTAGAGCAACAAACAATATGCAAAAGCAATACCAACAAGCTTGAAACAATTGTGCAAATGAAAACAAACATTCCGAATTTGAAGTTAGCAAATGCATGATGACTTTGCAAACATGCAAGGATTCATTATAAGTTGTGACTCTTGTGAGCCTTCGAGCTTGCGACTCCCCAAACTCTTTGCTGATGCCCCAAAAATTCCATGTCCCCCTAACCCACTTCCAAGCTCCATTTAATTTCAACTTCCATTTCCTAGTTGAAGTGAATACAAGAGACAATCCATCTCCAAGATCTTCGCAATAGCAAGGAATGAAGGAAGGAGTGCCTCTAAATTTAGAATATAGTGCTTCTACATTCAAAACAAAGTAGGAGGGAAATCAAAAAACAAATTAGCAAATTTGAAATATCGATAAGCGATTGTTAGAAAATCACCTAATGCAAACCCAAAGTAAATGCACGAGGAGAGGAGCAATAAATGTAAGCTTGTAAAATTTCTTAAAAACTTACTAAACACTTGTTGTGAGAAGAGAAAACAACTTGCTACATAAGCGACACTACATGAATTCAAGAAGGAAAATGTCCTACAACATCAATGATCAAGATGTGGGTGCCAATGCTATAGATTGAAGTGTGGAAATTTGCTCAAATGTTCATTTTGATTGGAATTTCTGCAATATACATTTAGCACGTCCAAATTTTTTGTAGAACTGAAGGGCAAATTAGTCACTTTAGGTGTCACTACTCAAGACTTGTTGCTCCGCACCAACCACCCTTTCAATCATTGCTAAAGTTATTCCTCTTCTACCCACGTCCCTCACTAGCTTCTTTTTCTTTCATTGAGGCAATAGTCAAAGTTGACCAAATTAATGTGAGTGTAAAACTACCTACTACAAAGGGCCTCCGGCATTGCCAAGCAAATGTGGGAGTGACTAGAGGAACAATACAACTTTTATTGTGAAGAAGTGTTGGTGTAGAGTTGTTTGCTTCTAGACAAGTGCAACAAGTGTAGAATAGCATTATTGAGGTTGTTTGCAAGGCCTAGTAGTGATGTTCTAAAGGAGCAAGTCTTTGTTGGAAGTTATTTCCATCCATGACGATGAAGACTCTAGATGAAATGTCTTGCACTCATCATGCAATCTCGGGTAGAAAAACCCATAGAAAATAGTTTTTTCAACTTGATTTCAAAAAAATGCAAATGCAAACAAATGCAAAGATGAATATAAAAGTTTTTTTGGCTAAATTTTTCTCTGTGTATTTTTGAACCAATTTCCAAATGTAACATTTAGAATAAAAAAGTTATGGGATATACAAGATTTTTTCTAAAAATGTTGAAAGACAAAAATTCATCTCTAAAAATGACTAGAAAAAATTACTTTATGAAGATTAGGCACATATATTGAACTTGCCACGAGTGGGAATTTTCACTAAAATTGGGAAGGATGTTCTTGAACAAGTTTACTAAAGGATCCTATTAAAAATACCCATCAATGTTTAGGGAGAATCACCAATTAGTTCATTGTTAGGTGGTGGAATTGGGAAAGAATCTAGTTGCATTTTTTAAAAATTGGAAAAAAACAACCTAGTGAAAATATTCAAAAAAATCCTATTTGAAGTAAAAAATAGAAAAAAAAAACCCACCCAGACTTGATACTTGAAAAAACAATTCAATATGGGAATTGAAGGAAAATAGTTGGTAAAACTCAAAAGGTATCCTAAACATTATATTGTGCATCAATGTTTGGGGAGAATCACCATCTATAGGAGATGGCTCAAAAACAGTTTGGGCATTAAGAATTGCCCTTATAGAAGTGCCAAAAATAGCACTAAGGGTAGTTCATATGGAAGAAACTCTTTGTGGTGACAAATTGTGGTCCTATCAGCATGATTTTTGAGTTCTCATAAAGTGAAAGGGGTGATTAGAATGTGTGCTCTTCACTCATAAATGAGTTCTTAACTAAGATACTTTGAGCTAAATTTGAAGTGTAGTTAATGGATTGCAATAAAATCTTATGAATAGTAGGGAATGAATTGTGAAGTAATGACTCATCAACCTTTTTAGTGGGGAGTGTAGACATGTCCATGGTGTCATTTTTGACACCAAGTGGACACATTAAGGACTCACAAGAACAACCTAAGCATCATATTTATCAGTTTCTAGACTCACTTGTTCTATTGAAAGCCATGTTTTCATTGATTATTGGTGGAGCCTATGAACATAAGTAGTGACCCACACCCCTTCCACTTTGAATATTTGTTTCTAATTCATGTACAATTATAAATTTTTGATAAAAATTGCCATGGATGTGTTTATCATTTTTATTCCTACCAAAAAAATGAGAGAAATATTTCCAATTACAAATTTCTTCACAAAAGGTTGTTTTCCCTTAGATGGATACTTTCTGAGCCTTCTACCTTAGTTCAAAGTTAGCTGGTAGAATGGGGTAAAGAAACCCAATTGCAATTTGGAAACATTAGAAAAAAAATGAGTGGAAAAATCCACAAAATTCCTACTTAGAGTTTTAAGAAAATAGAGAAAAATAAAACCCATGCTCGGTAGTTACATGGAAAATGAGTTCAATATGGGCCTTAACCCCTCACCGCCCAAGGGAACCAAAAGTGTCCTTAGGTCAAATTCAAAGTGTTGTTACTTATGCATCAAATGCCCAAATTCAATAAAAACTTGTTGGAAAATTTACACTTTGTCTTCTAGTTTGTGTGGTAAAATTTTCAAATCAATCCAAGATTTGCTGAATTTTTGGAAGCCAATTGAAGTTCACAAGTTCAATTTGAGTTTACCAAGTTGCATTTGGTGGCTGCAACTTTGGGGGCTTGTATCTCCTTCATCAAAAGTTGGTTTTCAATAAAAATTTGTTGGGTTATGTTCCCTTTGAAGTCTAGTTATTGTTTTAGAATTTTTATGTCAATCCAAGTTGTTTTGAATGTTTGGGAGCAATTCGAAGTTCAAAATCCTAATATTTGTGGATTACAATGAACTTCAGCGGCTTGTTTCTTCTTCATACAATGTTCATTTCCAATTTAAAAAAATTGTAAAAGTTGCGCATATTAGTCTAGTTTGTGTGTATAAAATTTCATATCAATACAAGAAGTTATGAGTGATTGAGAAGCATTTTAGTAGAAGGAGGTTCAGTTTCTGATGTATTTTTTGCAACTTTTCTTGTTATTTTTTGACATTTCAAAGCTATTTTACATACACAATGAGTCAATTGAATGATATTTTTTTTCATCAATGTGTTTGTATGCTAATTTTGAATCACTTTAAGGTTAAAGTTTCTTCATTTGAGAAGATTTAGAAACCGTATTTGGCCTCCAAATGTATTTTTAAGAAAAATTTAGCATCCTTTTTTTTCATCCCTAAAACATTATAATCTTGCAATCTATGCGGTCAAATGACACCAAATTTGATGCATGTCATCTACAACAAGTGCACTACCAAAGTGTTTGGTCGAAATCTCTATAACTTGGTGAAAATAATATCTACAACACTTCAAAAGAAATGTTGGTTTTGAACCTGTTCAGGCCTTGGGCAGTGAGGGGTAACCAGAAAACACAGTAGCTGGTAAAAAAAAAAGACTTGGATCCCAAAATATCCCTGACCGCTGTGGGAGTGCAGGCTGTGTCGGCTGCTGCCTAAGCATGGCATGCTTGCACTCCCACGACCTGTTAACTTATCCACATTGCTATTTAAGTTCGTTGAATCCTATGATGATGGGTTTAGTATGTACATAACAACCTCTCTTCCATCTAAGCTTATCTAATAATGCTTAACAACCTTTAGTCTTCTATTCTCCCAGAGCCCAGAGCCCCAGCCAGCAAGTACGTACAGTACAACAACGCCCAGAGTCCCAGTCTCCCACACCATTCAGCTTTTATGAGTTGTTTCTTCTTCAGTGCAGGCGTGAGCATGCTCTTGGGATTCGTGAGCAGTGACGCAGGAATTGTGAAGAGAAAGAGAAGGAGAAGGTGAAGCTGTCTGTCAAGGTATTGGCTACCTTAATAAGACTTACTGTGGGTTGTGTACTTCCCTTCAAATTAGGCCATCCCTGCAGGCTCAGAGATCTGGCCGTCACAGGCGCTCTCAGGCAAAGGCAAGGCAAAGGCACGGTTAAGCTTCGGCAGCAGCAGCAGCAGCGTCTGCGAGATCAGGGACCTGAAGAAGAGATTTCCTGACCCTGCTTGATCACCCGTTCTGTCTGAGCGAGACGGAGCATTCGCTGAACTATAATTAATGATTGTTTCCCACAGGTGCAAGTGGGTACATGTGTTAAATAGAAGGAGAAAAAAATTAATTAAATTCATTCATGTGGGAACCATGAAAATTTCTTTTACCAGGGAGAGCCAGTTCGAGGAGGACATGCAGCATGGAACTTAGAGGGAAATAGTTATTTGTTTATTTGAGAGACTTGATACTTAGGGCACTGTGTGAACGAGGGAGGGAGGGGGGCATTTTGACCTTCAAATTTACCAATGAAACCATTCCAACAAATTTTAGTCAATTTTAGTAATAATTTTCTTGTAATCAAATTTTGAAGGAATTTTTTTAAAAATTTCAAAATTATAAAAAAAATATTGGGGATAGCATTGGTGAATCTAACCCTTAAAGGACGGATTGGTAACCGTGGAAATCATGGCTTTTGGAACAGTGTGACATCATCTACTTTAAAAAAATAAAAAATACACATTGGAGGTCGAAGTACTGTAGAAGATCTTCCCTTTCCACACAGAATTCGAAGAATGAATAGTTGCAATTCTGTCCTAAATAGAGAGATTCTTTGTCATCCATCGGCCACAAAATGTTTGTGTCGACATTTATGGGCTAATCATATATATGGAATCTAAAACTCTCAATCTACAACTTATATTTGAATGTAAATTCATATATATCCCCTAAAGAACAATTGTTCGTTGAACAGACAATTGAAAATCCGGGTAGGTTCCTATGAAGTCAATTTTGGTCGGATGTTCTTCAAATTTTGACTCAAGGTGTAAAAATGTACCCCCTTAGTGGGAAATGGATTTTTTTCCCAATTGGGTGCCCAGATCAAAAGTTATGCTGCCCTGAACTTTTCGGGCAGCTCGGGCAGCTTCGGGCAGCATGTTCAAAACTCCTCTTCTACTTGTGAAATTTGGCAGGTATGTTAAGTACATGATACAAGATGCAAATGTCCAAAAAAATAACCATGTGCAGTGTAAAAATCTTACTTTAGAGGGAGTTAAAGGCTATTGACCTTGTCGGGCAAGGTCAAAAAAAAATTCTTCTAACTTCAAACATTATAATCTTTCAATCCATGCAGTCAAAGTTTCTGAAATTTTTCCCACACATTCCCATGGTTGTCTAGTACAAATTTTATGGTTGAATTTTGGAAAAAAACTCTTTTTTTTCATTTTTTTCTGACTGCCCTATAAAGTGGCAGGTTTTCACAATTTCTGCCTGAAATATGCCTCCGGGTTTTAGGGGATATATTTCCAAACAGTAACACTTTATAATGATTTTTTTTCAAGTCATCAATTCTAGAGAAGACTTTGTACACTTAGGGGTTAAATTAGTCACAATCTATTGAGGTGACTATGACCGTAAGTTTTAATTCTTGAAATTGTGCCCCTATAAGGTAAAACAACCCGTTGCATTTATAATGAGAAGTTTGCCCTCGTACCATTGCTGAAATTGTTGAATTTTTTTCCACACAAAGACAATAGTGAGAAACAGCAAGAGCAATTGAAATTATTAATTTTTTTGACAAAGTATGAATTTTTTTTTTTAAGTGTTATATCCAAAAGAGTCTCTAGACTACCCACCCACCCACCCACCCCAAAAAAAAAAGAAAAAAAAAAGATACCCATACTACTCATTCTACTCACCTTATTCACCTTAAGCAATCACAGTGTTTTCTAATGTATGTGGAAGGCCTAAAAAAGTCACTTCTAACAATTAACTTGCACTAAAAAGATAGAAGTTCCTAATGAGGTCATTAATCACTCCATTTTTGTCACCTAAGATATTGATTGTAGCCTAAATCTCATTTGTTGAAAAATAATTATAATGGGGTCATTCCCTAAATATTTGTCATGGGTCTTTCGACATTAATGGGATGTTCTACCTAAACTAGAAATCACAATTGACCACTCATCCTGGAAAATCAAGGGTTGGAACATTGGACATATAATATGAACCAACTCAATCAAGGGCTCTTGGTGGTGAAGGTTGACCAACATTTTTTTTTCCAAAAAATAAGTTCTGGTATATACTAAAACTAAAACTATTTTGCAATATCCTTTTTTCCCTAAAAAAATTGTTTTTTGGAAAAAGAATTCTCCCCCCAAATTGGCATCTATTTTTAGAAATGTTTTTTTTTCAATCTTAACAACCACATATGGTTTTGAATTTTTTGAATTATTGAAAGGGAATAGAATCTATTCTGATAGTTTTGAAAGTTATGGATCAAGAAAAATTAGCATTAATGATGTAATGTGCTCACAATAGTGTAATTGAGGATTAGATTTGGCAATGAGATGTTGAAATAGAATTTCCACGTTAACTTTTAAAAGGTTTGTGTCTCTTTGCACCAATCACAAGATGACATGTGGCACTTTTTTTTCAAAATTGACTTAATTTATGTAGAATTTGCCCCTCATGTAAGGTATCTCAAATCTAATTTGAAGTGTGAATTTCTATGAATAACATGATATTGACAATTGTAGAAAACTAAGTCATATTTATATTTGGAAATTTTACCATTTTCTAGTGTAATAAAAAATATTTGAATTTACAAATGAATGAGAATCACAAAAATAAATATAGCAAACTTTGTTTAATGAGGCTTGGACAAAATCAGTTAAGATTCTCTTCGAGGTCAAAATAGCTTGGAATCAAGAAGTTAAAGAATAAAAATGGAAGTGTATAATGTAAGTTATTTGGAGAATTCAAAAAAATATCCATGTAACTTGAAATATTTTTATCATATTCATATCAAGGCCATGCATATACCATAAAGAACTCCACTCAAAATTTGAATTTTTACTTGATCAAATTGGATAAGATTCTTACATAATTTGAAAACATTCCAATTAACTTTAGTAATTACCTCGTGGGTAGAGGTTCTTCATTTTGAAGGTTTTAACCCTTGAAGGGTCTGAAAGCCCTTTGTGGTTGTATAGTATATTATATATTTGTTGGTATTTGATCAAAAAAATATTGACCACATATTTTTCAATACAAAGTAAATGAATGATTGTGATAGTATATAAATAACAATGTATAACAATTTATGTTTTACACCACAATTAAGGAGTTATAAGGCTAAATATGAGTCGTATAGAGGACCCTTAAGACCTTTCAGGGTTAACCTAAAAAAGAACAATGCCAAAAATGCATGCATCCTTCAATCTAATGACTTTACTCAAAAAATGAAACACAACAAACCAAGTCTATTTTGCACTTTAAATTTGAACACCTTGTCAATGCAAGGTGTTTTTTTTATTGCACTTCCATCCCCTTCTTCAAAACGAAATTTGTCATACGAGTACTCATTATGATAGTGCACAACTGCACGTGATTCTGAAGAGCCTCAAGTTTGCAATTTGACTAGATTTGAATGTAGGAAGAGTCAAATGTGGCCTTTGCTGCCGGAAAGATAAAAATTTCTTGACTTCAAACACCAATAACTCACAATCCACAAAGCCAAATGTGCTGAAATTTCTAGGTGAGAGTTTAGACCTACTGTCCTACAATATTCAATGGCTGGATTTTCCAAAAATAGTAAATTTCCCTTCCGATTTTTTTAATGCAAGCTAAAATGGCAGTTTGGGTAACTTTGGGAGAAATCAAGGTTCAAGAATTTTAGGAGTTAACCTTCAACAATGATCAATTCCAATGGAAGCTGCTTCTCATGCAATGGCGCATTTAATCAACTCACCTCCATGACCATTGTGGCTTTTACCTCATGCTTTGTTTGAGTTTGTCGTTCCATTGCATGTTTATTCTATACCATCAAGGGCTCTTGAGCCGGAAATGAGACCCGGAAATTTTCAATCTTCAAAGTGTATCACTAGTAGCATGGAGAGCAAAATACTGCATTGATGTTGTGTGTTGTTCGTAAAATTTATTTATTCAAATGTGCCCTATACTCTCATGATTAGGCTTACTAAAAGATTTCTTCACCAGTGGCAATTAAATACAACACAAATTTTTTTTATAAATAAATGGTGTCTAAAAATAACTCTTCAACTCTCAAAGGTCTAATATTTTATTCACTTTTTTTTATATAGAAATAATGCTATTATAGGTGAAGGGCCACACAAATTATTTAAACCAGTAGTCGTGTGCCTTGATTTTAAAGCTTTAGTCATGTGACATCATAGTCATGTGAATCATAGTTTGATTCCATGCCCATCTTGTGGCTTCATTTCATGGACTAGGTAGTATGACCTCAAAATTCCATGGTTAAATTATATCTACTTGTCTATTTGTACCTAGTGCACCTTACATTTGTCAATATAAAAATACATATCAACATATATTACTAAACTAGTTCCGACCTAAAGGTTGCCACTGAAATTATCAAAAGAAAATCTTAAATAAAATCATATATTCAAATTTTCACATTTCAAACAATGAAAATTTTCAATTGGACATCGTTGATAGTTATATAAAGAGCATGAGAATCCTAGTATTGAAAGAACACTATCCCTATTATTTGTGCAAAAGATTTCCAAGGAATCAGTTATTTTTTATAGCCTTTCTAGTTTTGAGATAAACCTTCATGCATCTTATACAATGCAACCATGACCATTGGTTTTTTTTGTCTTTAAGGTGCCACCTTTTGTTGGTGTTTAAGCTAGGCTTATAAAAATAAAAATAAAATCTATAATTATAGTAGTTGTATAGCATTAAATCAATCATTTGGAATTTTTTTCAAAACTTCAAATTAGAGTCAAAACTATCCAAATTTGGTAACAAATTTCTTTTTAATGGTATAACTCAAATTCAAAATAGACCATTTTCATGGCTAAACTTGAGATTGATTGCAAGAAGTTAGAAATTACTATAAAAAATTATAACATGACATAAATGGTAGATATATAAATAGTATCTCGATGAAGAAATTTCCAACATCATGTGCTACAAAATCATTCAAACAACTCCCAAGGAATTGGAAGAACTAAGGTTGTCTTTCATACATTATACATATATGAAATCAATTGTAAGTTGTACATATTTTAGTTGTATGAAATAGGATTCATCCTAAAAGTTCAATGATGCTATTGTATGAGTATAGAGATGTGAACCTACGATCTTTGATCCTACTTGTAGGTATGTATCTACAATCATTTGAAGGTTTTTATATAATATGTGTACACTATAACATGAAAAGAATCAATAATATAGGTACCTATACCCGTAGAAGGTGTCTGTAATATAGACTCCTAGGCTTATGGGCTCATAAATTCTATGCTCACATACTAGCACTCTCACCTAAAAGTACCATAGAATAGTTCAAATTTTCCAAAATGAAAAATTATTTATTATAAATTGTAACTTAAAATATCAATTTAAGGATGTCTAATAAATAAAATTGTAAAATATGACACATAGATTATAAGATTTTAGTTGGATTTACCTTTGAAAGTAACCAACCAATATTTATCAATAATACTAAAAACAAAAATATAAAGTTCCTTCTAAATTGATCGTGGAATAGATATTAGTAATTTTTGCAAGAGATTTTTGTAATGTGTTTGAATTTAAAAATTCATCTTTTAAAATTTAAAATATTGATACATATTTTGCAAATTCGTTTTTGAAAGCATAGTTTATAATCTAAAACTAGTCAAGTCATCAAATCTCTTTACAAACTATTTTTACTAGGAAACCTCAATCTACACACCCAACTAGCCTTGCAAATAAAAAACTTTGGGTTGGTATGGAAAATAGAAATTGGAAATATTATCAATTAGAAGTGCATCAAAAATCACTTAAAATAGATAACTAAATATCCCAATTTTTTTTTTTGACACAAATAATAATATCCCAATTTTGATTGCGGAATTTGAAGAGCCAAAATAGATTCCATTAAAAGCAATCTAAAAGACAAAAATTATAGAGGCCTCAGCAATTCATGCTTTAAAAAATGAAATCATACAAATGGCCCCACAATAGCAAAGGAAATTAAATTCTTTGCTTGATGGCACTTTGATTAATTATAAAAATATTTGCAAAATTTGTTCAATTCATATATATTTTAATTTGGTATTAGGTATTACCAATGCTTTTATCTTACAAATCCTTCACATTTCTTGCATTAGTCTTCAATTTATAATTTCAAAGCATATATATAATGCAATGAAGTGCTTTAGAATATTATATCTTGATTTTCTTTAGAAAATATCCTGGGTATACAACTCCCACCTTATATGGCCCTGATTATAATCACTAATAATGCATTTTAGTCCAATCTCAAGGGATTTCATTTGTTTTAATGTAGAAAACTCTTGTACCCCTCTTAACAAGGAATCCAAAAATGGAATTATATACATGAAATGAATATTCTTTCAAGACAATAATAGCATTAAAAAACTAATTATATGAGTTTTTTTAATACAAGTATTGTGGGACAAGCTACCCAACTTTGGGGACTTTTTTTATTAAAAGTTTAAGATTTTATTATTATAAATAAAACACTATGAATGAATTTTAATTTTAATTGGAGGAACTTCTTGTATAGATTTTGAAATTTATGCATAAGTGTTTAAATTCTTCATATATATTGTGAATCTTTTCTAATAATTGTGTATGTAATCCAACATTTTCTATCTTCAATTTTTTTTAATTTAGTCTTCACCTAAGTTTTTGGTCTTTTTAATTTGATATATAATTTTTTACCAAAGCCGTTTTCTGAGCCGTTTTAATGCCAACGACCCCTACATATAATACAAGAGTTGCGTACCCAGGGAAAATATATACTTTGGGAGCATAAAATAATTATAAGACATCATTGCAAATAGTCATATCACCTACTCAATGCAAGATTGCAAAAAATTCTCCTTGCTAGTCACTCATTACAATTATTCCAATAAAGAAAGTTTGTCCACCACTTATTCTTTATGTCTATTGTAAGCTTTCTTGGATGGAAAATAGAACATTGTTGTAGCAATCACATTCCTCTCTTGTGCTCAATCTATTCATTATTGGACAAGGTTGTCTTCAATACATGCATACTACATAGATGTACTTTAGGTGTGCAAAAGTTTGTGATTGGCCATGAAATTTTCAAGGCCTAAACAACTCCAAAATAGGGTCCTTTTTTGGAGAATGGGAGGCACCTTTCCAAAAGCAAGGTTACTAGTTTCAATTTCTGCAAGGATTTGGATCATGAACTCCACGCTTGTTTTCTGAAGTGTTTTTTTGTGGGTCCAATTAGGTCAAGTGACTTGCATCAATTGCCTTTGAAAGGTGAAAAACATGCCTTCTAAGTTATGTACTTCAAGTGCTGGAGTTTTCCATGTAAAAGTAGTCCGTGATGTAACCTGGGTACAGTGGGTGTGCATTGTGTGTTGGAAAAAGCTCAACTCTGAACTTGATTTTCTTACTACGCGTGGAATGTGTGTGTGGCAACAGAAAAAGAATGAAGTATTCTTGTAACTGACCTACAATACCCAGCTCTCATTCTATCTACATTTGAGGAGTTAGAAATGTAGGTGGGTACTAACAGCATGTGCAGCCTAGTCTACCGTAGTCTCGTGAACCTCAAACTTTGGATACTGAAATTCATGCTAGTCTCATGGAAAATCTAGTAGTGGAAGTCCTCAGAAACAATGGAACTAAGGTACATAGACAAGCTTATTATCATGCAAACTAGCAATCTGAATATCCTGGGGCCAACTCCAAGTGGGCTGCATGTTTAATTTTCAGAAATGTGCTTTTGTTCCACAAATCAAACCCAAGTGGAATTATGATTTTCTGATTAAAATTGTCATTTTCGTGAATTTCTAAAGTGGTTTGCCCTAAAATTACAAAACCATTCATAGAGTGAAGTCATGAATATCTTCTAAATAACACATAACCATTCTTCTATGTATCTTATGGTACTTAAGTAATCACCATTGAAGGATTAATAGGTTACTTAATGCAATGATTTTGTTAGAAAATGAGTAGATTGGGATGATTTTTTGGACATAATTGGGGCCAAAAGTAGGATGATGGGATTAGAAAGTAAATGGAAATGGGTTGGTCTACCTAATTACTCAAGAGAAGATCCTTGTGTGGTTGAACTATCAATCATGTAGTTGTTTCTTTGGTCTACTTATGACAACTTAGACCATGTTTTGTTTAGTACAAGGTGTGATTTGTTTCTTGATCCTTACATTTGAAGTAACAATTTCACTAGTAGAAAACATGCCCTTGTAGACTAAACTTTAAGACCCACACTTGGTCTAACTTGTCATTTAAAAAACTCCCTTAACAATGCTTACATTCAAAATATGGATCATAATGTAAAGTTGAAAGTTCAGTTTTTAAGTTACCATAACTTTCTCATGCAAATTATTCAAACAATTCATATGAAATGATATTTCTCAACTTTCATCTCAATTTTATAATTTTAGAAAATCCAAAATTTGAAGAGGTAAGTGCATTTGTAATCTTTATATGTCAAAACTCATGATGTTGTTGATGTTGTTGTTGTCTCTAATTGCTAGTTTGCATGTAATGTAGAAAATTTAATCCTTAAAGGACGAATTGGTGACCATGGAAATCAACCCCTTTGGAACCATGAGACATCATGGCTACTTTTAAAAAATAAAAAATACTCATTGGAAGTCAAAGTATTGTCCAAGATCTATCTTTCCGCACAAAATTCCAAGGATGAATAGTCATTAGAAGGGATTTAAAGGCATGAAGAGGCCACGAGTTATTTTAAGTTCCCAAGGTTTGAGAACTCACCACATCACTAATATGACATGGCACAAACCATGCCACATCAAAAAATAATATTAATTTCTTTTTTAAATTCAGTTTTAAATTTATTAATATTTTATTTAAAAAAAAATTTAACATACTTTTTCTTTTCCAAAAATTCAAAAATTCAACCCGTTATGAACTGGTTCCCAATTTCTGGCAGCACAAGGAACAATGCAAGGAATAGCCCTGAAACGGGCTCTTGAAGCCCTCAATTCTCCTCTAATGTGCAGTTCTGCTGTACATACAGAGATTCTTTGTCATCCAGCAGACACTAAATGTCTGTGTCAACGTTTATGGGTTAAACTAGTTGGGTGATTTGCTTGAATCCCTTTACCCAAAAAAACCATCCATTTTTTTAATAGAAATTTGTAAAAAATGATATTTTTCCCACTTACTGTAACTTCTAACTTCTCGATCCTGTCCTGTGTCATTTGGGGGTAAGGTACATTAATCCATATTCAACTAGCTGTACCGGAATGGATAACTCTCAAGACAACTGGCACTCCCCTCCAAGGAGATTTGGGATGATGAGGTGGTGGAGTGGCGACAACAGGCTGGTGGTGGTGGCTGCTGGAGCAGTAGAATTAACTTCAGTAAAATGACGGAATCTCAGAAACTTGGGAGGAAGGTGCTACAAACAACGGACGACGACGACGGACCGTCCACAGTTCAAATCTGCCTGCTCTGGGGCAGCAGCAGCAGCAGGCTGTAAGTTATATTCAGACATGTCTGTTGTGCAACACCGCCCCATGAGCGGAGCCTTGAGTGACGGGCATGGAAGTAACTTAGGATTGTCCACATCCATTTGGTGGGGAATTGACACTCTCTGCTAAACCCTTGCCTTGGGGAATTATAAGTGAGGCTGTCAGAACTCTACATTGGCACTGGAAAATGCATTACAGCAAGGTTGGCCATTTCTACTAAGGTAAGCAGGGAGGAGGTCCTTGAAGTGCTCAGGCTCTACAAGTGATCATGAAGTGCCCAATCTCTAACAAGCGTCCAAAAAGCGTTTGGGTTCTACAAGCATTCTTAAAGCGCTCGGGCTCTACAAGTGTCCATAAAGTGTTTGGGTTTTATAAGCATTCATAAAGTGCTCGGCTCTACAAGCGTCCAAAGAATGCTTGGGTTCTACAAGTGTCCATAAAGTGCTCGGCTCTACAAGTGTCCAAAAAGTGCTTGGGCTCTACAAGTGTCCATAAAGAGTTCAAGCTCTAAAAGTATCCATTAAATGGTCAAGCTCTAAGAGCATCCATAAAGTACTTGGGCTCTATAAGCATCCTTATAGTGCTCAAGGCTCTAAAAGCATCTATAACGTGTTTGGGTTCTAAAAACGACCTCTCATCCAAAGATACATTTTGCTTTCACATTGCACTAGTAATGTACAAATAATGTACATTTCAAGAGGTGGATGCTTTGGGTGACTATTGCATTTCAACTTCAAAAATTCTTGCCTTTTTGCAATGGATTCCCATTGCATTTGTGTCAAAAAAATAAAAATAAACAAAGAAATTAATGACTAATTCCACAAAGCTCCAAAAAATATGAAACAAATTAGGTTAGATGTCAATTCCATCTATTGTCTTTCAAGAAAAAATTACTAAAAAAACATTTCAAGAAGTCTTACCTCCCCAAATTAATTTTCAACTACTAAATAGGGGACTTTATAGATCTCCTACTTTAGTTGCTAATGAAAATATGACATGCAAAGACCAAGGAAATTATCCACAAGTGATTGACCAATTTATAATAGTTGTGGCAATGACTAAGTTTTGAACAACTCATTTCTCAAAAGTAATATAAATTTGTTTGGAACAAATATTTGGTGACTTATTCTTCCTTTTACAAATGGATTAAATTTCTAAATTGTTACAAAATCCTCAGAGAGTATTGTTCTATTTCGAATGAATGTACACATCTTTGGATGAAAAAATAAAATATTATCCTCATTTAGTGTTTTTTTCACCCATGTTTGTGGTTGTAAAGAACTTTGTGACTCAAGTGAATATTTCTTTCGAGTTGTAGATCTTCTTATGGTCATTTTGTCATTTCCCTAGTCTATACAAACTATTCTATGTTTCAATTAGACAATGAGCTTCTCTTCCCTTTCATTCTTGGGGCTTCTTTGCACAAATTTGTCAACTTTTTTTTCTCAAACCATTAGTACATATGAGTATTATAACTAGAAAAAACAAACCAGGTTTTACTATGTATTATGGGATTTGATTTTGACTTTTGGAGTGGATTCCAAACTTTTCTTTGTAACATTCAACAAAAGTTTGTAGGAAGATGAAGTGTATTGGTACAAAGTAGATTTTAGGTGGAAAAAAGTGTCCATGATCGATGTCAAACAATGGATTCGAGGCCATAGTATTTGCCCTCCTACACTTGGCCTCAACCATCAACATCATCATGGAAGAAAGAAGCCAAACCTACAACAACTTAATGCTAGGCCAACCCATGCAGTATGGAAGGACTCAATACAAACTTGTCTTTGAAAGAGGAGGATTGTCACCTTTGCAAATTTGAAGTTGAAGCAAAGTAGCTTGTGAGACTTTGATACCACAAGAAATGAATTGAGAGATCTAGATCATCTTGAGGGGATGCAATTGGTACCCTCGGAACAAACAAACCCATCTCCTTCTACAAAGAGGAGGAGGCAAATGACCAAGGCAACTCGAAAAACTTCCCAAACATTGGTTAGAGGTCAAAGATGACCCATCTCCTTCTTCAAAGAGGAGCAGGCAAATTACTCGGGCAGCTCCAAAAACTTCCCCAATGATGGATGGAGGTCAAAAGTGACTTTGTGTGTGCATTTTTTTATTTTTTATTTTTTTTTTGACACCGTGTTTTTTTGTTTGAGATGGGGCCTTGAGTGAGGAGGAGTCCCCCAAAGTCAAGTACTGAACAGTTAGATGTCAGACTTGACTTGAAGTTTCTGACTGAATCCCAAGAGATTATGGTACAGTCCTTTGACCATTGTCGTATCCCCACTTGGGGAGCTTGCAGAATGCAGACTACTGATGGATGGGACGGATGCCTGCCTGCTCTGGTGACGGAGAGGAGTACGCAGGGAATTGCAGTAGTATGTTTAATCATAATTCAACCACAACTCATATCAACTCAAGGCACCCAACTACAGTACAGAATGTGACTCAGGGTAGTAGTATAATATAATGGAGAAAAAGAAATAAATACAAATTTAGAAGCACTCATTTTATCACTCATATTTTTTTATCAATGTCAGTGCAAATGATTTCAAGCTGCCATGCCAAATAAGTTGGGTGCTAGGGCCTCATGACCTAACGTAGTGACATAGTGACACGTCCTTCATTTCTGAAATGGGAAATGACCCCGACCCCCCACCCCATACCCCACGACGACCACCACCATCTAGTTTGATTGTCCCAGCTGTTGATGATCACAGAGAGTCAACAGGGGAGCTTCCAGGGGGTCGGCGCAGGGGGTTTAGATCCAGCCAAAAAAATAATTCAGAACCAATGAATAAAAATTCTATGGGAATATTGGACTGTATGTTCTCCTTTGTTGATGCATGAAATTGCTAAATCTGCTACCAACATTTGGGGATATTGGTGCTCCAGGATGAATGTACACACTTTTGGATGAGTTAATGAATTTTCATCCTTTGAGGGCATCCATATTCATAGGTGTAAAATAACTTAGTCACTCCCCAAAACCAAACTGAACTGAAATGAAATAAAAAAAAACCCACTATTGGAGCAATAGAGAATTGGTTCCATGCTAGCTAGTTCATATTTCAAAACCTTTCGCTCCATTTTAAACATTCAATTTATTTTTTGATACAATACAGAGATGATTTCTCACTTTACTCCCTTTGCCATAGTGAAGAATTTTTAGCAAATGAATGAAGTAACTTACTCCCTACATTCCAAGGATGAAGGCTTCTATTCTTGAATTCAAAAGTTTCCAGCTCATTAATGTTATGGGGGCGGTCATACAACTGAACATACTGTCCGAACTACAGCCATAGTAACTTTGGATTGCAATCAAAAGAGAGAGAGAGAGTAACTTATGTATTTGCTAAAGAGACTGGTGGACACCTCGTAAATTTTGTCATACCTTACCTTACCTTACCTTTCCTTACCTTACCCAACATCACAGCTCACAGCCCTGATCTCCATGTATGCACTTCACCAACTATTTAATTGGTACAGGCAATATCCAACCGACTTGCATTGTGTTTCTTCAGAGCATTGTTGTGTGTAAGTTCTAAGCTTACAAGTTATTGAAGTTCTGTGGTGTACTTTTATATTTGGAGTCACCTTGTGCACAGCACAGCGAAGCACCCCTTTCCCAATCATGGAATCATGAAATCAATCCTCAGAAGTTGCGTTGTTGTTGTCGTCGTGTGTTGTTGGCCAGGTGGACGGCCGACGACGCGTACCAATGACTCGCCTTCAGTTGCCTCATGGCGGTTCATTCAAGACATGAATCCTGGGTTGCAGATTGATCCAGCGAAGCGGAGCGGCTTTTCCAACCCATATATAGCCTCCCAAGCTAGTAATAAGTATTTGGAAAACAAAGCCAATATACGCAACAGCAGGGGCAAATCTTCATACAGGTATCCAATTCATGACACTCCGGCCTTGGAATTGATGTTTCTCCGCAGGCCTCCTCCCAACTGGTGTTGTCAGGTATCTTACAAGGAAGGAAGCAAGGAAGGAAGTTTACATTCTGTGGCCTTTTCTCTAGGAAGGGAGGAATTTGGGAATTGAAGCAGCAAAGCTTACATCATATTATTCTTACCAGGGCCTTTTTTTCTTACTCTTTGAAAGTGCTGGGACGCCTAATTTGGTGAAGTATTATGTTTCTGCATTTCATCCATATTTTGGATCAGAGAACACTTTTCAAGTGTATGCATGCACTTTTTCATCCAAAAGAGGCACTTCATCCACATTTAAAACCCTAAATGTTTTCGACTATGTTTTCACCAAAAACACTCGAAATTGTCATTTCTAGTAAGGTAAACATGCCTATGATAAACAAAATGAGTGATTTGCCATATTATAGTTAGCAAAAGAACTCAAAGTTTTTTCCATACAAAGATGTCTGTGAGAAAAGAAGAGAGCAATTGAAATTTTATTTTTCTGACAAAGTACGAATTTCTTATGAATTTTTGAAGTGTGATTACCAATTGGCCCAAAAGATTCAGTAGACCATCCCAAAACCAACAAAAAGTGTATGCATGATGGCCATCCTACCACCTAAAGCAGTCAGAATATTTCCTAACATGGATACAATATTTCCTAACATGGCCAGAACATAAAGAATTTGAAAAAATCACTTGCTTTGATGAATTTACATTGAAAAGCTAGAAGTTCCTAAAACATACACCGATAACTCCATCACCATCACCCAAGCCATTGATTTTGGTCAGTAACTAACCTAATGTAGTCCTAATTTTATTTTTTAGAGAAAGTTTGTCATGAATTGTTGTAAGACTCTCGTGGGTCATTTCCTAGGTGCGTGTCATGGGTGGTTTGCTTGTTATAGGCAAGTTTACCTTACAAGTACCAAATTTTAGAAAAAAAATGTTTTTGGACACATGTAACTGTAAGATCTTGTACTACAATGTTTTGAAAAGACATGTAGAAAATTTCAGAAATTTCTTTTGTGTAGATTGTAAGATATTAGCATTTGAATTGGCAAAAATCCTTTTTCTGGCCTTGTGAAAAAATGGGCAACTACACTTCACAAGGTCATATTTGTATGAAAAAATTCCAAAATGGTCATCATTCTTTGGATTCATTCTTCAAGGCAAGTTGGCTACGTGCTTGAAAAAATTCAGATTATTTGGAATGGTACAACATGTAGGGAAAAAAAAGTAAGTACAAAGAAGTATAGAATGATTCAAAATACTAAATTTTAAAGAATTTTTTTATGGAATTGAAAAATGCCAATCTCAATGGTTGCAATGTTGTAATAAACAATCTACATCCCATGATTTTATTTTTTTCCAAAAACATTGAAAATTGAGTTGAATAAAGGACTTCAAAGTTTATTTTAGAGTAGAGAATTTGAAACTATTCGCAAACTAAAACTCCTCATAACTTTCATCTCATGAATCACAAGGGAATGATTCAAATCTTTGCATGTATATATAAATCTAGAAAACCAATTTCAAATTTTTATTTCTTAAAAAAATG
The DNA here is from genome assembly GCA_963920665.1 of Straminergon stramineum. Taxonomy (NCBI): domain Eukaryota; kingdom Viridiplantae; phylum Streptophyta; class Bryopsida; order Hypnales; family Calliergonaceae; genus Straminergon; species Straminergon stramineum. The sequence continues at coordinate 22,807,428 of OY987269.1, read as the reverse complement.
CTTTTTTAAGAAATTTTTGGATTGCCTGAAGATCAAGTAAAATTACATATCATGCAATAACTTTTTAACCATGAAGAGAAAAGTTGTGAAAATTGTTGAGCCTTAAAGCTACTCCTCGGACACATGTTGTGTGAAAATTTCAAAGAAAAAATAGAAAAATTCCATTTGTAGTGAGTTGCCCAAAATCGCTATGTTGCCAAAAAACATAGTTTGGGTGTTTAGGGGTTAAATAGAAATGGAAAAATTTGGGACAAAAAGTACTACTTTTATTCAGCAAAAATTAGAGATTTATTTTGAAATGGTGCAATCTAGACCCACGGTGCCAAGATAAAAAGGGTTGATTGGTATTGAATCTATGGAACAACTTCCACAGAAAAATAAATCTAGAGATCAATGCCAATAATTTTGAATTTTTTTTTAAAAACAAATTGAATGGAAAAAATATTCTTACAATATTTTTTTCTTTTTAGAATTTGTTGAACTTTATTTCCTACGAAGAAATAGGTATTAGGTAGAAAATTGCCAAAATTGTTACATAAGTAAGCTATATACATTTTGATTCTCTTGTAGGGAAGTAGGGGAGTTGTGCAATGTAATGATGAACTATGCAAGCTATTACCACCCTCATCTCAATTCCACCATCATGTACAATAGATGTACATTTTCATTTTAGAATAAACACCATAGAGACAAGTGCAGAGCAAATGACCTTAACATTCTTCTTGAGGTACTCCATTCATGTATCAAGGATGTGAAATTTAATTCATATGCATTATATTTATATGCTCAATATATTGAGTAATGTTCAAGTTTCAAACTCTTTCTATACAAAAGTGTTTTTTTCAAGAATTCTTGATTGCATTGGGGGGATTTGAATTGATTGGAGGTTGTTACCAACTACATAGATGAATAGTAATAAAGTTGAATTGAAAAATGGGCAATTTGTATTCAATTGTTTCTTTTTAATTGCAATAAAAATGTTTTTTTGTTTGTTTCTTCCTCATCTTATTTTAGGGAGGATTATACAACAATCAAAATAATCATCAAACATTGAAACTTACCAATATTACATAAAGATAACTTTGAAAATTTCTAAATGCACTTTTAAATCAATCTACAATTGCAAATGGCCAATGTACTAGGAAATAGTGTTCATATGAAAGAAGTGACTATGTGGTGCAATCCTTTGAAAAGAAATCTGAATGATTTTTAATGAAAAATAATGGATGAAGGATTCCATTTTTCAATCACTTTTTGGAAAATTTATTGGATGTGTATACAATTAATACTATATAAAATCCTATCATTGATATTTTTCAATTTCCTTCACAAAATATAATACTCTACAAAATATATTGCCTTACATTATATTTTGGCAACTTTTAAGTTCTTCATATTAATATGAATTGTAGCCACCAAAATACCCTTAATTGGAGCTTTATAGTTTTTATCCTAATTTGAATAGTTCTTGAGATTGAAAATTTTATTTCTGTTTGAACATAGGGCTTATAATCCTAAACTTTTCATTTTCTAATTATTGAATGATACTAACATTTGAATTACACTATGAAGTTCTTCACCGTGATATCCAATATACATTGTAGAGGAAATTTCAAACTTTAGATATCATTTTGTATTCAATATAATTTTATTTTTCTTCAAAGATTCAGAGTGACTTCAAATATTCAAAGAACAAATCCAAAATTCAATGACCTACATGAAACCTGTAATTTCTACTCATGTATTATGCCAAAATTGAACATACAAAAACCAAAGATATTGAGTTGACTACACTTTTATATGCTCCATCCAATGAAGCTTGGAAGAGCATTAAGGCCAAAAAGTGAACAATGGATGGGTTCAAAGATTAATTTCAAAAACAAAGAATGCACCTATTGGTCCAAAAATTAGAACAATTTGGACAAATTATCTTGGTAGTAGGTCTTATCCTTTCAGGGTTATGGGTTAGTATGGTGTATAATAAGTGTAAACTAAGAGTATAAAAAGATCCAAATTTTGGATTTATAATATCCTCATAAGTAAGGCCCGAGTTCTTCTTTCTTACACCACATGTTGACATGAAACTGTGACCCAAGTTGTCCTGATAACTACGGACAATACGGGTACCCGAGAAATGTACAGGAGAAACCAGTGAAGAATGTAGAAACTACCATCAAATACATTGCAATACACGTTTGCAGATCGAGTACAAATGGGGTACTCTATCATGTCACCTGCCAGACATTTGTGAAATGTGTGAGTTGGCTCTCTATCTTACCAACTATTTGACCTGGTCTTCAAAGTTGATAAGGTGGGTACCTCCCGAACTGCCACTTTTTGTTACTATGTCCAGTTACTATTATTAGACTGGTCACATTTTAGGATTTAGTATTTGTTGGCGAGTGAGAGAAGGTTCTAATGCACCAAAGAATGTGACATTTGGATACCCTATGCAAAAGTTATAAAGGCTTAAAGTTTTGTTTGGTAGATGTTGTATAATGGTTTCTTTGTGATACATACGTATTGATTTTGGAGATGTACACAGAGTGATGATGGGTGTTTTTAGGCATGGTACAATTTTGGATGTATCCACCTTAACCCTACAAGGGCTTGAAAGCCTTTTGTGGCAGTGTAGTATATTATGTATTTGGTGGTATTTGATCAAGAAAACATCGACCAAGTACTTTTCAATACAAAATAAACAAATAATCATGATAGTATGTAAATAAAAATGTATCATACCTCATCTATTAAACCACAATTCAAGAGTTATAAAGCTAAATATAGGTTGTATAGAAGGACCCTGAGGGCCTTTCAAGGGTTAACACATGCAATAAATACTTGTGATTATCTCCCTTTACAACTTTTTCATCATTTAGGATTTGTTTTTCAATAAATTCTTAAATGCTTGTAGGGGACTATGTGTATGGTATTATATTTGACTTATAGAATACAAATTTTGTACTGAAATATGGTAGGAATATGGAATCAGATTGCCATTTAAGCAATTAAGGTAAACCTACCTATGACAAGCAAACCACCCATGACAGGCACGTAGGAAATGATCCATTAGAGTCTTACAACAATTTATGACGAACTTTCTCTAATAAATAAGATTAGGACTACATTAGGTTGGTTATTGACCAAAATCAATGGCTTGGATGATGGTGATGGAGTTATAAGTGCCTATTTTAGGAACTTCTGGCTTTTCAATGTAAATTCATCAAAGCAAGTGATTTTTTTAATTCTTCATGTTCTGGCCATGTTAGGGAAGATTGTACCCATGTTAGGAAATATTTTGACTACTTTAGGTGGTAGGATGGTCATCATGCATATACTTTTTGTTGGTTGTGGGATAGTCAACAGACTCTTTTGGGCCAATTGGTAATCATACTTCAAAAATTCATAAGAAATTCGTACTTTGTTAGAAAGATAAAATTTCAATTGCTCTCTTGTTTTCTCACAAATGTCTTTGTATGGGAAAAACTCTGAGTTTTTTTGCTAATTGTAACAGGGCAAAATAGTCATTCTACCTGTCATAGGCAAGTCTACCTTAACATACTTCATTTAGAAGTCATTTTTTCCCATCTATGGCTTATCATATTCAAATACGGCAACATATAAGTAAAATACATGGATATTTGGCAACTTATCATATGTATAGGGGGTGCAATAATGATTCAAATTGGAATTGCTATATGTCATTAGACGTGCCTAAATATAAATACAAACTATTGTCACTACCATATACTTCAATTCTTGCACCTTCTATACAAAATGCACAAAAAAATCATGTGCAACACAAATTGGGCTTTCCAAAACTTTAAGGGTTAATAGATCTTGATATACACTAAGAATGTTAGGGTACATCTAAACCTTGAACGCTAGGCTGGTGACCATGGAAATTAGCCATTTTGGAACTGTGTGACATCGTCTTCTTTATAAAAATAAAAAAATATTCATTGAGAGTCAAATTCATTAGGGGAAATTTGAGGCCTCTACAGGCCTGCAGGTTCCCAGGCTGCAGGGAATGCAGGAACTGCGCCATTGCTGTAGTCTGAAGTGGGCGAGACTGTGCCACATCAAAAAAAAATTCAACTTATTTTTGCATTTTAGAACTAATAATTTTAAATTTTTTTAAAATTATTTACTAACAACAACCAACCATTCCTGGATAGCACAGAGAACAAGCAGGGGAGAAGCCTTGAAATAGGCATATAGAGGCCTCAAATTTTCCCTAATGACTATAGAAGATCTCTCCTTTCTACCCCTAATGCAGAGGATGAAGAGTTGCAATTTTGTCCTACAAAGGAGAATTCCTTGACATTCATTGGATAAAAAACGTCTACCATGTTGTTTAGGGGTTAATTATGTAAATAATTGTATTTCATCACCATTGAATTGGGAAAATTTTCATTCAATTTGCTTCCTAAGATTGCCTATGTTAAATTTGAAAAATCCCATCATACTACCAAACTAATCATGATGAACATTAATTATTTTTTGCCAAATAATTTATTCTACTTGCAAAATTTGATTTGGCATATGCTTAAAATTTGAGTGATTATTTAATTTTTCATACAAAAAGAATCTATTTTTGAAAGAAAAAAATACAAAAATTCTTTTATCTATTTTAATATTTTAATATTTTAAAAATATTTTATATTATATATAATTTTTGTTGACTTTGACCATCAAGTGTTGTATTGTGATGCCAAAGATGAAGATTTAGAATTAAAATTTTCAATTTAGAAACAATTGGAATAGTTAGCATTGTTTTTTCCAAAAATTTGACTACTAATTTTTAATTATTGATATACACGTTGACTTTTATAAAGTTATCCTCTTTTAACCTCTAAAGTTCCATGACTCACTATGTTTTCACCAAAAATGCTCCAAAATTGCCATTTTGAGTACAAGTACCAAATTTTTCCCCCAAGTTTTTTTTAAACATGTAACCATAGGATCTCGCAATATGGTGAATTGAGAACATGTGGTAAAAATATCAGAAATTTCCACTGCGCGGATTGCAAAATACAAGCATTCAAATTCACTGAAATCATTTTTTTGGCCCTTTGAAAAACAAGGCAACTACACTTCACAAGCTTGTTTTTCTATGAAAAAATGTCTAAAATGGTGGTGCTTCTTTTGATTATTTTTCCTAGACAAGTTGGCCACATGTTTGAAAATTCTTAGATTATTTGAATTTGTACAACATATAGGAAAAAAATAGGAATTAGACAAAGGTAATGAATAATTTAAAACACTAAATTGTTAAGAATTTAATTATGGAATTGAAAAATTCTAATACAAATGGTTGTAATGTTATAATAAACAATCTCCATCTTTACATTTTTTTTCCAAAATATTGAAAATTGAGTTAGATAAAGGACTTTAAAGTTTAGTTTAGAGTAAAGAATCCATAATTGCCCACAAACATCTAGAAAACCAATTTCAAATTTTTATTTTTGAAAAAAGTGATTTTTTCTAATCTGCCTAGACTGCCCATTTATGGAAAAAGTAACATATTAGGCCATAACTTTTGACTCATATTTCCAAATGTCATGAAATTTAGTGCATATGAAAGATATTCCTCGTCCCCACCTTTTCTTAAAATTTGGGCCAAAAATATAGAAAACTCCAATCATAGATACCTGCCTAAAATTTCTATGTAGCCAAAAATGCATGTTGGTCCTTTAGGGGTTAAATGATACCATATTATAATATGTGGTATACTTACTAGTTACCACATTATCATTAAGTGTATTGCACTTTTCTACACATCAAACTCTATCTCTTAACCTTTTAATACCTATACAATCATAATTCAATTGTAAAAAAATTAAAAAAATAAACACTAAATGGTGGATAATGATTAATTCAAAACAACTAGAATGTCATAATATGAAGATTCCCAATGGTAACAATGTTTCATTCAAAATGATTAGTGTGTCATCATTTGAAGATTGATATTTACCTCCATTCCAATAGACTTGTTATCAATAAAATTATGTTTTAACCTTAAAAATTCATCAAACCAAATTTTGAGGTTTTAGTCAATTGTTGCAATTTGACTTTTGACCTTTTTTGCGCACACAAATATCATTTTTTAGATTTATGTTTTTGTTGCAAATCTCAAAATGTAATTAGCCCTTAGGCATGCAAGTTTGGATGTATTTTCTATGAATACTAGATATTTTGGTATCAAAAATTCAACTTTTGCAATGATTGAGGGACTAGTGAAGAGTTCCCACTTCACAAATTCTTTTTGTCACTTGAGGCCATGGCACTTCAATTGCTCCTTGAGAGAAATGGAAAAAGATTAGCATAAGAATTGCATATTAAAACTTTTCATTATTTTTTCCCCTCTCCAATTTCAAGATTATGTTATCACAAAAATCCACCGTTTGGTGAATTCATGAATATTTTTGGATGCTTTGCTCTTCACTAAGAGATCACCATAATTTAAGGTGTATAAGTCTTCCACAAAATAGATTGAAGTTCTGTTTTTTGGTGTGGTAATTTTCAACCCAAGCATATACATAATTCTAAGTATGTACTCTAAATTCCACTCTTAAATTTTGAGGTTGAGATATATCCATGAGTGCGTAGTGGAAAAAATTTACTCTTTGATCGAATAGATATCACAAATGGTGAAAATTTTCAAATTGAAACATTTTGTATTTGTTCTATATGAAGGAAGAATTAAGATCCTAAGGCAAAATTTGTCTTTTCTAACAAATTTATTTATCCAAAAGTGGCAAATTTTTGTGTTTGGGGGCTTAAAATGGAAAGGATTTTTAGTGTTTAATCATTAGATATCAAGAAAATATTGTGCATGATGGGTTAGGTTTTTCCTCAAACTTGAATTTCTCAATCTTATTAATTTTGTTATAAACCAAGGAAATTTTCATATTTTGTACTTAATATGCAAACAAAATATTTAGCTTTTTCAATCAAAGATTACAACTTTAAGGTCAACTTCATGCTGTTTAGTAACAAATATGAATGCTTCAACTTACAAGTTATTAACTTTCAAAATTCTATTATAAAAACAAAGGAAGTATTTTTAACAAGCTTTTTTAACATGAGATTTTAGCGAGTATTTTAGAGTATTTTAGATGTAGTACTACCTTCATTTATAGCCTTTATAAATCTTGTATTTGTAGCCCATCGTAACAATATCAAAATTTAAAAAATAAATTTAATTCCTTTTTGTATATAAATAGATTTCTTTCAAAAACAGATAATCAAAAATTTGAAACAAGTTTTGGAAATCCACCTATACAAATGGAGTATCTGAATTCTATACTATAATTTTTTTCACAACTCAAGTAGCAAGAAGTTGTAATTGTACCTTTAATTTTAGTCAAGTACTACAACATTTAGGGAGTACTATGAGTGCCTTATGAACCATCAAAATAATGGGGTTTGAAGGTATTTTTATAATGATGTGATAAAAATAAAATATAAAAAATTGAAATTGCATTTTTTACAAAATTAATTAAAATTAAAAAAAACATACAAAAAAATTATTTTTTCAAAGGAGTAATAAGTGAAGATCCAAAATAATATTGTCTTTTATGTTAGGGAGATACTACTAGTACATTTAAAGAACTATAAGTGACCAAAAAGCATTTTTAGAAGGAGTATTATCTTTTCATAGAGTAATAAAATAGATTTTAGGGTTGCATAATTCTCTGACATATTGCCTTATAGTTATTCTAATTCTTCAATCTTTTTGTATTTGTGGCTTTTTAAATCTAATTTATTAGTATTTATAGAATCAACTATGTATTTGACACTAACACTAAAAGGTAATTATACTCATATATACAATATGTAACCCTTCTTCCTATACTAAAGTACAAATACAAAATGAAAACTCTCAAGAACAATATCACAAATACATTCACAAAGTTGCCTAAATTCAAATGGAAAATGAAGACGCATCATAAAACATCTCAAATTCATTAGATACAACATAGCTAAAAAAGAATCATATTATCTTCAAATATGCAACAATGCAAACTATACAAAAAAAACCAAAAAACCAAAACATAAGTCATGTAGTTCAAGCCGACATTCACTAAATGATTTGCTATTTATTTTGACCTGAACTCTTTGTGTTTAAAATTCCTTAATTCTACCTCTTAAATTTCTAATCATTGGCATTATACTTTGGTTGTTAATTAGCCATATATATTTGTAAATACTTCAAGTTATTTCTTATATATTACCTACTACCACTTTACTATAATCCTATATTTTCTATACATTTCTTAGTCACATTCTTGTAGCCATAAAATAAAGCAACAAGTTTATAATTTTTAGCTCCAATTATTTAACAATTTATCTTCTATTTTCTCTCTCATGATTTTCTAATACTCCCTCATTTGTCTCCCTTGAGCTTTTATATTTCATTATATGATAATTTCAAGGTGTCTTAGAAAGATTGGAAAGATTGTATTTGTTGATATTATATATTTTACATTAACCCCTAAAGGACCAAGTTGCAATTTGAGGCAACATAGAAATTTTGGGTAGGTACTTGTGACTAGAGATTTCCATGCTTTGGGCCCAAAATTTAATAGAAGGTGTGGACAAAGAATGTCTTTCACATGCACTAAATTTCAGGACATTTGGAAATATGAGTTAAAAGTTATGGCCTAATACGTATTTTGTTTCTCAACTCGGGCAATTTGGCAAATCTGAAAAAATCACTTTTTTCAAAAATAAATATTTGAAATTGGCTTTCTAGATTTATATGTAGAGAGAAAACTTTGAATGATTCCATTTTGATCAATGAGTCAAAAGTTATGAGATGTTTTGGTTTGCAGGCAATTATGGATTCTCTACTCTAAAATAAACTTTGAAGTCCTTTATTTAACTAAATTTTAGTATTTTGGAAAAAAAAGAAAGTAGAAACATTAGGTGTAGATTATTCATTACAACATTACCACCATTGGGATTGACATTTTTCAATTCCATTAATAAATTGTTAACAATTTTGTATTTCAAATTATTCTATACATCTTTCTACTTACTATCACATGAAGTTGGAATGATTGTTGTGTCTTTAAAATTTATTTTCCAAATATTATTGCTATGTTTTTCCTATATGTTTCAACAATTCCAAATGATCTAAAAAAATTTCAAACATATAGCCAACTTGCCTTGAAGAATGAATGTAAAGAAGTACCAACATTTGGGACAATTTTGCATACAAATGTGACCTTGTGAAGTGCAAGTGCTTAGTTTTTCGTAGGGCCAAAAAAAGGATTTTTGTCATTTCAATTGCTAATATCTTGCAATCTAAACAGTGGAAATTTCTGAAATTATTTCTATGTCTTTTTAAACTAGCATACTACAAGATCATATGGTTATATGTGTCCAAAAATGATATTTTTCAAAAATTTGGAACTTGTATTAGAAATGGTAGTTTTTGAGGGTTTTGATGATAACATAGTCAAGGAACTTTAGACGTTAAACCTATAATAAATCTTAAACTTTGAGAACTATTTCTATTGCTTCTATTACCAAATTTGTGCTCAAATTTTCTTTTTATAATTTAATTGCAATAACAAGCTGCAATTCTCAACTAAGAAAGTTTATCAAAAGTCAACTACTAAGGATATCAAAAGTTACAAGCGTTGTTTCTATAATATTCCATTTTAACATCTTTACAAAATAAAACAATTCAATGAAATATTACAATTGCAAACTCTATGTGTTAGAATCCAATCACACAATAGAGACATCTGTTAAGTATTGGCCAATGAATTCCATGCATATGGCAAATTTTCCACCAAGTGCATGCTCCCATCAAAGTTTGGTTCAGAGTTTGGATGTGAATAATAAATCTCATATCCTCCTCAAATTTAATTTGCACTACTTAATAGATATTTACCAAAAAAAAATTCACATGTATTTTCTATGATAAAAACTAACTTTAAATCAAATGAAAAATATGGATTATCATTCTAACCTCTATTTTTCATAAAAGTCCTATATTATTCTAACATGCATTGTAATTGATAATTTTATTTATACATCATATAATTAAAAATCACAATGATTGGATTTTTCCACCACAACTATAAAAAAATTAAGACTAAAAAACACCCATTTTAAATTATATTTTAACGTAAAAGCAATGACATGAAAATTATACCATTGATCATTTTTGACAAAATGAATAGAGATTTCAAGAAAGAGATTTTTCATTAATAGGTAACACACAGTTTCATGTAATAAAAGTATAATATTGAAACTTGAATATAATTAAAAGGTAAAATTGAGCTAAAAAATGATGTTTGAGCATGAAGCATTGGAATGGGTTCATAATTTAGGGATTGATATCTAAAGGACAATTGGTCTTCAAGTGACCAAATGTGAAATCATTATGAATGAATGTTCATGAAATTTTGGTATATAATTGATGTAAACAAGAATTCCAACAAAGGTATACTTTGGTGAAATATATATATATACACACACACATGTGATAGTCTCTTCTTCTGCTTATGAAATTTGGCACGTATATAACTAATCTAATGTAGCTTGCAATACATGAATTGAAAACAAGAAAAACAATTTGTGGTGCAAAAACATCACCTTAAGAAGAATCAAAGTCTATAGACCATGTTAGGTGAGGTTGAAATTTTTTTCTAACTTTAGATGCTATAATGTTACAATCTAGTATTTCAAAGTTTGTGAGAAAAATTCCACTTAATTTAATGGTAACTCTTTGCAATTTGGTATAGTTGAATATCAAAAAATATTTTAATAGAAATAGAAATTATTCAATGTTCTAGAAAACAATAATTTTTTACGACATCTAATCAAAAGGTACCCACAAACCTTATAAATGGGACAATTTGTCAAGGTTTAAACAATCCTCTCAACCTTGTTTCTTTTCTTTTGTGCAATCAAACATTTAATGGTGATATATCTAGTATTGATAATTTAACTTGTTTGTCTCACCAAGTTGTGATGGATTGCTCTAGCCAACTAATTTGATGATAATAATGGTGCAAGTATTTCATCATGTCCATATCTCATTATGCTAGGTTTAACGCCAAGTCAAAGTTTTGAGACAAATCTCTTATTGGTTAATTAATGAATGATCATCTTGCATGAACGACATTTTTATTCAATATGCGGTGAATAATTAATAATCTTTAGAAAATTGAGTTCATCTATTTGAGAATCTCTTTTTCCTTTATAAATCATTTTTTGAAAAAAATACCTATAATTTCAACTTTCAATTCTAAAAATGTTTTTTTGATGAAGCTACAAAATAATGGGCAAAAGACTAGATGTTAGATCTAATCTTTATTTCTTTCTATTATATATTTATTTTCAAAAAAATAGAAACCATTCATTAAAGTGCAAGGAAGCTTAAACAAGGAGGATAAGTCAATAGATCCCATCTATGAGAGGTGAGATTAGAGGTCAAAATAAAAGGGTTTTTTCCAATGGGGAGTTTTAAAAAAAAAAAAGAATGTCACTTTCAATGCACCAAACTAAAGAGAATTCAACACAAAGAGCATCTTTGTCTATGCCATTGTACTTGTTGAAAAACTTTTTAAAACTCCTCCTAGCCATGCCAATATGAATCATGTCTTGCTATACAAGATAATACACCTAAAGCATGTTGATAGTTTCATTTTGAAAGATGAATATGTTCTAATTCAACCTACTTTTGAGGAGGGCCAATATTATTTTGAAAATCAAATTTCACAAAAATCACATAACATTCTTTAATCCAAGGACTAGGGACCCTTTCTTTGCCACTGATTGTGTTCTTTATTTGGATTGATTTATCTTCTAACTTCACATTAGCTTACTCATTTTGACCTTAATGACATGTTCTCAAATGCACTACAATAATGTCAACAAAACTCAATCTATATTGAGAGGTTGCATTATGAACTAGTAAGTGACTTATAAGATTAATAAGTGACCAACTAAAATAGGTTGGCCCCATCAATGCTCCAATTACTTCATCAATAGTGGTAAAGTTCTTGAATTCAAGATTGTCCTTGAATCTTGTAGCAATATAGGAGTGATTATCATTTGTACAATGTTACTATAGAAATAATGGACCCTAGCTTTCATGTTGAAGAATGTTATGCATCTAAAGGAGTAAGATTTTGACCATCTTTTTTCATTTTGGCATCTTTTTCATTTTGCTATCTCTTTTTATCACCTATCCTTCCTCTATCTTTTTTTAGGTAAGATAGGAGGTCTAAAAAACAACTCAATTTTTCAAAACACTCCTATAAAAGACTCAAAAAGCGCTTCTGTTAGGCTCAAAGAAGGATTGTGCAATATAGAGAGTCAAATGGGAAATTCAAAGGGGGCAATTATTAGATGGCAGGCACATGTATAGAAGGTGGATTAAAACATGATTGCTACAATAAACAATTTTTTTTCAATGACATTATTCATATAGTTCATCCCATCTTATTATGAGGTGGACAAAATTTGGAACGACATTAGTAGCCCTTTAATTCACCGATTCTCTATTTATGTGTTCTGATGGTCCATTGATTGATGTCATGAAAATCATTTAATCTCTAAGGCTCTTTTAAATCCAAATTCTTTTTGAATAGTTTGAGTCACCTTAAGTAGAGTAGCAAAAGAGTTTTTTTTGTTTTTGTTTTTGTTTTTGTTTTTTATGCGTGGATTTCACTCATGCAATGCCTTGAAGACCTAAATTTTTTTATATGCCATTGCAACATTTGTTTTTTACAACTTTTCATGTCCAAGGTGCTATTTTTGTGCAAATTTGAGAGAATTTTCTTATTTTTGAGCTAGAGAACATTAGGAGTTACATGCCACCTATGCACATTAATAACAATCTATAATTATAGATGGCTTTGAGATTTCACAACTAATTCATTACAACTCCTAAAACCACAAAACCACTTAGAATCAAAGCCATTTTCATTCCTCCTTATGTAATAAAAATTTGATCCTTCATAACTTTTACATATGGTATCCAAATGCCGTTCTCTTTGGTGCATTAGAACCTCCTTTCATTTGCCAACAAGGAAATCAATGAAAAATTTAACCAACCTAATAATAGTACCAAGGCACAATACCAAAAATTTGTCATTTGGGGGAGTACCCATCTCCCAAAGGTATGGTTTTCAGACCTCCTTCCTTACCCCGGCTTCAGGATTGATTGTGTCATTTCAAGGTGTCAAATGGAGCTTCAACCGTGACTGGTTTCCTCGGTGAAACCAGAAGTGTCCGTCAAGACAAGAAATCAATTTATTTTTCATTTTTATTTATTTATTTATTTATTTGACACAAATGAAACCAAGAAACCAATGTTCTTCAACTGCGGCTGGGGGGCTAGTATTTTTTTATCCATGCAGTAAAGGTTCTCCTTTATTTGTGTAAATAAATAAATAAAATAAACAAATATGTTTTTTTACATGAATGAAATGAACAAGAAATCAATTTGAAAACGCACTTGAGCCGGCCCACAATTGAGTGCCACAGACTTGAGATCACTCCCTCAATGAGTGCTCACGCTTACACATGATTACCCACTCAGACGCAGGCTGCCTGGCTGCTTGGCTGCTCGAATGTGGATAAAAATAAATAAAGAAGACTCACATGCTCTCGGGAACTTTTTGCTTGTGTACGAGTTCAAGTAAAAACTGGGCAAGTGCAGAGATTCAGTTGTCATCAGTTGCATGGGTGTTGTGAAGTCCTCTGAAGAGTGGCATGTTCCTTCAATTCGTTTGATCATGTCCTTGGAAGTAAATGACCCAAAACTTAATGATTGATCCCCATCGATATCTATCTATCTACAGCAGGCGCCAAAGCAGCCACCTCAGCAGTCAGCACACAATTTACAGCGGACAAGATACATTGAAATCAAGTGCCTGTGTGGTGTAAACTCAAGACTGTAAAATTCCAAAAAAGAAAAATCCAAACACATACGGTATGCTCCCTCAATATAATGATGAAATTGAAGGATGGTTCTTTGTATTCTGTATTATATGTGTACGTACTAGTGCAATTCCAATCACCAGCACTTGCTCCAATGAGAATACAGGTTGGAGGCAGATGCTCACGACATAGATTATATACGGAATTCATGTCCTTTGTTGGTATCCCATTTTTCTTTCATTTCTTTATCAGTTTCTTTTTATATAAAAGAAGTGATGGAGTGTCTTAGTGTTTTGCACTTGATGGCTCCTCCAATCCGTCTCCTTGGCGACTTGAAGGGTGGGTAGAGTAGTATGGATGCCCAGCGGGACATGGGATGGGCTTTGATTCCGGTAGGGCAAGACAACTAAGACAACGAAGGTATGTTTTTGTTTTTCTCCCCGTTTTTTTCTTTGCACATCCATCAATCCCCTATCTGGTGATTGAGTGAGTGAGGAAGTGATCGAGGATGGAGGACTGACCCACTTCCAATTGTCAAAGCCTCAAAGGTCGTCGGCCTGTGGGTCGGTCCATCCGTCCTTCCTTCGGGAATGATCAAAACAGCTGGAGCAACTGATTCAATCTCCTGCTGCCGGCGCCTTCAATTTGGGAGTCAGGAGAGGATGGAATGGAATGGGCAGCAGCAGCAGCAGCAACAACAACTGAAGCCGGTCATGTAGGATTGTGTGTGTGGGATGCTACGCTCCTTCCGAACTGGCTTCACCATACCCACCATTTGGCACCTGATTGACCAATCAATGGACCAGTGCCAGCCCAAGGCCAACCAGGATACTTAGCTGGGACAAGGAGAATTGGGATGAGCGTCCCTGAAACGGAATTTTGGAATCTTGACAAGAAGAAGAAGAGAAGTTTCTCATTCTAACTGGAAATTCACTTACTTCCGTGTATTGGACCCTCACTCGGCTATTTGTGTCAGTCGCTCACCTATTACCACATTCGTTGCAACTCCTTAATTAGCATCATGACAATGCGCTTGAGGGACAAGTCAGCTAGCGAGTGGTTGACTTTAGTATGGGGCTACCAATTTTGTCCCAACAAATTTTAAGGAAATCGCTTTAAGAAAATTCATTTTATTGTTGTTAGAATGATTGTCTTGATTCTGCTTGCAAATGGCTTCTCTCATACTTCTCAATTTCTGAAACTCATTCCCCCCCTCCCCCCCCCCTTCTATAATTCTAGCAGTAGGATCTCACACTTAGACTAGTATGAGCATATATGGAAGAAATTTCAGAAAATTTTGACCATTTGGATTACAAGATATATTAAGTGTTTAAAGTGAAGAAAACAAGTTCTTTTGTTCCTAACTTGACTAGATTATAAGGCTATGAATCCTCTTAACTACAAATTGTGAATTAATTAATTTTTTTTATGTTGAAGAATTGAGTTGATAGTTTGGGAAAAAATTCAAAACAATACTCTATCATTTTCATTCACACGAAAAATGTTAAGTCAAAGTAGGTACAAGATAGAAAGAAAAACTAAATTGTTGATAGCTCAAAGATGGAATTGAAGCATACTATAACTGCCCTATGGTGACTTGGTTCTAGAAAGCAAACTAAAAGAAGTGCAATTTTATTTTTTGAAAAATAGATCCATTATACTATTTTTTTTCAAGAATTTGTTAAGATTGCCTTCAAAACAAGGAGCTTTGTAACTTTTACATTACTCAATATCCAAATGGAATGAATTTAATCTTTCCACATAGACAAAAATATAATCTACAAGAATTTATTTATTTTACAAATTTCAAGTTTTCTTTTTGTTTATTCCCAACCTTGCTTGTCTTTGGCTTATTGTGACTTAACTTTTGCTCTTAGGCACCAATTGAAAGAAAAACTATATTCTTAGAAAGCTAATCAATTTTCATATCTTAAATTTTTTTAAAGAAAATCTTGTCAAAATTTGAGATCATTGGTGCCTGCCCAAACCTTCAAGAGTCCCCCAAGAAAATTCTTGGGACTTTAGGGGATAAAATGGTATAATTTAGCTTTGGAAAAAGAAAGAAGTAGTAATAAATCATTGTACTTTGAAGGATACGGGACCATCATGTGCCCAAGTTAAGGTCACCTTTGAAATAAGACTAATTTTCCATCCACTAATTGAAGACTTCATTAGTGATTGTTCTAAAGTTGTCTATAAAAAATTTCATATTTCATTAAATATTTCTGTATAAATATGTACATATATTAGTTAAGCAAGTTATTTAGTATAGAGTAGGCTAGGACTTATAAAACTTTCAAATGGAATAAAATGGTCCATATTATACTCAAAGGTTTAGAAGAGTCAACATCTTGTTACCAAGTATTTCAAATCATCATAATGTTTCCAATAAACATTTCCCAAGCTTGCAAAGATTTTTCAAGATTTGTTTTTGATGTAAATTTATAAATTTAAAAAAAATAGGATCTAATTAAAATTTTATTTTATATTGACCTTGATTTGAAGATACATTATTTGGAGATAAAATAAATGTCAAAATTTTGGTTGGGACCTAAACGACAAATACCTAGTAGTTGCTTCTCAGTCTCCTGATGAATCATCACTTTAAAAGTTGGGGGTTTGGAGAAGCCAACAATATGAGCTCCTACTTTGCCATCTATCTATTAGATTCCCATTGCAAGTAGCCATGAATGGTGTATGGTATATGGATAGAGTTCTCATAACTTTGATGAAAATTCATGAAGATGGAAGATTTACAAGTTGATGTCATTGCATGCCGGCAAATGACCGGTAGTTGGAAGTCCAATTTTAGCTCTATATTGCTTTTTTCTGCAAGGGTGAGCCTAATTCTAATTTTTTTTCAATCTTAGGATTAACGCTAGAACTTAATATTTATCATCAGTGATAAAGTTTGGAAAATTGAATTCACCTTTGAAATTAAGGACTTTGAATAAGCCAACGGAGATCAAGAAAT
Organism: Straminergon stramineum; assembly: GCA_963920665.1. Taxonomy (NCBI): domain Eukaryota; kingdom Viridiplantae; phylum Streptophyta; class Bryopsida; order Hypnales; family Calliergonaceae; genus Straminergon; species Straminergon stramineum. The sequence goes on along the minus strand of OY987269.1, from coordinate 22,790,540 downwards.
ATAGAATTATCCAACCATGGTATCAAGGCAAATTGTTATATTTATCAAACAAGGTCAAAATTTTGGAGTTGATTCCACTCTTATAAAAAATCATAGGGTGCAACATAGGGCTTCTCCAAATAGTTGAAAAAAATTGACATGTGGTGCAAAACACCTTTTTTTAGAATGAAGACTCAAATGCAAATGAAGTGGTCTTATAAGAGGTTTCCAATGGGAAACTTGATTAACCTTAGAACTTTGCTAGTTTAGAAAATGGTGTAGACTACCAATTTTTCAGCCATTGTCTTGGAGAATTCTTTAAGTTTGTGTTTGCAACAAATGGTGATAGAAATCCCCTCCATGAGGTAGTATAGATTTTTCTATAGAAGAAGATGATGAATCCAAGGTTCACAAAAAGAGGCTTTTCTAGACTATTTTGGCAAAATCATACTTCTTCTTTTGTTTCTAAATTTCAACCCTAATTGATTAAAAACTTTGAGACAATCTAATGAAATGAAATTTAACAAGTTTTGTTTCCAATTCATTTGAAAATTTTAGATCTCATAGAATTAAAATATTTTCTTATAATTCAAACTTTGGATTTATAACTGTAGTCTATAGTTGTTCTAATCAAACAATGTTATAAAAATTTGGTTAAATACACTATGATATACACTTATAGTAAAATTTTCATATATTTTAAGCATATACTTGTATTTGATTTGAATTACCTTCATTTTTTCTTAAAAAATTCACAATAATTTCAAATCTTCACAAAAGAATCTAAAAATTGTAAGATCTATAGATTATAGACATGCAATTTCATCTTTGAAAATTACAACTAAAATATATCATTTATACACAATGGAAAAATAGAGCATACAATGTGAAGGATTTTGAAGTTTGACTGTCGTATGTTACACTATGTCTTTAGTAGGCTAAATTGTTACAATTTTTATGTGGTTTGAATTTTTTGGAGATGTTTTAAGAAGGAAATTGAATCTAAAAACTTCTTAAACAACAACATTTGAACATAGTTTCCACTATTGAATTCTCTAGTTTTTTGTTGGATCTTGTTCATGTTAAAAAAATCTATTTAAAAAAAAATTCACTTATGTTTTGGATACATTTTGAATAAACAATGAACTTTCAAAATGATGAACATAGGTTTATCTAAAATCAAAGGCACACTCTTACCAAGACTTTGACAAATAGAGACAAATAGTGTATAATTTGAACAAGAATTTATAGATGTTGATTTTACTAGAAAGATGACACAATTTGGTGTACTTACTTTCAAGGCATGAAATAAGACGTTGCGTGATGTTTTTTTGAGGTCTAAGATGTATTCAAACTCTCTACTTTTGAAAAAAAAATTCTAAATGAAAATCAATTTCTTATATTAGGTTCCATTTTGAAGCCTAAAAAAAAAGTGTCTTCCAAATCCCTTCCAATAGTCTTGGGCCCAAATCCTACAAGGTAGCCTTATTGGATTTGATTGGTTTCAAATGTTGAGCCTCATGATTTTGTCAACAAAATTCACATTTTACCCCTAAATATAAAAACTGTTTTTTTTTGTCAACATAGTAAATTTGGGCAACTCACTATGAATGGAGTTTTTATTCTTTTTTTGCTGAAATTTTCACACAACATGTGCTTGAGGAGTAGCTTTAAGGCTTGACAATTTTCATAACTTTTTAACCATGTAGTCAAAAGTTATGAAAATTGTCAAGCCTTAAAGCTACTCCTCAAGCACATGTTGTGTAAAATTTCAGCAAAAAAAGAATAAAAACTCCATTCATAGTGAGCTGCCCAAAATTGCTATGTTGCCCCAAATTACAGTTTGAACATTTAGGGGTTAATTTGTTGATACCAAAATACTTTAAGTTTGGATGATTTGTTCTAATGTAGACCTCCTTTGTTGAAAGATGTCCTCACATGTCTAAATTGGAGTCAACTTTGCTTACAATTTTAGCTAGCATAGCCTCTTGTGAGAGGGCTTTTCAACAAAGAATTGTACACTCATAAAACTTTAAGGTGGAGTTTGATTCTTGGGACTTTAAAAGTACATGTGAGGATTGTTATGACAAAAAATCCTATAGAATCCATAAACTTTGAAGTAGGCAATGGATGAAGTGTTGTACTATAGAAGTTCCCATATTTAGGATTGATTTGTTTTGATTTATTTTTGGTTCTTGGTAATTGGGAGAAAAATCCACTTTTTATACATAGATATATAATTTCAAAGTGACTTTAATATTTTGGAAGTGTTTTACATGAAATCTAAGTGATTTTGAAGATTTGATATAGAATTGAATATTTGCATAAAATGTGACTTTGAAAACCAATCATTTAGAAGGTTTTCATTTCTTACAATCATAAATTTAGAAAGTTGTTCCATTGAAAACCAAAAATTTGAAGATGATACCAAATTCATGACATGCTTTCTTTAGTTCTATGCTTAGGTTCATCTGGAGTAGTAATTCCTTTTTGAAAAACTAAATATAACATAATAACATATTGTAGGTGCATTTGACGATTAATTAACCCCTCAAGTTTTTTTGGTCAATTATTGGAAAATATTTATAAAATTGTGAAAAACAATGTTTTCTAAAAAAGTAGCTATGGATTAAATTTTATTAAATTTTGAAAATTTGTAGTCATAGGTTGTTATTATTGACTATTAGGGTCACATATTTGAGTTTTGAAGGCAATGTATGTGAAAACAAAGCATGCAAAGTGGAATAAGATGGGTTTTTTTTAAGATTGCTACTTAGGGCATTTGATGATGTGGCTTTGTTAGGCTTTTGAGCCATATAACTCAAATTTCTTTTGCAAGGATGATTTTGGGCCTTTAATAATGATCAAAGACTTTAATGAAAAGAAGTGTGCAAATTTTCAAAGAAAATGATACTTTGCTCTCTTTGCCCAAGTTGGAACCTAAAACATAAAAACTCCCCAATTTTTTTAAATTATTGAATCTTCATAAAAATTAGATTCTTTAATCTAAAAAAAGAATGAAATCCATCCATCTACTACTTCACTTTAGATCCTCAAAAAATCCAACCCCCTTTTTGGTATTAAAGGAGCTTCAATGGTTAATAGAGTTGCACCTTCAAATCAATCATTGAAGGCCACTATAATTTTTTCTAATATAGATGGATGTAGCTACTATTTCATTTTTCATTGCATAGATAGTATAATAAAAGCATCCTTAGCCCACTTGTTGTTGAGGCTCTACAACGGTAATTGAGTGGTAGAGCAAACAAAATGAGGCCCAATACAACCTTCAAGCTCTTCTTCACTTTCAAGGGCACGGCATAAATGGCCTTAGGCTCATCATATTTATGGTTCTTATTGCGCCTTCCATCCCATACTCTATTAATAGTCAATGCCGTTAAGATGACTTTTGTTCCTGAAAAGGCTTGCAAAGCTAGGAATCTCTTAGTTGCTATTGCAATAGTGGTCTAAAATGGGCATTGTGTTCCAATTCCCAACAAAAAGCCCACATTGAAGGGTGACAATTGTCAACTGTCTCAGGAAATTTGGAGAGGCCCCAAAGCACTCTTCATTGGACATAAAACTTTATAGTTGGGTCCAATAATCTTAAGAATTTTTCTTCCATTGCAGATTCAACTAGCAAAAAGTACATGAACTTATAGATGCTCTTATGTGCTTGAAAATACATAGATTTTCAAATTGCAAATTGTGTTGGAATCATAGTAAATATACTTGAATATCATAAAACAACTTCCAAAAAAGTGGAGGCAAGTTCACGACATGATGAAGTTAGTTTGGTCTCCTAATTCACCCGATAGAGAACCATTGGAAGATAATCAAAGATTTACTGCAACACTCGAGTACGTTGAAGAAGCAAGAAGTGATACAAATTGAACACAAGCAACATGGAATCAAGTATCTCTATAGCAAATGCTCATTTCTAATATGCTTAATAGAATGCAAGCTATAATTTTAGCAAAGAGTGATGACACTAGATCGTATTAATTAGTGTAAAGAAACATCCAAATTGCTAGTTGTATGATTTCTCATTTCTCATTTTTGGTACCCAACAACTCTCATTTGTCTTCATGCACCAAACTACCTTTTGCTTGAGTAATACTTCAATTACTTTGAATCACTCTATCTTCTCCACCTCTTTGATATAGGAGTTTTAACTTAGTAACTTTAATTAGAACTAGTAGTCTTGCTACAAGAGTCATAAAACAATAGATTAGATAATACAAAAATCTTTATAGGTATCAAAAGCAACAAACATATGTTTCACTATAGTGACAACACTTGACTACACAACTTCTGAAAACATTGATGCACATGGAGGTCATACATTTGCTTAGATTGAGCTCAAATTTTGTACAAATGAAGCTTGTGAATGAACTTAATCAATGCAAATTTTGTTATGGGAGATGTTGATCACATGGATTTGTAGTTGGTGATGGATGGTTGCTATGTATGCATTGGATCATGTGTTCTTTCTTGTGTTTAGAGTTAATCTTGTGAAAATGGGGGGTCTCATTTGAGTACAAAGAAAAAAAGTGTCATAGTTGGAATGAGTCATTCATGAATGTCACAAGATTGCATTGCAACAAAGGTTGGTATACCATGTTCCATTGTTGACTATGTTCAAAAGAAATTCGAGAATTATAGAACAATGGTCACTCATAAGGCTATATGTTGATATTACAAACTAATAGAACAAGATAGAAGTTGAGGGGATGCATAGAAAAGATGATAGTGAGAAATTTTGTGTACCTACATTTAGAAAGGAGATTCAATGTATTGGATGTGGCAACCATGTTGCAACAAAGAAGCCATATCTTAATGACAAACATAAAGACATGGTCAACAAGCTCACTAGACTTAAATCCAACAATGCATGTGTGGATTCTATAAGACCTTGTACAAAATAAGACTAGGCCAAGCAACAAAGAGGAATTGATTGAAATCATTGAGTGGCCATGGGAAGTTATATCCTTGGAGATCTTAAAATCCTCATTGCTAGCATGCCTCACCAAACAAAGGTTGTAATGTAATGCAAGGGGTAGTTGCACTAGGTGGTAAATAGTGTGCCACAAAATGCTCTGTTGTTGTATGATTTGACTACTTAAATATAATAAATCATTATGCCATGAAACCCCACTTGATTACCTTCCAAACCCAATTTACAGTTTGCAATTCCATGGATTTTTGAGCCTCTGGCGTCATTTCCAAATTACAGGTATAGTGCTGATTTTCGCAGGGGGGGGGATGAATGAGAGTTGCCAGGTAATGTACTGCACAGTGGCCAAGTGGCGAGTCTGGAGTCTGGACTGAGGATGCTCTAACCTCCTTGTGATTCAGTACACATCTACCTTCGTACCAGTACTACTACTCGGTCACCTTTGAATATCACACCAACTGATGCATTCGTAAGACAAAGACCCACTCTGATTTTGAAAGGAAGGCCCATTCGTCATGCATCTGAACCAAGGTGCCTGCAATCTTGTCAAAATAAGTGTGAAAAGACAGGGCAAGCAGAGTGATCAGATCTGTAAGACAGTTTTCTGTAAGTTGTAGAGTGATCATTGCACCCTTGAAGAAGTGAGATACTGGAGCATGGAAGACAACTCAGCAACATTGTTAGTTTTCTAAGAACTTCAAACACCTACTTATTAGTGATATTTCTTCAAGAAATCAACATAACTTTCAGCTTTCAACCCTCAATTAACTGTAATCTATAGATTAGAGTACCTCAGGAAAAAAGGATCACAGAAATACAACAAATCAACTTCATCTCTCTGTTGAAACTAATTCAGGAAACAACTTTCCATGGTAAATACATGCAATTCAGTAGAAAGATTATGAGAAATTACATATCAAAAGAGAAATCTTTCCTCACTGATCCTGATTCAGATGATTTGATTCGGTTAACTGGGTGTCCCTCAGAACATCGATGATTGCAGTCAATTGACAACATAAGCTCCGAGTCTCCTCTATCACTAGCCATTCGGTTAGATGAACTTGTGGACTTCACCATGCTCCAGTTGTTCTGGCACATGCCATTTAACTACTACAAAATGCATACTCAGCCTATCACCTCTCCCTTAGTCCCTACTTTCCCCACTTAGTAATATTTGTGTTCTTTACAGAATTTTAGAATCATTGTGGTCACGATTATTGTAAAGGACCACCCGAGACTGTAAAAAGACCTTGCAGCAGTTGCTGCAAATCATCTGAAGCAAAGCGACCCATCTGCAACATCTCCACCAATATCGTCTCTTGAAATTCTGCAAATATAAGATGTCACGTTTAGCAATCGAAGGGCATTTTTTGGGTCTATTGGTTACGCTTTAAATAGTGCAGCCAAAGGAACTCATCGGCCTACAGTAGCCAATTGAAGACCAAAGTATCGGTAAAATTGACATACCAGAGCAGTAGTAGAAAAAACGAGAAGCTTGTCGCGCAGCTGTCTTGACAAGAGAAGTGTCGGAGGAAGAGAGCTGTTGAAGTAGCCGTTGTAAAATGTTGGTAGCACTGCTTTCACTGTCACAAAACGAAAATCTCATGTGTGAAAAGGGTTACATATTCACGCCGTGGTCTAAAATACAGAAAGCAAGGTCTACGTCCCACTATAATTTACCACAAAAGTATTCCTAAGGAGATGGATCAACATTAAAGATCGCTCAAAGGGAAATTGTTATCTTCCTAGATAATGTTATGCTTGTGACCTCTAAACAGGGTATTGAGTAGGTTAAGTTATAAAACCCATGCTAAGCATCTGAATGAAATACTATAAACGAGCGAAAAGAGAGTGAGAAGAGTAGACTGACCAACCCTTCCAAAGCAAACAAAGCGGTGACCATACCTAGGACAATGGAGAAGTAAACGCTCAAGAAGTACGTAAGCTCGATCTCGTACATTTGCGTCACTGATTTCTGTTAAATCTAGTAAGGAATCCTCTAGTGCAGAAAGAATTGTGGGCATGCGAGCTGAGGCCCTCTCAAGATCAGAGAGTGTGGCTGCCAGATTAACTTCTTCCACGTCTAGCCCCTGATTCATGCACACACTGTCATTCCTGTTTGCTCTCCAATGAAACCAAATTTTCGCTGCTCTACAACCCAGTTTCTCAGAGCCCGATAATACATCAAACTGCAGAAGGACAAAGGGAATATCACGACACCATGACCATCACCGTGACCAAAAATTTAAAAACCAGCGAAAACAGATAACTAAGTCGAATGCAGATCCATTAACGATTGTAAAGAAAATTACCTTCATCTCATACCATACGCTGTATGAGTTAACTCTGGTATTGAATAGCTCCAGTCTGGAATCTTGTGGTTTCTTAGAACCCTGCCACCTGATAAACTGAAGCAGCTGAGTTCGAACCTTCAAAACATCTTCAAGGGGTAGTGATGGAGGACCTATTAAGTATCCACCCGTCGCAGTCTTCCCTTCATCTGGAACATTTAAAGATTTTGGCAAGTTGTTGCCCCACGTCTGTACAGGCTTGTCAAGCATCCCAAGAAGGAAGCCTAATTTCTTGATTTTACCAAAAGTCTGAGCAGCGGATTGAAGGACAGGTGTTCGATACGACAGAACATAGTCTCGATAATATCCACCTGCATCTACACAATGACAAAGAAAGTCTGCTAGACGGGCAACCACTTTTGCAAAGTGAGGCCGGTCCTGTATCTCCAGACACTGAAGAAACTCAAAATAGAAGCCCAGTAAAGCCTCTAAAGACGCTATTCTGCTGGACATACGAGGACTATTCACATTATCTGCCAGCAGATATGGACGCAGAGCATCGAGCAGGCTAATACCAAGTGAGTAAGTACGTGCAACCGTTGTTCGACCTTGAGGATCTTGTTGCTTCACCATAGGCAGCATTTCCTGTTGAAGTTAGGAATGCAAGGTTAAATGCTGTTTCATTACAAAAAATGTATTGGGTAATCTAGTGTTCAGCTTGCCCACTAGGAGCTGTTTACAATCCATTAGTATTTTCAAGTATGCTCTTCAGCAGAATCGCCATATTCATCGGAAGCATAAACCCCCTGTATGATTGTAGAAATCAGCTTTAACATGTAAAAAGAATGAAAGCTTTTGGATGTAAGATACAGAAAGAGGATCTCAGAGAATTTCTAGTACCTTAAGCAAGACGGACAAAGTTGGTAGGTGAGGGACAACCAAAGTTGGATGTTGTCTAGCCATATCATGGCAGAATCCTACAAAGCATGGAGAACGAAATTCATATCCAGACAGAAATCAAAACTATAAATAAACCAAGTGAGGGAAGAGGTTTGCAGTCGTCGTTCACCTAGCAAATAGCCTACATGCGAAAGAAAACAGTATTAAATGCACAGATGAATGACTAACAAAACGCTTAAGAAAGAAAGAACGTGGAGATTGTACCGTAAGCTGCTCTGGCTTCCTTCTCACTGCCTTTGCAAATTGATCTTAGCGCTCGGTGCAGAACACTACTTAGGGTACAAGTCTGTCATTACAGAATTATATGGCTGAAATTTACTTAAATAAGAAGTAATTTTAAACTGCATCAATGAAAAAAGACTGGGTTGAAATAAATAAATTTCGATAATATACCTGCATATATTTCCCTTGAATAAACTTGCGATCGTGCAAGAATGAGGATAAGTCGATAGCTTGACATTTTTGACCCTTTAAAGACTGCAAAACGGTTCGCACTGAAACTGGAAACGCTAAATAGAGACCCGCCAGAAGGTCTTGGGCTGCACCAGGAACTGTTATTATTTGGCTTCCCTTCAGTTCTGGCTTGATATTTACGGTATCAAGCAAGTTGGCATGGCTTCCTTGTCCGATTTCATGACTGGAAAAGCTCACCAAGTACATCAGCTAATGGAAATTCGAGGATTTATCAGAATAGACATGAAAACTATGATGCACATATAATGACCGCTAAGAAATCGAACATGCTGAGTCTATTGCAGTCGTGGCCAGAAGTGAGCAATAACAGACGGTAAATCTTACTTACAGCTTCTCAATTATGGTTGACAGAATGCGTTTTTCTTGGCAAGCAGCAGCCAAAAGCACTTTCATGGCTCTACTCGATGATATCAATGCTGAATGGTCAATCTTACCAATGTTCAAAAACAGTTTGCAAAAGTAGCCATTCTCTTCTAAATCAAGATGAGGGCTCAGCGATGGTGATTTTGCAGCCATCAAATCTGCAATGGTTAATATTGCCAAAGCCTCTGCTGATCCAGAATCAAATAAGGAAAAAAATGTCTCAGTGCCTTCCTGCATAGCACAAGGCATAAAAAAGTAAGCAAATTAACCAAGTGGACTAGATATTCAATTCACAACTTAAGAACTGGGTTTGAAGAAAGGATGTCACAAATCAGAATTTCACATCTAAAGGGAAGACTTAAGACAAATGCTCTCACGCCCAAACGAACAAATTACTTGGAGTGGAATTTGGGGAAGATACTCACAAATGGATCCAGTTCTTCATCTAAGCGGCAAGCTAGAATGGTCCGAGGATGCCGCATACATAATAAAATAAATTCCAATAAAGAACTGGCCTCATCAAGGACCTTTGTCCTCTGCAGCTTTTCAAGGTACAAATCACGCTCGCGAATATCTCCATTTTGTTTCCTAAATACTCCAAGTATGACTTTGAGAATCCGTGATATATTCTGCCATGAGCTATTCTGAATCATAAAGTCCAGAGCTAGTTTAGGGATGGAAAACACAGTTCTCTCGTTGCGTGATACTTCGTCTTCGAAAAGAGAGGCAAGATAGGCCGTCGATAAAAATTCAGGGTCCATAAACATCAAATATTCAAGAACGAGAGCACATCGTCCTGTCCATTCGATTCGCTCCTTCAGGCCCGAAGTCTGCTGTCTGTTTCCATGATCACGCCTCCAAACATTTAATAGATCTAGCATCTCCAATATCAACATCCCATTCCCGTGTATTGAGCCTCCATCCTCGGGAACTTCTCGATCAATCTCTCCCTTGAACCATAGAACATGGTTCAGTTTTCCATGGAGGACTAATCGCAACGACCTCTCCAATCTGTGCAGAGGAACTTGACAAAGTTTCTTCAGTGTCAAATCTTTCACGCTATGAACTAATTGGTTGGCGCTACTCACAATACACGTAGGCTCACTTATTCCTGATGCATCTTCCTTTTTGGAAAGGTCTATAGCTATCAAATTCTTACGGAAAAGGTTGTTAGCCTCAACTCCTCCCTGTATCCGGGATACTAATGTAAGCAATGCCTCATGGAGATCACGGTTGTTAATGATTTGAAAGATTTTGAGGGTTGGAAGGATTGAAGACAAACACTCATGAAAACCAGGACCTGCTAAAGAACGCACAAAATTCTTGGTCGCTGACATGACGCTACCCTCATTTTCGTCATCGGCAGACAGTAAGGCTTGTTGTGCAGTCAGTCTAAAGTCTAAATAAGCTGATGCTATCGTAAGGTCTTGATGATCAACAGGTGTACAGGCAGTCAAAACTGCTCCAACCGGCAACACTTTCAGCCATTGAATCAACTGAAGGGCCAACTCTTCGCCTGAAACAGTTCTCGCACATCGTGAATCCGTTCTTGCCACATCATTCGCACATTTAAGTTCTGAAGGACGGAAAACAATCGGCGGCTGCGATGTGTCTCGCACAGTAAATGCAGCATGTATATCCAGCAAACTGCAGAAACTCAACAGGAACAAAAGATGTTAGATACCAAAGAAAAAACAATCTTAAAAAGGAACAATTCATTTATAACACGGCAAAATATGAGATAAGTAGCTAATGCATATCGTTGGCTGTACTCATTGGCTGCAGATCACATTCAGTTATAATCCAGATAGTTCGCAGGCTCACCCTAAAAATTGAGCACCCGATGACTTCCCTTGCATAAGTGCACGCACACATTTCTGGAGTTTCTTAGCACGCCGACAGAAGGATCCTCGAGGCCCCAATTCGGCTTCCAACCTGCTCAAATTTAAAGATCAGTTAACCTGTACTATACCAACTCAATCCTGCAGATCTTAGACATTGACATTTTCATCATACGGCACAGATCACCCCACGGCATGACTTATCCTGAATATGCAAGTACTGAAACCCGGATTATCTCTAAAAGCCTAAGCTGTCATTGTCTGTAGAAGAAAAACAGAGTAGCCTACCACCGCAATTAGTTTGTACAAACCCAGAGAGGATTAAGAACTTCGAAAAAAACGATTGCATGATTGAGAACATATCCTACAAATCTAACCTGTCTTGAGTTACAGTATCAAGATCACGCAGGAGGGTTATTGCTGCAACTGGTGATACACCCAACTTCTCACATAGATCAAGCTTTTGTCTAAGAGACAACGCTGCCAAACCTGAGCATAGTGTCACCGACAGAGTCAGCTTCCCAGGAACATTTATATAAAATGAAGGTAATTACAAACAACCTACTCCAAAGCCAAAAATAGTATGGAACACACTGGCAAGCAAGAACATAATCAGAATGATAGCTACAGAACAGAATGGGGCAACATAACCAATGGGTTGTCAATTTGAAGACACTAAAACCTACGGCATAACATTCAGGTATTTTGAAAAAGAAATCGGCATCTAGAGTAGTATCTCACCTGCACGTATAAGTTTTTCGACATTGCTTCGTACAAACAGAACTGCTTGGTCCTCTGTAAGTAAAGGCATCTTTTCCCCATTTTTTCCTTCAAGCCAAGCAAGAGGATACTGTGTATCTGGAAGTAAGATATTCATCAGCCTTGAAAACCCCTGGTTCTCTTCGTAGCCTCTACCATACTTGAAGGCTAGAAGAGTCAACACTCTAATGGAAGCATCCACTACGATCTTGTGTAAAGATACACGTCGAACCACTTGTTCATTTCTAAGATATTGCGGAGAAGCAAGAGTAACCATTTCGGATTCACAAGCAGTCCCATCTACGTATGAATCAGAACTTGCGCCCATTTCTAATGCTTCACAAAGAGTCTCCAGAATAAAATCTATTGTGCCTGAGTGAGACTTTGGTTCCGTCAAGACTGACGTGAAGGCGTTGGGCAATGCAGGTGGACCTGACAAGAGGCTAGCAGCGAGCATTTTTCTGTGCATGAGAAAAGATGCGAGACTGCACGCCATAGATTGCCGTGCGGGAAGAGCTGATGCGTGTTTTTTCAAAAAAATTAGGTAAGCTACCACCTGCATACATAAGCTCGTCAACAACTGTCAACACAAAAGAACCTAAGCTCAAGCCACAGAAACAAGTACGACGTATTTCAGTAACCTCAATCAGAAGCCAAGGACAGTGAACTCTCAGAATTTGTCAGCAAATGGACGAAAAAATTTCACCATACAACTCCTTTACCACTCGGTAGTTGAATTTTCAAATAAACTACCGAGCATCCACTCCAAAGAATAGAATACGCACCACATTGATAGAAGTTTCGTGTTGTATAGCAACTTGAATAGAAGGCAATAACGTAGATGTAAGCCTCGAGGCTGTCGGTAAGGTCTCCAGTGACGTAAGCCAAGCTGTATAGTCCTCTACAACTGAACCTTGGAGAGCTGTCGTTCTCTCTGCAGAAGATGTAGAAATAGCCAATCCAGGGGAAACTCCTGGTGAAACATGCAATGATGAGGACCCACTTGAGCCCAGTATTGGCTTCTTCGTGTGATGTAATGCAACTGTATCCACAGCATGTCCTGACCACCTACTTGTCACCCCAGAGGCAGTTTCTCCACGTCTCTGTTCTCGGGGTGATGGAGGAAGAGAAACTTGGACATCGGATTGTTTGGAAGTGGTCTGAAATAGGCTACTCAAGCACCTTCGTGCTCGGTATCGAACAGAAAATTGTTTAGCCACAAGCTTGCGAGCGAGGAAGTTCATTACGGTATCAATCTCCTTCTCGCTATTTATGGTAGTGACAACCTGCGAGAATAATCAACAGTTGAATATCATAATGAGCACAGATTAGCATCAATTCTTAGAAACAGTCCCTTGATATTCCAACTACTGTAGGACATCAAGAAGAAAACGGTAGTGAGTCCTTATCTTTCAGACTGAATTTTCTTCGACAGAGCTGTCCATCTGCTTTATTAAGTACATGAATAACGCACCTGCCGTAATTCTGCCTGCAGTTGCAGAAGATCCACCGATAGTTTATGCGTGGTTGAAAGTCCCCCTTCCAGCATATAGAGAATCTCACACTGTACATATGAAACAAGCACGCTATTTAGATGAAAAGCAACAGTTATCAGTTGGAAACATAAACCTTAACTGAAAAGGAGAAAGCCAGCCATTTGTAAATGATATAGGGTAGACATAGAAGGAAGTATTTACCTTCCAAGCAGTGGGAAAATAAGAAACCACCTCAGGTTCCCTTGATATGATGCTCCGTAACCACGGCCAAGCTTGTTGCAAAGTCTGCAACCAGAGGGATAATGTTAAAGCAATTCAGCACACAATCACCTGCAGCGATGAGTACCTCATACTATACTGTATGACCAAATTTGAAGAAAATAATATAAGGGCTTTTAAGCAGGAATGGTGAACGGCGAGGCAGGAATACCTGGAGAGCAGTCACCTCTGAGAAAAAGTCAGGGGAACGACATTTTCTCAGAAGACGTCCTAGTTGGTAAGTCTCATTAAGCTGATGCAGCTTGTTATAAACAGATTGGGTAGGTCTGCGAATGGGGCCAGTATGGTTCAAAATCATCAACTTTCCCTTCCACTCAGTCTCTGAGCCTTCCAAGTCATCCCCGTCCATCATACTTGTTTCTGTCCTTCTCTTTTCGACCAGAAATTTGCTGACTATATCCTCTGCTTTGATGTCTAATTGCTCTGCATCTGCTTCTGCCCTCTCAAATTCCAACTGTGAAGTTTCACTGGATCTGCACCCAATAAACAATTAAACAAGTCGCACTGAACCTATGAGTGAAAAGCAGTTAAGCTGCAGAACGAATACAAGCTATATTGCAACTTGTGTATGTAAATCCTCTCTAGCTAATTTCGTCGAGACTAATATTAATGCTATTGCCCCAAGAAACATGTTCGCAAAAATTCACGACAACGTTCCTTCTCAATTTCGAAACTTGAGTAATGAATGTGACGACCAAAACCCTATGCCTTCAATCATCTTAAGACAAGAAATGTGTATGAGGGAAGATCAAACCTGCTGGATTGGAAAGCTTTGTCGCCCGCAATGAGGACCTCCATAAGACCTCTAAGGGATGGTATGCTTTCCCACACAAAATGACCAATGGTAGAAGGATTGAAGACAGCTACAATGAGCACAACAAGGCAGGCCTGCCAATACATATCCTTGACCTGCGCAAGACGAACAAAAACTTACGACAAGTATATCCATTTGAGATTTTATCAATTCATAGTACTCAATGTACAATTTGATACTCGCTGCAACTTGCAGATGCGCAATAGCTTGCAACATATGTCTTCTGCTCAACATTTTAGTTTTGTAAGTCACATTTTGTCTTGACGCAAACATTCGAAAGCCAAGATAAGAGACTGCATCAGTAGTATTAAAGATTAGCATTTCTGTTTAGAATTCACACCAAGTTGCTAAGAAAGAAACAGATAGAGCATACCACGAGCTGCGGCACAGGCTGGCGAGTAACACCACGCAAATTAAACGATGCGAGCTTGAATATAGCGGCAGGTAGCTGCAATTCCACCAGAACCCAAATTACAAAATTTCTTGGACGCAGAAATAGATGCAGCACCCTCCAACGAAGAACTGCAGATCAACGGGGAGGAAAGAGTGGAATACCTGAGAACTTGAAGCAACAAGAGAACCCTCCATTAACCTTTCGAGCTTAGCAGCTCGGCAGACGAGAACCTCGACGATATCTAGTGACTCCGCCGATTCCATAGGAAAATTCTGCTCAAAACAGTAAAAGTGAGACAAAGGATTCAATAACACCATTGGCTAGGGTGTAATCCTCCGCACCGAGTTGATGACTATCACAGCCTTCTATTAGTTTGGGTGGAATCTGAATATTTCTTTTGAAGAAGTGTGGGTCTCTTTCAAATCATATTATATATTTGAATTCTACTCGCTAACCACATGTGCTCATGAATGCAGTATTTTTACAAACTGGCCAGGAAGCCCTCATTCAATCCAAGCCTAAATGCATTTGAGATTCGTATTAAAATAGACAGCC
The DNA here is from genome assembly GCA_963920665.1 of Straminergon stramineum. Lineage (NCBI taxonomy): Eukaryota > Viridiplantae > Streptophyta > Bryopsida > Hypnales > Calliergonaceae > Straminergon > Straminergon stramineum. Next base: position 22,775,378 of record OY987269.1, on the reverse strand, counting down.
TCCTAGACCTCAAGACAAGTGAGTAGGAAATATCGTCAAAATCTAGATACGGGATTCCTTGCAGATTAAAAAACCAAGCTAAAATTTCACCAGTCGCAAGCATATTGACTTCTGAACTAGTGTCACTCTCATAGACCCCAAAGGAAAGGGCTAGTAGACACATACAGAAATACCCATCAGGATTAAGCGAGCAACAATCTCCTCTGGCGCTCTTGTACATGCTCCCATCAATTGGACACACTTTGACTCCGTCTCCATTGCAGGATCCAAATGAGTGAAATATGCCTATAGTCCATCTCGAAATGTTAGATTAATTGACATTCTATATATTCATCGTTGCTGAACTCCTTTGCGAGATCCATGACCACGCCTATATCATAATCTCTAACAAGAGGAATAGGTTCATACTCAACAAGCACACTAACATAGGTTCCACAAAGAATTTTGATCAACTAGAAAAGTATAAGAAGCATTAGTTAGGATTTAAAGGTCTTCGAGAGCATATTGTTCGGCATTTCAGGCTTGAGTATTTTCCCATCAGAACGTCTGATAACACGTTGGAATGTAAACATCAATTATCAGATTCATTTTTATTAATTTCCATAATGCATAGCTGCATAAACTTGCCCTACAGGTAGAATATAAACAAGGGACACATGACTGATACTACTGTCGGTTAGTACACTCCAACGATCAACAAAAACACAAACAGACAAAAGAAGATATTGAACAGACTAAATAATATTGATAAGATGACGAATTAAATTACCTCCACTTCTTCCAAGAACAGAAGCTGGCGCACTATCTTCTTGAAATGTGCATGTTCAATCTGAGGAAGATAAGCCGCTACAACATCGGTGCACCAGGCCATGGCCTGCATCTGGAAGTCGCCAGCAAGTTCCTCAAATAAGGAATCACTCGTAGGAAATTAACTTTTAAAATATGATATATGACAGCTATGTTACCTCTTCCTAATGACACTGAAAAGATCAATTATACGAATGCCAGAAATTGCTATCATTTCTCTATAAATTGGTGGAGGGCAGAAGTAAAAAATGAGCATGATGCTTCTTATCAGAAAGTAGTTCATGAATATGTTAAACTAGCTCTTGACTAGTTCTTAGTAACCATGTATCTTCCCCATAACAAACGGAAAGACTTGAAAAATAGCAAGTGTCTGTTGCAGCTCCTGAAAAGATTCTATAATTCACCTGGAAATTTTGTGTTTCAAGACTGAGCTTCTCCAATAAGGTCAATTTGTCTCTTGATGGGCCACCGGAGATTGACCTCTCTAATCCACCTCCAGGAACAGAAGCTCCTGCAGCGTTTCCTGGGTGTGGTGATAAGGTAATTGTATTGAACAAGCCTTCATCCTCTACAAAGGGGGCAGCAGCATGAAGCAGCAACTGACACGTAAGATCCACCAGCTAAACAAGAGGCAGATGAAAATACCAAGTCAGTATCTACGAGAAGAGCAAATGAGACTCTGAAGAATCAGAATGTGAAGTTCTAACAATGATGACATGCTTCACAGGCAAAAGCGCTGCAAATATATTTCAGATCACCACACACATGCAGAATTTCAACACAGAAAATCATCAAAAAAGGTACTAACTTACCTATAGACCGTGCAAAACTGTACATGGTCGGATCAGAATAGCTGAGATCTAAACTGTACCTTATTAATCCAAGCCTCCTTTAGTAATTCGTCCTGCTCAGCCATGAGCGGCCATGGCTGAATCAAGCCGAGGCATAAAGCATGAACATCAAACTCGCCACCTGCTTGCTTCATCATCCTGTCACATCATTCATTTTGTACTGATTAACAACTTCTACCATAAAACAGGTCTCCGCAGTACCTAGTAAGAAAACCAACGTTCAGTTGCAGAAAGCAATTCAAAACCCCAACATATCAACAATTTTCGGGAAGAGATCTGTCTACTGGAACCAGTGACAAAAGTATGACAAAAGAAGATGAAGTGAAGATCCCTTAAGGAAATTCAATAGCTCTAATTGAAGAAGTGACAATACCTTCGTACAAAATCACATAAAAGACTACGAGAGTCGTCGCTAGCCGCTAGCTCCTGCAGTCAAAAAGCCAAGCCTAAAGTAAATTTCAAAAGTGGGAGACTCTACAAAAGGTTTCAATGTAAATTACAAGATCTTCACATTTAGTGTCTCAGCACACTTGCATACAATACACTCACACATACGTGAATTTGATTAACACAGAAACAAACCTGTAAAATGTTAGCAAGCTCATGCTCTGGAGGATTATCTTCGGAGGGCATAGCTTTAAGAACTGTGACGATACTCTTGATATTGTGAGGATTTTTAATATGCAATTCGGTAGTAACAAATGTCTGTCATACACACAGAAAGGATCAGTCCCGGAAAATAGATGTGCGATGTTAAGCATCCCTTCTCGCTAGTACGATTTACAGCCAGAGTACATCAAAGTGAATCGAGAGCTCAGAAGGCTACTACAATTTAATGTCCACGGAGATAGGAGAGCACGAGACCTTCAAAGCAAGCATTGCATACTCGGGTCTACGCCTCACAAGTTGAGTGATCATTTCAGAAAAAATGTTGTTATGCATAGTCTTTATCTGGAAACAAGCAAGAACAACGATCAATCTAGTGAATGAAACAGCCCAAAGAATACAGGCCTGTGCAGTACTAAGAAAGCAGCAACATCTAATAAAAAAACGCTAATAGCTATGGAAATGACGTATGATGTAAAGAAAACAACACAACCGATAGCATAAATAGAATGGTGAATTCTTCTTGAACCTGCCCGGGTGCTTGTGTTGAGGATATACGAAGAGCGAGCAAATTCGCGACAGTGTTGAAATCGTTCTCGCTGGTTCCACGCGTATGCTGAAGGATTCGATCTAGAAGACTCTTGGCAGCTCGCAAATGAACTGGGTTGTTTAACCAGCCCTCCAGCATACTTGAAGCCACCACTCTTACCTCCTCAAATCCAGCACCTTGCATGAGCAACCTATTCAGAACAGGGTTTGAGAGAAGAGAGATTACTTTTCTCGATCAGAATAAGCATGAATTATTTTCGAAGCATTCTTAATTTTCAACGAGACAGAGAACCTTTACATTAACGCTCCGTTGCCCCAGCCAGGTAGTTTATTGAAAATTCTTGTGTTATCAAGATGTAAAAAAGATCAAAGATGAAAACAAATCAAGGGTAGTAAAAATGTACCTTAGAAGTTGCCGAGGGTTTTCCTTTGACGAAGATGCCCCCAACAACTGATTCAGAGACTGGCAAAATTCTGCTCGAACCTTCTGTTGCATTTCTCCTTGCGAATATCTATTTTTAACTGCTGACTGATAATTTGAGAAGAGACAGAAGCGATATGAGTGATCATGAACCTAAAGTGTAAAACCCTCTAACCACTTTGGTCAGATGATAAAATCAAGTCTTGATGCAACGATAATTCTCTTCTCTAGGAAGCGCAATAAGTCTAATGTGATAAAGTATCAAGATTAATCACGAGAGAGATAACATCCCCAACCAGAACTGAAATCAGCATAGTTTGAAGTGAACATACCATGCCATTTGTTTCTGCTTTAACAGCCTGAATCTGTTGCATATCTCCAGCTACTCTAATAATTCAAAACAGGAACGAAAGGAGATGTCAGGACATGTCGTTCGAGCTCTTGAAAGCTCCCTGCTAGTAAAGTTGAGTCGCATAGCAAAATAAAAAAGGAGAGGAGAAGATTTGAAACATAAGAGGACTTTCGAATAAGACCTTCATAAGCGTCTCATCATCCAGATTTGAGTGCTAATCATTGACAACCCAAAAGACTCGGGCAGTACATGTTCATGAGGCCAGAGGTCTGGAGAGAAAATGAAATCCATTTCAAGAGCAGATTCCATAACACTAAATAAGAGGAAACAGATGTCGAACAAAAGTGTAATGAGCTTACCCTTGCTCTCCAAATTTCGGACCAATGGTGTCCTCACTGACCGTAGGAACATCCTAGGCCACCGGGCAATACCAACGTTCAGTACACTCATCAGATTTTCAAAGTCATTAGAATATGTCAGAGAGTTAAGTTGACCGAAGTCTTTAAACAAACACAAACTATGGAACCATTAACAATGTACAAGAGAAGATACTGATTACATATCCAGACCAGCTCACTTACAAGCACTGAATCGGGAAAGGCCGTAAGTACGTTAGAGACAAACTCCTTACATCCTTCATGATCGACCCAAGCGCGTGAACCAGTAGAATCCAAAAGATAAACCTGATTGACACACATCAAAAACAATAAAACACGATGGATAACAATTTATGCCAAGGAAAAATCCATATGTCAAACCAGCAAGTGACATGATTACTTCGAGCACTCTTTGGATGAGTCTGGCAATGATTATCTTATCAGAATCGAAAGAGCAAGTACGCCAGATTGCAAGCCATTACAGACTATATAAATGATAGTTTAAGAGGTGAAACTTCTGAGACCCGAACAATAAACTGTATGAGTGTACAACATCAAAGAATGACATCGTGGATAGCCCAGAACCGCGAAACAGAAGGCAATCATAGTAACATCTACAGAGGTCTACAAAGGGAATATAAAAAATGCAGAGAATAGATTCCAACATAAAGTCATCCCCTTCCACTTCGATATCAGACGCGTTCGACACAAACACATATCTAAAAATTTCTCTTCCAGTTTTCGAACCAAGAAATGCCTAACTAAATTGAGTGCGAATTGAAGTATTTCGTAAAGACCAACCCTCCAATGATAGAAAAGCATTAGGTGTCTACAGGTTATACTCCAGTTCGGATGACGAACCTGCACAAACTCAATGGGCCAATCAGATTCTCCTGCAAAAGCTCGAAAGAGGAGTTTGCATGCCAGTATTGGCAGCAAACTTTGACGCTTCACCACTGTCTGCACCGCCGCGGATTCCAAGAAAGAAAGCAAGACCTATACCATTTGAGGTATAAAGTTTTAGAAAGAGAGGAAGGCAACCGCCTAAGAATAAGACGGGAAAGGCACACCCTACACAGAACTTTGACCACAAAAGAATTCAATAAAAAACCTATAGGGCAATTGGAATCGAAGACGTTAACTTATTCATGTGTATCTCTTCGTGGAAAAGCTATAGGACCTTCAAGGATATTTTAAACAACGAGCAATATGGGATCACCTTGAATGTTCGAGGTAAGCAAAACGCTTCCGGAAGTCTCTTGGATACATACATCGAACTCAGAAGGAGATACCGATTAGGACTCAAAGCATGTTTTCCTAGTTCCTCTAAGGAGTCTGCCATTGTCATGTCTAAAGCCTCCGCATCCTCCTGCTGCCATGCGCTCCACACAGATCTCAAGATTTCTAGATCTGGAAACAACCACGAAGGGGATACTTTCAGCATCACATGACCCAAGACAACAAAAGACGGAGGACACAAATCGACTCAAAAGTAGTTTGCAGAAGTTGGCATTAAAATGATCGTGCAACAACCAGTGTATGTGCATGTACAGATTAAGTAACCAAGATATCCGTACCGTCATCAGCAGTGGTGATGCTCAACTGTAGCATATATGGTTAAGATATGGCACAATCAGAAAATAAATAAAGCAAGAAGACAAGATGTTCTTTAAGTCTGAGCGCTCCGAAGTCCATATTTTGAACGATGAACAGAGTGCTTCAGGACAATCTTTTGTCCAAGTAAATTCTCATTCATCCAAAGTAATGCTTTTGAATCTTTAAATAAACCTTCAAATCATAATCCTGCAGCAAAAATGTGCACAATTTCAAAACAGGATTTGGGAGTTACAGGGTTAAGACCATTGTCGCGGATTTTTTGATGCCTAATTATTCCTGGAAAACTAGATCCTCGATGTAAATGAAAGGATACGGACTCAAATGGCCGACAGAAAACCGCTGGAAGTACAACTGAGGGTTTCTCCTCCAGATCCTCAACTTCCTCTGCTTTCACAGACCGGGACTCCCCTTGATCTGATCCCTCTTCCTCTTTCGGACTACGATCAACGGTATCTGCTTGCTCATACAAAAGGATGGAATTAAAGAGCAACTGAGAGATCAATTCAGAACTACGTTGAATGTCTAGAAAGCAAACCAAAGCCCTTGAACACTGACAATCTAATTATATCATCGTCGTAATAAACTGAGATCTAAGAGCAACAAACATCTTAAGCGTCCAAAAATATTCATCTGGTGTAAAAAAATGTGGGCTCAAAAGAACAATAGGGATTTAGGCATGCCTTCCAAACTAAGTTGCAATCTAAACTCGATACTAGGCAGTGTGTACAATCTGGAACGATAACAAGAGAAGCTTGCAAATCTTATCGGATAGGGCAGAGAAACAATTACCTTCACCAGGGATTGGTTGACGAGGTTCATAGACCTCCTCCGACTTAATCAACACCTGCACACTGGCCTGGCCGACGAGAGGCACATCTTCCACCTTCGCCTGATCAAGTGATGTAACCTCTGACGGGATAGGATTTAATCTCGCTGCCTCGGCAATGTCAGGCTTGCTCTCGACATCTTGATGAACACTCACCCAATCGCTGTTCGATTGCAAGAGTTCCTCCTCTTCCACAGGGGCATTGAGGTCGAATCCCAGAGGAGTAGCATTCAAGTCGAGATCACCCGACCCTTCCTCATCACTAACTCTCCGTCCCGCAGGCGATGTCCGACGGGCCTTTGTCTGATGCAAGCTTTCAGAAGTCTCACCTTCAATAGGCTGATTATGACGCTGCCAAAAATTCACAGAACACCAACTCGACCAGCTCAGAATGCGGCAAATCTAACAACATCACCTACATACATGGATTCATTTTACAAAAATTCCTCAATTCTCAAGACCGCTCACGAAAACAGCGCGACATTGACACCAATTACAGCTCCACAGCAAAATTCCAACAATTGAGCTCAAGAGCACACTAAAATCCCAAAACAAATTTCAATTGAGTAAAAAGACTTCAACTATGAAAAAGAAAAGCCGTTCACCTTCATGCTGAAACATGACCAATCGCCAACAAACGCTCTGCTCTACGTCAAAACTTCCATGAATCAAGAAACCTAAGGACCGGTTCAGACTGGGACGTCCAGTGCTAGTGGAGAACTGAAGGTGAAAACCAATTTCATTGGTCAATCATAGGGTTTCATCCGGTAGAGCATTCACACTCGAGGGACGTCCACTTGACAATGAGTCCATGTCATCAACCACTCCCGCCAAAACTGAAGATCGAGTTGTAGTTGTAGCGGACAAGTTTCGGGTCACGTCGGGAGGTGATCCCAAACTTGTCCAGCGGACAAAACATTGTTTTTCACTACCGCACCTGTAAGCTGCGCTCTCTTTCAAGGCTTCAACACGCCGCGTTCTAGCTTTGAACAGGTGTGACGTTTTGTGGAAGTGCTTTGCATTGTTCAATGCGCCTTTGTATGACTTCTTAACGTTTTAAAAAACTTATACATTTTTTCTTGGTCGCAAGCATGCTTTTAAGTCCAATCGAAAATGGTGAATAATATGTTTAGGGTAATTTTGAAAGCTTGTTGTAGTTAGATTGTAATTTTTTTCAAAAATTGAGGAGTTCTACACAATTATAATTTTTAAGGGAACTTAAATCCATGGAAGATTTTACTTTGGTATTGGGGTTTCGTATTGTTTAGGACAATCCTTGTTAAGTGAGCATTGGATTAGGGTTAATTAAGAATTTTTCTCAAATACTTCTACGAAGTTGAACTGTTTAGAGTAATTTAGGTTTACGCTCTTCCATGATTCTTGCCATAGCATTGTTTAGAGCTATTAATATACTTGACTTGTTCAAATTTGGCATTAATTATCACATTAACCTAGAGGCAATTTAAATGCTTGAATCCTATTTATTTATGTCAGGTATTTTCTTCTCAAGTACATGAGATACTATTGAACATATACTGTAATTTGATTAGAGCACTTCTTTTTCAAGTTCAATATTGCAACAATGTTGAAGAAAGGCCCTCTGCATAACATTCAATAGCAAATAGAGGGATTGGTCTCCCTTGGATAGAATGATGTGGAATATTCCACACCCATCAGTAGCTAAGGGGCCACGCGTCGGAGGGGGGTCAAACTATAAGAAATCAAATAGCAAGGTCAAAAGTAATGCATAGTGAGCTAGGGTCATTAATTTTTGTTTCATCTAAAACCCAAAAAATATATTATGTTAGGAGTATCTGTGCTTGGCCTGACACGTAACAATGGCAAGGTAACAATGGGCAATTGGCTCATTATGTTCCCATCATGTGTTGGCTCACTAAGTTAGTTTCAACTTTTCTTTAATAATAAATGTTGAATTAATTTAACCCCCCTGATTCCCTAAGATAGACGGAACTAAAGCCACAAGAGTCCCTGGAATTCTTCAATTTTTTATTTTTATTTTTTCCCTTCAAATTCTTCAAATTTTATAAATTGTCATGCAATGAATTACGAATAAACTTGTCAATCACTACACAAACTAAATTCAAATCCTTCTCCACATAAATATAGAGACTTGCATGTTTTTTCCTGAAACATTCTTTTTTCTCTACATTTGAAGCATTGATTCATTCTATTTAGACTAGTGATGAGAAAATTATGTACAATCTTAGTTTTGGGGGCAATCTAAGCATCTTCTTGAAAAAATAACATATAGGATTCATTTTTTAATTCATTTGTTACAAATTTCCAAAAAAAAATTATTAGAGAAGGTTATATTTGCTTGTTAAAAATGGTAGTTTTGGAACATTTTTGTTGAAAACTTAGGGAATCACCTCAAGGTATTAATGTTTAGTGATTTTTAATACTACTAAGATATATCACCTAACTTTTTTTCCCCAAACGAATCATTCAAAGTGCCAACTAATAACACCCTAGTTGTAGATGTTGGGAATGCTCTTCTTTTACAATAGCTCCTCTCAGATGGGAAACCAATAAAAAGAGAAATAACAAAGTGAAATTTGGCGTGCTCAAGCACAACCACCTAAGTTATTGTGTTTCCAACAAAAACAAAATGATTTTGTAAAGGATGCATATCTTAATTTTTGTTTCACTTCAATTGTTCAATTCCAAAAAATAAAAATTGAATGATTGATTGAAAATAGATTCAATTCAATTATACTAAAACAATTAAGTTAAGTTAGGTGCAACACACTCCATTACTCGTGATGTGAATTTGGGCTCCATCAATCCCCTGACAAAATTAATCCTCAAGCCTGCACTATAGTTTAGTCAATAGTCTGTCACATGCACTTGGAACTCAGAAAGTACTCAGAATCCCGGTAGGTCACCACTACTACCCACCAAGAAATAGTATATGGATAATTTGGATAATAGCCAATAGGAGGAAAAGGCAGCCCCCTCTCAAGGCTACTAAATGTTATGCTGGTTTTCCTTACTGTGATATTACATGTACTTACTTGTTCATGAAAGATTTTGATTTTGTTGCATTACTTAAAAGAATAATGCACATATTAATTAGTATTTGCTTTTGCATAGGCACATGAGAAGCAAACTCTTATGTTTTGAAAGGGAACTATAGATTAGTGATTTTGAAAAGTATAACCTATAATTTAGAACAAGCACTAAAATATGTTGTCAAGAATGTCAACCTCTAAAGTTCCATGACTATGTTTTCACTAAAAATGCTCCAAAACAACAAAATTGTCATTTTTAGTACAAGTATCAAATTTTTCAAAAATATATTTTTTTGGCACATGTAACTGTAAGAAATCGTAGTATGCTAACTTGAGAACATGCGATAAAAATTTCAAAAATTTCGACCACGTGGATTGCAAGATATAAACATTCAAATTCACTAAAATCATTTTTTTGGTCATATGGAAAACAAGGCAACTGCACTTCATAAGTTCACTTTTCTATGAAAAAATGTCCAAAATGGTGGTGCTTCTTCGAATTCTTTTTTTTAGACAAGTTGGCCACATGCTTGAAAATTTTCAGATCATTTGGAATTATACAATATATAGGAAAAAATAGCAAGAAGACAATAGTAGAGAATGATTCAAAATACTAAATCGTCAAGAATTTAATTATGGAATTGAAAAATGTCAATCCCAACGGTTGCAACATTGTCATAAACAATCTACATCCTATGATTTTAATTTTTTCCAAAAAAATTGAAAATTGAGTAAGATAAAGGACTTTGAAGTTTATTTTAGAATACAAAATCCATAATTGCCTGCAAACAAAAAATCCACATAACTTTTGACTCATTAATCAAAATAGAATGATTCAAAGCTTTACATGTATACATAAATTTGAAAAATCAATTTCAAATATTTATTTCTAAGAAAAAAAATTTTGATCAATCTAGGCCACCCAAGTTGAGAAACAAACAACATTTTGCATCATAACTTTTCACATACATACTCAAATGAAATGAAATTTAGTACTCATAGAAGATATTCCTCATCCACACCTTGTAAAAAAAATTCAGTCTTAATAAGTCAAATCTCCAACCATATGTACCTACCCAAAAAGTTATGTTGCCAAAAACACAAGGCCAGCCCTTTAGGGTTTAACTTTGTCATTTTAGCAATTCAAATTTAAAGTTTAAGAGGGATGCTAGTATAGATTGTTTCACTATGAATTCTTTGACTAAAAAGTAAATCATCCCTTGTGCACTTTGGTAGTTTGGTTCGGTAGTTGTGCTCAAGTCTTTTCAATTCTTTGGTATTTTTCTCATTCCGGGACCCTACATCAATTGTAGTCATTCTTGTTCCTTCATTAGTTTAACTATTACTCAAAACTGACTCCCTTATATTCTAGGTTCTCTACTATATACTACAGGTATCCATCAAAGACCCCTACAAAAGATGGGGATAGTCAAGTGCAACAATCTCCTAGGGAATTTCTTGATATGATATACAGAGAAAATGAGGCAATAAATTTCTAAACTACCTTCACCGAAACAAAAGTAGTACCCAATTAAACCATTCAAGAGAAGGAACCTCAACCTCCCACGAAGAAAACTCCCAAGATTTCCAAGCCAAAATCAAAGGGCAAAAAAAAGAATAGAGTGAAGTCGAAGAGCAACCCTATTGACATTGGAGAAAGTTCAAATGAAGAAGAGGGAAACTGAATTGGAAGGAATACTAGATTGTGAACCTCATCCACTTAAAGGGGACAATGCATGACAAATTCAATAGCATGAAGACGCAAGGTCTATTTCCACATACTCTAAATTTTTTTAATTTTTTTAATTCATGTTTATGCTTTCTTTTCTAGTATCATGTTCATTGGTATGATCAAATATCCCTCCTCGTCTTCCAATTAGCAATCACAAAATATCCCTCATGGTCTTTGTCCTTTGTTGTTTCACAGGCGTTGACAATTGGAGACTTCTACACACTCACCTTGTTGCCGCTTGTCTTGATTTTGATTGTAGCAACAATGCATGCCGCAAGAAGTGGAAGAAGATTTATGACAACTACAAGGCTGATTATACCACCAACAGTATATATGGTAATGAGAGATCTTCAAAGTGCAAATACTATTTTTTGATTGATGGCTACATGCATGATTGTGCTAATGTTCTCAAGCATGTTCATAGTCGTGCTCATGACAAAGACCCTAACAATGTGTAGCATGAAGGCCTAGAAGATATACATGATAGTATGAGAGTTTCTGAACCTTCAATAAGTACTTCTCAAGCACCTGTCAAGAAAAAGACAGACAAGTCGACCACACAAGATGCAATTGCAATGATTGTAGAGCAAGTTGTGAAGCTCACTAATGCAATGAAGGATTCGAAAGCGGCTAAACTCAATCTTCTACAAGGAATGCTAGCCATGATGAATGAGTTGGTGAAGACATTGTAGACTACATACAAATGAATTTGGACTCTATTGTACAGAAGTGTTGTTATGGTTTGTAAGATTTTGATTTGAATTCCTTAAACATTTTGTATGGTTTGCTTGTGTTTATAGGACATTTGTTTTTCAAAGAGTGCAAGAGTGACAACTTTTAGTTTTAGGCTACAATAGATGGTAGCCAAAGTTGTGCTTCATATTGACAATCAGTAATAAAGAAACATAGGCACAATTTGGATTGAATTTGACATGGCTTCATTAGTATTAAATCTCTAAAGCTTATTAATGCAAGGGTCATGCAATGTGGATTGCATGAATTAAACTACCTTAGAAGTCTTTATTGTTGACATTGGGTTGTGATGCTTGATGTTGTAATTGGGTTCACAGTAGCAATGGAAAATTTCATGTCATTTTCATTGTGGGAATCCATGAAATTGTGGCGTGGAAGCAAAATCATTAGTGCAAATGGAATTCCAATGCCTCTCATATTGTAATTGAAGCCGTACCCCTTGAAGGTTGTAGAAAATGTTTTCAGCAAAAACATTCCAAAACTGCCATTTTGTAGTACAAGTGTCAAATTTTATAAAAAAAACATTTTTGGACACATATAACCATAGGATCTTGTAGTAAGTTGGTTTAGGAAGACGCGTTAAAAATTTCAGAAATTTTCATTGTCTAGATTGCAAGATATTGGTAAAATCCTGTTTTTGCCCTTGCTGAAAATTAGGTAGTTGCACTTCAAAAGCTCACATTTGTATGGAAAAAAGTACAAAATGGTGATTCTTCTTTCGATTAATTTTTCAAGGCAAGTTGGCTACATGCTTAAAAAAATTTCGATCAATTGAAATTGCACAACATCTAGGAAAAAATAGTAAGTAGAAAGAAGTAGAAAATGATTCAAAATCCTACATTGTTAAGAATTTAGCTGTGGAATTGAAAGATGCCAACCCCCAATGGTTGCAATGTTGTAATAAACTATGTATGTAATAAACATCCTACAATCCCATTTTTTTCCAAAAATATTTAAAATTGAGTTAAATAAAGGAATTCAAAGTGTGCAGTTTAGAGTACAAAATCCATAACTATAGGCAAATTAAAACTCTTTCAGCTTGCACTCATGCATAGAAATTGTGGAAGGTGCCAACTGTTTCTGGCGGAGGTGTGGCAAGGCTTGGCGGTTCTGGCCCTAGCAGAATTGAGCCTTGCCAGCGCCAACACCAGTAAATATTTTTTTGGAAAATTATTCCCCTAGTGGGGACAGGCCTGAAAACTTACCTTTTTCACATAACAACGAGTTTCCTGGCAGGTGCAACTTCATCTTCTTCACTGTGAGGTCTACTCTCACCGCTTCTTGCTTCGGATTTTTTTATAGTTCTAGAACTGCCGTACTTGTACTTGGGGTTTAGGATTACAACTCTATTTTTTTGATATATTTGCTTTGAAGCAAGGATAGGGGTGACGGTAAACATGGAGGGCAAAGGTTACTTGAGGTTGGTTCTCACGAACACTCCCCCGACTCTAGGTGGTGCATCTTCTTGTCAAGCATCTCCTCCTCTTTCTTTTGTTCTTGTAGGTCCACCTCCACCTCCAATGGTAGTGCCACAAGAGTGGCATTGGAGCAATGCGGCTATGAGATTTTTGTTGTTGCAATGCAAGGAGCATGTGGAGGTTCACAACAATGTCATGATGTGACATCATCAATGGGAGAGAATTCACAAGCTTCTCATTGTACAATTCCCTCACGAATCTGGGCGAAAGGTGAAGTCTTTGTCTGACAAGTGGGAGAAGTTGTGGAGCACTTATTCAAAGATCAAGAAGTTGAGAAATCAAAGTGGTGGTGGACTTAGAAATGACGGTGCCAAATTCATTTGGTAAGATCAAATTGACGAGATTTACAGCCTCACAACTAAGGCCAACAATGTCTTGGGTGGGATAGACGCAAGTGTACTGGTAGTAGGAACACGAACCTCAAATGCACTAGTTGATCTCCCAAAGGAGCACAACATGGACGGTCATACTACTCCAATGCAATCTCTACCATGTTCCGTCCCAGCTTCATCTACCGGCCACGAGAGCACTGGAAGCAGTCCACAAACACGTGCAACAAATTTGGTCGGATGTTGTGGCAAAGGTACATCCACAAAACCAGCTAAAAGGGCCAAAATTGATAGGAACTTGATGGATGCATTGGATAGAAAGGTGGATTCCATTGCTGAAATTGAAAAGTTAAGAATTGAAGCCACAATGACCATGCACAAAGATAACTTGATTGAGCGTCAGGAAAATAGGAAATTGGAGCTCAAATTGTTCCAATTGCAGCAGGCTAGTAGTGAGCGAATGGTAGCTTTGTTTGCAGATGTTGTTAAAAAAAATGCGGAGTGACTTTGATGTTACTTCCATTTTTCTTCACTATACTTTCTCCATTTCCTTCAATGCTCTTTGAAGCCATTTCACTACTATTACTATAAATCAAATCTAGACAAATTCAGAGTGCAGTCAAATTTGGAGTGCTATAACTTCTCATATTGTGTGGTAGTCAAGTTCAGAGCATTGTAACTTCTACATTTCATGTCCGAATTCAATAAAACTTATTGAAAAAGTTTTGCATATTAGTCTAGTTTCACTGGTAAAATTTTCAAATGAATCCAAGATGTATTGAGTTTTTGAGAGCCCTTCAAAGTTCACAAGTTCAATTTGAGCACATTGCATTCCATTTTCATGGCTGCAACTTCGGGGGCTTGTAACTTTTTCATAAAATGTTTTTTTTCAATAAAATTTGTTGGGTTCTATTACTATTAAGGTCTAGTTATTGTGGTAAAATTTTCATGTCAATCCAAGTTGTTTTGAATGTGTGTGAGCAATTTGAAGTTCAAAATGCAGACATTTTTGCATTGCAATGAACTTTCGTGGCTTATAACTTCTTCATGCATGGTCCGTTTTCAATCATTTTTGTTGGAAAAGTTTTACATACTAGTCTAGTTCGTGTGGTTAAAATTTCATATCAATCAAAGAGTTAATGAGGGATTGAGAAGCATTTTAGTAGAGGGAGGTTCAGCCATACATGTGATTTTTTGCTACTTTTTTCACTGTCTTCTGACATTTCAAAAAAGTGTTGCTAACACAATGAGTAAGTTGAATGATTTTTTTTTTCACCATAGTGTTTATCTTCTGGTTATGAATTACTTTGTTGTTACAACTTCTTTCCTCTAGAGTATTCAATAGTTGATTGCCTGTTTGAAAATTAAAAAATGACAAATATAGTTTTGAAAACATTTGTATAAGCAACGAAGTGAAATTGACATGTAACTCAAGTTGTTTCATTTTTCTTGGACATTTCTAGAATTAGTTTTCAATTTTTGAAGTTGAAATGTAGTGGTCATTTACAGAGATATTCACCCATTGTTTTTCTCTATATAAGGTCGGGTTCTAAATTTAAAGAACAATAAATCTATATATGAACATGCCATGAGGTGAATTCAATGGAAATGACCAATTCTTGAATTACAACCATTCTTTTTTGCAACCACTTTGGTTAGAAATACAAGCTACTTTGTTTATTACTATAAAGAAGAAAAAAATTAGTACATTTATAGAATAAATGTGTATCATCTCAGGACACACAAAACAGAATAGACATAAATGAACTGCATCATGATAATAGTTAATACATATGGAAGTACATAGACCCATCCATAGAAGATGAAATCCAAAATTGAATATGAAACACAATGACCAAGAAATATGTTGGTCTACATATACATTATTTGTATCATTGTGGATTACGTTTTAGCCATGATGCAAATAAAATCTCTCTCATGGCTTCTCCTGCCTACTTTGCAGGCAAACCTTCATGAGGAAGTTGCATCCTTCCAATATGAAACCCAACATAAGGGTCATTTTGAAGTCTAACATCTGCAAGTAGAGGTACATGCTACCTCTTCAACTTACAATAGTTGGGTAGAACACAACAAGCTAAGGTAATAAGAGCAACTTTATCAACTAACATATTGAAACCTTTAAGAATGCGCCAACAATTCTTTAAAGCCCCAAATGCTTGTTCAATGACTGCTCTGTGACTATTAACCAATGAATCAAATTTGGGCAAAGTACAAAAATTGATTAAAAAATTGATCAATTGTTATTAAAAATTGATTGAATAATATATAAATTTGATATGACAAAATTCTAAAGATCATATACAATAAATTGAAAAAGAGAGAAAATCAACATACCTAATTTAATCCACCATTGCTGGATTACCCAATTTGAAATTCCTTAGCATATATGATCTATTTGGATAAGCGGTGTCATCGATCAGGTTTGGCCTTATATCCATTCCACCAAGGCGGATGACAGGCCTAGCTAAAATTTGTCTTATGCTCAATTGCATGGCAAGGGAAGATACAATAAATTGACCAACATCATAGACACCTCCAAGTTGGCCCACACATACATTCCAAAACATCCTATTTGTGTCACAAACTCCTTGTAGAACTATACTATGAAATTTTTTTCGATTAAAAAAATCCTCTGGCATAGGAGTGTATCGTCTACTTGGACAACATATCAAAGGAATATGGATGCCATCTATTGCACCAACTATGTTTGGTAAACCAATGATGTCCCTAAAACTTTCAATGATGCTTTGTAGCCTATCTCCATGAGGTGTATGAATGAATTGGAAGAATAAACCATCCTCTGTTGTCCCTAATGCTTGACATACAATGATAGTGTAGTTTCAAATAGTGGACTCACATCATCCATATAAGTTGTGCATTCTAGCACAACTAACACCATGTGCTAATCGATACAAAACAAGCTTCACTTGGCGGGTGGGATACTGGGCATGTGCGCTGACTGTTTGTAACTCCGCCCGCCACCGAACCACGGAACCTCTGTTTCAGCTTTATTCCATTCATACTGTAGCTACTTCTTACCGGTAAAGAGTATGAAGTGCGTGACTGAGGCCCGGTTCAGACTGGGACGGCCGGTGCAACTGGGCGAAACCCTATGTCCACCACTTCATCCGCCTTGGTGTGGAGGGAAGTTGCCAAGTTGTCCACTGCCACTGGACGTCCCAGTCTGAACCGGGGCCCTCCCCTCAGTCTGAAGTAGTTTCTTTAAATTTGAGAGGCGGAGCTCTACATTCTGACCATGGTGGATGCGACAAGCTCGTTCGTTGTTTCGCTAATCGAGAACCGAGCTAAGGAGGTAAAGCATGAAGCCAATTGAAATTGAAGTGATTTGCTCTCTCTTACCTGAAATTAATTGCGTGATCTGTAGTGAAGGATCTGGAGAATGAGGCTGCGATCTAGTTGATTTCTGTTGGCTGCAGTTATGAGATTGTTTTTAGAGCGCATTTGGTTGCATAGGAAATCGAATGCAGGAATTTGCAATGTCGTGATAGATTTCAATTTAGAAATCCTTCCGTTGACAGAAATGGCTAAAAGAAATTGTGCGAGCTGTTAGAATTGTTCTCTCTTGTGAAGTTTTTTCAAATGCTATCAATTTGAGTTGAGGTGCGATGAAGATTATGCTGAAGTTGGAGTGGAATTTGGAATCCACATATCTGTGTGTCCGTTACAAATGATGCCTTTCACCACAGTTACTGTGAGTGATTTTTGTAGGTCGGCCTCGCTGCGTTCGACATGAGAACTGCACAGCTCCATCTATCGCAGTTTATAGAGACCAGCCGCTCGTACCAGAATACTGAAACATTGCTTCAGTACTTTGATCCGACTGACATCATTACACCAGCTAATATGATTGAACCTCAGGATATAATTGGATTGATCTCAGTGGTGAATCAATGCGCTTCTGCTTCAAAGGTGTGCTTATTTCTATTTGATTTTGAAGATTTTACAATTAATGCAGCATTATACAGAATCAACTTCCATCAATCCTTGATGCTAAATGATCATGCATGGGAGGCACTATGACATTTAATACTTGTGTTCGTATTCTTCAGGTGGCATTGCCTCGAGCTGCGTTTGATGACACTAAGGTGTGTGCATCGATTGCAATTCCTGATTGCAATGCACTGATATTCTTTTATCTCACATTATCAAAAACTCCTATAACGGCTAACTGGACGTTTCGCAAACCAAAGTAATTGTCTCCGCATTGAATGCCTGTTAAGTAGTGATGACAATGACGCACAATCGGTGTAACATTGCTCAATTTGGAAAAGAGACATCCTTTGTAGCATATAGGATGTGAGTTAAAAGAATGACTTGAGACGACTGCTTCAGACTAGACCGACTGCTCTTCATGAGCTGATGTTGGACGAAGATCTGAACAGTGAAGGTGCTCATTTACTGGAAATTTTGGAAATTGTGTGAACGTAGGGGGCCATTTTGGTTCAGAACTTGGTCCTTAACGAGACACTTAACACTACATTGGAAGCTTCCTACAAGCAATACTACCTGAGTCTCGGTGCAGCTGCGGCATTGTTCAGATGGTAAATTCACTATTTAAGACCATGCTAGCCGATGTAGGTAAACAATTATTGGTATATTTTCAGTTCCTGGAACGTACTGTTGACTTTGTATTCTCAGGATAGTTGCTCGTAAGCTACATTCAGCTTTCAATCCTGCCATTCCTCTTCAATCAGGACCATGTTGAGGTCCAAAAAAAATTGGCTAATGTCTTGTGAGCTGCTTGAACACAGAATAACGTTATTGAGTGTGGGCTCCTTCAGGATTGATCATGAGAAGGGCATCACACTTGCCAACCGATCTGTGGAGGTAAGCTCTGTTGAAATTTCTTGCATAATCGTCTGTGAAGAGTTTGTTGAAGAAGTGAACGAAACCACCCTCCACAAAGGTGTTGCTGTAATTCTAAAGCCTTAATTTCTGCTAAATATTCATTAATTGTATATGACAATACTTAGTAATGATGTTATGACCAGGTTACGTTAAATGGATCCTTCGACCACATGAATATTGATGGAACTAGGTGATGCTCACGCCATAAATCCCTGCTCCCTCATTAGTTTAGAGAATTTAAGATCCAACTCTTATCAAGAATCAACATTTGTCATTCCAATCATGCCTTTTCCAGCTCATACGTGTTCATTCACCATTCTTTACGCCTCATAGCTCAATGCCTATTTAGATACAAGTGCGGTATTTCCGTAAAGCAGCAAAATACATTACATGCATACAAGATGTGGGAGATACCGCAAGTTTTTCTTCCTGTAATAACGTTGGTTGTGATTGTAGCGTAAAAAATCTGGAGTTGGTGGAGTCGCTTCATGTTCAAGTAGGACCACAGAAGAAGAGAAGTTGCCTTTTCGGGATGCTTAAGACCACCAAAACTGTTGGAGGGTAAGTTAGCATAGATATTTTGTGTGTCAGAATCCCACGTACGAGCATTCAGACGGTTATTTGTTAATTCGTATTTTGGAAGTTTTCGTAATCTACATTGAGCTGTATAGAACTAATCAAATTTCAGGCGGATTACAGAACCCGTCTGCTAAGGGCCAATCTTCTTCAGCCATTGAAGGACAAAAATACTATCAACACCCGTCTTGATTGCTTGGTAGGTATTTAGAATGATTAATGTCGGGATCTATAATTTCTACACAATTCGGCATCATGTCATAATACTGGATGCTAAGATGAAATTAACGGCGGAGAGGATGAGAGAAGAGATTCGTGGGCATGTTTCCAACGAAAGACTTTGTATCCTCTTTTGTGCTAGCGTCCGATCTCTTCTCCACTTTCTGAGCGGGTACATTTACTATTACTTTGGTGCTCAAGCTTTTCTCTGAGACTTTATAATGGGATGTGGAAACTAAGCTTGAGCATGAGCGTTTGGAAAGAGGAGTCAGTATCTTTCCAATTTATGCACGCAAGGCAGTTCGTGCCAGTAATTTCTGTCTTCCGATCTTCTCGGACGACCTGATGTTGCAGGATGAGCTCACCAGCGATGACCAGATATTTTTCGGAATCTCACAAGCTCTTCAGAAGTTTCCCAAGGATATAGGTGCTGGCTTGTACAGATCTTTAGTAGCGGTACTGTATACTAGTTTTTTAAGAGTCGTTCTCGGCTCGAAGAAGAGCAGGCACTTCTCTTTCATCTTCTTTTATTTATTTATCTGCATCTACAAAAAGAAATTGCAAAACTTAAAACTAATTGAAGACTCTTGAACTTGTTGTGCAAGATCGTATCCTCTGCTCCTTCTGCTTCAAGACCAAAGTAAAAAAAGATTGCAGCACTAAACTGACCACAAGAGCTGGCCAAGCAATGGTAAATAGCATCATCCTTTTGAAGGAAGCCCTGGACCAGCTACCCAGTCTTCACGAGGTACGTATGCTCTTCCATCTTCCTTCGGCATTCCCTTTATAATTTTCTGTGAATGCTCTCTTTGGTTACGTACATTTGAACACTTCAACTCGCACTGCTAGAGCCAGACCTTGAAAACATCAAAACTGATAACTTCAGGCTCTGCAAGACGCCAACTGCTCTCTCTTGAGCAACATCAGGGACATTTGTGCAAATGAATCCTTCAGTCTGCTACTGCAGAGGTATGACAATTTTAGAATGTTCACAAATAGGCTGAGCATTCTGAAAAGTGAATTTTCAAATCTAACTCTGAGCGTAGAAGATTTTCTTGACAATATCCTGATGTTCTTGAACATAGAATTGAGGAAGTCATCGATGAGGACATCGCACATTCAAGAGCACTATTTGTGTCACGCACGCAGCAATGTTTTGCAGTTAAAAGTGGTATTGATGGCTATCTTGACGTTGCACGTGAAGTCTTCTGTTCGACGAGTGAAGGTAAATAACCGCTGCTTCATGAACGTTTTGTGATGACTGTTCCGTGCCAATCGAGAGAAGAGAATTTAGTAGATCAGAAGCATGATTGATTTTGCTCTAATTGACGACTGCCTGTCCCCAGCAATTCACGAACTGGCAAGGAAATATAGAGAAGAGCTCAACCTTCCAAATCTTAAGATGCCCTTCAATAGTAATCGAGGGTTCTACATCAGCTTTCCAGAGAAGGATTTGCAGGAAGCTTCCATGCCTTCAATATTCAGTCAGGTCTCCTTACATTTCCTATAGATCCCACTACCAGGTTGATTGAATTGCAATGTTTGAAACTTTGCCATGAAGACACACCAGATACGACCTAACATCTACTACGTAATCTAGTGTGTACTGCAAAAGTAATTTGAGTTTTATTTTGTTACCGAATCGCTAGCATTTCTTGGTGCCTACAGGTGATTAGGAAAGAGAAGACCATCTGCTGCTCTACATCTGAGCTGACATCCGTAAGATTCTCTAAAGAGCCACTACAAGGCGATTGTGATTATTAGCGACTGTTCCTGGGATGACTACGCAGAACACTTTATGACTTAGCTCTTCCTAGTTTACGTCATGCTTTAGCGTGAGTTAGGAATTATAATTGCTTGCAGTTTTTGAGCGGTTACGAACTCTTGTGGTTTCAAAGATGAATAGCAGGAATATGGAAGCCGCAGCAGAGTGCTACAGACGGACATCTGTGTGTCTTGGAGGTCTCACTTGAACAACCGTCTCTGTGGATAGCACTCTTATGCAAAGAGTACAATGATTCCAGTCTAGATATAAACAAGGATTCCTTGGCATTTTCGAGTTCATGGCGATTTTTTTGTCTTCTTTGAAAAATAGGTTTTGAGACTGGGATGACCACAAAGAGAATTGACATTTACAAACTCTCTATATAGAATTTTTCATAACTGGGTTGGCAATGTCACTGTCACAGAACTGATTAACCGAATCAGAGAGGACCTCCGTCTTCTTACATCACTTTCCGAATCCCTTGCCCTGTTGGATATGATGGTTAACTCTTTTGCTAATTTGATATCAACGAAGCCTGCAGAGAGTTACGTCAGGCCAGAGTTTACAGGTAACAATTCCGAAAAGGATGTAGAGCTTTGAGCACACAGAGATTGCTTTTACCAGGTGATGACTCTAACACCAGTTATTCTTGTGTTGTAGAGACGGGCCCTATAGCGATTGAAAAGGGCAGACACCCTGTGCTGGAAGGCACCATCTCTGAAGAATTTGTGGTACATCGTCCATAATCCCTGTTTGTGCATTTAATCAATGTTTAGATTCGTACGCATCATTAGTCTGGCCTTCGAAAACGGCAAAATCTCCTTGTGATTAGGGTGTTGCTACCACTATATAGTGATGTTATAATCTTTTCCAATTTTAAGTAAGGCTACTGTAACATCTCAACACAACGCGCTTGGTTGTGCATACAGGCGAACAACGCTTTTCTGTCAGAAGCGTCCAACACTATGATTGTGACTGGTCCCAACATGTAAGTGACTGATTAGCCCTGTTCAGTGGCGAGCTGACTCGAGCAACTGTCTAAAAACAGTCTGTTCTAAGAGTTCATGATATCACCGTTGTCAATTTCAAAATTCAGAGCATTCATAGAGGATATCGTTCTAACAAAGTTCCGTTCGAGTAACTTGGTGATTTTTCGCTAAACAGGAGCGGCAAGAGTACTTATCTTCGCCAAGTTGTGCTTATAACCATAATGGCTCATATTGGATGTTACGTGCCTGCTCGGTTTGCATCATTTCGAATAGTGGACCACATTTTCACTCGCATCGGGTCTACAGACGACAACATAGAGCTCAATTCCAGCACGGTTCTCTCATGTCCTTAAGTGCTGCTTGTCTCTCAAACGAAATGTTAAGCCTTGCAAAGTATGTTGTTATGGGGTTAGCAGTATCGTTAGTAGTCAAGTGCAGTCACGTTTTGACTCAAGCGAATCTGCGATAGAGCTTCTGGAAGGTCCATGGCCTTTTGGCATAAGCTCATCCTTGAATTAGGAATTGTATCTCACATGTGCAGTTCATGACCGAGATGAGAGAGACAGCGTATCTGCTGAATAATTTGACTTCAAGGTAAAGTGGTCCCTCTTTTCGTGTCAGCTGTCACTGGTTCTGGTGGTCGGTCTCTTACGGAGATGTTGGTGAAGGAATTCCTTACCCTTGCTTTGGTGAATTTACTCGGAACTTTTATTTAAAATTGGAGTAACCGATCCTCTTTACAGGAGCCTTGTAGTGGTTGATGAGTTAGGCAGGGCGACGTCAACTGGTGACGGTTTTGCTATTGCATGGAGTTGCTGTGAATTCATGTTGTGCTTCAAAGCGTAAGCAGTTACCTCGATCTTTAGCCTTTGAAATAGAAAAACACCGGACGGTTTCGTACCCATAGAAGAAATGCGTATATCGGAGTTTTAAGTGTGTCTATATGTTACTTTTACCTCGTAAGGTTAAGTTGGCAATCAATCGACCTTTCATGACAAGTCGATTTTGTAAATTCTAACTTGTTGGATGAACGGCAGTTATGTCCTTTTCGCTACACACGTGCAACGACTGATAGAGCTATCCACCATTTACCCGAATGTGCGAATTTGCTACTTCGACGTAAGCATCTTAAATAATCGACTGGATTTCAAGGTTAGATTCACTCAAGCGTCCTCGTTGTTTCTTGACCATTGATTAAGAGACCCATTCTCTACGGTTATTCGAGAATATCTAGAAGCTTCGGAGTCATGTCACTCGCGTTTTACAACGTCGTTTGCCTTTTTTGGTTGTTAACCATAATCTGTGTGCATTCAGACTAACACAATAAGTGTTGACAAACAGTTTCTGCTTCGAGAGGGGTCTACGAATGTTGCACATTATGGTATTCGTTTGGCTGAGGTTGCTGGCATTCCTGCTGCTGTTGTGAATCATGCGAGAATTATAGCGGCCAAAATTGATGCAAAGGTATGCATTCTTCCTAGGCTGGTCAAACTATGAGCTATTGATGCATTGTAACCTCGAGTTCGGGTTGGACTGGTTATCCGAGAGGATGCAATAGTGTTCTTTTAAGCACACTAATCAATTCGATTCCAAATTATGTTTCTGCATCACAGTAAAGATCTGAGCCGTCGCTTTTGTTGTCATGTAATTTTGGCATAGGAAAAAGCTAACATCTCAATTGCCCACGCCAAGTATGGACACCTGCGAAAGGACTATCATGTAGCCCAGAAACTCCTTTGCTTGCAGTACGCCAACCTCAGTGACGACAACTTGCGGGCTTACCTCAAGACCTTGCAGCAA
Organism: Straminergon stramineum; assembly: GCA_963920665.1. NCBI lineage: Eukaryota > Viridiplantae > Streptophyta > Bryopsida > Hypnales > Calliergonaceae > Straminergon > Straminergon stramineum. The sequence continues at coordinate 22,751,409 of OY987269.1, read as the reverse complement.
AACTATATGGAAAACAGAGTAGGTAGCATGTGAACGGATGATCTTTTTGTATGCTCACCAAAAATTGTTTGAATTTCATGGCTTATACATGGCTGTAACAGGATTGTCGATGAAAGCTAGCATGGTCGTAATAACGAATTTGATACCACTTGGTTTCACACACTTTGAATTATTCACTTCGTTTCATACCCTATGAAACTGGTATGACGTGGCCAATTCCGTGGCCTGCACTGGGTTATAAAGATAGGAGCCCGACTACACCAATTTATCCTATTAGTGAAGACAAAAGTAATAGTCAGGTGCAAAATTACTTTCAATATCCAAAAATAGATTTGTAGAAATTGTTGAGTACAGTTTTATGGCAGCCTGCACTAACTTGAAATACTGTTAATTAGTATCACTAGCCCTAATAGGATAAATCAGTGTTCTAGCTCTTCTGAACCAGTGCAAGTTTCTACATGACCGGCATCAGAAGGGAAATCAAGTCCTAAGTTTGTTTAGTTTTATTTTGTTTTCCTTCGGCTAGTTTTTCATTTTTTTTCTCTTTACTTTGATATCATTACTTCTTTTTTAAACAAATGAAACGAAATTTCATTGCTAAAGAGAGTAACATTGATTTTATTATTAATCAATTTTCCAGTGATGCAGTTCCCAGCGTAAGAGCAATAAGTCCGTGGTCAAGGAGATGATTAGCTTATATCAGTGGGAAACGAGTGTGGGGTAATCAGGTACTTCAAAAGTTGACCTTCACTTCTGTGCGTGTAAATAAGTTTCACTTAATTTTTAACCTCAGTTAATGAAGCAATGAGTGATAAGTCAAAAATACTTCTGTCAGACTCCAGAATTATGCATCGTAGTAGCAACCGAACTTCGACTTTGATGCATGACATTGATTAGTTGAATAAGTATGGAGCCTGGGGCATCGCGAAATAATGTGATTTTTTTTTTTTTTTTTTTGACACAAATGAAACGGAATTTCATTGCAGGGGATAAAAATACAAAGCCACCAGCCACGCGTGGCCTGGTGGGACAAACCCAAACCCAAACGCACAACCCAGCAAACACACAAGACAGACAGGCAGCAGGCACGGCACAGAGGAAATAATGTGATTTACGTAATTAACTTAACGAGGACAGAAGGACACAGTCAACGTTCGGGGAGAACCGCCATTTAGTATACCATAATGAAGTATGAACCAGTGAAAATCGACAAATTGTGATTGAATTTTGAAAGTGAAAGATGTAAAACAGGTGGAAATTTACTAGGATCAGAGTCGTCTTCGGTAGTAGAAGAAAAAAAAAAAATTGTTCAGTAGGTAAAAGGGTTATCGGTATGTGCTTTGTGCTTGAAGAATACGGTGAGTTTATAAATGTTAGTCATTTCCTAACCACTTCAAAGTCCATATTCCAAATGATGAGCAAAGTGCTTCAAGGTAGTGTTTTGTCAAAATGACTTATCATTTGTCTAATGTAATACATGAATTTTTAAGAGACAACCTGTCATTATGACTATTTGCAAGCAATTGAGCTAAATACTATATTATATGAAGGTACTAGCAAAAATGTCCAAAATTTCAAAAATGGATTCAAGTGTTAAGGGAGTAATACCCATGGAACAAGCTAGAAGGAGGAATACGACTGTATGTAAAAAACAAGTCAATATTTTGTTCGAGAAAGTAGGTATCGGGATCCAATATCAACTAGGTTTGGGTGGAAGTCAAGTTGTTATATATTATGTTCAAAGAGGTGATTATTTATTGATTGTTGAGCTTGAAGTTCTTCATTCCATTCTATGTGCACTTTAACCAAAAGAGACATGTCTCAAGGTGTCCTTGTGTGAAATGTACGACAAATGAAAAAAAAATCTATCAAAAGTTATATCACTCAAAAAAATTGCTATCAAATGACAAAAAAAATAATCTTGAAAAAGAATGTGTATTATTGATAGTTTTCAAGGAGCAACAAGAGATTTTAAGCCTACAATACTCAATTTTTTGTCATGTATAAAATGCTATGAGATTTAGGTATTGTAGTTGATAAATTCTAAGAGGTATTTTTACTAAGGTAGGAGAGATACACATAGATGTTAATAAAAATATTTTTGAATCATCTTCATTTTTCAAATTGAATATATGTCTATATTTTGGATTATCCTCATTTGCAAATTTTGAATTTAGTGTGGCATAAATTTTGATACTAGGCACTAATTAACCTCTAAAGGATCAAGTGTCCATTCATCGTATACAAGAAATATCAGGTAGGTTCCTATGGAGTCATTTTTGGTTGGATGTTCATGAAATTTGAACACAATGTGTAAACATGTACCTCCTTGGTGAGAAATCAATTTCTTTTTCTAAAGGGATGACCACAACAAACTTTAAGGATGGCCCAGGCAATTTGGAAATCTTTGGGGAATATTTTACAAAAAAGCTCATCAACTTTTGAGATTTGGCATGTATATACTAATAAAATATGGCATACAAATGTAAAAAAAAAATTATTCCTCAAATCACATTCTAAGAGGAGTCAAACTTTGTTAGTTATGTTAGGGTGGTTTCAAAAAACACATTTTTTTCTAACTTCAAGTCCTATTATCTTGCAATTTATGAAGTCAAAAGTCTTGAAATTTTTTCCACATATTACAAATGTTTGTCTCTAACTTTTCTCCATTTAGATTTAAATAAAAATTTCCTCAAAGCACAAGAAATCATCAAAAAATGACCAGTGTATTGCCAATTCACTTAACCTCCTTACATTACAAGGTGATTTAGAGTAACCTAGAATCCATATTTTCTTCTAAATTTTTTCATGACTGAACTTAACGTCACATACTTAAGTATAATCAAAATCCTCATTTTTGTGTAGAGCAAAAGTTTTATTCCAAAAGAGCGCGAAGTCTACTAACCCTATTTCCTACAAATGAAAAAAATGTTTTTTTCTTCACTTCAAATGTTCTAATCTTTCAATCTGCATAGTCAAATGGGCTGAAATTTTTTCCAAGATTTTTTAAAATACTTTACTTCATTTATGTATGGTTGAAGTTTTAAAAAAAAATCAATTTTCATTTATGAATAACATACCAAAAAATTGCAATTTTTGAGAATGTCTCCTTGAAAAATAAGCTTCAGCCCTTTAGGAGTTCAATTAAAGCTACAATCCAAAATGCTGGTCAATTCATCTATCATTAAAAGAAGGTTTGAAAATTTATGCCAACCAAATTGAAATCATATAAACTTGCTCAAACTTTTATAGTACCGAAACAAACAACTATCTTGTAGGGATTAAATCAAGGTATAAGTTTTGGTTGTACAAACACATTATCTATGTGCAATGGGATTAATTAGATGCACGGTACTTCTACATATTGCTCATCTAAAACTACCAATGTCTTCTACAAGACACTCCATTGTACCTTCATTTAAAGAATAAACAATTTGAAAGCTACATGGCAATTATTCTAGGATTATATATAGGGCACTTTTGAGAGCCCACCTGGGTAATGAACCTTGTACCTTACCTCCTACCTACTCTCTATTGCCACTAGACAATTCACTTGTTGAATTCTTTATTAAACTTGAGGAATGTGGTATTGGATGCAAGTATAATACTAAAAGAGCTACACCTAAAACCAACTCTACAAGGTTTGTAATGGTGTGGTCATGAAAGAAAATATGATCAAGAATTTATACACTTTGGCAAATGTTTTTGAATCAAAATGTGTAAGTTATCGAGGCACAATGAATCAATTGTAAACTTTTAAAGGTAAAGGTTGTAGAAGGCTAAAAGCACTAGTTGAAACATTGTTTGTGTAGACTAGAACAATGACTACAATCAAGAAGACCTACTACTAGTCTAATTGTTTGTGAAGGTCTTTTCAAGGTTCTTGATAAACCATGTTTCTATTATTAAAGTGTAACTTAGGACCCCACTTAGGACAATCCAAAAATCATCTAGTATCAAAAAACTACTCTATCAAGAGATTAAATTGAAAAAAACTTCATCAATAGGAAAATTCTAAGGTTAAGGGAGGGTTACAAGTTTTAGATTTTCAGCACCCCCACAGTGAAAATACAATTTTTTTTTTAAAAAGCCGGTCAATCTAATGTGGCACCAATAGTGCCACGTTAGATTCCAATTTATTTTTTAAAATCTACAATTGCACCATAGGGACTTTTACCATCCATATAGCCAATTCAGCAAACCAGATGCTAAATTAACTCATGAGACAATTTTTTTAATATACAAAGGAGGTTCTTCAAATTTTGGCACAATGTTTGAACATATATTCCCTACGTGGCAATTTCTTTTTTCCAATTGAGTGCCTGGATCAAAAGTCATGCTCCCTTTAACTTTTGAGGCAACTTGGACAACTTTGAGCAATATACACAAAATTCCTTGTATAATTTTGGGATTTAATTTGTAGATATTTAATTTGTATGATACAAGATGCAAATGTCCAAGAAAGTAACCATTTGTAGTGTAATAATCTCATTATTGGAGGAGTCTATTGACCTTGGTGGGCAAAGTTAGAAAAAAAATATATTCTTCTAACTTCCAACATTATAATATTTCTGTTAGTGCAATCAAAAGCTCTTGAAAAAATTTCCACACATTCTCATAGTAGTGTAGTACAAATTTGTATTGTTAAATTTTGATAAAGAAAAAGAAAATCATTTATTTTTCATTGCCCCCGTGAAAAGTGACAATTCTTCACAATTTGTGCCGAGAATATGCCTTGGTCCTTTAGGGATTAAGCCACTATTAGCATCTTGTGAGTTAATCCACATTGGAATCCCAAGGCTGATAGCTTGACTAATTTGCTGATTTCTCCAGGCAAGGATCCTAAACATTTAGCATCCAAATTGCAACACGAGACATTAATCACCCCCCTCGAGCCATTCATGCAGGCTGGGCCCTAGCACTGTTGCACATTTGGGCTGCCATGACTCCAGCTGCCCAAAAAGTTCGACCCCCAGAAGTTCAAACACATTCTTCCCGCCCTCACTTGTCCTCCTCGCTTGCTTTGTTGCAAGTCTATTGCAATCCTCAGTTTTCCCCTTGCCTGAGAATGATGAGAGACTCGAAGATGATAAGGAAGATTAGTGACAACTAGGCTGGAAGAACAAAGCAAGAGGGAGCCTGGCACTACAGATTGAACAATGCTCTAAATGGAAGTATGCTCAATCAAGAACCTTGTAGACAATTGTGGTTGCCACACCAAGTAGAAGTTAGAAAAACAACAAATTATATGTTAACCCTTAAAGGACGAACTGGTGACCGTGGAAATCATGGCTTTTGGAACCATGTAACATCATTTACTTTAAAAAAAAACTAAAATATTCATTAGAAGTCAAACTACTATAGAAGATCTCCCCTTTCCACCCCTAATTCCGAGGATGAATAATTGCACTTCTATCCTACACATGAGAATTTCTTGTCATCTATCGGACACAAAACGTTCGTGTCAATGTTTTAAGGGTTAAGGTGGTACATCCTCTTCACAGACATTGAGGAGGTGCTAGAAACAAAACAAAAAATATTGTATACATTTACGATGATGCTTTTGAGCTGAAGTTTAGAATTCTTTTCCAATTGAATTGCGACTGTACATTACCAAAAATAGAGCCCATAGACACAAGAAATGAAGAACTTTCTCAGTTGCTTGGAAGTGAATTTGCATTGTCCCAAGTAACTTACTAGGTGAGGGGAAAACTGAGGATTGCAATAGACTTGCAACAAAGCAAGCGAGGAGGACAAGTGAGGGCGGGAAGAATGTGTTCGAACTTTTTGGGGTTGAACTTCCTGGGCAGCTGGAGTCATGGCAGCCCGGATGCGCAGCAGTGCTGGGGCTTAGTCCACGTGAATGGCTAGAGGGGGGGGGGGATTAACGTCTCTCAATTGCAATACACGCATAATCTATGGCCGCTTGCAAATGGATACAGTAAGCTCCAAGTTGTCAATTGCATTGGCATATGCAGAACACAAAGAATTTTCTGCAGACTCTAAGCTTAGTTCACACCCATCCAGTCCACGTTTATTGCATTCCTCCAAAACTTGAAAACTTGATGAGTGAATATATACTGTATGTGGCTGTTTGCATATTAAAACATTGTCGTTATCTTTGCAAGTCTTGTATGGCCCGATTTGAACTGCCTGCTGATGAGTGCTTTCCCAGGCCCTGGCAGCAGCCTGTGCAAGCAGCCCTTTGCAGGTGCTGAATAAATTAAGTTATGGAACTTTTGACCTGCTTTTTGGGCTTTGACTCACTCCAGGGTCAAGTGACCCATACCTCCTCCTCGTCATCAGTCCCCCAGGCTTCATGGCAGCCTGCACTCCTGCAGCCCTGGGAAATAAAAATAAAGGTTCATCAGACTGTCACTGAAGAAGAAGGTGCTATTCCAAAAATCAGTACCCTAGCTATTGATGAATCTGACCTTCATGAGAGTGTATCTCAGGTTTTTGGGTTTTTTTCTTAAACACATGGACAATTTCCATTGCAAGGGGAAACAGGTGAATCTCAGGTTTTGTTAGTTTGTCAAGGCAGAAAAAAGAAGACGATGATGAGGTCCACAGTGAGATACCGAAAGCATTGCATTGCAATAACATCCTCAAATGCAACATCAATGGAACATCCTCAATGTGACATTCTACGTTAACACTTCAAAGTACAATTTTGTCCACACTTCAATTTCAAGGGACCTAATGTATTCTCTTTTTATGTGCCTACTAATCACCATAATCTATAAACGACACCATGGACGTTTTTTGTCCAATGAATGACAAGGAATTCTCTTGTGTAGGACAAAAGTGCAACTATTCATCCTTGGAATTAGGGGTGGAAAGGAAAGATCTTAGAACTAGAATAGTTTGACTTCCAATGAGTATTTTTGGTTCTTTTAAAGTAGATAATGTCACACAATGTCAAAATAGATGATTTCTATAGTGACCAACTTGACATTCAAGGGTTAACACAAAAAGTCTTATTGTCCCCTAAGGAGACAAAATGAATTTTGAGAAGGCTTATTTAACCTCTAAATTTTTTAGGTGATTTTCTGAAATTCTTTTCAGAGATAGAAAATACATGAGCTTTGAGAGGATAAATTTTTTATTTCAATTGCTACCTAGGAGCAAAAGTTATGCCTTGATAAATTCAAAATCAAGGAGATTGGGTAGCAAAATAAATTCACAAAAACTTAAATTTTTTTTTTTTTTTCTCATAGTTTATATTTTGACAAAGTAGGAAGCTTTGATTCATTCCATTGGATTGCTGATGTGAAAGTTATCGAATTTCTTATTTTGCAAGCAATCATAAAACTTCTTGAGAAAAATAATGTATTAGATTCATTTTTTAACTCAATTTTAACAATTTAAAAAAACAAATGTTTCACAAGGTTAAGTATGCTTGCTAGAACAATCTTACCATTGCAATTATTGTCTTTCAATTCCATTTTAAAGCTCTTGATAGTTTACATCTTCCTTCAATCTCATGCCTACTTCTACTTAACAATTTTTTAAAGAATGAAAATCACATTGTTGTTCTTGAAATTTTTTTCTCTAGACTTTCAACTCAAGTATTTAACATAAAAAAATTATTTCAAAATCTGTAGTGCAAAAAATTTTAATTGAGAAGATTCAAAGTCAAATAATCTAGTCACATAAAATGCTGAAAAATTTGTTTTCTTCTCTTTAAATGCAAATATCTTGCAATCTACATGGTGAAAAATTTTGAAATTTCTTCCACACATTCTTATACTAGTCTTGTGTAAGATCTCCTGATTATATATTGATGGGGAAAAAATTGTGAGTTTTGGGCTCTTTGCAATAGAAATGGCAATTTTGAGTGTTTTTTGATGGAAAAAAAGGCCATGGGACTTTATGGGGCAATCTTGGAGCAATGTTGTGGACATCTGTATCCAAATGAATAAATTTGGGGAAGGCAATAGGATGGTAAAATAGAAATTTTCAACCAAATTATTAGAGGATGTTGTTAGAATGCACATGGAGTAGATGGTTGGATTTACTTTCATTTCGATATTGTTGACTTCTCTACCTAAGAAAATTCTTAATTCACAGATCAAATCAATTAGTGTGGCTAACACTAAATTTCATTATTAATGTAGTATTGAGTCCACTTCTCAAATTGCTAAGTCTGTTTTTTCTAGAATCTCCATTCCACCATTGATCAATGGGCTTCATGGACCTTAACTCTACATACACCAATGCTTAACTTAAGCTTATAGAAAAGTTATTTGAAGGTCATCTCTGGGAAATGAAAATTTGAAATTAACAAAAAAAATTGAAGGACAATTGTAAGGACATCCAACACCTATCCATTAAGCTTTAAGAATGGTTTCTAACTTACAATTCTTCTTGTTTCTATTGATTTTGAAAGCATAAATTTTGCCTCAAGAAAAATGGTTAGAGTACCTCCAATGCAATCAGAAACCACCTAACCAATGGCATAATGACAAGGCAAGTGAAACAAACCCGCCCCAATGCAATCAATATTGTTCACTCTTTATTTCCCGCCCAGTAAGCTGGCTAAATATGAAAAGCTCACAAGTTGGCTTACAATAGGAGAAGTCATAATTGTCATACATTTTCAAGCTTTGTTATATGTGCCAATAAATTGGAACTTCACTTTTATGTATGAAAGGTTCTTTCTTAATGTAGAACTTTTTCTTTTTTGAAATAGTTTTTTTATAATTTAAAAAATTCTTGCCACTTCCTTTAGTGTTTCACCTTGCGATGCTGCATTAGGGACCCCCTACCTCATTGGTAAAGAATGTCATGGGTGGGTAAGTCAAGTGCTTTATTTTGAATTTTTTGAATTTGGTCATGGGGCAAGGAGGGGGGCGTCTCTTTCAACCCTTAACCCCTAACTACCTACATGACTATATATGGTCGATTTGAAATTTTAGGCCCATTTCTGTACAGGCAGTTAAATTCATGTGACCGGTTTATAACAAATTTGGGTAGTTTTGAAGGTTAATTATGGAAAACTTTCATTTTTCATTGAGAAAAGTACATATTCAATTATTGAGAGGTCTTCAAAGGCATATGTGCACTAAAAGTGGAGAGTAAAGCTTGCTAATTTTACTTCATTTCCTCGCTTTATGCAAAGCTTAGCAATTTCATTTGATTTGAGATCTAAGAAATTGTACTTATCCATTTGCTTTGAGAATGGTCCCAATGAAAAGTTTAAAGTCTTTTCATGATTTTCACCATTGAAAATTTCAACATGCAAGTGTTTATTTGAAGCTATTTGCAATTTCTACCTAAAAACAAAAATTGCATTTCAACAATTGCAAGGTGGATTGTGTAATGAATGTGATGTTTTTTTCATGTGGAATTAAGTTTTTGGAAGTGCATTTTAGTGTGCTAACACTCTTTGAAGTCGTTCATGTTATCTCCAACCCCCCAAAACACATATATGCAAATTATGAAACATTGTGGACAAAGAGAATATACTAAAAATAGAAAATGTACATTTTCCTTGGTATAATATCACAACTCATAGGAAATTTCGCACACAAAATTGGTGTGCATACTAATAAACAAGCTCTATTAACATCTATACGGTTAGATTTGGAAAAAAAAACAATTTGCTTCATTGAGGATAACTATGAGTCAATGCTCTTTTTTCGCTGTCAAAACACACTTGAAAAGTCTTAGGCACTTAGGGGTTAAAGTCCCAAGGCCTTTTTTTCCTCCAAGACTACTTAAAGCTGTCCTTTCTATTGCAAAGAGAAAAAAATTCAATTTTTTTTTCTCCTATCTAACCATAGGATCTTGTACTATACTAGTATAAGAATGCATGGAAGAAATTTCAAAAACTTTGACCATGTAGATTGCAAGATATTTGCATTTAAAGTGAAGAAAACAAATTTTTGTTCACCTTGCTCAACTAAATTTTTTGGCTTTAAATATTCTTAACTTAAACTTTTTGCACTGATGATTTTGATTTTCTAATTTTTTATGTTGAAGAATTTAAATGAGAATCTAAATTATTTTTTATAAAAAAACATTTAATTTTCATTCATTAAAAAATTGTTTAAGTATAAGTAGATTTAAGATTGAAGGGAAAACTTTATTCTTAAAAGCTCTAAGATGGAATTAAAATAAAATAAACCTAATGGTGAGATTGCTCTAGCAAACAAACTTAACCTTGTCTAACTAACAACTTTTTTTGAAATTTTTAAAAAATTGCATTAAAATATGAATTCTACAAGTAATTTTTTCAAGAAGATGCTTAGATTGCCAAAAAAAATTTAGATTGTCTATAACTTTTGCATCACTTGTCCAAATAGAATGATTCAAAGCTTTAGATGTAGACAAAAATGTAACCTATGAGGGAAAAAAATTCTAAATTCTGAAAAATTCAATTTTTTGTGATTGGGGTGGGGGGTGGGGTTGTCCCTCATGTTGCTTTCTGGACTTAGGGTGGCATAACTTTTGCTCCTGGGCATCGATTGAAATAAAAATTATTTTCCCAAAAAGCTAATCTGATTTCCCATCTTCAAAAAAAAATTCAAAAAATCATGTCAAAAATTGAGATCACACAAACCTACCTGAAATCTCAAGAGTCCACCATAGGGATTGTGGGACTTTAGGGGTGGAAAGGGGAGATCTTCTATAGTAGTTTGACTCCCAATGAGTATTTTTAGTTTTTGAAAAATAGATGATGTCATGCATTTCCAAAAGTGATGATTTCCACAGTCACCAGCCTAGGGCTTAAGGGTTAACCCTTGAACGCCAAATTGGTGGACATGGAAATCAAGCATTTGAGAACCATGTGACATCATCCACTTTAAAACAAATCAAAAATACTCATTGGGAGTCAAACTACTACAGAAGATCTCCCCCTTCCACCCCTAATTCCAAGGATGAATAGTTGCAATTCTACCCTTCAAAGGAGAATTCCTTGACGTTCATGGGACAAAAAATGTCCGCTGCGTCATTTAGGGGTTAATTCTCCTTGTATGGACATGTAAGAAGTGCGTATACCCCAAACATGCTAAGGTAGGAGGCTCGAACTCCGACTAGGCATTAAAAGCGATCATGACTCCAAGGTACATTTTGCTTTTTGCAACGTACCAGCTCTGCACATTTCAGGCGGTGGTCGCTTTTGATGACCACAAAAGACCCCTTTCTTTCAACTTCGGAAATTCGTAACTTATTCCACAAAGCTCCAAAAAATATGGAACGACTTGGATTAGATGCCAATTTCACTTGTCATTCTGGGAAAATTTACTGAAAATTGTTTTAAGGAGGTTAGCTTCCCCCCAAAGGCAATCAGCCCTTACATGCACGGTTTATGAGCCTCCTACCTTAAATATTGACTTGTAGGGGGTCTTGCAAACCAGAATTTGTTTGGCAAGGGTACCATGGTTTTTTGTGAACCTCGAAATTGTATGTTACAGTATGTTGGAGTAGCAAGGCAGGGGACGGAAGTTCCTTGTAATTATGACGCCCTTGCGCGCGCATTCTCAGGAGCTTTCCCCAAAGCCTGGGGGGCACGAGTTCCCACAAACCCAACTCACCCCAGGTGGGACTGAGCAGCAGCAGCAGCAGGCTTCAGTTATTTTTAAGTACACTCAGGTTATCATAGTTTTTGACACGAATAATTTTACGAGCGGTTATGAGGTCGGTCGGGCAGTCAGGCCCTGATTGGTGCTGCAGTTTCCGTGCAAAAAAACTCTGGAAGGAAGTAAACTGGGAAGGGAAGGGACTGCCACAACATAATATACATACCAGCATGATATTGAAATCATGGGTGCTGAAATGTTGCTGGGGACTGGCTCCCTTGGTTCGTTGTACCTTTTCCTCTATCAATGGAAATTGTCAATGTGTTTCAAAAAAAAAATAGAAAAAAAAATCATGGGTGCTAGTGAGGGGCTGAGTGGAGAGAAAAATTTACATAACTTATCATTGGAATCACTTGATAGCTCAGTCCTTTCAATTGCTAATTGTTTTTCATTTTTTTTTAAAATTCCCTGAATCACTTAGTGTAGCTTATAAAAAAATAGATATTTGGATGACTTAACCCCTAAAGGACTTAAAACCTTACAACATCACTTGTGGGCACTAAATGTTTGATGGATGATATAGACAGAAGAGTAAATTGGTTCATCCTAAGAATTTTTTATGGAAAGGGAAGGTCTTGCACATTAGTTTGACTTCCAAAGAATGCTCTTGTGTTTTGTTTTTTAAATATGCAAATGATTCATATAGTACTCAAAAGATGATTTCCACGGTGACAAATCTGTCATTTTAGAGTTGACAACAAAGGCTCATGTACATTCATACTTGGTATTATGATTGGTGTTAAATCCCTAATTGACTAAAGAACCCACTTTGATTTTTTTGAGAACACAAGCAACCTCCATTGTCTTCATAATTTGAAATTTTTGCATAGAATTTTTTAGGATGGATGCTAATCATCCTAATCTACATGTAAAGCATTGTTTCATGTCATTTTAAAGATATTGCAAAGGTTTCAAGTTTCTTTTAAAATTTCAATGTGAAATCGAGCAACTAAAACTATATACTATAAAAAGATTAATTAATTTTTTGATTGTATAGATTGACACCTACTCATAAACATTAGAAACATTCAAATTCAAATAATGAAATGAGGGTTACGAGGAGTTTTGTTATGCAAGCAATGAAGGCTAAGAAAAAGCATAGAAAGATGGTTTTGGGAGTCAATTTCTAAGTAAACCCCCCCAAATTGAGTATTCATTCATTATAAGAACATTCTCACCATTTGAATTGGCAATTCTTCATTTCTTATAAAAAGTTATTTTGTAATTCAATTTTGTCTTTCATCTTGTAACACCTTCTTCTATATAATATTTAAAAAAATGAACCCAAAAGGTTTTTTTGTGTAAATTTTTCTTCATGTATTCTCAATCCATCTTCCAACATATTTACCTAGAATTTACGCAAGTTGCAAGACATACATTCTTTTTTCTAGAAATGTTAAAAGATAAAACTTCACTTTGGGAAGGGCTAGAAAAAACTAGTTTTGAAAGTTTAGGCATCAAACTTGCTAAAGATAGGGATTTTCACCATGAAATTGTGTGAGGATGGACTTGAACTAGTTAACTAAAGAATCCTTTGGTTGGATTTGTTAGATAATAGATATAGATGAAGATTTTAGCCTTGTTTTGGGTAGGAGTATCAATTGAACTAGTTTCGGTCTTGAAAACACCACAATAAATTAGGGCTTACGAAAGCAAATCTTATCCAAAGGTGTATTTAAATTCATTTCTAAGAGCTTTACCGAGGGATCTTTTCCTCCCCTTCTAAAAGCAATAGAAATCCTCCATCTAAAAATAGGGAGCACCTTTTGCACTATATAATACATACACATGCAATGTGCACCCACAATTGTATTTCCATTTTGAAAGGATCCCCATGAAAAGTATTGAAAATACCGTAACTTCATAATTTTTCCTATTATAATAAATGTACCCATGTCCAATCATTCAAGGGATTTTGGAGCACATCATGAACAATTTAAGGTAGAAGAAATTTATCCCATGTCGAAAGATAGGAAATGTGGGGATAGCCATTTTTTTTGTAATTTCATTGCTGAAATTGAAATAACCGTGAATTTTGGGAGCCCAAAAGTGCTTGGAGCCCATAGCCAATGTCTAGACTCTTCCAATTCCGATCATTCAAAAACTACTTTCCGTTCACTACTTCCAACTATTTGCTCATTACTTCAGAACACATGTCATGACCTTATTAGTCCCAACCTTAAAAAGGAGAAAAAAAACACATTCCAAATTTTGATTGAAAACCTGATCAAGCCGTGGTTGGAAACAATGCCCCCTACAGGTTGGGTATGGGCCGTGGTTGACAATGGGTACCCGAAATTTGCAGGATCACAACAAACTTCTTGCAGCTGTCATGTGGCCCTGCTGGTGGTGACATGAACGGAAGCGAGCCCAGGCTGGCTGGCCAGATAATCAAGCACCAAAGAAATATTCTTCTCATGAGTAGAATTCGAAATGGTAACCACCTGCTAGCTGCTGGGTGCTGGCAGGCGAAGTCCAGCAAAATTTCATCGATGATTTAATATACACCTTGAGTTCCCTTATCATTAACCCCTCATCACCAAAGGGGACGAAAAGTGTCCTCAGGTCAAATTCAAAGTCCTGTAACTTTTGCATCAGATGTCCGAATCCAATAAAACTTGTTGGAAAAGTTTTTCTCTCTCTTCTAGTTTGTGTGGTAAAATTTTCAGATCAATACAAGATGTACTGAATTTTTGGAAGCCAATCGAAGTTCACAAGTTCAATTCAAGTTCACCAAACTGCATTTGATGGCTGCAACTTCGGGGGCTTGTATCTCCTTCATCCAATGTTCGTTTTCAATCAAATTTGTTGGGTTGTGTTCTCCTTGAAGTCTAGTTATTGTGGTAGAATTTTCATGCCAATCCAAGTTGTTTTGAATTTTTGGGAGCAATTCGAAGTTCAAAATCCTGACATTTTTGAATTAGAGTGAACTTTGGCGGCTTGTTTCTTCTTCATACAATGATCATTTCCAATAAAAAAATTTTGAAAAAGTTGTGCATACTTGTCTAGTTTGTGTGTACAGAATTTCATATCTATCTAAGAAGTTATGAGTGACAGAGAAGCATTTTAGTAGGAGGAGGTTTAGTTTTTGATGTGTTTTTTGCAACTTTTCTTGCTGTTTTTTGACATTTCAAAGCCATTTTGCAGACACAATGTGTCAATTAAATGATATTTTTTTCATCAATGTGTTTGTATGCTGATTTTGAATCACTTATTAGTTTAAAGTTTCTTCATTTGAGTAGATTTAGAAACTGAATTTCGCCTCCAAATGTGTTTTTGGGAAAATTTCAGCATCCTTTTTCAACACTAAAACATTATAATCTTTCAATCTATGCGGTCAAATGACACCAAATTTGTTGCAAGTCATTTACAACAAGTTCACTACAAGATCATATGGTTGAGATCTCTATAACTTATTAAAATTTACATTTATAACACTTCAAAAGGAATGTTGTTTTTGGAACCGTTTGGGCCTTTGGTAGTGTGGGATTAAGGTAGGAAGCTCGAACTCCGACTAGGCATTAAAGGCGATCAAGACTCAAAGGTACATTTTCTTTCTGTAGTGTACCAACTCTACACATTTCAAGAAGTGGTCGCTTTTGATGACCACAAAAGACTACTTTTTTTCTACTTCAAAAATTCGTAACTAATTCCACAAAGCTCCAAAAAATATGGAACAACTTGGGTTAAATGCCAATTTCACTTGTCTTTCAAGAAAAATTTACTAAAAAATATTTCAAAATGTTCTACCTCCCTAAAATTCAATTCCAACCCTTAAATGGTTGATTCATAGACCTCCTATCTTAGTAATTAGGGCCACTTTACATCCAGGGTCCAGGCCAATTTGTTGTGTCAGAGGCTAAGAACCCTCACTTGTGATTGGACAAAAGATTGAAATCAGTTCAAATCCCTTTACACTTAAGGTATAAGCATCTAAATGCAACACTTATTTCATATCTCTTGATATGGAAAGTGCGTACATGAAAAAATGATGTGCATGTGGTAGGAAATGATTTAGGAAACCAACAAAATTGGTTTCGTATTCTTCTGAGCTTGTATGAATATTATATGAATTTTTGAAAACAAGTTCGTAGATGCACACATTGTGGACACTGAACTAACACCAAAGTGGGCAAAGAAACACCCAAAAGTGACACACTCTAAACTGGGATCAAGTGCAGTTGATTGGCTACTTCATGGAAGAATGACAACTTCTTGGAACCCCACTTGTCTACTTTAGGTCCACAAACCCTTGGATTTAGGTTGTTTTTTAGGTATCTATGATCGACTCTTGTTACATTTGTGTGCTTCTAGCTTAAGGCCGGTCCAGTTGGGTGGAATGGATAATTAATTCAAAAAGACATGATCTAACACAACCTGAGCTTGCTAAATTGTGTGCACCAAAAGTGGGAGGCCAATTCAGGGCCTAGGGGGCAATGTTAGATTTCATTTTTAAAACTTTTCTTATAAAATATTATTTTTTTCAACAAATCTGATCCATTGGATTTTGTGCAATTGGCCTCAAAGGAAATTAGCCCAACCTCTCTAAGTGTAAAGCAACCTTGAAAATTTCAAACCCTCTCTCTCTTTCTCTCTTTTCTAGATTTTATTGAATTGGCCCACCTTCTTGGCCTTAAGGCCTTTGTTACATATAGGAGATTTGGCCCCCATTATAATCTTATTTTGATGAATAGTTGAGGTCAACCTTTAGCCCAAAAGGGGCTGAAATTTTGTGCAATTGGCCTCAAGGGAAATTGGCCTGGCCTCTAAGTGTAAAGTGGCCCTTAGGGCCAACTTCCATGTAGAGTCGGGCTTGGTGAAGCTCATTGATCAAACGGTGGAATGGGAGTTTGGTTTTTTTGAAGTCTCAATTCTATCATTGATCAGTGGGCTTCACTGGCCCTTGCTTTACATGAAAGACGCTCATTACAAGGTTGTAAATAAGGGTATGTCCATGGTTTCACTAACATGAGTTAGGACAACTGATGGGTTCACCAATGTACCCAATTCCACCAAGTGTTGGTGAACCTCATTGATTATCTTAAGTTTGGTTTCCAACCAAGGCAACACTACCTAAATGCATCAAATGAAAGTTTGTGTATAGTTCATATTATTGAACTAGAGAAGCTTTTGCCTTCTATATTAATAGAAGGATTGGGGTTGGTAAGGAGCTATATGAGATTGATAAATTTGTTTATTGTAAGGATTCACTTTCCAAGGATGCAAAAGGGACTCTTGCCTCATAGGTAAAGAATGTTATAGGTGCTCAAGGCCCATATTGACATTAGCTTTGAGCCCATGTGGGCCTTAGGTACCATGGTCTTGCACCAGTGACCAAAGACCATTCTTTTCCTAGTGTGTGGCGTTTCATGAGTCCGCAAAGTTCCACTTAATTAAATACCTCATCCCAATCATAGACTACTTAGTGGGAGTCCAAACTCCACCTAACTAATCTTTTTTTTTTACACAAGTAAGAGGAAGCCTTTACTATAGGGTGAGAAAGAATACAAGGGCCTAGCCACTTCGTAGCTTGGGCAAGTCAGCAAGGTAACAGTTAGTGGTTAACCCTTAAAGGACGAACTGGTGACCGTGGAAATCATGGCTTTTGGAACCATGTGACATCATCTACTTGAAAAAAAATATCCATTGGAGGTCAAACTACTGTAGAAGATCTTCTTCTTTCACCCCTAATTTTGAGGATGAATAGTTGCACTTCTATCTTACACATGAGAATTCTTGGTCATCCATCACACATAAAACATTTGTGTCAATGTTTAAGGATTAAAGCAGAAGAAAGGGAAACAAGATTAGTATGATGTTATTGTGTGCGGTGGACTAACTAATCTTTTCCACTCTTGCCTATCAACATTAGCCTTGGGTTGAAGTTAGTTAGTTTTTTTGATTTTGGAGAAGCATTGAAGTGGTAACATATAGAAAAATGATGTAGCCAAGTATTTTAGTATTCATCTATATTTTGTATAGAAGTATCTTTTTCATCCACATATTTGGATGAGTTTCATTTAAAATTGGCAACTTCATCTTAATTATTTTCAAAAATTGGAACAACTTGGCATCATAATCCAATTTTTCTTCAAATTTTTCTTTAAGGCTTGGTGCTCCCCAATTTTTTTTTGGTGCTTTTAGGCATATAAATGCCTAAAAAGACTAATTAGAGTGGACTAAGATGCTCTTCATTAAGGTAGAAGCACCCAAATGTAATAGGAGTTGTTCACGGACACCTAAAAAAATGACCTAAATCCAAGCCCTTATGGACCCAAAGTAGACAAACAAGGTTCCAAAGTAGACAAGTGGGGTTCCAAGAAGTTGTCACTCTTCCAAGAAGCAACCAATAACCCGCACTTGATCCAAGTTTAGAGTGTTGCTTTTGAGTGTTTCTGTGTCCACTTTGGTGTTAGTCTAGTGTCTACAATAGGTGCATCTACAAAGTACTTTTCAAAAATTTGTATAATAATCATACAAGCTTAAAAAAATACGAAACCAATTATGTTGGTTTCCTAAACCATTTCCTAACATATGCATATCATTTTTTCTTGTACACACCCTCCATATCAAGAGATCCCAAACAAGTGTCGCATTTAGGTGCTTGTACCGTAGTTATCTTATCAGGGACTCATACTGTTGTGCACCTTCACCTTGTGCTGTATGCAGGAAATGAGCCATGGATCCTTGCTGCTATTATCATTATTATTATTATTATTGACCATCATCACCTCCGCTAAGATAAGTTGTCAGCGCATTTCACTGAATCCAATTTGGTGCCGCAAGGCTTTAAAATCGAAAGCCCAATGGAGGCTCACTCAATGATACCAAATGTATGATTGAAACTTCCCCTGAAAAAACTCCTGAATCATTGTTGGAATGAAGCCCGGGTGGCGGGGAGAGGCTGTGGGCAGTTGCCACTTCAAGTAATAACTTAATAAGGCTGGAGACAGATTGGCACCTTCAGTTCCCATGCATTCATCATCATTTTTTTATTTTTTTTTGACACAAGTGCAAGCATGCGTTCATCATTTTGGTAAAGCTTATCATGACATTCCAGATAGTGGGACTTACTTATGATTAACTTAGGCGGGATGCTGCATGGACCATGGTTTCTGTCAGCCTGAGTGAGTGAGCCCCTTTTGTTCAAAGCGGCAGATGATGCTTGATTGATTCTGTAAATGTTTGAAACAAACTTCTGCGTAGATCCTTATCCCAAAATTGATCAATCATGTCTTCACTTAACCCCTGAGCACCCAGCGCATATTTACCAAAATCTAGATCCTTCTGAACTCATTCCAATCAAAGTATCACCCAAAACAAAAATCGACCGCACTGATTGGTAGTAGAGACAAGCCCGGAGCATGTGGGGGAAAGGACAAATGATTTCACTATATCATTGAAAAGATTATAATAGTCAAATAGGGGAACCTTTCATTTTTAAGAGGCCGGATTTAGGTCCTAGGGCACTCAAGGATTAAAACTTCAAAGTTGTAAGGTAGACAAGTATATTACCACCCTAATTTGCAATCTACTAATATCATGGGGTCAATTCCAAAGAGGGGCACACATTTTTTTTTAGAGATGTGCACTTGTTTCATGAATCAAACCAAGGCAAAATTATAATTTTCCAATTAAAATTGTGATTTTTGTGAATTTCTAAAGTGGTCTACCCTGAAAT
This sequence comes from Straminergon stramineum, assembly GCA_963920665.1. NCBI lineage: Eukaryota > Viridiplantae > Streptophyta > Bryopsida > Hypnales > Calliergonaceae > Straminergon > Straminergon stramineum. The sequence goes on along the minus strand of OY987269.1, from coordinate 22,732,140 downwards.
TATGAAACTACTTGTAGAGTGAAATCATAAACATCCTTTAAACAATCCATAACTACCTTTCCACGTATCCAATGGTACTTAAGTATTCACTATTCAAGGATTGACATGTTACCCCTTGTTGGCATTAATGCAATGATTTTGTTGAAAAATGAATGGATTTGGATGATTTGGGGACAAAAGTAAGATGATGGAATTGGGCAATGAATGAAATTGGAGTTGTCCTCCTTAGAAGGAAAGTTGAACCTTCAAAGGGTGTTGAGTTCAAGAGTGGACCACGCCAATTTCCACTTACATTATATGCACCACCTTAGTTTGAGAGTTGACCACTTTAGTTCAAAAGTCAATCAATGAATCTTTGAGGTTAATGTTTTGTCATTGATCCCTCATTTTGTCAATGAATTCCATCATTGGTGCTCCTTGTCATCTCTAAAGTCTATATTTTGACAAAGGGAAACAACCCACTAGAGGGCTCAATTTTCTTCTAATGGATAAGTTTGATGTTAATCATTCATGTCAAGTAAGATCATATACTTCCATGTACCCTAAAAAAAAGACACTATAATTCACATATTTGAAGAATCCTTCAATTTTGGATTTCTACTCCTGTGCACTAATTATTTCTCTTCCACAAATAAAAAAATTACAAATCATAAAGTGAATGTTGGATACAGTTTTTAAAACTTGTGTGTAGTGATTCAAAGTACTTTTAATCCACTCTAATTGGTAGTTTGTCACAACTCCTAGGTGCAAGGGTGCAAATGCTTGAGGATTGCTATGATGTGAGCCTAAGAGCATGAGCCCATGAGCCTAGAAGAGTCTATACACGTATGTTATAAGTGTTTATACTATAGAAACCTTCCATGATTATAATGTAACTATTTTATAGATACCTATGTTATAGGTGTTTATATTATAAGCACCTTCAAGGATTGTAGGATATCTACTTATACATAATTATATTCAAGGCTCACAAGCTCACATTTTCATACTCAAACACTAGCATTGTTGCAAATGCTCAAAAAAAACTAAGCCAATGATTGGTCATTTTCCATCCAAGAACAATAAAATAAAATGGTGTGTAGTTAAAGGACAATAAATAGGTGGAGTAGAGACCATTTTGGATAATGAATCGATTCATTTATAGCTTTGTCGGGGAATAGTTTATTATGTCAAATTTATTTTGTCTTGATGATTGAATACTTTGATTGGGGGGGGGGGGCTCTAAAATGCATTAAATGGATTTTGAGTATATCTAGGTTTCACTAGTTTCCTCCAAAAACTTTAACCATTAAAATTTATACCTAATTCATTAAGTGTCCAAAGTTTAGGCAACCAATAACATCTTGTTCCATATGCATTTGTTGACCTATATATATTCATCGTGATTTTCCATTGTATGTGTGTTGTTGTGTCATATAGCTTGTAAATTCTTGGCAACTACTTTGTGGCTTTTGAGGTTCCATTTAGTTGTTACGAGTCCAAAAATATATTTTTTGTACATACAAGGGGGGATGTATTTTCTATGAATTCTTGATTGTTTGGGCTTAAAAACTCAATTCCTACAATAACTAAAGGACTTGCCATATGCAACTATGACTTGGCAATTTTTTTGACACTAGAAGACATTTATTTCTTATGTCAGAGCAATGCCATGAAAAATCATCTTTAAAGCCATAACAATTGCGTTGTAGAACCTTTTTTTAATCTTTTTTTTGTCTCACTTTTTGATGTTACAATGCAAGAGTCCGTCATTTGGATTGTAGGAAAAATCATTTTTGAATTTCTATTTTGAATTTATTGATTTTTTGGGATCTTTTGGGATTTTCAAAGGGATCAAAGTAATGCAAGGTCTATGAGTTATTTACAAAGTGAATTCTCATTCTAATTTTAAGTATGCTAGTTTGCAACTCTAGCATTCATACTAAAAGATGCAAACTAAATTCAATATCACCTAATTATCATTCAATTTTAGGCTGAAGTTCCCCAAGGGCACATTCTAAAGAAAAAAAAATTACTTTCTACTTTGAGTTTGTCAATCTTACAATGGTATGAAATTTGAGTTTGAAATTATTCATATGTGTTCTACATGAAGTTGAGGTTAAGATCTCAACCCTTGGAATCTACACCCCACCCCACACCACCCCACCCCCAAATGACTCTTTTTTGACATTTTGAGGTCTCAAAATGTCAAAGCAATTCTAGGGGTTAATTAATTTTGATTAATTTATCAATAGTGTGACTTTGGGAAAATAGTGTCCCACACAGTTAATTTTTTGTATGCACGAGTATAATATAGAAGTAACTGACTACTTCTCTAAAATGTTTTTTTCTTTTTTTTTTAATTTATAAAAAGTTAAAAGCACTGGGTCCCACGCACTCACTATTAGTGAGTCCAAATCATCAGTGTCCTGATTGGGGAAATTATACTAAAACTGATCCTTTTGGTGTGAACGGTGAGTTGACTGGCTGGTCCACGGCAGGCCCAGGCCCATCCCATCCCTGGCTCCGTCCGTCCGTCCGTCTGTGCAGGCGGTCCGGCACTCCGGCAGTAAGTTAGTGTCCGGCGCCTCTCCCAATCAAGTAATCACAGCATGACTCAGTTTTTAAATCGGTGCAGTGGCAGCAATTGCATTCATTTCAATTGTGCTCTGCACCAAGCAACTGGCGGAACAGCAGGCGGAAACAGAACAGGCAGCCACTCAGCTGAGGTCGAACTTATCTTAAACTTAAACTTACAGCAATGAGGCATGGCAACCACAGGCTCACTTGGCCAGCCTAATTGTACGTAGAATATCAACAGTAACTTCACTTAACTGAAGACACAGAATTCAGGTTGATGCTCAGTTTGCTTCTTTTCTTTTCTTTTCTTTTCTATTCCATTCCATTCCGCAGGTTCGATCGAGAAAACGATCTGAGTGCCAGTTCTACAGACAGCACTGCTGTATAAGTATCCCTCAGTCAGTATCAATTGTCTAAGATACACTCATGAGTTGCAGAAATTCAATACAAACTGCAAATGTTGAAGGTGAGTACCCCCACCCCACCCCCCAACCGCCACTTCTGTTATTGGACTTGTCAAATGTTCGTGATTTTCTTGTTGGCAAGGGAGAGGAGGTTCCAACGCACCAAAGAACATGGCATTTGGGTATCAGATGCAAAAGTTAAGAAGGGTCAAAGTTTTTTGTGGTAGATGTTCTAAAATTGTTTCTTCAAGATACGTGCATATTGATTTTGGAGATGTGCAGAGAATGATGATGACAGTTTTAGGGAGGGTGTGATTTGGGGTGTACTCACTCTATGCCTAGAAGAGAACCATTAGAGAAAATTTGGACTCTTGAGAAGGCTTCTTAGAGAGCATGTAGGAGACTCCATTTTACATTTAAATTTGTACTTTGAGAAGAATGAAGACATGCTAATCTCCTATTTCCGCCCATGTACTTTGTGTAAAGAATAATCATGATTTTACAAAGGTCTTCTTCCATTGGTTGTGGAAGAGATTGTACTATATTGCTATATTATTCTCTATACAATTACCAATGTTAATAATATTTGATCTAATTATATTCTATCATGTGATGAAGACCTTAGTACAACAACCTATAGGACAACTTTTGAATGTGCATGGTAGTGATGGTATCCTAACAATGTACATTGTATTGAGGTATTGGTCTATCATTCATTGTTTCTTTGTAAACTTAGTGATTGGAGTGCTAAGTACTATGAAGTATGTACAATGTGGCTATGCAATTTTTCTTACCATGTGGTATATCATCATTGATGTCCTCACCATACTTAATAAAAAATTAGAATATTTTTATTAAAAAAAAGCATAATCCAAGTTGTATAAGTTGGCATGTGTGATGTACATCACACAAGGTAGTGACATTTTTTGGTACCTTTAATAGGCTCCCTTATAACTCTTTTAATAGCTTTACTTGTCAAAGTGAAAGGGGCCTTCTCAAGAGTCCAAATTTCCTCTAATGTATGTTGACCTAAGAGCATATGTACACTTGCTTGCAAAATTTGATGTGCTCAAAGTTTAGATTTACTTTTTTGAAGAGACCTTAGAATTTATGTCTCCTATTCTTATTCACCAAATGTGACCCATAAATAGTCAATTGACCAATCACCAAGTGGAATACAAGATAAAGTTGACTAAACTTAGACTCAAAGGAACAATGTTTTGACATATTAGGATTGAGTGCAAGGAGAATATTTTGAGGGATCCAGAGCACTTATCATCAATGTTTGGCAAGTGTCAGACTCTTTGAAGGTAAGGATGTGGATGCTCTAAACTGTATACTAGTTAGAATCAAACACAAGTGTCTACTAAAAATGCCCTTGTTCTTGACGTGTTCTCAAGTAGAGACACACATATTGAAAGTTTTAATGCACATATAAGTAAACTATTTAGAGTAGGGACCATTTTAGAGCACTTCCAATTCAAACATCAAAAATTCATGACTAATTCAATAAGAGTTTCAAAACAATGAATCCAAGTGAGTTAGATGCAACTCTTTATCATTCTTCCATAAAAAAAAATTAAAATTAAAATTAAAATTAAAAAAAATTAAAAAAAATAATATATATATATATATATTGAAATGCACATCTCTCCTAAAAACTAGGATGAGTGTTCAAAAGGACACTCCATGAATACCTTATTTTAGCTCAAAATCCAATGAGTTCAAAGTAAGAAAGAAGACATAATTCTTTCAAGGTGAAGGTTGGAATTTGTTGGCACATTAAACATTTTTTTTAGAAAAATGAAACAGGGTTTCAATGCAAAAGAAAAAAAGTTCATATTTGCCAGCCACAAGTGGCCTGGCAAGGAATCAAGTCGCAGACATGAGACCACGGACAACATAGGGAAGGGAGGGAGAAGAAAAAAGCACGCTCGAATAGCACGACGAGGGAGGGCCCCTCCCGGTTGGTTGCATGACTTCCATCGCCACCAGGCCCTAGAAGACGCTGTCGATCAAGGTAGCTAGAAGATGAACCCTTGCCAGGGGCCAAAGGGAATCCATTTGGGGTGACCATTGACCATCGTGGCGAATACTCCTCGTCAACACCTTCTCTTGACGAATGCGTCTACTGTCTCACGTTGGTGGTGAGAGGCCTTGTTCTGCCGAGTGACTCCAGCCCATTTCCCACAACCATAGTCAAGAAGGCCATTCCACATTTGTCGCATGAGACGCTCAGGTGGCCATGCTCGGTTGTTGAAAACAAGATCGTTTCGTTGGAGCTAGAGAGTCCAGAGTACGGTGGTGCGAATTTCCACCCATATCCGTTTGACTGGATTGAATCTACGAGGGATTCCAACCAAGAAGATACCTTGGCGCCACGTGAGGGGCTGCTAGGGACCCTTTGCCTCTCTCCCTGAAATGAGCACATTCATGATGTGCGTGGCCCATTGCCACGCTAATTGAGCAGAGTGGCATTCCCAGAAATGGTAGAGGACCGTCTCCTCTAAGTGGTGGGGACACACCGGGCAGGAAGTATTGATTGAAGAGTTAATCCGGCCTCGCGAGTGATTGACTACAACCGCCTTATACTAGATCAACCAAAGGAGGCCTGCTTCCTTCCAAGACCGTTCCTTGGCCCAAACCATTTTCCATTTGAGTTGGAAGTTGTGGGGTAGGGCGCCTCCCCACTTCTACGGTACTGGATTGTTGACTACATGATCCGTCAAGAGGAACTTTCGCCCCAGCTTTGCCGTGTATTCCATCAACGGGACATTTTGGCCCTCTGCAATCCAATTCAGCTTTGCAGGGTCCCAGTCAAGCAGGTCTACCCGTTTGTAGGATAAGTGGATAGTGACTTTTTTGGGCCCCTTAGTGATTGAAGCGATCCGAACACGGTGGAGGGATCCCACCTGTGAGCAATCCCTGAGGTCCTCTACGAGTATGGAGGAGGGGTGTAGAATTCGAGATGACTTCAGGACTGAGAAGGCGCGGCTAGTCCATTTTTGGGGCTAAGGTTGTAGGCCGTCTAGGTGCACTCCTTCCATCCCTGATGCGAGGGCCACCAACTGGGGGAGGTTGTCCCCCTCGTTTGGGAACCATCCAATCCAATTCCCCTTCCTTGCACCGGCCCGATTGGGAGTCAGTAGTCTCCCCCAACAAGCTTGGATGGCCGTTGTGGCTGCCTTCCAAGCTCCATCTTCTGACGGTTTTAATCCAAATTTTGTTGTAGCCTCTGTTGTTGTGAGGAAGCGATTGTTAGTTCGGGCGTCCCTAATTTTCTGTAGGCCTTTGCGATGGAGGGCACAGGCTCGGTTTTTGGAAAAACCAGGCCCAATTAGCGCTAGGGAAGGGGACCACCAAAATGACTTCGTCCCCACCTCCTCTGAGATGGAAGGCTCAATCGGCTGTAGTCGTTTGTAAAGTCTGCGCTAAGCCGCCCCAACTCTGTTCCAAACTTTAGATCCTTTGTGGATTTGGAAGCATGGGAGGGTGAAGTAATCAAGGCTGGGGGCCCATCGTCGTCTTAAATAAGGCTGGAAGTGACTGAGTCTATGGTGCAATATGGCGTGAAGATTGGAGGAGCCAGGTTCATAGGCTTTGAGGATCCACTTGGCCATGAGGGCAGGCAGCGCATCCTGCGGGTTGACAACATTAATTCCCCCTGCCTCCCGGGATTGGCAACATTGTATCCATGCGACTTTTGTCCGGGCGCGGTGCATGGCTTCTGACCGCATGTAGTTTTTGGTTGAGGTTGTTGCCTGGGTGATACCTGCTTGGGTGCCTCCCTAGATGGATGCAAAGTAAACCATGGAGGAGATGAGCACACTATTAACTATCACCCCTCTCCCTGTTGAATTAATTCTCACAGTACACCAGTATTGTAACATTTTCAACGTTCTCTCCTAAAAGAAGGAGTCCACTGATTGGGCCCATAGTTGCATGCCAAATGGGGTTCCGAGGAGTTTGCAAACGTCGTTCCCATCTATCCAAGAAATACGAAGTGCCTCAATCCATGGGGGACGGGCGGAACCATTATTTGCCTTCCAATAGCCTCTCGATTTATCCTAGTTGAGGACGAGTCCTGAGCTTGAACAAAAATTGTCTAAGATTCCTACGAGTGCACGCACTGATGTCTCCTCACCTAAGAGGGTGAAAGAGGTGTCATCCGCAAATTGGCTGATTACTTGTTGACGCTTGCCACTTGGAAGACGGATGCCCTTCACTAATCCAGAGGCTGCTCCTTCCTTGACCATTGCGTTTAGGACCTCTGCTACAATGAGGAAGAGGTAGGGTGCAAGAGGGCAGCCCTATCGAACTCCCCTCTGGATCTCGAAGGAGGAGGAGTGAGCTCCATTCACCTTTACTGAAGCTTTTGCATCCTGAAATAGCAATTTTGTCATGTTGATAAACTCCATGGGTAGGCCGAGGGACTCCATGGCTTGGAACAGGAAGAGCCAATCCACCATGTCAAAGGCTTTTGAGAAGTCCAACTTCAAGAAAATGAGAGGCTGTTTGGAGTGATTGGCCCAGGAGATGGTCTTATGCGTTAGAAGGATGTTGTCCAAAATGAATCACATTGGCAAAAATGTTGATTGATCAAAGTCAATGATTTCCAGAGCACTGGCTGGAAGCGCAGCTGCAGCACTTTCGCAAAGAGTTTATAAGCCACGTTCAGGAGGGTAATGGGCCGCCAATTTGTGAGTTTGCTCCTGCTATCTCCTTTGTGGATTAGGGCTATAAGCCCTTTCGTGACCCCTGGGGGGAGATTTTGTGTAGCTATAGCATTAGTGATCATCTTGAAATAGTCTGCTTTGATGACATCCCAGTAAATTTGGAAGAATTTGGTGATGACATCGTCCGGGCCAAAGGATTTGTCTTTACCCATGTCCTGTAGGGCGAGGTCAAGCTTTGCCGGTTGTATGGGTCTGTTGAGGGCTAGGGCCATGTCCCTCGAGAGCCGGTTGCCCAGGCAGAAGAGCGTTTGGAAAGACGCGGCAAGGAGGGCAACGGAGGGGGGCAATCTCTTGTAGAGGTTGGCAAAGAATTTGGAGCAAACTTCTTCAAGGCTAGCTTGGTCCAATTTTAGGTTGCCGTTGTCATCCTCCAACTCTGTGATGTTGGAGGCACCCGAGTGTGGCCTTGAGGCCCTGAAGAATTCTCTAGTGCACGAGTCGCCCACCTTCAGCCATTTGACTCTACTTCTGATTCGTTGGCCTTCAGTTGTAAGTTTCTCGAAGTGGGCTAGTTTCTCGCTCACTGAGCCTACTTTCTCGTGGAGGTTGGCGTTGTGGGGGTTGAGATGGAGGGCGAGCTGAATTTGAGCCAGCTCTCACTGAAACTCTGCCTCCGTTGTTGCCCACTCCTTGGCCTTCCGGATGTAGAAGAGGCGGTAGAACTTGGTAACCTTCTTCGGTTTCCCGAAGAAGCTGAGGAGGGGGTATTGTGCCCAAATCCTACTGACTACTAATTTGATCTCTGGGTCCTTTAGGTGAACATTGGACATTTTGTAAGCGGAAGCTTTTGGGGCGGTTGTTGACAGTTGGATTGAAAGAAAGACTAGGAGGTGGTCGGAGTGATTGGATCCTCCTTTCATGAAGTATTCCATGATTGGTGAAGGACCGGCCCCCGCTAGAGTAAATGTGTAGAATCTATCGAGGCGAGCAAGTGAGCGGAGCCCGCAGCGCCTTCAATTGTCCCAAGAGAATTTCAAGCCACCTTGTGCTGGGAAGGAGTCCGATACTTCTAGGGCGTCTTTGAGGAGGGTGAATACACGGCTCTCTCCAACCGTAACAATTCTCCCATTTAGGTTGGTCTTGTCTTCTTGGTGTTCTACAAAGTTCCAGTCTCCTCCCATTATCCATTTGCAGTTGCGAGGGAGGGAAACTAGAAGTTCTTCCCACAGGACGCAACGGACTCTAGCACTTGTGGAAGCGTACACATTAAGGAAAGAGATGTCGCCTCTAGGGAGCCCATGTAGCCTTACCCATTGGGCTCTTCCGTATAGGGAATGGCTGGAGTCGGAGATGAGGTGTGCGATGGCTAGGGCGACCCACAAGCAGAAGCCCCCTTTTCCTGCGCCCTCCTCCCCTACGGCATGCCGGAATCCAACATCGGCCTCCACTTCGAAGAAAGAGGCTTGGGGCCAGAATGAACGCTTAAGGGAGGTTAGTTTGTCACCTCGCAAGTGGTGCTCTTGGAAGCAGAGAATGTCAATTCCTTTGAGTAGCGGCCTGTAGTAATTCCGGATAACGTCAGCTTTGAGAGGGTCGTTAATCCCCTACACGTTCTGAGAGACTGTTGTCACCTTCATTGGAGGGGTGGGGGTGGGGGAAGAGAAGCTGGGAATAGCTTTGTGCTCCTGCGGTTGTTGCCACTTGTGTCACGCCTTGGGGTCCCTTGGCTAGATCGGAGCAGGGAAGCTCGATGCTTCCTCCCAGATTCGGCAATTTCGTATTTCCTAGCCCATTGCTTGGGGGTTATTCCCCTTGATTGAGATGTTGCCTTAGAGCCGCCGTGTTGCAGGCTCCACCATTCGAGTATGGCATCGTGCAATTCCGAGGGGATGCAGATTGGTTGAGGGGTGCAGGGTGTGGATGGATCTTCCATTTGGTAGTCTTGAGGGGGGGAAGGAGGGTTGGGGAGGGGGTACACCTGCAAGGTTTCCTCCCCACTAGTTGTGGCTGTTGTTGGGGTCGAGGGATCAACGACATTGTTCAAGTCTAGGGACTTTGTTCCTAAGTGCCCCATGACCAGGGCGATCCTTGCTTCTACCAACGACGCAGCGCTCAAGGGCAGCATCTGGTGGGGGCTAGGTCCCCCGGTCTCACGTTGGATTCTCCCTAAGGGGCCAAAGAGGGGCTCGAGCTGATCTGTGGTTTGGAACACCAAGGGTGCTTGAGCAACACGGATAGTTGGGATTCCATTTTGGGGTGGACTGATGGTATTGGGGGTGTCCGGAATCCTGGAGTTGGCCTCGATCACTAGGGGGAGAGGGCTTGTTCTGGTGTTGATAACAACAATCGCTCTCTCCCCGTTGGGCATTAGATGGAGACACTCTTGGAGCTGCGCCACGGGTGATGGGGGGGAACTTGCTGTAGGGGTTTGTCCTCCAAGTATTGGCCTTGAGCTTGTCAATCCTACTTCAACTCCATGGGCGGTTCGTTTGCCACTTGGACGCTGGATCTTGAGGGAGGAGCACTGTGGAGCCTGCTGCCGAGTTGTTTCTTCCCCCTTTTGACCACTTCCCACTCTCCTTCATAACCTTCTTCCTTCGATGTGTCCGTAGAAGAGCGAGAGGCCTCTGTTGCGTTGCTTGTCGTCCCCTCCTGGTCATCGTTTTTACCCACAGATCCTGGGTTCTCGCCTAGACGAGTGGAGACCTGTCCTTCCCGGAGAGCTGGGGGAGGAAGGAGGGAGATTGATGGGGAGACGAGCTACCTGACCCCCATTTTACTTGTACCGGGATCTGAAGTCGTCCGGGTTTCGCTAGAGCTTACCCGGGTCTCATCAGCTTGCAAGGTCTTCTTTGCTCCCGGGCAATTTCAGATGAGATGCTCGGTGGAGTGGCAAAGTCTACACCGAATGGGGAGGTTACAATAATCCACTTCGATGATCGCTTGCTCCTGGGTGAATTCGTTCGTGACAGAGAGTTCGGTGAGCCAACCTCTGCCAACATAGAGAGCCACGCAAAAGCATTGATCTGCCATTGCCGAGTTGCATTTGTCACTACCGAGTAGCTCTCCTAACCTGTCGGCGATCTCTTTTGCGACTCCTAGGAATTCCCCAAGGATGCCTCTAAGTGTTACCCATGTCGGGATTTTTAGCCTAGCCGGATTGTTGACGTTAAAGCCGGTTGCCCAGGTTTGGATGATGCATGTCCCTCATTTCGAGCACTGCGGGGTTAGCATTAAGAGTTTCTAGGTGGCTGTCTCGTGTTTGGTTTAGACTTGAAAGAATCCTTTCCCTAGGTCACGACCAAGACCTTCCCATTCCCCAATCTGTAGCTGGATTGCTTTGATCCATTGGTCCAGGGCCTTAGGGTTTTGGCGCCCTCCGACGAAGTAGGCCACCACTGCGTACTTCTAAAGTCTATTTGTTTCCCTCCTAACAATGGCTTGATCGACTTTTATTTCTAGCACCTTGTTGTAGAGGAAGAAGCCTGCCAAGCTCCTCGCATAGCCCTCAGGCAGCTGCTTGCCTGGGGTGGCTATTGTTGGGTGGAACTTTGCGTTGCGCCCTGAGTTCGAGACGACAGCTACCAACTCAGGTTCAATCGCGTCGCCCTTTCGTTCCCTCTCGCTTGCGGAGGAGAGGATGGTTGTTAGTGCATGCTCTAGCTTCCCCTTGAGAGAATCGGCATAGGTAGGCCGGTCCATGGGGACTAAGTTGCGTTACGAGTTGGAGACGAAACCCTAATTTGCTCTGCTAGCAAAAAACCGATGGACCTTCCACCCTAGTTAGAGCCCGGGACCCAATCAGGACCGCGAGTAGAGAATGCGAGCTGAAAGCAGACATACAAAACAAGGATTGAGAAGATGGGTAAACTTGAATGCAGTAGGATTCACAATCCTTTTGCTATGCGCTCAAAGTTGTTGAAGCGCCTACAGAGCTGCATTGCGTCCTTCATCGCATTCGTCACCCTGAAGCCAAAAAACCTCGTTTGTTTGGCAATTCTCTCTTTCAATCATGTTGCATCCTGGAGCTAGAGAGGGCATCAAGACCAATTGCCTAATTGTTGCATCTCTATCTCAAAAGCAACACCTCAATCCAGAGCACCTCCATCGCCAAACCCTCAGGCCCCGTGGCACGACCTACTTAAATTTGTTTTGTTTTGTTTTTGACACAAATGAAACCATCTTCGTGGAGTTTGGTTCATTCAACATGATGAAGAAAATTTCTAGAATAACTTAACTTAGCCTAGAAATAATTGTAATTAGTCATCGGCATGGACGCCCATAGACTCTACGATTTTGTGCACACTGGCTGCAGCAAGTTAACTCCAATGTCGCAAAACGACAATCAAAAATTTTTTTTTAATGAATGAAGGGATCTTCATTTGTAGAGAGATCACAACTTCAGTCACAAGTTTGCTCTTATCGAAACTTGGGTTGTGCCGCACATTAAACATTTGAAAACAAAGAGATGGATACAATCAAGTTGCAGCTTCCGAGATTATTTGTATAAACAACTATAATGAATTCTAATAACAATAGTGGAAAGGGTGTCATGGAGCACCAAACTACAATATAAGAGCTTCGTGCTCTAGAGCACCTCTTTCTACTCAATAGTGTAAACAAACTTCCATTTTAGTTTGAAGTTGATAGACTTTAGTCACTACATGAAGACATCATAAAATTATTTTCCTTGAATATAATAGATAAATTGTTTATAGTTGAACCACCATGTAAAACCTTAAGCATGGTTTTTTGTCCTCTATCCTACAAATTAATATTTTATTTCTTAACCTACTATTGTTTTAACATAAGTCATCATTCATCATAGCTGCAATTGTTGATGTACACCTCTCTAATGGCATTCAAACTTCTATTATTAAAAAAATATTGAAAAAACTAATGAAAATAACTTCCTTACACAATAGTGTCTTTCCACATTAAATTAGAGCCTCAATTTATCATGCTTGGCAATCCTAACAACCAACAATATTGTGTAGGAAATTTAACCCTAGAAGCTAGTCCTTTGATTTTCAACAAGTTGCTTATCTCTTTGGCTTCAAGACAAAAGAATTGGTTTTCACTTTTCTATTGTTATGGGATTCTTCAAATGAGATATGAAGCATCAATGATTTTTGATCTGAAAGAATTTTCTCTCCTTATCTACTAAAGGTGTAAAGAAAATATAGATTGTTTAAGATCCCAAGATGTATTCAAACATAAATTCTTTAGAATGCCTTCAAGAATGTCTAGTTCATACTAACATGTTGTAGTCAATTTATACTTTTCTTTAGATTTTTTTTCTATAATTGAACTCTAAAAATGATTGATAGATAATGGGTTGTAATTCCCATATAATTGTGAATCAACAATATGAAAAAACAAATGAGCTCATCACTGGAAGAAACATCAAATATGGTCTTAGATGCAATGCGTAGGAAAAAAACATCCTTCTAAAGCAACACATCCCAATATAAACCACATGTTCTTCTCATAGGTCATTTGACTCGTTTTCCTAGTAGTTCCCATACTAGATTTCCACTAGTCCTCTAAAACTAGTTGTTGATTCCCTTTATATTTTCTTAAAGAATGTTCACTTAAAGTTAAAGTACAAAGAATAACCAAATTGAATATCAATGAAACATTTATCCATAAGGTATGTGCACCCATAGTCATCATTGCATGCCATAAAAGTGATAAGTGCATTTGAACCAAAAGGCAACATCATAATTTAGATATTGATGATACAACTCTATGACCTAGATATTGATGGCACAAGATGTTTTCAATTAGAACATGAAAGCCTAGAAGAGCCTAGTGTTGATTTTTGGTACACAAATATACAATACTTTGAAATTTTACAACTTATTGATAAGGTGTTCAAATAATACATCCTATAGTGTATGGGAATCTTGTTTCCTTCACCAACAAGATCTCGTACAAAAGAATTTATGCATATCTTACATGAAAGTCAGATTTAGACATAAATTAAATATTTTTTGAAATGTCTTAAATTTTGAAATATTATAAGTTGAATGTCCAAAGGTTGCAAGAAATTTTCTTCCATATTGCATAATTTGGGGAATATTTTCAAATTTTATTAGAAATTGCAAAGAATAATATTTTCAACTATTAAACTAGAAATTTTTTATTTAATGATCATCATTAAGCTGAAAAGTTGAAACAACCAAGAAAGGATAAGGTAATGAAAAAAACTTTAGTTAAGAAAAGACACAACAAAAGAAAAGAAAAAAATTTGCAAGCAAACAAAAAAAAAGAGTTGTGGTAGACAAAATCCCCAACAAATTTAGCCTAAAGAGCAAAAATTCTAAAATTTAATTCTCACATTGTTGAAACCATTCAACATTGAAAAGTAAAGTATTTTAGCAATTTATTGCAACACTTGAACCTAATGTACAGTAAGGTAGGAGTTTTAGAAAGCACCCATTTAAGTGCTAAAAATTAAATTGGTGAGGTTAACCTCTAAGTGCCCAAACAAACCAAAAGTGTCCTCACATAGTTTCAAGTCCAATTCAAAGTGTTGTAACTTTTGCATCCAATGTCCAAACTCAATAAAAGTTGTTGGAAAAATTGCACTCTCTTCTAGTCTATGTGGGAAATTTTTCAAATCAATACAAGATATATAGATTTTTTGGAAGCCATTCCAAGTTCACAAGTTTTACTAAACTTACCAAATTGCATTTTGTTAGTTGTAACTTCATAGGCTTGTATATCCTTCAACCAATATTATTCTTCATTAATGTTCATTTTCCTTAAAATTTGTTGGGCTATGTTCCCCTTGAAGTCTAGTTGTTGTGGAAAAAGTTTCATGTTTAAGCAAGTTGTTTTGTTTGTTTGGAAGCAATTCGAAGTTCAAAATCCAGACACTGAACTTTGGCATTTTGTTTCTTCTTCGTATAGTGTCCATATCCAATAATTGTTTTTGAAAAAGTTGCGCATATTGGTCTAATTTGTGTGGCTAAAATTTCATATCAATCCAAGAAGTTATAAGTGTTTGAGAAGAATTTTAGTAGAAGGAGGTTCAACCTTAGATGTATTTTCTACAACTTTTTCTTGCTATTTTTTGGCATTTCGAAGCCATTTTGTAAAAACAATGAGTCAATTGAATGATTTTTTTCACCAATGTATTTGTATGCTAGTTTTCAATCATTTTATAGTTCAAAGTTTTTTCATTTGAGTGTATTTAGAAATCAAATTTCAACTCCAAATGTTTTGCTAGGAAAATTTCAATATCCTTTTTCAATACTAAACCATTAGAATCTTGCAATCTATGTGGCCAAATGACTCCAAATTCAATTCATGTCATCTACAACACATACACTATAAGAATGTACTATTGAGATTTCTATACCTTAGTGACATTTAGATCTATAACACTTCAAAAGCAATGATGTATTTAAGCCTCTGAAGGCCTTGGGCTTTTACGGGTTATTGAACTTCTTGAAATACTTTTTGGTCAAATTTCCTTGAGAGACAAATGGATTAGACATCTAATCCAACTTGTTTCAGATTTTTTGGAACTTTGTGGAATTAGTGATGAAAATTTGAAGTTGAAATACAATGGACACCAAAAACATCCACCTCCTTAAATGTAAACTATTTGTACATTGTTGGTGCATTGAGAAAGAAAAATGTACCTGTGCATTAGAGGGTGCTTTTAAAGACCAAGCACTTTGTAGACCTCCTACCTCAGTATGCTTGAGTTGCAATGAATGTCGATTATCTTTGAACATACTTTAATGAACGTAACACTGTTAACCAACCTAACAATCCCCCCCTTCAAGATTGGAATAATCTTTCTCTAGATCTCTCATAGTGAATTTAGTTTAATCTCCAAAGAGTCATTGACTAACTACAAAGTTACAACGTTAGTTTCATTGGTTGACTAGGAAGTTGAAGAGAGTCATCGGTTGGCTACAAAGTTGCAATGCTAGTGTCATTGGCTATCCAGGAAGTTATATAGAGTCATTGCTTGGCTTGGAAGTTACAATGCTAGTGTCATTATTCAATTGGGAAGTTGAAGAGAGTCATTGTATGTCTAGGAAGTTGCAACATTGGGTTACCATAAGGGATCATTCTGCAACGCTGGTTATTAATGTCATGCAAAAATTAACAACTGCGTTGGCTCGTTTGGCTCCAATCTCCGCAGGCACTAACTTAGACCTTTGCTGCTGCTGAGTCTGAAATTATATTTCTACCTTCAAGTTTATCCACCAATCTAGAACAAATTGAGTGTCAGGATGAGCTCCACAGAAAAATCATTGAGCCATGACTTGATGCAGGGGGAAAAGTAACTTACCGAATGCTAAGTTACAGGACCCAAGTTTTTCTCATAACTTTTGACATAACTTAAACCCTGTGATAAATTAGAAGGTGGCCAGTGGGGGTAGTAGGGTACTCCCCTCCCCTCCCTTCCCTTCCCTTCCCTTCCCTTCCCTTCCCTTCCCTTCCCTTCCCTTCCCTTCCCTTGTCCCTTCCACGCAAATAATTTGTCTCCTATCTTACTAGATCTGTGCCTCCATTACCCTCTTCATTACTGCACCATTTCATCTGTGACTCTATTACATATCCATTAATGCTGAGTGGAGGAATGAGGACACAACAGTGATTCATTGATTTTCTTTGAGAATATGAACTTATTAGAATTGAAGGACTGATGATTCCGTTGACGTTTCAGTGCTAACTTACTCACACTACTTGGCTGGCCGCTGGATGGAGGGAACCGGGAGCAGGTTGCGCAGTCCCAAAAATTCTGCCGGTACCTGGCTGGGGTCATTCATTCATTCATTCATTGTCGCAGGTTGTAACGCACTTGGAAGTGCACTTGGAAGGTTGGAACCAGCTTGGAAGAGACCGACGCAGGGACCGACGCTGTACAGTACATTAATGGTACAGCAAACTACACCTAATTCAGACAAGTGAAACAGTTGGTATACCGTGCTCACGGAGCATTTTTTTGGGGTGTTTTTTTACACAAATGAAACGGAATTTCATTGCAAAAATAGAAGAACAAACCAGCCAGCCACAAGTGGCCTGGTCGGGGACACGACACCAAAGACAGACACAGACATTTATACAGTGGACTAATAGAAAGCTTGCACACCATGACTCAGCGCAGGGGAGGCCATCGGACCTCTCTCGGCCGGCGCAAGGGAGGCGAAGTCGCCTTCGGGGTGACTGGGGACCTTCATGGCGACTGGACTCACGGAGCAGCTTTGGCAAACAGAAATTATATCAAAATGTAAATTATTTAAATTTTTGGAGAAGTTGCAATTGCAAATTAGTAGAGAAGTGGAAATTTTTAATAATTTTGGGAAATGACGATGATGATGATAATACTAATAATACTAATAATTGGTGAATGATTGTGGTTGAGTTTGATTAGCAATGCCTTGCAGAAAACCATTGACATTCAAGCTAACAAGCCATGAAATCATTCTTTGTGGAGGGCACAAATGAAAGTGCTTTGAAATCAACACTTTGAAGGTGGTGGGGTCTCAATTGGGCTTTTGAAGAAAGGGATCCAATTATGGTGCAATTTTAGATTAAATGTTGGTATGTTTGATACCTAAATGGTCCCAAACTCTTGATAGATGCTAGCAATCAATTACCTTGATTTTCTTGGCTTGGATATTAGTTTAAAGTACCTTCATTAGAGCCCCTCAATGGCTTAATTGTGGATCTTCAATTGTTTTCTTGTTTAGAAATGTTAATCATCTTGACTAAAGGGGGGCCGGACTTTTGTCTTTTAAGACAAGCAAACCACTACCAGTTCAACTTGGTTCTTACACTTTGGTTTTCTATCACATCGTGTTAAATTCAAGCCTCTTTGGGTATCCAATTAATGAAGGGATATAGTGTTCTTTTTCCATGGGATCTTTGGGAATGAAGAAAAAGGTTATACAATGTTATGCATGTCTAATAATTCAAAGTTAAATTTATTTAATTAGTCAATTGAAAGCAACAATAAATTTAAAGGTTTGCACAATGATAGTATAAAGTATAAACATTCAAATTGGGATATTTTGAAAGGCCACTCCAAGTCATGTGGGTCAATTTTTCTATGTATTTTGAAAACTTGTGTCTTTGAAGGAATAACTTCTCATCCAACAAACTTTTGCAATTGTGACAATTTGATCCAAATGTGGTGCTCCATCCTTCAATGGATAATACCACGAATTTCTCCAATAAAAAATGTACAGAAATTATACATGGAGTTGCAATCATGTTTGAAAAATAATTGAAGCATTTTATAAGATATTATTTGGTTTGAATGTATAAAAATCATCCAATGCACCTATTTCTCCAAATAAGGATGATGTTTCTAGATTTAGATGAATACTTGATATTTCATTAGCATTTAAGGTATATTTATGACAAAAAATAGCCTGATTACTCTAGACAAGATTGCATTTATAGTATATTCCCTTTGTCCCACTAACAACCTCCAAATTTTTTCAGTAAGAAATTAACTCTATTTTTAGTCTTTGTATTAGTGATACATGCATTCAAGTAAGGCCATATTTGTTATACTCAAACTTTTTGTAGTCTCATTTTTATACCCGACTTGAAGATAAATTGCTTTATCTCTTTCCTAGTATTTTTTTATAAATAGGTAACAACACCAACTTTTAGAATTTCATTATAGGATCACTATTTGAGCATTTTTTATTTTTGGTTTCAATTACTATTTTTTTAAATGAATTTTTCAATAACTAGCATTTTGCCTCAAAATCTACGAAGAGTCTCAATATAACGAATATGGCCTTAAGTATTCATAACCCATCCCCTAGATCTAAGTGGAATCTCCATCATAGGCATCATTGTTTTGGCACCCTAAATGTGTGTGGAAAGTATCATACTTGAGCAGAGCTTATGAATGTTGTTTGGCCCAAACATGAATGTCCTTGACCCAGGTTTCTTTAATAGTAACTAGACACAACAACATCAAATTGAGCAAAAGATGATAGATGATCTCATTGGTTCAACAATCAAGGTGTTGAATGGCCTTGAGGTAAAGAAGTTCAACAATAGCTTTCTCACCTTGTAGTGATGCATGGTTGAGACGATCAAGACACAAGTAACAAGTACAAGGTGACTCATACAGGAAAGGCCAAGCTTGTTAGAAAGGAATGTTCCATGATTACTTAATTTTACCCATTAAGGTCTTTCAATATAACAAATGCTGGCTAAATGGAAAAAATCAATAAATGGAGCTTATCAATGGTACATAATTAGTGTTTGATATAGAGGATTTTAGTGGGATAGAGGGAGTATTAACCCCTAAAGGACCGGAGCTGCAAAAAACAGTGTTGCAGAAGCCACCTGGTGGCCTTATGGTCCTTTAGGGGTTAAGAACTTGAAATCATGGTTAACATATAAAAGCAACTTTTAGGAGAGGGAGTGTAGATTTGTATTTTTTGAAGCTAAATGAACTTGTCATAATAAGATTTAAGATATAAATTCTTTAATTCTATATTTTCGCCCATTTTTTTTGTCTTTGTATCTAGACATGAAGAAGTTTAGATCTTTGCTTGAAAATCATGAAGCATCAAGTGATCAATAGACCGACAAAAGTTAATCCAATTACTTTAGAGAATTTAAGTAGTGCAAGACCCTCACACTAATTTGGATCAACTTTAGATGAATAGAATCTCATAAAAGAGCAAATCTGAATGAATTGATGATGAAGATCATGGATGAAAGTTAAATGACAATCACACTATTTGAAATTTTACAAATATAGTGTAGACCACAATATTATAAAGATTTGATTTAAAGTATTGTAAACTTTCATATCAAGGAGCCTTATAAATTTGGATAAATCCTAGATCATTGCAAATTAGTGCATTTCATGCAAGATTCACTCATTTTTATTTTTAGTGTATTCACATTACTAAGATGTAGACAAAATTATTTTTTAGCATACTAGAATATATTCCATCCATTTCATATTGCTCAAGTTCTTCAAACTTTTGTCATCTATACTTTCTTCATTTGTGCATTCCTCATCCCCACATTAGATGTTGTCTCTCTTAGTATTTAACTTTGTAAGGAAGGTTTCATGACCATGATAAAATTCTCGATCTAGTCCCATGGTCGGGGGTCTTAAATTGCAAAGCTCTTAATCAATGAGAATATAGTGAATTGTAAAGTTAAGCCATTGTAGTCATTGGTGACAAAGGTTAATTGGAACATCTAAGAATTTCAAGCAAATAAATGGTCACATTCTTTTACAAAAGATTTTGTTTAAAACATTTTTCTTTGCTTCTTATGCCCTAGGTTGTATTTTAGCTATTTTGTATTTTTCTTCCAATGAAATTGGCTTTTCATTGGTGAATTTTGGATGTAGTGCTCATATTTCCTACATTCAAAATTACTAATTAAGAATGTCTTCTAGGGTATTGTTTGCCCTCGTACATTTCTAGCGGATAGGTGGTTTTAGGGGTTTGTCCAAGGAGAATACAACCATGCATGTTTTCATATTAATACACCCACCTTTGGGTTGACCCCAAAATCAGTCAACCATTTTTTTCCACACGAAAGTACAATATCATTGTTCAAAACAAGCATGTAAACTAAGTAACTTCACTGAATAGTGAAATTAGGTTGCCCCACACTAATTTCTTGACATTTGACACTATATAAATATTTATTGTTATTGTACAATCTGAATGCACTACCTTTTGAATTAGGTATTATTGTAATTGGGACTCATAAACCTCCATGTGTACAAGTGGAAATATTTGTAGAAATATTTATTGAATTTGGTGATTTGTAAAGAAACTTTCTTGGGGTAAGGCAACCTAGTTTCACAATTTAGTGTTGTGATCTAGGCCACGAGAAGCACCGGACCGTGATTGCAAACCCTAAACTCCCAATTCCCTAAAAACTGCTAATATCTCAAAATCGTGATTGCCCACCCCTCAAATCAGGAACAGCCAAACGTGCAAAAAGTACTCCAAACACTCAGCGCTTGTGAGAAAGGAACCCCACCCCCGTCCTCAACGTGTACCTCCATTTAAGTATCTGCCGATTATCACCTGCTGATTACATTTAGAGCCACACACCCCTGCAATGGATGCAAAATCGTCCCTCACAACGATTCTTACACCGCCGAAGGACTCTAAACGTCCCCGCCCGGGTCTGTTCGAGGGTTACGACCGCTATCGATCTGCGTTTCTCAAATTTCCCGATCGATTTTGTTCCTGTGCATGTAGCTGTAGAAGGCAAACCGGCTTTGTAAGCTAAAGTTAGAACTTGAATCATAGTTTTTCACACCCAAAGCCTGACGGACGCAGTGACTGTTGCTGATTGGGTCTCTGCGTCGAGAGCAGGTGTGCAGGATTTGCTCTGGAAAAAGTAATAATGCATACAGAGAGCAGTTGAACAGATACCCATGTAGACTGACTTACCCTCCTGAGTCCTGACAGAAGGATCCTCTTTACCTGGAATGCAAATTTTCCCCCACCTGGCCTGGCTGGCGCAAGCTAGCCTACTTCTCTTGAAGATTGTGTTCGTTTTCTACCCGTGTGAATTTCCTGACAATCAGTCCATTTCAAAACATTTTAATTACCTACTCACTGGCTTTCTCAGACGGAAGTCTGGTTGGCTGGCTGGCGGGCTGAGACAACGCAAATTCAAAACTTAAGTTAAGAAGAAAAAAGGAACTCCCGGACAGATAGAGCGGAGTGTGCGGAGAGCTACTGGAGGGAGACTGACTCCTGACTTCGTCGTAGCAAGAGTAGCAAAAGAGCTTGATTCTAGTAAATTCAACATTGGATTAGCATGGGATGGGATGCGCAACAGTAATCATCACTGATTACAACTGCTTGAGCATAGTTACTAATATGACACGTAGTATGGGTTTATAGGATCTTATTGGCAATTTAAAGAGGATTTCAATGCACTCTAGCATGCATTATTTGGACACCATATGAAAAAGTTATGGATTTTCAAAGTATTATCTCTAGGGGGTTCAGAAATAAGTAAGCAAGTAGGCTCTCAAGGGCTTTCATATTTTGATTGTGTACATTTTTTTGTAATCAATGTTTAGTGTAGAGTAAAAAATTGCATTTTGGGTTCAAAAGTAGGTATTGCATTTTGGATTGGATTGATTATCGGGGTGAAAATCTCAATGCTTAGAATACATTTTCAACAAGGGGATATGTCATATCCTCGAGAGGGATAATATAATCTCACTAAGACCAAAAGGTCAAATAACCCTACTCAGTACTTTCTTCTCATCTCAATCCTTCATTGTAGTGCAAACTGTCTTATTCCTCTCAAAGTTAGTTAAATTGTAAAATTCTTTGACTATTTTTCAAAAAGAAAGTGCCCCAAAATGTCACTTTTTAGTGCATTAAGCATAATTGAAAGACGATAACTCTTTTCGAACTTTCAACCAAATAAATTTGTACTAGGCCATTAAAGGAATTTGTGGAAGAAACTTCATCCGATTTAACTATGTAGATTGTGAGGTTATAAAGTTTGATGCTAGAAGGAAATGATTTTTTTTAGTTTAAATTTTGCACATGTTTGCACCTTCCAGCTCAATGTCTCTTATCATGTAACTACAATACTCAATTTAATTGAAGAACTAATGTTTTGAGGGCAAAATTAGTTTACTTGAATAGGAATTATTCCTTTGAATGATCAATGCTGCTCATTTTTGAAAGTTAAAAGAAAAAAGAAAGATGAAATATGACATCAATTGGCTTCATCTTCATATTTCTATATCTCTTGATGTATAATTTGAAAGATTGATTAGATTAAAGATATGAGTTTATAGAATTTTAGAGGTGATTTAAGAAGAAGGTCTCATCTTCAGCATTTAGAGATTAAATATAATAGTATTCAAACATAAATCTCAAATATAAAAAGGTACTTCAAGGCCCTTCTTTGTGTTGATTTGTCTTCTACTTTTTTTTTGTGGAGGTGCAAAATTAATGTCACCTAAAAAAATTTGTCATCACCCAAATATTTTAGGTGATACTAATTTTGTACCTTGACAAAGAGAACAAATCAATCTAGCTAGTTCGAAGTATCAATTTAATTAAATTGGTGGTGTTGCCATTTGAAAAAGTAAATCTATACTTATTCTAGATTTAACACCTTTCTATACACATATGTTTCAATTTTTAGAGCCCAAATCATGCCAATTTAATGAAATTCACTAAGTTACATATCAAAGTACAATTGACTTACCTTGGTCCTTGCAAGAACTAGTTGATTGAGTTGTTTCCATTCCTAATCAATGTCCTTCCACTCAAATCTCTTCCTATAAGAAATGGAACATTGCCCAAAATTTGTTGAAAAGTAGACTTTATGCAAACCTAATTCTTGTTGTGGATTAGATGTTTGTGGATCCAATGCAAGCAAAATAAAAAAATACCAAAGTAAAATTTGGACTCCATTTGCATCATAGTGCTTAAAAAATGGTTCAAGTAGTTGCAAAGTAATTGTGGTTCTTGAAAAGTGGCTAAAATCATAGCAAAAGTGATCTTGACAAAGAATCTTAAAGGTAGGGAGCTCTCTTTTGAGCTCTCCAAATTTCTTCAAAGTGTCAACTTTTGAGGGAAACGTGGCAATTCCATGACATCGCTAAGTTGCTTCAAGGTTGAATTGCACCCCCTTTTTTCATTTTTGGTTTGTTGCATTTGTTGCCGCCTACTACACTATAACTCCCTTCATCTGATTGCTTAGGAAAGTCACTATCATATGATAGGTCAAAAAATTTGAATGTGAGACAGGTGTGTTCCAAGAAACAATAGTATAAGGTAAAACAACCCATTACGGAACTTTTGCCCATTACAGAACTCTATGAATGAGCCCATTACAGTTTTCTTTTAATTTTTGAGATTTGGGCCACATTCAATGTCTTAGCTAACTGGAATGGAGTAATTAGTGACTGCAATAGAAACTTTCAGTTTTTTAGTGTTAGTTCATTGCAAGAAGTGCCTTTTTCAAGTCTTCTGTGTTAGAAAATATTGTGACTGTAATAGGTAAGTAAGATGAGTGTTATGGATCAGTTTTTGTTGGTTTTGGGGTAGTCTACAGGCTGTGATGGGCCGATCACTTAAAAAAATTCATAACAAATTCACACTTTATCAAAAAAATATAATTTCAAATGCTCTCACCATTTCTGTCACTTGACTTTCTCTGGAAAAAAAAAGTAGAAAATTTCAGAAATGACAAGAGGGCAAATCCCCCATTTGGTCTGTAATGGGCTGTTTTACCTTAGCGAGTGTGCTACAAGGAATGATAGTATAGCAATGTGCAAGATATTCCAGAATGTCTTTTGAGGGAGGATCCGATTAAAGTAGTTGAAGTGCATTGCTTTCCCATTGAGGATGGCCTAATTACTGTATCCCGTACAATAATCCCACCCCTACCCCCCACGTTAGTAGACTAGTTCCAGTGTGAACAACCCATACCCTTCCCGCTTTGTGTCAAAACCGCTCGATCTCTGGCTCTTGTCAACCAGCTCTGCGCGCAGTTCAGTGCACCAACCTACAGTTCCCTCCTCACGTCTTTCCTTCCCTAGCTAGTGGTAGTACAATCGTAAATCTTAAGCTCTCGCTGCATTGATCCGTGCATGTGAAGAGGATTAATAAGACTTGGAAGTGAATTCTCAGTACTACGGTACTACCAATCCAGGCAGGAACAGAAAGGACTCCAAGGGAGGGTTAATGCCTCCCTGCCGGGTCGGTGCAGGTGGCAGAGGACAACGCCTAGGAAAGAGACGGCCACCATGACACAATGAATTCAAGGACATTGATGCACTCAGCTAACAAAGCATCAGCTAGCTTAGCCAGCCCCTGCGCGCCTGGCTGGCCGGAAATATCCATTCTTTGCAATGCTTCTTAGAGTTCTAGCTTGTGTACAGCACTGGAATTGTAGTACCTGAACAAGTAGGATTACATTGCTTTCAGTACGTGATCTCGGAAACTAGCTTATTGATCTCATTCAGTCGATCAGTCGACCAGTCGATCTGTCGATCTGAAGCAGCCTGGAGTGCATGAGCCTGAAGTGAGTCTGGGAGGAGCCTGCGATGGAGTAGACGGCCCTAGCTAGGCGCCTGTGAGTGAGGTTACCGGTATTAATCGTGCTCTGTAGCTAGCCAATGCATTCTTGCCACTTTCACAGATTATTTGGGAGAAAAGTAACGTGGGAAGGTCTTCCTCATATATCTAACTTATGTGCACCGACAATTGACCCTAATTACAACTGACAGCTGAGTATAGTTACTATCATTAAGCATAAGTTATTTTTATTAGGTCTTATTGGCAATTGAAAGAGTATTCCAACGGAATTTACCATGCATTATTTCGACACCGTATGTATAAGTTATGAATTTTTAAAGTTTTGTCTCTAGATGTACTAAAATCTAGCATTAGACCCTCATAGACTTTCATTTTTAGATTGTGTATACCATGTCTAATCAATATTTAGGAAAAGTGACTCTTTTTTTTATTCAAATATAAATAATACTTTTCCAAGTAATGTAGATTGTGGATGTACATTTCTTAGTCAAAGTTTAGGGTGAAGGATTCCAAGTCTGGAATCATTCATTACTCTTAAATAATCTACAATCATAGGTATTATTTGATGGACAATCAACTCCCATAAATAAGGAATTGCAAATGTGGCTTACCTCACTTACTAGGTAGGTGTGAATGGGTGATTGCAAGAAACACTACACATTTTTTAATCAAAAATGTAGTTTTGGCCATAGGATTGACAATACTATGTAGAACTATCAATATTGTGTGTCAGTGGTGCACCGACAAATCTAAACTTTTTATTCAAGGTGCTTGCAAATCTATACCATCGAATCAATTCTATGTAGTTCTATGTAGTACTATAGACTCCTACATGGTACTACAAAGGGCACTAGGAGCAGAAAATAGCAAAATAGGGATCTGTAAACTTTTTCATTTTTAGTAATTCAAAAAAATTCAATAAAAAAGGCATTTTGCTAGAGAAGATTGTGATGGCATTGCATGAAAAAATTAATGTAGGAAATTTTTTCCCTCTTTGCAAACTTTGAGCAAAAGAAGGTCACTTTGCCCCCATGTGTGCAACCAACATGTTTCTATTTTCATAAAAACTCATTGTTAGTCTTTGTAATGTTAGTAGACCTCCAACAAGTATACTTTGTGGCTTCAAATTTGCATTTTTGGGTCCAAAATAGGACTAAAAACCTCCAAAATGGCCAAAATAGACAATCAATTGGGGGCAATTTGAAAATAGTAAAATATTTTTAAAGAATTTGAAAAAAATATCAATGTATGCAACTATCGCATATATCTTCCCTCCAAATTTCACGCCAAATGGACAAATTGTGCAAAAGTTATGAGCAATAAACCACCCATCCAAGGGCAAGAAGACAAAAAATAGGACAAGTGTTTCTTGCAATCACCTGAATTCCTAAAGAGTAGTTCTTTTATTACTTTTTGGGCTAAATATTGCTAAATTTCAGCAACTTTTTGTGTTGAGACAAATATCTAAATTTTTGTAGAAAGTAGATGTAGACTCTTTGCCAATTTCAACAAAAATTGTTGTTAATATTTAGAAGTTGTGTTGTAGCAATCCAAATAACCAATGCACTATACCAAATCCATATCTCTTGGTCATATCAATCGAATTCTTGGAGACACCCTACTCCAATAAGAGGACAAAAACATGAAAAGAGTGCTGGCCAAGAAAGGATGTTATTCCTAAAATTGGAATGGAAGACAATATGTATCCAATGACTAACTTTTAGAGTTACTATAAAAATGAAAAATACACCTATTTATCTGATAAAGAATATAATAATTTTGGGATGATACAACCTTGGTACTAGACACCATCTTTCCAAAGTGAAGTATTCAAAATGTTATCCAGAGCTTCATTCATTAAATTCACCTCTTTGAGATTCCTTTTACTAAACTCAAGTCATCCTCCTATTGTAGATTAAATTTAAGAAATACTCTAAGGTAGCCAATCCCTAAACCAATCTTGAAAATATGTAGATATGAAAAGTCTAAAATGTACAATATGCATACATGAATGCCAAACACGGTTTGGGGTATACCATACATTTGAACTTCACTAATTCATAGCATATTCTTTCATAATCCAAAAAATTTATTTAAAAAATAAAATATATGATTTTCAATTGCTAATTTGTTCAAATTAATCTCAATTGGTTGATTCTACCTCAAAGTATGTAGAATTACTTAATGTGCTGGTATACCCAAAATCACATCCTATCTAAAATCACCATTGTCACTCTATGTACATCTCCAAAATTAATACAAACCTATGTTGAAGCAATGATTTTAGAACATCTACCAAAAAAACACTTTAATTGTCCTTTGTAACTTTAGCATATGGTATCCAACTATTGCATCTTTTTGCGCATTGAAACCTCCTTTCATTTGCCAACAAGAAAATATGAAAATTTGACTAGTTTAATATTAATAACTATACCTAGTAGAAAAAGAGGTGCTTTAGATGTCTCTACATTAAAGTAATGGTTACAGGTGCTTAGATCTACCTTATGTACTAAACCAAAATTTTCTACAAGTTGCTTGTTAACAACATTCTATTTTTGAACTATGTTTTGCTCAAAAGTGATACAATTTTTTATAAGGGTGATACATTCCCCTACTTTTAGTGGATTAATTTTTTGATTTGTTACATATTCTAAGGACAATATCGCTCTTTTCTGGATGAATATACACTCTTTTTAAATGACCAATAAAGATTCCGTCCTTCTCTTGCACATTTCATCCATTTTTATAGATATAAACAACTGCACGGTCACTCCAACAAAGATCAGCACTGCCCCCAAATAAATGGTAAATAAGTCCCTGCTTGAATTGTAAGCGATGTAAGTTAAGCGGGAGTAGTTTAGTTCCCGAGGTTGTCGCATTCCATGTCGCCCAGGAGAGGGACACCTGCCATCGTCACGGACAGAGCTTGCATAGCCTGTCTGGCTGGCGCAGACAGACACAGACGCAGACTCAGACTGAACCAAAGAGAGAGAACGACTGAGACTGAACTAGAGAGAGAGAGAGAACGACTAAGACTAAGTTAAGTTAAGACTAAGACTGAGACAGAGACTTGGAAAGAGAGCAGCGTCCCTAACTTCGCTGGCTGTGGGTCCGCCCTACCCTATCGAAAGGCCGCCCCTCCAGCATGGGCCGTGTCAGAGCTTCATGTGCTTCAACGCCGTCTGCTTGCTTCGGCCGGTCACCTCCACTTCCCACCACCAGTGCACTCACAGCTACAGTAGCTATCTATCTAGCTAATAATTAAAAATTACACCAGGTCTGTCAATTGTAAACGCAACAGACAGACCTCGGGCATCCCCCCCAAACCCACTATCAGACATGAATATATATAAGCCTCTTCTCACGTGCGAAGGATCTCATCTTCTCCCTTTCCTTGCAATTGAGGGGGCAACTGCATTGTTGATCGATCGATGCACTCATGCACTCCATCCATGTAGCTAGGAACTTAACTTAGTCTCTCCCAGGAGCCTCGACAACTAGCTAAGATCTAGTGCTAACACTTTTGCCATACGAAGAACTCCCGAGATAGATTGCAGCCTAGATTGATAGATCGATTTCCTCATGCACTCAATCCATGTAGGAACTTCATTTTCCAGGCTTTAACTCCCGAACTTTACTAACGCTTCCACAGATTAAAAACTCCGGCCCGGCCCGGCCCGACCCTAGCATTGGCCTGAATTGAAGCTGTAGTGCGAACGAGCTCATCTTCTCGGGCCTCTTTCCTTTAGGTTGCATTGTTGAAGCCTCGATTGATATATCGAGCCTCTCATGCACTCAATCTATTAGGAGCTTAGTCTTCCTTCAACTCCCTCAGAGAGGTAAGACTTCCGCATATTAAGAACTTTCTAGCATTGACGAGCTGAATTTTAGCTGGAGGACGTGCGAAGAATCGGAGCTTAATCATCTACTCGATATCTTTCTTTAGAGTTGCATTGTTGCAGCCTAGATTGATCTCTTCATTCACTTAATCTATGTCGGAACCTATACCCTAAGAGTGCTTACACTTTTCCACATTAAGAACGTACCTCCCTAGCCTAGCATTGGCCTGAATTGTAGCTGTAGTAAGTTGCAAGCAGGATCTCATGAAGCTAGCAACTCGCTGTCGACTTTTGGAATCGTTCGTTGAACGGTGGGTTCACTTTCATACATTTTGATCTAAAAACGACAATGATCGAGCACGGCGCGTATAAGAACTTTTCTACAGATAGAACTTAGTTTTTTTTCCTTATTGATTTTAGTAACTAAAGGAATGAGGGTAATTAGTTGCCAGGGTTTTTTTCGGCGAATGCGGTTTCGTTTTCGCACGGAAGGGAACGTTTTGCTCCTCCTTGGGAGATCAGAACTGACGGCATTTGGGTTCGTAATTTATCTGTTGTTGAAGAGAGGGTTCAAGATTACGCACTTTGCTACGGGCATTGGGGGACTTGTTACCTATGAGCGAGTTTCATGCAGTAGAATTGAAGGTGTGAAGACTAATCGTAGAGCGAGGTTCTGCTTGGGAAATTTCCAGGAACGCAGAAAACTTGTGTTGTGTGAAAAGAATGATAATCTCGAAAACCAAAACCTGTTTGGGTATACCAACTGCATTGACAAGAATAAAGTGAAATGGTATTAGGAGGAGTCAAGAAGCTTCTGCAGCAGATTAGCTTGAGAAATGCCCTTCAATTTTCACTGATTTTCTCTCTCCTGTGTGGCCAGATCATCCTTACGGACTCAATTCCGGCCAGTTCAATAATTTCGGTTCTAGTACAACGGCCGGCATTGTCAACCCGGGGAAGGAAGCAACCGAAGGTAGTGTCCGTCCGGACAAGTGGTGGTTGTCATCGCCATTGACGTCAGGGCCAAGTCTCCAGCAGAAGAAGTCTGCGACGACACTCAATTCTGTTTTGAAAAGGTTCGCCATCACCACCACATTATGATTGACTAGCTTGCTTCAATTCCCGGAGGATTTTGGGGGTGAGAAGTTACGAACAAAGCCAATGCCGGCATTTGCCTCAAGCGTCCCCTGTCTTTGCAACTAATTTTGGACACCTTTGCTTCAGGTATCGTGCACATTATCGACTGAGCTCTTCTCTGTCACTAGTTTGTCAACGGACACACAATGTATAATGCTCCTTGTTCACCATTTTTGAGGTTTCCTCAACGTTTTCGTAATTTCTTTTCAAGTGTTACAAAATCCTTCAACTTCAATCTTGCGTTCCAAAACGCTTGCAAAAATGACAAGTCTTGCTAATAGTAGTGCTAGCTGAGGTTGCTCACTTTTGAAATTGATTTTCTTAGCTTACTCGTTTCCGCCCTTACATGACATGACATGATCGAGGTTCTGTTGTCAGTGAAGTCAGTGAAATTTCTCACCTGGCACACTTTCTTCACAATTAAAGTAACCTTTTCGGTCTTGTCTAAAGCTATTACTACAATTTGTTGAATTACGTTATCACTCTCGAGTCCCTGATCAAAACTCGAGCAGTAGGGGTTAGCACAGTCAGAGCTTGTCGATAGAACGAAATTTGAACTGTACGGCTAGCAATTTCCCTGCTGTCAAATTAAAATTTTTGAAGCTTCATATCTCAAAATTGTGATCGAACGATCGGAAAAATACTCATGAATTTAAAATCAAACATTGATTTGCAGAACATGAAGACCCTCCTCCATCAATGGCAAGTACTCTCCCTAGATTTTTAAAGCGACTCTTTGAACAATCCCAAGCCATGGCACCTCCCATTCTCCTTCCGTTTCTCCTTCTTCTCCTACTAATCTCCACTACATCAGCCTTCACCCCAGACATGACTGCTCTCCTAGCCTTCAAAAATGGGCTTGAATCTCCATCTTCACTCTCATCCTGGGTACCGACAGACTCCACTCCTTGCAACTGGATCGGTGTGCAATGCACCCCCACCACCAACTCAGTCATCTCTCTCTCCCTCCCTAATCTCTCCCTCACGGGCACCATCTCCCCACAGCTTTTCACCATAGCCACATTACAACACTTAGACCTCAGCGGCAACTTTTTTTCAGGTCCCATTCCTCAAGAACTCGGAAGCTTAGTATCTCTCCAACACCTCGATCTCAACACAAACTACTTCACAGGAGCCTTACCCTCGTCTCTCTTCAGCCTTCCCAGCCTCCTTTACCTCGACCTCAGTTACAACGCCATCGCGGGATCTATTCCCTTTGAGATTCAGAACCTGAAAGAACTCCAAGTCTTAAACCTGAGCAGCAACTCTTTTTCGGGTCCCATTCCGCAACAACTAGGCAGCTTGCTTGCGTTACAACACCTGGATCTCAGTACGAACTCGTTTGTGAATGTCATTCCCCCACAACTCTCCGATCTTGTGAACCTCTTTTACTTGGACTTCAGTAGCAATGCACTCACAGGAGAGATTCCATCTTTGTCAAGTTTAGTGAAGCTTCAGAGATTGGATTTCAGTGGGAACTTCTTGAGTGGAAGTATTTCACCTTTGATTGGGAGTCTTCCGAATTTGGAGGTGTTGGACTTGAGTAATAACTCCCTGGTGGGGAGTATTCCAATGGAGATTTGGAAGGCGAAAGGGTTGGTGGAGTTAGACTTGGGGGCGAATGAGTTGGTGGGGAACTTGCCGAAGGAGATAGGGAACTTGGTGAACTTGGAGAGCTTGTTTCTGGGGTATACGAAGATGACTGGGGGGATTCCTGGGGAGATTGCGATGCTGGTGAATTTGAGGAAGATGGATTTGGGAGGAAGCTTGTTGGAGGGAGAGATTCCGGAGAGTATTGGGGGGATGAGGAGTTTGGTGACATTGAGCTTGCCGAACACGGGGTTGAATGGAAGCATTCCTGGGAGTCTGAGTCTGTGTAGAAACTTACAGGTGCGTCCGTCTCCCATGAGCAGCTCTTGCATCTTATAATTGTTGTCAACAAAAAAGAAGAGTTAAATGCACTTTAGCATGCATCATTTGGACATTGTAGGAATAAGTTACGAATTTCCAAAGTTGAGTGTCTCTAAGTGTTACCAACAGCCAACACTAGGTTCTCATAGAGTACTCTCATGTTTTGATTATGTAAAGCTTATCATGTGTAATCAAGATTTAGGTTTTATGATGCTTTTTTGGTTCAAATGTAGGTGCTGCATTTTGGGCAATGTTGATTATGGTTGGACATACCTTATAATTGGTCTAATTGGTCATTGGCTTAGACTTGTAGGTTATTTTCTTGGTCTATCTTTCCTACTTGTGTTGAGTTTTCCTCTTGCATCTGTTGTTTTATCATCATCACATCATTTAACATTTCTATTGTCAGTTTTAACTTAGGTGTTGCAACTTTTTCTCTAAGGTCATAATCAAACACCATAGAATGTTAGCAGACATGAGACTTGTAGATTCTACAACTTTAGAACCAGATTGAATGTATTCCAGATTGCACCTTCCCTACCATGACATTAAGAGTGAGGAGATTTGCTCTCATATGCTAAACTCAACATTTCAACAATGTTATAAAATCAGTCATTCAATGCCTTTCTAAATAGTGTAAAAATGATATCATCTTTTACATGTGTTTTGATCATTCTCAAGGTTAGCATTAGGTGATGATTGAGTCTTCATGACACTAACATATGGTGTGAATTTTTTGCAGGTGATTGATCTTGCATTCAATGCACTAACAGGCCCAATACCTGCAGAGCTTGAATATCTTCCGAACATCATGGCGATCTCCCTAGAAGGAAACCAACTCTCAGGTCCAATGCCAATTGCAAATGTGATTTTCATAGTTTAGAAAACCTTGCTAAATGGGTGTTTCCAAGCCACGATGGAGTGTCACACAATGCAGTGAAGTTAATTATTTTAGAAATGTTCTCATGACACTTCAATTGTTTATGATACTAACCTAAATTTTTCACACATGTTGGGAACAATGTAATACACAAAAGAATTGATTACTTAATATTATATTCATGAAGAAAAAACTGTGAGTCTATTGTTAAATGTTTAGAAGTGTAACACTTTTATAGCTTGAAAACGCCCAAATATGTGGATAAAATCAAATCAAACACTTGTGTTGTTTACATTTGTTGTAGCTATCCAAAAAGTGTCTATAGGTCTAATACCTTTTGCGAAATTCAACCACATTTGTGACCATGATTTGTGATTGCAGGTCCTATTCCTCCTTGGTTTGGCAACTGGCAAAACATGACCTCCCTTCTCTTGGGCAGCAACAAATTCTCAGGCTCCATTCCTCCACAACTAAGTCTGGCTCCCCAGCTAGCCAACCTTGCTCTAGACAACAACTTGTTGTCAGGCCCCATTCCTCAAGAGCTTTGCAAGGCGCCTTTGCTGAAAGTTGTCTCATTAAATGTGAACAACCTCACGGGGAGCATCAACTCCACCTTTGAAGCATGTGCGGCTTTAGAAGAACTCGATTTGAGTTCTAATGAGCTCTCGGGAGGGATTCCTATTTACTTGGCTTCGTTGCCGAACTTGGTGATTCTCTCATTAGGTGAGTAGCTCCTCCTCACTCCTCTTCCGTTGATATCTTCTAATTGACCACAAGAATTTACATGGGAAATTCATTTCGTTGCAAGAAGGAGAATCATAGAATGAATACAACTTTTGTAGAAATTCAATACAATGGAAGGGGCTTTGAAAGAAAGGTAATGAACTTCGTGTACTTGTTTTGCATGATCATGCTATGAATCTCATGTGAACTTCTTGACTCAAGTCAAGGTAATATGGCAATTACTTTTGAAAAGGCTCTTTCCTAATATGTATTTAGTTTCACTTGAATATGTTTCTAAATCTTATATAACTGTCAAGGTTTAAGGGAAGTTCATATGATAATCATAAGAATACACACTTCCTTCATATGTGCTTTCCTTGAAGACATTTTGAATCTCATACAACCTTCATAGTCCAAGTGAACTTCATGTGATAAACATAAGAAGACTTTCTTCACATGTATTTCACTTGAGCAAATGTCATAAATCTCATATCAATAACCTTTATGCCAATCCCAATGCAAATCATATGATATTCACGGTGTTGGAGACAATCACAGTGAATCTTCTAACTCCTACTTCAAAAATTTGTAACTACATCAATACGAGTCCAAAACCATATGAATCAAAGTGCATTAGATGAAGCTCCTTCTTTCCTTTCAAAGAAAAATCACCTAAATTTTTTTTGCAATTGATGTGTGTTGCCTGAATCAGTGCTTTGAAGGTCCTCTTTCCTACTATGTATTTCACTTGGAACACTCACATGTGTTATAAATCTTCATGGTGCGCCATGTTCATATAATATGATAATTACAAGATGATTGACTCTTTCTTGATATGAATATTATTTGAACATATTCTAAACCTCATAGGACCGTTATGGCTCAAGTGAAGTTCATATGACAATCACAAGCATCCTTGTTCCTCTGATCTATTTCACTTGGAACACACATATGCATTATAAATCTTCATGGTCCAAGCGAAGTCCATATGTGAATCACGAAGACAATACTCTCTTACTACACTTTTTTGCCTGATACACAATTTTTTTCCTTGTTGATGAGCAAAAACTTCTCTTTCCTGCTATGCATTTTACTTGGAACCCATATATCTAGTATACTAAATCTTCATGGTCCAAGTGAAGTTTATATGCTAATTTCTAAGAAGATCCTTTCCTAATACACATATTTCCTTCCATTGTCTACAGGCGGCAACTTATTCTCCGGTGGCTTACCCGACAAGCTATGGAGCTCTAAGACTCTCCTCCAGATTCAAGTCGACAGCAACAACCTCACTGGCACAATCTCTCCTTTAGTCGGAACACTAATCCCTCTCCAGTTCTTGGTCTTAGACAACAACCAACTCACGGGACCCATCCCTCCTGAGATCGGATCTCTCTCCAACTTGACTGTATTCTCCGTGCAAGGGAATAAATTAAATGGCAGCATTCCAGTGGAGCTTTGCAAGTGTGTGCAGCTGACAACGCTCAACCTCGGAAGGAACGAGTTGATGGGAGGGATTCCACCAGAAATTGGGGAGCTCGTGAATCTGGATTACCTTGTATTGGCGCAGAATAAGATGACAGGGGGAGTGCCAATTGAGCTCCAAGAGGTTTTTCAGGTATTTGGGTGGGGTGGGGACTCTCTTTGGGGAATGGGATGGTTTGCCATCATTACACTCTTGAATTGGAAATCTTTTTATTGCATGGATTGTAGTATGTAGAATTTGGGTATATGCAATTGTTTTCTAATTCTAACATCCATAGGTTTGGTTGAGCCACTGTTCGACAATGTTGTAAATGTTACAGCCATTGTTGAGCCCTTATTCAGTAATGCTGTGAATATTACAACCATTGTTGAGTCAGTGTTGTGAGCCTTTGTTTGGCATTGTTACAATGTTACAACCATCTTATTCCTGATCCGTCATTCTGACATTCTAATGCCCTTTTTGCAGGTCCTCTCTGTCCCTGATTCTGCCTTCCTCCAACACCACGGCACCCTAGACCTCTCCTACAATAGCCTCACCGGCCCCATCCCCCCTTCTCTTTCCCAATGCACCGTCCTCGTGGAGCTTCTCCTCTCCCACAACCTCTTCACGGGCACCATCCCTCCCTCCCTCGCTTCCCTATCCAACCTCACCACCCTTGACCTCTCCCACAACTTTCTCAACGGCACCATCCCCACCGAAATTGGCAACTCCCACACTATCCAAGGCCTGAATCTTGCCTACAACAAGCTTACAGGCCCTATTCCAGACTCTCTCGGCAACATCCCTAGTCTTGCAATGCTCAACTTAACTGGGAACTTCCTTTCGGGACCCATCCCTGCAAGTATTGGCAACTTGACGGGGTTATCTCACTTGGATGTTAGTGGGAATGATCTCACTGGGGAGATTCCTACTGCTCTTGCGAATTTGGTGTCCATTGTGGGGTTGAATGTAGGGAAAAATAGGTTGACGGGGAGCATTGATGGGTTGCTTTCTGAAAGTACTGTGTGGCATCAAGCCCAATCGCTTAATCTTAGTGCAAACTTGCTGACAGGGTCTTTACCTGTTGATATTGGAAACCTGACTGGATTAGCTGTGCTTGATCTTCGGGGGAATGAATTTAGTGGTCATGTCCCTGAGAGTATTTCCGGGTTGACACAACTAACTTACTTGGATCTAAGTTACAACAAGCTCATGGGGGTGTTCCCTATTTCGTTGTGTGATTTGAAGGAGCTCAAGATGATGAATGTGTCATATAATCAGCTTGTAGGGCGAATCCCACATTCTGGGAGTTGTGTGAATTATACGGGAGACTCGTTTCTTGCAAATCCAAACATGTGCGGGGAGGCTTTGAAGAGGCCTTGTGCTGTCCATGAGGGGTTACACAACCGAGAAGGGATGAGGACTGGAGCCATTTTAGGGTTAACTTTGGGTTGCACTATTGCAGTGCTTAGTGTGATTTTTTTGGTTTTGAGATGGCGGTTGCTGAAGCAGGAGGCCATTGCGAAGACGAAGGATTTGGAAAGGATGAAATTGACGATGGTGATGGAAGCCGGGACTTGTATGGTGTTGCCCAAGTCCAAGGAGCCACTGAGCATTAACGTGGCCATGTTTGAGCAGCCATTGCTACGTCTGACATTAGCTGATATTCTTGTGGCAACTAATAATTTTTGTAAAACAAATATCATTGGAGATGGTGGATTTGGAACCGTTTACAAAGCAGTGTTGCCAGAAACTAAGCGGATTGTGGCGATTAAGAAGTTGGGGGCTTCGAGAAGTCAAGGGAACCGAGAGTTTTTGGCGGAAATGGAGACTTTGGGAAAAGTTAAGCATCGGAATCTAGTGCCACTGTTAGGATACTGTTCGTTTGGAGAGGAGAAGCTACTAGTTTATGAGTATATGGTAAATGGGAGCTTGGATTTGTGGCTTCGAAACCGAGCTGATGCTGTGGAAGTACTAGATTGGAACAAACGGTTTAAGATTGCAATGGGGTCAGCTCGAGGGTTGAATTTTCTTCACCGTGGGTTCATTCCACACATCATTCACAGGTATTGGAAATTGTGATCATGCACCATGCTTTAGAACATGCATTATGATTGACAAACAACATTCCAAACTCTAATCCCTGAAATTCTAAACATTAAACCCTATTATTCATGAATTTCAAGACCTCTTCACAATTACTTTTATACCTAGTGATTACAACTTATCAATATGACATGTATAAATATTAACTGTAGATTTCAACCTAAGGAAAAAGAGTCTATGAATAAGGGACATTCTTCCTATTCTTGTGGATGTGGGTGCTAAATCGAGAGTTGCAGATCTTAGTTTATTGAGGTGGATCAATGCTTAATAATACACTAATCTTTCAAATATTGCTATATTAATCATACTACATGAATTGCAAGACCTTCTCCTCTTCATTGTAGTTCATAGACCTAATGACTCCTCACTCTTTAGGATAACTTGTGGAAATGTTGACTATCCATTTGAATCTAACCCAAGTTTAAACATACTCAAACACAGGGACATCAAAGCAAGCAACATTCTTTTGGATGCAGATTTCGAGCCTCGAGTTGCCGATTTTGGCCTGGCGAGGTTGATCAGCGCATATGAGACACATGTAAGCACAAGCTTGGCAGGGACATGTGGATACATTCCACCAGAGTATGGACAGAGTTGGCGGTCAACTACAAGAGGAGATGTTTATAGTTTTGGTGTGATTCTCCTTGAGCTTTTGACGGGGAAGGAACCCACGGGATCTGATTTCAAAGATTATTTGGAGGGGGGAAACTTGGTGCAATGGGCAAGGCAAATGATTCGGGCCGGGCATGGTGTGGAGGTTTTAGATCCTGTTGTTTCAGATGGTCCTTGGAAAGGTAATATGCTGAAAGTGTTGCACATTGCAAGTATGTGCACTGCGGAGGATCCTGTGAAGCGGCCTAGTATGTTGCAGGTGGTAAAGTATTTGAGAGATGTTGATGGTTCTTCACAACTTTCTGAGGATTCTCAATGATCCTTACAAGGTGTGTTTGAATGTACTCAAACTATCTCTAATAGCCTAAAGTTGGATTGATGATTTCTAGAGGAATCCTAGAAAATCTACTTTTGATCCTTGCAAATTGTAACATCATTTAAAATAGTTCTCAATGTGAACTTTGTCAATTGTAATACAAATCGGTTTTGTAGAAGATCTTTAGGGTGGGTTGGGGTATGGCATCCATACTAGTCGAGATACTAGTTGATGTTACTTGGTTGCTTGATGATAATGTCTATAGCGATGTGAACTTAAAGCATTTGCAAATGTGATCTTGCTGAGAAGGTATGAAAATGTGGAGTCCAAGCCTCTTGTAACACCATACTCAGGCCTACATTGATGTAGTTTTCAGAGCAAGTTACTTCTTTTCCTCTCAGCAATGGTGCACTTTTGAAGGTAAAGAACAAGATGTTTCTGCATGAAATGTAATTGATTGTTTCCATTTTAGTAGTTGGACGGATCCTCACTGCATTATGGATTTTGAGAAAATGTTATGCAGAAAATCATATTTGGAGCTCACTTGTACTCTTCTTTTTGAAATGTCTACCTTGCACTTGTAGATTTTATGTCTTCATGGAGATTATAATGATTGTAGTTGACTAGAATAAGCTTCATGTGCAATGTGATGATAAAGCTAAAACTGGAGCTAGCTCTTGTAATGTTAGCTTTCCAATCTCTGAATTCTTTATAGGGTAGATTCAGTGAATGATTCTTGCAGGGGCATCCCAGTTGTATAAGATTGGATCAGCTATGAAAGTTGATTGTGACCATGGACTAGTGGAATTGTGTGCAGGCTTTTGGAGACGTACCTCAATGCATGGAGAGATACAATTCAATAACTCTGGCAATAGACCAAGGAAACTTTAGATTGACATAGTAAATAAGTCGTAACCATTCTCCCAAGTCTAAAAAGCTCACATATAAAAGATTGAGTTCTTTTACTTCCAAAATTATATGCATTGCAGCCATTCCTTCTCTCCTGTACCAAGCTTATATCATATGTTGTATTGTTATTATTTTACAATTATATTATTCTAGGTAGCTTAATAATGGATTCAATTCAACCTAATATTTACTTTAGAAGTTACATAGCGTTGAATTGCCAACACAAATCAAATTAATACCTCTAGACCTCTCTGCCTAGATCTGAATAACTCAATTTTGCCTCATTCTCACTTATCTCCATTGAGGAGTTTTATTTGTCTACATTAAATTGTGTACAGATATTCAAGTTTTTCTTGAGAATATTATCTCAACAAATCATCTTGTGTATCTGTTGTCACCAATCTTCTCGCACTTTCTCTATTTCTTCTATTAGTAGGTTTCAAACATCATTGAATGCGTTGCATTCCACCGTACTTTCAATAGTGAATACTTCTCTAAATGTGCATGTTCAAGTGGCAGTTTTTGAGTGGACACAAGACAATTCAAGTCTCTCCACTAAAAAATAGTCTATTTCTAGTCTTAAATGGTCTTCTTTTTTAATTCTTATGTCCATATTCGTGAATTGATTACCTTTTTCTATTGGAGCCATAAATACACCTTGCAACCATTCCCAACCAATGCTATGTCAAAACTCTTGTTTTCTTTTGTTAACTTATTCTCACATGTTAGGGAAAGAAAGGACCTTCTCATGAGTGTTCAAGAAGGTTCCACACCCAATTAAGATCCAATCTTACTTTCATTGTCCAAATTTTCATCCAATTCAAGTGATAGTAACCATGTTTTTTGGTACATAAAATGAGCTAAAAAAACAATCTCAATTCTTGACCCCCATCCACAATTGCCTAGTAGGGCTTTGTAATAGATTGCTCAATCATGTCTCGTGGTCTACGGTACCCAATTACCTGAAGTGTTGCAAGGGCAAGGGTTGCTATAATTTACAGTGACTTTTCTTTCTCTGGTCACAAGCCGTGTTGGAAAACACATAATTATTACAACATGAAGTACAGAAATAATTCTTCTCAACCTGCCAATGGACTTCTACAAGTTCGTTGAAGACTTGCAGGAGTTTGCCTTGCTTCGTTGGTCCTTAATAGCTCAATTGGTTTGAAGAATTTTCTTGTCTGTAAGCCTCCCTCACTTGCAATATGTTAAGCATTGAGTAATGTTTCTATGTTTCAAAATTCAGCAAGTATTCTAAATACTCTTGTTAGCAATTCAAAGAGGATTCTAACGCACCAAAGAATGCATTGTTTGGATACCATGTGCAAAAGTTTTAAGGGTTAAAAGCTTTCTAATGTTATACGCACATTCTCAAATCATTATTTACTTACAGTGCAAGATAATTGGATTGGTGAAATTGCCTTTTGTCATATTGTTGTAGACAATGCATGATTTTGTGTAAGGTAGGAGGTCCATAAAGCCACTACAACTCTAAAAACGTCCTCTAATTGAGAGGTACTGTACATATTGCTTCCTCACTGCACCAACATTGTATTGTACAACGAGTATACATTTCAGGAGGTGGATGCTTTTAGTGACCATTGCATTTCAAATTCATAAATAATTCCATAAAGCTCCAAAAAATATGAAACGACTTGGATTAGATGTCATTTCCATTCATCTTTCCTAAATGATGATATTCTTAAGTGGTTTAATCTCCACAAACTAATTTACAGCTCTTTATTCTTCTTTTTTAACAAATGAAACGGAATTGCATTACTATTTACAGCTCTTAAATGGGTTTTCATGGGGCTCCTGCCTGAGTTGCTGGTATGGATAAGAATTTCTTGGTGCAAATGTCGGTTGGCATTCACAATCCTGACAGAGGTTTACTGAAAAAAGCTGAACAGAGGAGGTTAATTGTGATGGTGATATAACTTAAGGTGATAAATTTAATGTGACTACTGGGTCAGGAAGTTGGAAGAAACCACCGGGCACCGTTACTCATGTCACGGGATGTGCTTGATTTGACTTAAAAACTTGACTTTTCAACTTCAATTTGAGTTGCAGGCTGCTCAGACTGATAATTTGTTATTGCCAGTACAGAGATGTATTCTAACTGCAGAGAGACTGAGGGGAAATACTTGACTTCTCTCACATTTGAGAAGGTGAGTAACTTCAGAACCGCCATTTTTATTCTTATGTGCCTAGTTAATATTATTATAGTGGTCAAATTTTCACATTTTCTTGTTGCCAAGTGAATAGAGGTTCCAACGCATCAAAGAATGTAACATTTGGATACTATATGCAAAAGTTATGAAGGGTCAAAGTATTTTTTTTTGTAGATGTTCTAAAATTGTTTCTTCAACACCAGTACATATGGATTTTGGAGATGTATACAAAGTGATGATGACGGTTTTAGGCATGGTGTGATTTGGGGTGTACCCACCTTAAAGAATTTTTTTCCCCCTCAAAGTTCCATAGTTTCATGAATGAAATTATAGTTAAGTTTACGATAAAATAATTGTGAGCATGGATTTAACTTGTGAAAGTTCATAACAATGCATTACAAGAAAACACTCCAAAATTGTCACTTTTGGTGTAAAGAGCTTCAATGAAAAATAATTATTGTTTGTGAACATCCAACTATAAGATCTTGCATTAGACTTGCATGGGAATGTGTGGAAAAAAATTCAAAAACTCTAATGAAGTACTATAGATTGCAAGATATTAGTGATCAAAGTCAAAAGAACTTAAATTATTTTTGTGCCCTAACATTTTAGATTTTCTTAAATTAAATTTTTTTGCACAACATAGCTTCAAGGTACAAATTTTTGTGGTTTAGTATTCATATGGTAGTCTAAAAAAAATTATAAAAAAAACAAACAAATTGATTTTCATTCTTTAATAAATTTGTAAGTAGAAGTTTTTATATTGGATGAAGGGAAAAATTAAATCCTTGATAGCTTTGAAACGAAATTGAAACATGTCAATCTTAGTGGTAAGATTATTTTAGCATGCGATCATTCTACACTCTATAGGACATCATTTAGAGTTAGCCACAATTTGCCTACATGTGATACAAAAATTAAATTGTACTTGCACACAATTATTATGGAATATGAATGTTTTCATGAGTTTCTTGTGGAAACTAAACTAAATTGATGAAGTACATCTAAGTCTATTGAATTTTTTTTTGTGGACTATTTTTTAGTGTTGTGATTAACTTGGTCAATTGATAATTCAAAATTTTTGTACAAGCTTCTAAATCAATTCATATTGACACCTTTGTATGCAATGTCTTTATTATTCTAAATGCAATGAAAATTGCTTAGCTTTCTTAGAAAATTAAAATTTTAGTTTTGTGTTTGATACCCTAAAGTAAGTGCATCCATATTCAACACTAATAGAAACTAAACAAACTTACTAATATAAAATAAAATTTATTTATTTAGGATCTTATTATCATGTGAAAAAAGATTCCAATGAATTTTATGGTAGTTACACTTTATTTTTATCTATGTACCCAATTTTGTTTAGATGAATTCTTTCGACTATTTTAGAACAAGAATCTAGGAGAGTATAAATCTCCTATCATTTAGCCCAATAGTGATAAAAGATCATGCAAGCTATTAGATTCTCAAGGTTGAAATAAAGGCAAGGACATGATTTAATTGGATTGGATGTAAAGATATAATAAATTGCGTCAATCTTAGCATGCATTATTTGGCCATTGTATGAATATATAATGAAATTTCAAAGTATCATTGGTGGTGCTCCAAAAATTACACTAGACTCTCTTCAACTCTTACATTTTGATTGTATACATCTTGTGTCCAAAATGTCTACATTTTAGTGTGGCTTTTAAATCCAAATGTTGGTGTTACATTTTCGGCACTCATGATTATGGGTGTACATATGGTAGAAGCCTCTATAACTGTCACTTTAAGCAACTCCACATACTTTGGGATGGAATCAAGACTTGTGGTCTTTTTATTACAT
Organism: Straminergon stramineum; assembly: GCA_963920665.1. Taxonomy (NCBI): domain Eukaryota; kingdom Viridiplantae; phylum Streptophyta; class Bryopsida; order Hypnales; family Calliergonaceae; genus Straminergon; species Straminergon stramineum. The sequence goes on along the minus strand of OY987269.1, from coordinate 22,689,538 downwards.
TGAGAATTGAATTACAAATTTTTAAAAAATTGGTAATTTTTTAAATTGACATGAATAAACTATAAAAATTTGAAGTACATTTTTCAACACTCCCAAACATTTTTTGTATTATGGTATGCAATTGTGCAATTTTGGATTGAAGTAGGATCACCCAAACCCAAGCATGTTTCCAAAAGCAAGCCCTAGAGAAACCAAAGAAAAAGTAGATGGTTGTTGCACTCTCTTTAAGGAGTGAACATTGAAAATTAGGCATGGTCTTAGAAAATCAACCAATTCAACTTTTACCTTTTATAACTTTTGCATATTATATCAAATATTGATCTTGAATTTCATCCAACTTTAGTTTCAAAGTATCTTTACATGATTAAAAAGTTGAGCTTTTTGACACTCAATAATGCTTGTTAGAGAAATTTGCTTGGTTTAACCTTAAAACACTAGAGCCTATAACTGTGAGGTCAAACATCAAAGTCTTCTATTGTAGACGCTTCATTTTGCCAATGGAAATGATGGAATTTTTTTTTCAAAGATTAAATCATATGTTATCTACATGCCTTAAACTTTTTGGTGAAAATTTAAATTATTTTGAATTTTTAAAGAAAAAAATTCATATGAAATCCAAAATAAGCTCAAAAAATCTGAAAATTTCTCCATTGGTATATTTCGTAGTATAAAGTATCATGGTGTAAAATAAACTTCGATATTATTCTATGATTAGAATTTTAATTAGAACTTGGTAATAAAATCAAGGCTTAAATGGCTGTAAAATACACAATTTTAGGAATTTTACAACAATGCAAACTAGAGTGGAAATAAGACTTAATAAGGTTTATTTCATTAGTTGGAGCCTAGATTCAAAAAAGATTATTTAAAAGGCTAATATTTAGATCAAGAGCAAAGGAAGTAGACATTGCTAAATACACTAGAAAGGCATCTATTGTGATTTGTGGTTTTAGCATCTTCATCTCTCAAATTTTTTGTAGTTCTTCAATGAGGAGATTCCACCACCAAGTGATGATGCATGCGGAATCAAAGAACTCTCCAAAACAATTGGATGGAAATCATCTATTTTTTTTAGTTGGATGAAGGATTGTTTGACCATTCATTGACTACTTTTGGTTGCATTGGCATTTCAAGGTTAACCCCTAAAGGACTAGGGGTACAAAAAAACAATATTGTAGAAGCCACCTGGTGGCTTTATGGTCCTTTAGGGGTTAACTCTAGGATAGGTTGGTCACCATGGAAATTATCTTTTTTTTTGTACCATGTGCTTAAAAATCCAAAGAGCACTCATTAGAGGTCAAACTATTGTACATGTAGGGTAGGGTTAGTGGGAGATAATTATTTCTAAGGAAGTTAAGAAGAAAAGAAAATGAACAATAGAAATTGTTGAATTCAATGACCAAATTGTTGTAAATAAAGAAAATGTTCAATGTTAGTTGGAAAGCCCAAAACAAAATCCAATTACTATCTACCATCAAGGAAATTTTTTATGGCAAAGTAAAAGAATACTTCATTGACATTTAGTAATAGTGAAGGTGAAAAGGTTGTTTTTATAATGAAATCCATTGTTTGTCATGAATTGTCAAAAGATATGGGATAATTTGAAAATGAGAGCTTGACTACTCATTGTCAAAATATAGGAATTGTATTCAAAGTATGATTTTAGAACTCATTTTGGCCTAGCAGAATATTTTTTTTCAAAAACTTTGAACTCAAAAAAGTTAAGAAATCAAGCTAAATTCCATATCCAAAAAAATGTTAGTGCTTTTTGTCTTAACTATTAGCAATTGAGCTCATACAAATTCTAATTTACATATTTCACATGGGATGTTTTACCTCCTACCACCCCGCTTGTATAAAAAGCTTGTCTTCTCATTTCTATGCATACCAAATTAAGTGGCTTTTAAAGCTAGTTGTTGAATATTTTGTATTTTTTGAATAGAATGTCGAATTAAAAAAATTATATTTTAAAATGTTGAGTCTACTTTGGAAACTTTAATTAATTATTCGGCATCAATTTGTCGCCCCTGCCCTATAGGTATGGTATTATGCCAGACTTCCTTTTTCACTCAAAATTCCAAGGATGAACATCTACACTTCTTTCTTATATAGAAGAATTATCTATCGTCCACAAGACACTTAGTACCTATGGCATCCTTCTAGGTTAACCCATAAACGACACCACGACTATTTTCTAATCGACTAATGATAGAGAATCCTTCTCTGTAAGATAGAAGTGCAACTATTCATCCCCAAAATCTTTTGTAGAAAGGAGAGATCTTCAACAATGTTTTGACCTCCATTGAGTATTTTCGAGTTTTAAAAATTGATGATGTCACACGGTTCCAAAAGCATTGATTCTCACAGTCACTAGCCCAACGTTAAAGGTTTAATGTGATCCGACACAAAATAGTGAAGTTAGGTTGCCTTACCCCAAGAAAATTATTTTACAAGCCATCAAAGTCAATTTTTTCATTTCCATTTGTACACATTGAGGTTCATGAGTCCCAATTACAACAATACCTGATTCAAAAGTAGTGCATTCTTGTACAATAGTAGTAAATATTTATATAGTGTCAAATGTCGAGAATTAGTGAGGGACAACCTAATTTCACTATTGAGTGTACTTTGTATCAACATCCTTTCAAGATTGATTTAGGTGCAAGGTTGGGTTTGTCCTCACAACCGTCCCAGTGCCTCCATTGAGATGCAGGGAGCCCCAAATCTACGAACGCACGTAGACTCCAGCCTCCACCAGTGTAATTCTCTCCTCTTCCTTGTGTCTAGCGCTTCTCGCTTCCCGCTTTGCAGCTCGGGGCTAAGTTAGCTTAGAGCCCAAAACAACAGCAATGCTTCGCAGTCTCTTGTTCTCGCACACTGCAAGGAGGTCGATTCTCTCGCCCTTGTCCACCCTCACCGCCCTCACCGGCTCCTCCTGGCCCAAAATTCTTGAGAAGCCCGTGTTCTCCAGACCCAGCTTGTGTTGTCGGGCTATGTTCGCCACTTTGGACGGCGGAGGAGTGAAGCGCAAGATGGGGAAGAAGGTCGGGACGCACAATGGGACATTCCACTGCGACGAGGCGCTCGGATGCTTCATGATACGCCTCACGGACAAGTACGCGGACGCGGAGATTGTGCGGACGAGAGATCAGAAGGTAAGATGACGGGCTTGCATTTTTGAAAAAGAGGAACAAGAAGAAGCTCGAATTTTATATTGTTTTCGTGCGGGGGAATTTGTAGAGTGTAAAGGTCTTGAGGTGTGTGTGTGTGTTGGATTTAGGGTTTATCTGAAACCCTAATTTTGTTATTGAGGTGGAAACACGGAAGATTGCGTATGATCACGTGATCACGTGATCGCATCGTGAACGCGAACATTGGTTATCGGCGATCAGATTGAATGCAATGCAGAAGACTAATGTAATGATAGACATTTTCGATTAAGGGTTATAGGGTTTTACGATTGCTCAAACTTTGATTTTTGGCAACCGGATTCAAGTGCAAAGCAGAATACTAGTGCAATGATAGCCATTCATAATTAAGGGTTTTAGGATTTTAAGATTGCTGGGACTCGAGACGAGAAGGTGCGATGTGGTGTCTGCATTCCTTTTTTAAGAAAAAATTCCGGATGGAATTGGTGGTTGCTATCGCTTTGGTGTTTTTGATTTATTCAAAACCTTAATTCTCTCGTTGAATAGAACACTCTGTGGATTGTGTATGATTGCGTGATCGCATCGTGAACACAAACTTAGCTATTTTCAATTCAGGGTTTTCAATTCAGGGTTTTAGAGTTATTCGATTGCTTGGACTCGAAACGAGAAGGTGCGATGAGGTGGTTGATTATCGGTGACTAGATTCTTGCAATACAGAAGACTACTGTAGTCAGCGTTATTTAATGATAGGCAACCCTTTGAACGACATTCGTTTTTTCTCTTTTTTGAGGGTTAATTTCACCTCTTTTTTCTATTATATTTACAGTATTTCAGTTTCTTTCAATTGTATTTGATACTGAATTTTTTCCATTGCTTCGAACTTTTTTATTATTTTGAATGACGAGATGAATCTAAGATGATTTTTTTGAATGACATTCGGCGTATTACACTCTCAGAATGGAAGACCACCACAATTGAACAAATCCGCGTTGGTTTATGGGCAATGAACATTTGTTGACTTTTTAAAAACTGCATCTTTCGAATGCTCTTATCAGACGCTCATATGTCACTCGATTTATGATTGGACATCTCTAACGAATGAATAACCTAATTTGATAGGCGTCCTCGTTCTTTGAATTGATTTATATCCTCATTATGTGGCTCCAAATTTGAGTTTGACTTGAGAAGCCTCCCCGGGGCCTTCTGAAGTTTTTTTTAAATATTGAGGGTTTAATGGTGATACAAGTTGCTAATCCTAGGACTCATTGTTTACGTGCAAACTGATGAGCGATTGGAATTAATGCTCATATTATCGTTATTGAGCATCTTTTAATGCAAACTGATTCAGGTCCTGGAAACTTTGGATGCGGTTCTGGATGTGGGTGGTATATATGATCCTGAAACTGATCGCTACGATCACCATCAGCGTGGATTTGACCAGAATTTTGGTCATGGCTTTGGTACCAAGCTGAGCAGTGCTGGACTTGTCTACAAGGTATAATTCTACTTTTTTCACTTTCTCACATGCAATCGTTGGCAACAATGTCCCTCATTCTGACACTGCATTGTAAGAATGCTACTGTAGATTTCATTTGCGGATAAATTGCTTGTTTGAACTTTTCCTTTTCACCTATTTGGATATGTTGAGCTTTTACTGACATGTTCACTTTTAGCATATGAAAAGATTTAGAGCCATTTCTTTTGGTTTGATTTCTGCAGCATTATGGACAAGAGATAGTTGCGAAGGAGCTAGGTCTGAGTAATGATCACCCAGATGTTCAGCGTGTGTTTCTGGCAGTGTATAAAAGCTTCATGGAGGTAATTCTTGACAAAGCACTGTAAAGATTGCCAGGCAAGAGCTTGGATGATTGATTGTACATGGTAGTATTATCTATCTTTCTTGTAGTTATCATGCATTGTAAGTTTGATGTGATTGTGGATGTCGACGGATTTACCTGCAAGATCTGCGAGGTGTACATTCAAACCTCTCTAAATGCACTTGTCTCAGGAAGAGCAATTTCGATGATCATATAAAAGGTGTGAAAATAATGGGTGACACTCGAACCAAGTGCAAAACCTTTGCTCCTCAGAAAACAAAGAGCTTCCAAAACATCCATCCTTTTCGGAATTAATTTCCTCCATATTACCACGTGTGTATTGCAACTTCCTGTGGTATTAGAGGATGTGATAGTTTAAACCTAAGGAGAGTTTTTAACGATGCAGTGAATGTTGGGTTGTTCTCTGAATGCAGGCCATTGATGGGATTGATAATGGAATTAACCTATATGACACAGATAAACTCCCCCGCTATGCAAATGATACACACTTGTCAGCTAGAGTGGGAAGACTGAACCCTGATTGGATGGACGAACAGACACCAGAGGCTGAAGACGAGGCATTTCGTAAGGCCATGAGTCTCACAGGTGGCGAGTTTTTGGAGGTATACCATATAGTACTCGGACTTTTTGAATGGGCTGCATTCTAACCAGCTCTAGAGGCGGTTGTTGGCTACCACTGTGGCCTTATAACTAAATTTTTCCGATGGTATCAAATGTTAAAAACTTGTTCACCAATGTGTTAATTGTTGTCTATGTGATAATTTTATGTTTGCTCTGTGGCAGTCAGTACGGTATTATGCCAAATCTTGGTTGCCAGCACGCTCTATTGTCGCAGATTGCATTGCAGATAGGAAAGAAGCTGATAGCTCCGGTGAAATTATGATCCTTAAGCACTACTGCCCTGTAAGATCCTCGGCTTTCATAGCTCCTTATCAATTCTCCTTCTTTCGATCTGCGACCGTGGCTAATAAAGTAATCTATTTAGTTCGTTTCCATTTTCTTGAAGTAATTTGATTGTGATCGGGTCGACAGTGGAAGGGACACCTTGCGGAACTTGAAGAGGAGTTGAAAGTAGATCCAACAATAAAATATGTACTGTATGAGGTATTGCTCCGGTGCCCCCCCTTTATACCTAAACGCCTTAAGTCATCACTTGATTTGAAGTCCTGTGAAGTTGTGTTATAACCCCTATTAATCCAAGCGGTATTGGTTGAAGCTTTGATGTGCTGTAGAATATGTTTTGCACAACTTTTGTGAGGTTCTAATCAGCAGAGAATATGTCATTCATGATGAATGTAAATCATGTACATGGTCGAAGCTGAAAAAGCATTTTTATATATTTCTCAAATCAATTTGAAAGCATTTCGCTTTGACAGTGCAATAAAAATTTACTTCTCATTTTCTAGCGTTTGATTTTTATGTGATTGGTTAGAACTTCATCTTACATTGTTTAGCAAAAATTAGTCAATGATTTGATCATGACTTTCCTCTAACAGTAAAGGGCAAAAGAGATTTTTCTTGATGTGACATACCTCCAATCTACTGTTTTGTTTGTAGAGTATTTGTACTAAACAGGTTTTGGGTTCTCTACTATTCAATTGTTAAGTAGAATAAGTACCTCGTACAAATTGGATGGATGAGAAACGCATCATTGGAGTGGAGACCTTTGTTGATTCTGATCATCGTTCTTAAAATGCATTTTGGGGCACTCAAGGTTTAATCAATCCTCCTAAATTGGGATCAACTATGAAAAATCATCGTCATTATTGAGCCTTGCTAATTTCGATATATCAGGTCCTAGATTTTTGTAAATTCCAGCGTTTATTTTTCTTTCCCAATACAGTATCGTGCCAGTGTGTATTGAAGTTATAGTTCGCTTCTAATTCTGAGTTGTGTCTGTTGATAGGATGGCCGAAGTAAGGGATGGAGAGTGCAAGCGGTTTCAGTAAGCCCAGGATCATTTGAAAGCAGGCTGCCACTGCCAGCAGTGTGGCGGGGTCTACGAGATGATGAACTTTGTAAGGACTCTGGGATTGATGGAGGTGTGTTTGTACACATGAGTGGTTTTATTGGTGGGAACAAGACGTTGGAAGGGGCCTTAGCAATGGCGAAGAAAGCTTTGGCTATGCGTGTGCAAGCCATGTAGATCTCATCCTGGAGATCTAGCTTCTTATGCACTAATTTCTTATGTGGATGTATCTTCTGGATCTTTCACTTATATCAAATCATCCTTTTGGGGGTGGGGTGGGGGGTGAGCACGTTGCATTTTTTTCAGTTGCTCTTGCTTTTTATCCCTTTACATCCTAGGGATAAAGATAGACAGATAATGTCTCTTTCTGTTGACCTATTGCTTCTGTGCCATTGTAGAGAATAAACTTAGTCGTAAGGTTGCAAATTATAGGTCTCATTTTATGAAAGAAATGAACTCACTTGGTATCGCTCACCAAAGAGAATTGTGGAACGAAACATGGACTGGAAGTGTATGGTTGAGAATGTAATGTATTTCGGCTTTCTCTGAGATGTAGAATTTGGTTTATGACTAATTTGCCTGGAGATGTTATTGAAGGTAAACCTGCAATTAGCAACTTTGTGCTTTAAGGTAGGAACATCCATAACCGTCAATTTAAGCAATTCAGCATAGTTGGGGTCAAATTTTTCTACAAAAAATATTTTTTCAGTATTAGTGATTGAAAATCATGAATATTCAAAAAAAAAATAGAATTTTTGGATAAGGCATCTAATTTCTATGAATTTTCAAAGTAGAACTCCTTAGGGCATCCATAGCCGCACTCTACTAAATCTGCCTTTATTCTAGTACCAAAATCTGAAAAAATCAGAGCTCACCAACCACAATTAAGTATGGAGATGGTTTCAAGGTACATGAGGGAAGACTTTGAGGGAACTCTACTCTCAACTATGGGTACACTCATGGTTATGGGTGTTCCTACCTTATGTTTTTTCTCAAGGACATGCACAAATGAACTCTTCAAGTACTAAAGTTTTACTAGTATCTTGAAATGAAATGATGAGGAGTGAATGTAGAGCCATGGGGAAGCTAGTTGAAATTTATAATTACAAATGCCAAGTAATCCTCAAAGTAGGGGGAAATCACACATCTGTGACTTCTTGAAGACATGTGATGTCATCTCTCAAAAAAATTCTACTTCCCTTTAGTACACATATTAAAGAAAATTTGAAAGTGGACTTGTGTGCATAGGGCTAGTAAGAAGAACTTCTAAAAGTACACAAATACATGTTAGGGAATTGTTGGGAAATTATTTTTTCAAAATAAAACAAAAAGAATGGGGAAAATAAATATATTCTTAACCCTACACAAATGTTTTGTGTTTGATGGATGACAAGAAATTCTCCTGAGTATGTAGGATAGAGGTCCAACTATTCATCTTCAAAGTTTGGGGTGAAGAGGGGAGATCTTCTAGAGTAGTTTGACCTCCAATGGATATTTTTGGTTTTTTAAAAGTAGATGATGTCACACGGTTCTAAAAGCCATGATTTCTATGGTTACTAGTGCGTCCTTGAAGGATTAAGCATTTGTTGAATCATATTTACTTTCTTGTTAAGTTGGATTTTAACTAATTATTTAGTAAATATAATTAATTATTTGATATAGGTAATGTTGACCTTGACCATTAGATACAGTATTTGGTTATTAATGTTACAAAGGGTACTGAGCTAAAATTCCTTGATATTCTCATGATGAAGATATCATAGTTTGAAGCTCTATTCGACAAAAGAGATATACTCCCCGGTTCTTTCTTTATGTTCTTGTACTCAGTGGTCCTATCAAATAGTTAATTAAAGCTATGAAAAATGATTAAGCATAAGCTTCAAAATTTAATAATTTGATAGTTTGTTTTTTTCTAAACAAAAATAAATTTGAATTCTTTTTACCAAAAATCAATACCTATATTATTAGGCATATTTTTTTGCCAACATAAACCACTATATACATCTTGAAGTACATAGCATCTCTATTGGATTGGTTGTTAAGGTCACTCCTAAGTTTTTTTGATCAAAATAAGTAATATTGCATGGTTCTACCAATAGATTTTCTTTGGCATTGTGAAAATTACATTTTTGCCATTGTTTTACAACTTTGCCAAATGCAATTATTCATCTTCAAAATAGTACATTGACATCATCAATGATATGATTCTTTTTGTTTTTGTACACAATGAGACTTGACATTGGTTGTACATATGAAGCATACAAGTGATTCACTCTCCAACTTTGGGACATTGTGTTTTGTGTAAGGTAGAGGCATCTTAAACTACCAAGTCCCTAAAACAATCTCTTCTTTTCTTACTCCCTCCATTGTAAAATAATCTTTTGGTTCTTCTTAATTGTTTGTCCCAAAATGATCTTCCAGTTGCAAGTTATAACATGGAAGGAAGGGGACTAGTTATAGTTCCAAGATCAATAAGACAAAATTAGAATTGCAATGTGTAAAGAATAGTAAAATGCAGTGATAACTTGTTAAGTTGTAACACGTGGACTTGGGCCACAAATTTACCACAAATTTGGTTGCTATGTATGAACCTTGCTTGCTCCCACATATGAACCTCATTGGTTGCTGTGCATGGGCATGTGCTACCTATAAGTCAATCAAGGACAAATCAATAGCCACATGGATTTGGAATCTCTTTCTGACCCTACACATGATCTTAGAGAAGACCTCACAATGAGCAATAGAGTGGTCACTAGTGTTTTTTAAAAATGTTTGAGAATTTTCACTTTTGACTACTCCAAAACTACATTTTGAAAAGGATTTTGGAACTCAAATTTTCAAGACAATAAGAGTGCTCTAAAGTTTATTTACAACTCAAAACAGGAGGAAATAACACTACTTTAGTCTTAATCCACAACATTTTGTCCAACAAGATCATTTGGGGACAAAGGGAGTAATATCAAACCAAATATGCTTGTTAATTTCCTACTTAGAACTTGAATAAATGCATCATTCTTTATTAGAAGGATTGCGATTCATGTATAACTATTTGTTGCTTCAAGATTCAAAATACTACATTGTTTCCTCTTGGGTCATTGTCGGAGCCCTAGAAAGTGTTGCTTTTGAAATTTTTGAACACATTCACTAAGTAGTAGAAAATTTAGATTCTACTTAAAACTTCTTTTGCTACAATTTACTAAACAACATTTTCATTGTATGGCCTCATGGAAGACATTGAAATGCTTATATTGACAATTTAAGGTGCCACTACCAATAAATTATCATAATAATGAAATTTAGTGTTTGCAACATTGATTACGAACTCTAACATTAAATGTCAAAAAACGTTACTAATGTTTGCAACACTAAAGTTCAATATGAACACTAATTGTCAACAAAATTACCACCAAAAAAACTAAACTAATACCAAGGGAGTTCACCGTTCACTAAATTAGTATCCAACATGAACTATATTTGTACCAAAACTCTAAATTTCATTATTATTAGTGTACCTGAGATGAACTTTTGAAGGACCACTGGGCAATGTGATCGACCCAAGAAGCCCCTGCCTTTCATATCCGGCGAGATCCGAATCCAGCGAGATCGGGTATATGTCGGTTATCAGATTACCACAATTGCAAGCGGAGAACGAAGCCGTGCTTGCTTTCGAAGACTCCCCCTCCGTCAACAATATATTGTCGTCCCTCCCGGAGAAGAAATGCCGCATTCATCTCAATCTGAAGCTCCGTTTTGGATCCAGGCAGACACACGTAATGCTACCAATCGGCTCACGCCAATCCTCCCGTGCACATCAACCATTGAAATGCTTAAATTTGATGCGCCATTGATCAAAGCCCAAATGTCTCGTTCTTCCCATTCTCCCGCGTGGATGTGAGCTTCCACTCTTTGGCGATGGCGAAATGGTGGGTGGTGTGGGGAGGCGGGGCGCTCGGGGTCGCCGTCCGACTGCTGTTGGTGCTCATGGGCTCCGTGGCGCTGCTGGATCATCGCGTAGAGGTGGTGAGCCCCGTCACCAGCCTCGACCGATGTAAGCGCTCGTCTCCCTCTCTCTCTCTCTGGGATGCAAAATCGGTGTGGCTTTGGAGATTTTCATGTGCATTGCATATTTTGGTGTGTTGAGAATGGATTGCATCCCTGACAGCGCTCGTTCTGATTGGTGGACCGGTAGGGAGGAAATCCCTAAAAATTTGGCACCATCTATTGGTTTTTAAAATACCATGTAATCTTCCGTGTTTCTACAGGAATTTGTCGTGCTCGTGAGTTCTTGTAGATGCTAGGGGCTTACCGGATTCTCTTTCTGCGAATCTAGGCGCATATGTTTTCAGTCTCGATTGGGCAAAAGTCTGAGTCTAAACCCTAAATACGTCTGTGGATAGCGCAGGAGAGATTTTCATGTGCTTTGAATGTGCATTGCGTATTAGATTGCGTACCTCAGGGTGTTGGATCTGATCGGTTGTGAGGAAAACCCTCAAGATGTGGCATCTATTGCTTCGTTATCGTGTGGTCTTCACGGTTTTTATGGAAATGTATGGTGTTTTCGAGTTCTTGTAGATGCTAGGGGCTTACGGGATTCTCGTTTTGCGAGTCTAGACTCATGTGTTTTGTGTCTTGATTGGGCATTGTTCGTTTGAGTCTAAACCCTAATTCCGCTGTGGATATCGCAGGAGAGATTTTGATGTGCTCTGCATGTGTATTTCGTATTTAGGCTTGCTTAGGATGTTCGTTGCCTATTTGATTGCGTCCCTCGGAGTGTTTTTCCTAAACCCTAAAATTTGGTACCTCTAGTGGTTCATTATCGTGTGATCGTTTGGGTTTTTACGGGAAAATTTTGTCCTCTTGAATTCTTGTAGATGGTATGGGCTTGCCAAAATCTCTTTTTGCGAATCTAGGCGCATTTATATTGTGTCTCGATTGGGCATGCTTATCTCACTCTAAACCCTAATCCTTCCCCTCGGCAGTTTCGGAGAATATATGGGGTTGTAATAGCTTCCTGCTTTGTGCATACTGGATGAGGATGTTAGTGTGGATTCCGAATTCTTGACAAGCTCTCACGACTAAGTTTGTTGAAGGTAGAGGATACTATGTGCGTCACTAAAAGCACTTCAACACATAGAGTGTGATTTTGGGGGAAATCACTATTGAGCTCTGGACAGATCACTTTGGGTACGAGAGCCAATTTTGTTGAGATCAAGGATTTATCAGTATGTGCATACTTCTTATGGAAATTCAAAGTGGGAGGTTGCTAATTACCATTCAAGGGCAATTGACAATCCCATTACCATTCAATTGATAGTAGCCACATTCAGTCAAGTCATGCTTACAACACGTGCTATTAAGTCCGACCAAGTTTGTGAATGGGTGAGGTGCTGTTGGGAACAGGGATCAGTATAGGAGACGGGATGACGGTTTTACTACGGTACCTTATATTCACTTTAGCCAACAGGTTCCTACTTCAAATTTGTGCTCGGGAAAGTGATGATCTCCTGCTGATTGATGTGGTCCTACGTTTCAGTTGAGCTATGCTGGTCCAGAAGAGGCAAATTAATTAATTAATGCATCTTAACCTGTTTTAATGTTCATCGATTTTTTCCTTGACATGTTTTGTGTTTTCTTGTGCAGTGGCCGAAGGATATTGGCTTAAGGAATATGGCATGTCACCTTACGCAGGTCAGCATCATTTGTCGAGATTCTCGGGGTCTGTACTACCAAATTTCTCCCATAGATACAGAAGCAATCCCGTCTCCTCTTTTTCCCCTGAATGCCCAAGACCTTTTTTGAACTTCTTGGAGTACATTGAGCTTCAAAAAAGTTGTTGAAACGTATCAAGGATTTGGATCTTAAACAAGACATATGATGGTTAAAATTTGAAAGTAACTCAAACCTTTTCAGTTTATCATTCCTCTATTCACGTGTAAAATCTAAAATTATGGTCATCTACAAAATTTGAGGTTAAAGGAAAAACATGCATTGCTATAAACAGTTCATTCTATCTGAAAATCCACTATACTATTTTAATAAGCGAATTTGTATTTTGATTTTTTGACCAAGATCAAGTGTTTTGAGGGGGATCTCTTAGAGCTCTTAAGACTAGAATTTCGTTCAAGTCTATTTTCAGCATCAATTTTTTTCTTTTTTTCTTTTTTGAGTTTAAAGTAATATGATTTTTCTACTCAAGTTTTTGTGCAACGTGGGTCCACTACAAAAATTGATTTTCACGTAAACAAGAAAATACTGAAAATATGAATTTGGTGAGATTTGAATTTACTTCGAAGGTTTGTCGACACCGAAATGTAGGGGGTTGATAGATGCGAATGAGCCCGAGTTTCAGACCCGGAATTCAAATTCACCAACTTGACAGGATTTCTGTGGTCACCGGTAACTACCCTGTACGTGTAATGTATAGCAGAAACAATAGCTGTAGTTGTTTCCTCCCCATATGCGAATCTGGATTAAGCTTCATGTGACTTTATCGATAATGTTTGCAGGCTCTGCTTATCATGGGTCGCCTTTGCTACTGTCCTTGGTTGGTCCCATCATCGGTGATAGGTAACGCACTCGATACTATACTCACCCATGCGACTGGTGGCTTGCAAAATACGATTTTCATTTCATGTCTAAGTTGAAATCTCTAGCTATTGGGAGAGTAAGATCCTCCTTCTGGGTTAAAATCTACTTGGTAACTAGATTTGAGCTTTTGCTGATATTGCTGACTCAAATGTGTTTTTACGGCTGCAGACAAGGAACATCTATCGGCTATCTTCTGCGCAGGCAAGGACTTATTGTCTTTCATTATCGTCTTTATCCTCTTTTGCTCAGCTCTTTTTTCCAAGTTGACTGTTAACCCCGAAGTGCGATCGATGAAATGAAAAATTCACTGTGGAAACTAATAATCTATTGTGGCAACTTTAAAAAGTGTAGAAGATGATTACTTTTTGCATTTACTCCCCTCTTGAAGCTTCCGAAACTATATAATTCAACTTGTATAGATATGGAAGAGGCTTTTTTTGACCGTTTGGACAATCAAGAGTTAAATTTGGTCTCAGCCTCCTGTTCTCTACTGTTGCTACTTGATATTCTGTCGCTACTGGGGTTCTTTCGCAGCTAAAGTTGTTGCAGCATGCGCTATTGTAGGCGTGGTAATCAAATTTGTTGCATTTGCTCGCTTCCAGTGATCCGGATAAGCAGTTGCTTACCCTCGGAAGTTGAGATGTGCGTCTATCAATGAGCTGATTACAATGAAAGAGATTCAAATAATTTGTGGGTGCAGCTCGTTATTGTTTGTTGTTGCAGATCTCATAAGCGCTCTCTTGTTAAGGTCAATTGGGAAGATTTTGGAGCGTAATCACTCCAATAACTTTCGGATGCTTGGTCTTACAGATTCGTCCAAATCGACTACTGACAGGAAAGGTAAATATAACTGTCACTGCTGTTTCAGTATGTTTTTTTTACATGCTTGTGTCGCTATGGTGATTCGGCAGCCCTTCATGTAATTAAGATACGTTCACTTAAACCTAGCCGCTGTCTGCAGGTGCACTTGGAGCTGGAGATGTTTCTTTCTTGATATACCTATTTAATCCATTCGCTATCGCTGTCTGTGTGGGAGGCTCAACATCTTCAATTGAGAACTTGCTGATATCTTTGTGCTTATACGGGGCTGCTTCAGGTCCAAAGCTTTCCTTGGTTGTCTTCGATGCTAACAACTAGTGCCCCTCTGTAGGCTCTATCATTATTTTCCAATTGAGGTCCTTTGAATTGCTCACGTCTGATCGAGCCCTCAACACATCAATTAAACAGGTCTTCTCAGGCCTATGTATTTGAACGAGTGTTTACTATTTTGTTGATCTGGTGGGTGACAGGGAAAATATCTCTTGCTGGTTTTGGATGGGCTATGGCAACACACCTGAGCATGTATCCCGTTTTTCTCTTCATCCCTGTGCGTACACCACTGCCTTTAACCTTGTTCATATCCCTACTGGATATTTTAGAGGCTATCATTTTGTCCAGTAGTCTTAGTTTGCATCCAAAATTGTCAATACTTTTTTTAATTTTGGTCAATTCGATATCTACTGCTGCAAAAGCTGTATAAACTGGTTTACAATCTTTGTTTAGATGTGGAGGAAGTATGTTTTAATATTGTTTCTCATCCTTATTCTGGGTTGATTCTTAGATTGCTTGTCTGTTGGCAAATGGGCCTGATGCTCCTCCAAGTAAACTATTCGAATTATCTGAAGTCAAGGCAGCTCCTGAACGAGATTCGTCCGACCAAAAGGATGGAACGGAGGCACTGAAGTCGTCGTTGCAAAAGTTACGTATTCGTCCATCGAGGAGAAAGTGGGCGGTTATTTCGAAGCTGGTGCTGTGGTCGGCTATCTCATGGGTGTGCATCTTGCTATTGTGCAAGCTTGCACTGCAGGGCCGCTCCAGCTTAGTCAACATGCTGCTAGAGTAAGTATAATTTCTGAGAATCGTGGAATACATATGTCGAAATGAACTCTGAGTTCCCAAGCTAAAACTAGAAAGTTCACTTTCGAGGCTTTTGGTTGATTATAGTATTTTTCAAAACTTTCTTTTTTTGTTCAGAAATGCGAGATTTGTTTTTATTTCTGTCTATGGGTACATTCTGTTACCTTCCTTGAATAATCCTAAATGATTAATTTTAAATCCTATACATATGGAAGCGGCCACTTTTGCACTTAAGGGTTATTTTATGATACCCTCCATTGTCGTTTGTGAAATATCCTTTGTATTATACTCCCACAATCATGCAGAGAAATTGCATGGGAAGTATAATTTTGCTCTGCAAGAGCACATGCAATTTATCACCTCAATTGACATTTATTTTCGTTATGCTATTAAATGCAGGACTTACAAGTACATGCTTGCTGTAGATGACCTCACTCCGAACTTGGGCCTTTTCTGGTGAGTTTAGTCTTTTGGAATAGATGCTCCTAAGGGTTTGGTTATTTTTTTCCTTGTAATAGTTTGTATTTGTTGTATAATATGTATCCCTGACGTTCATGAATAACCTGTTTTTGCTCATCATGGGAAGGATCTCATAGAGTTGGTTCTTCGTTAGGACTGCAGGTATTTCTTCACAGAAGTGTTCGACTTTTTCCGTACCTTCTTTCTGATGGTCTTTCATGCAAATATTGTTTTTATGGTTCCGCCCCTGACAATACGACTCCACCATCGACCCATTTTTCTTGCTTTTATCCTCATGGCAATTTGCTCTATGGTGAAGTCTTATCCGACGGTAAGTCATTAATTCGTGTTTTTTGCAATATGGTCATGAAGATTCTCTGTAGTTAGTTTTCAGACATAAAAAATATATATATTTGGAAACTGTGACAAATTGATAGCCGTTTCAATGATGAAAATACTCAGCACTTCAGTGATCTCTTTTACTGAGAAATTACAAATTTCCTTGTGCAGGTTGGTGATGCAGCCCTGTACATTGCGTTGATGGCGCTTTGTTGTCATGAATTGTCTGGTAAGACATTTGCACCTTTTGACATATTTCAGCCGCACCCAGTGCTGCAGTCTTCTCTTATTGAGAGTGTTCCTGTTTGCATAGCCAATATCATTGACCTCAAAATCTTCCGTTTTGACATCTTTTTTGTTGTGGTCCTTTGCAGATCTTCAGCACTTCTATCTTTTGTTGAACGGATATATCCTGATCACTGTCCTCGGCCCAGTTATGTACAACCTGTGGATATTTAGGGTGCGATTTCTCTTCTATTTTCCGTTGTTTTCTGTTTTAATGATTTCCACTTGAAGATGATCAATTCAGGTTCTCTCGCTCTCCTAATTGCTCTAGAGGTTGCCCTTACACGTCAACTTATGCATGAATCATCCTTTGAACGAATCTCATACGCAGGGAACAGGAAATGCAAACTTCTATTTCGCCATCAACCTGGTGTATGCGACTCTACAAGTGCGTGTATTTTCTTACCCTCTGACTCTGCCCTTTTCCCCATCCTAGAAGACCTTGACAATGTGAAGGGTGGAGCATGCTTATTGTGTCTAGGGGCTTTCAAGGCTTCCTCTTTTCTTGCATTGTAATCAAATATGCTGATTTTCCCAGAGATCTTCAGTTTTGACTTAGTCGTGATATTGTTTAATTTTTGTCCGCAGACGGTGCTGATTGTGGAAAGTGTGAGCACAGTCATTAGGTTTGACAGGAATCTGTTAAAGCAGATCAAGCTTCAGAACAGAAATATAGCTTCATAGCTGCATCCAGAAACGATGCAATCAAACTCGATGACAATGACTGGGAGGTATACTGAAAGATCTGCAAATTATCGCTGAACTTGTCTATGGATCAGAGAATACTCTGCAGCGTCCGAATGAATGATTCAAAGGCATGCAATGTATTTCTGCAGCAAAGAACGCCTCACTAATAGAATGATAGATTCCAAATAGAATGTGTAGACATGAATCTCTTTGTAGCTATTTTACTGAGTTGAAAGCATGCATGCATAGGCAATTGAAAATGTAAGACGATGCAAGTGAAATCTTAGAACCAGGATCCTATCACGAAAGTGCTTTTTCAAAATTTACTGAATATTCGTGGGATCTTTAACCCTTTAATGAGCCATAAGTGGCTAAACCATGCTTTTGATTGCATTCAATTTTTTTCTTCAACAAGATGACAAATTTAGTGTTTCATGTTGATGAATAGACAAAGGGACTTGATGAATAAGGTAGAAGCACCCAAACATAACACAAGTTGTTCTCAGATATCTAAAAAACAACCTAAATCTAAGGGCTTGTGGACCCAAAGTACACAAGTTGGGTTCTAAAGTAGACATGTAGGATTCCAAGAAGTGGCCACTCTTCCAAGATGTAGCCAATCATTGGCACTTGATCTAAGTTTTGAGTGTCACTTTTGGATGTTTTTGTGCTTGCTTTGGTGTTAGTCTAGTGTCCACAATAGGTGCGTCTATGAATCAAAAATTTGTATAATATTCATACAAGCTTGGAAAAATACAAAGCCAATTTTAATGGTTTCCTAAACCATCTCCTAGTACATACACATTATTGTTTTTCTTGTATGAACCATTTATATTAAGAGATCCAAAATAAGTGTCGCATTTAGGTGGTTATACTTTAGATCAAGGAATTCTCTAAAATAATTTGTTGCAATTTACAAGCCAATTTTCAGTCCAAATTACATTTCAATCTATAGTTTTGGTAATTTTTCAACAGAGGGAATGAGTGATGTTTTGAAAATTTGAAAATTTTAGAAAGCAATGAAAATGAATACATTGCAACACTAAAATTAGTTGCATTGTACCATGCAAATAGCTATTGGTAAACTTTGTCTGAAGATGTCATTTTCAAAATATTCTTGAAATGATTAAAGATTGTATTACATTTTAGAACAAATAACAAATAAACAATAAATGTATGTTTAATTTGAACATCTTACTTTCTTTGATTAACAATATTAAATATGGAGACCTAAGAAATAGATCTTGCAATAAGTTGATGTAAGGTAAACTATCCCTTTATGGGCATAATGACTAGTGTAGTTTAATAAGGATACTACTATCCATAAAATGTGGGAATAAATTTCATTAGCTACAACAACATTGCTATTGGAAATATTATTTTTTGAACTTCATGTGATTTTTTATATTTATAGAAGGTTGTTACCTTGAGCATCCTATTTTAGTCTATAGACATGCATGTTAGTGTTGGAAAAATAGCTATCGTAGGGCTTCTACCAACCCATGCCCAACTTGAGACAAACCCAAGAAAATCCATACTAGTAATGACTTCAATACCAACTAATAACTACTATTGCTAGAATGAATTGATTTACATTGATTTGAATCTAGCTAAGAGTGATGACAATGGATCCTACCCATTTGAGACACATGTTATCCTCAATTCATGCGACCAACTTCCTAAAGTAAGCAATCAATTCCTTCATTTGAATTTCTACTTTGCAATGCAAATAACTTGGAATGGGATTTCCCGAATATTTATAATGAGAGTTTGATTGGAATGGGGTAGGTTGCCTAACAGATGGAATTGGAGCTAAGCATTTTTTGAGGAAAGAATGTACAAGTATGTCTTTTATATTTTTTTAGTGCATGAGGATCTTTACTTGTCATGACTTTTTTGAAAATTTGAGCTTGATTTTTGCATTCTTTTTATGGATATTTTATTGTAACCATTTCAAGAATACATATGCCAAATGATTCTCTTTGCTTGGATGTTAGAATATTGCAATGAATGTGGATGGACATTGCAAAATCGTATCATGTGTTCTAATTCATTTGCAAGACTAAAAGGGGTTTTAATACAAATCACCTACTTTTCACATTAATTTTTAAACATTAACAAATTTTGCAAAGGACTCCCATGATGCACATAAGATTGATTTTATTCCTCTCAAAATAAAATTGATAAAAATAGGAGTTCAGTGGTATAAGCTGCTTCATATAACCCATAAATGTTTTTGACTATGTTTTCACCAAAAATGCTCCAAAGCTGCCATTTCTAGTACAAGTACCAAATTTTAAAATAAACACATTTTTGGACAAATGTAACCATAGGATCTTGTAGTACGCTGGTTTGGAAAGATGTGGAAAAAATTTCAAAAATTTCCACCATTTGGATTGCAAGATATTAGCATTTGAAGTGACAAAAATCCTTTTTTTGGCCTTGCAAAAACCCAAGAAGCTGCACTTCACAAGGTCAGATCATTATGGAAAAATGACCAAAATGGTTGTAACTCTTTGGATTCATTCTTCAAGTCATGTTGGCTACATGCTTGAAAAATTTTAGATCATTTGGAATTGTACAACATATAGGAAAAAATTAGTAAGTAGAAAGAAGTAGAGAATGATTCAAAATACTAAATTGTTAATCTTTTATTTATGGAATTGAAAAATGCCAATTCCAATGGTTATAATGTTGTAATAAACAATCTACACCTCACCAGTTTATTTTTTTCCAAAAATATAGAAAAATTGAGTTAAATAAAGGTCTGCAAAGTTTATTTTATAGTAGAGATTCCATTACTACCCACAAACTACCCACAACGAAAACTCTTCATAACTTTCATCTCATAAATCAAAATGGAATGATTAAAAGCTTTGCACGTATGTAAAAATCTAGAAAATCCATTTCAAATTTTTATTTTAAAAAAAAGTGATTTTTAAAGAAGTTTTTTTTGCTACATGGGTTGCTTACTGAGCAATGAAAACTACATATCATACAATAACTTTTTAACCATGAATTCAAAAGTTATGAAAATTGTTGGGCCTTAAAGCTACTCCTTTGGCACATGTTGTGTGAAAATTTCATAAGAAAAAAAGAATTCCATTCATAGTGAGTTGCCCAAAATTGCTATATTGCCAAAAAACACTGTTTGGTCCTCTAGGGGTTAACTCAAAATTTTGTCAACATGAGAATGTGAGCTTTAAGCATTTCAAGGATTTTATACATTTCGTACAAGGCCCTATGGTTTTGCATCGAGAGAAATTTTTTACGTGTGTTTTTCACTCAATGCCTTGAAAATGACATCTTTAAGTAGTTTTGATAAGAAAAGACCAAAGGAATACAATGTATAATTTTGTATAAGTTCAAAGAACAACAAAAAGTCATAAAAATTATATAATAGGGATTGAACTACCATTGTACCACGCACAATACTATAGTTGGCATATTGAAACTTGAAGGTGTCAACAATTGCATATACATCTCTCAACCCTAGGCCTCCATGGTTTGCCTTACCTTCTTGGTTGCCCCAATGTGGGTACTTATTATCTAATTTTTGAGATTTCTATCTAAGCTTTGGTTGTTGATTTTCAGCGACCTACCATTACTAGAGTTTTGTTGTTGGAAGGCATTGCAGCTACTCAAGAATTTGAGTTGCCACACCTTCGAAATCCTTCACAGTTGCATTTTTATATCATTCTTGCTTGCTCCCTTAAGAAGTCTTCAAGCCTATATCTTTGATGCCCGGCATTATCCTATGTGCTTAGCAAATGTTGTCGATGTAATGTACAAGAATGTCAATGGTAATTCTCGATTTTTACAATAATTCCAAATTTTCACTAAATTTTTTGAAGTTCTTTTGACTAATAGAAGACAAGTGATTTTATCTTTGAATTTCTTTTTTAAATCACAAAATGGCAACATCCAAAGTGAATGGATGCTCACACTTAAACCTATGGTAATGGTCCCATCTTTCTAGAATTCAAGATTAATAATGTTATGCACTACCATGATAAGACTAGGTGATATTGTGTGGGATAAAAATTGTTTTTGAGGGAAATTCCTAAGGAATTAATTTTAATAGAGCCACCCCACATTTTGAAAAAATCCAACATTGGATTCATAGTTCATTAGGGGTTAAAAATTCATTATAACTAAGATTGCAATGCACTAACGATTTCTACATCCATGTGTTAAATTAAATACGATTTGCAAAATACTGAAGTAGACACATGCCAATTTAAAAAAATTATAAAAAAATTATAAAAAATATAAAAAATAAAATTATATATATATAATACTTAAGATTCTATCTTTTACCATACCAAAATATTCTCTAAACTATACTTTTTATTAATCTTTCAACATTCATTTGTAGAATCACATGACATTGAATGTGCTAGCAGTCTACACTAATTCATCCTCCATTAGAAGAGATTTGAGGGCATGAAGAGGCCACAAGTTATTTTGAGTTCCCAAGGTGTGGGAACTCGCCACATCAGCAGTATGACGTGGCACAGACACTGCCACGTCAGAAAATAATATTATTTTAAATTATTATTTTTGAAGAACATTTTTTTAAAATTCAGTTTTAGGTTTATTAGTACTTTATAGAAAGTTTGGGAGAAAAAAATTTTTAATTTTTTTTCTTCAGTAATTCGGAACTTCAGCCCATTATGGGCTAATTCCCAATTTCTGGGAGCATAGGGAACAATGCAAGGAATAGCCTTGAAAAGGACTCTTGAAGCCCTCAATTCTCCTCTAATGCAAAATATCTACATCGTTGTTCGGTGTAGATTTTAAAATACTCTTTTCTCCTTCCATTCATATTGTTCGGATGAATTTTAATTGAATGAAGTTCACTTTTCAAAACATTCTTCATCCACTAGCTAGGTGGTTGAGCATCTAGAGGTTTACCCTTTCCCCACCATGAGACGAAAAAGTCCCAAAAGGTATAAATGTCACACACACCCCAAAAAAATGGCCCACCTTTGCCGTTTAAATATGGTGTCCAACTTAAGGGGCCTCATCGAAATTCAATCAGAGCCACAAGTTGATGTGACGGATGCTGACGAATCAGATCCACGACACATGGCGGCATTTCAGCGACGAATCGCATCCGCAGATAGTTTCCCATATTTCCCATAACGATCACCGCGAACATCTCCACCCGATACCCGATCCGGAACCGCCCACCGCCCCTGAACCCATGCCCCCCATATACCCTTCAGAAACCCTTTTGATACCCTTTTGATACCTTCATACACCCGTCGCGTGTTCCTCACCAACTACGACACGCCGTCGCCGTGTGCCCGTCTGCCCAGCCTAGCCACATCATTTTCCCCGCCCATTAGACACCGCGCCTATTGATACCCGCCTTGGATTCTACAGATATCAACAGTTCCCCCATCGTCTTCCCTATCCGAGGGCAAACTACCAGACCAGTCCACGCCACGAGACCGACTTTGCCTTTGGTTACATCACCAACAGCGGCGCTCGCAATAGATTGCTTGTGTGGCTCCCTATTGCCTTGCAGGTTCGGGGATTGCCTGCCATTCAGTTACTCCTGGCAACCCACATTGCCACATGGAGGTTTGCATTTTGAATTTGAGTGAAGCATTTCGAATTGGGGGTAGCATTATATAGTGGTTGCTTGGATTGGGGGTGTTGTGTGCGTGCTTGCTAAAGGAAACTTGGAACCCAAATCAAACAAAACCCATTGCCTCCTTGATCTCTCGACTGAGGGAGGAGAGCTTTTCTGGTGTTGTTCGATTGGATTGGAGTATCTGAGGAGCGTTTTTAGATTTTCTGTTTGGTGTTGTAGTGAAAAACCTTGGGTGTGCATTCAGAAGAGGGGAAGGTTGCATTGGAAGGTGGGGCGAGCATGGCGATGGCGGCGGCGGTTTCAATGTCGTCGTGCAGTTTGCAGACGGTTTCGTTGACCAGGCAGCACCGAGTAATACCCCCTTCTGCTGTCTCTGTTGTGCAACGAGCAGCAGCAGCAGCAGCATCCCGACGCAACAACTTGAATGGCGCTATTACCATTAGGAATGGACGTGTATCCCTGAGGGCGGCGTTTCCTAGGCGAGAATTGTTGGGCGCTTCTTTGAAGGGATTGCTGGTGCCTCGTAGTAATGTATCCCTTGTGAAGTGTGTGTTGGAGGAGTCGACGGTGTCTGTGGAGGCGAAGCCCGAGGAGGAGGTTCAGCAGCAGCAGCCACCGCCTTCGAAGATATGGTTGTCGGATGTGGTGGTGCGCAAGCGCAGAAACTACTTCAAGAACCGTCAATGGACTTCGAAGGACTTGACGTATGCGGGGTTTATGGCGTTTATGCATGGGTTGTGTTTGTTCGCCCCTGCGACATTTTCATGGAACGCGTTCGGAGTGTTTCTGGGATTGTATGTGATCACTGGTATGTTGGGGATCACGTTGTCGTATCACCGACACTTGTCGCACAAGAGCTTCAAGGTGCCCAAGTGGTTGGAGTATACGTTCGCGTATTGTGGAGTGCAAGCCGTTCAGGTAAGTCGAGATTTTGAATGGGAGTTTTTCGCTCGGGGATTGCTTGAGGTTGTAATTGAGATTGTGTGAATGCACCTTTGCAATTGTTTGGGAATGTTGGGATGCTTGTGGGGAAGTCTCTGTGGTTGATTGTTTTGGTATAGTTGGGATTTGGTATATGAAGGGTGGGCTTGCCTGGAAAGTAGGCCGCAGCACTTGGACTCCTTATGTGGTGGAATTTTTTTCTATGTTGGGAGTCTGTTGCGCTGGGATTGCTTAAGAGTGCGTGAATGCCTCTGTGCAATTGTTTGGGAATGCTGGGATGCTGTTTTGGAAGTTTCTGTGGTTGATAGTTTTGGTGGAGTAGAGAGTGGTATGTGAAGGCTGGGCTTGTTTGGGAAGAATGCCCCAGTACTCTGACTCCTTGTGTGATGGAATGTTTTTCTGTGTTGGGAGCCTATTGTGATAAAATACTTTAATGTCATTAGCTTTGGGATTGGTTGAGATTATGTGAATGCACGTTATCAATCGGTTGGGAATGTTGGGATTGCTTCTTTGAAGCGTCTGTGGTTTATACCTTTGGTGGAGTTGAGTGTGGTATGGGGAGTAAAATTCACCACGTGGACTCCTTATATGGCGGGATGTTTTGAAGATTTTTTTCTCAGTTGTCAGTTGTGGATATGTTGTGCAGGGTGATCCGATCGAATGGGTGAGCTCTCATCGTTATCACCATCAACATTGTGATACAGAGAATGATCCCCATACTCCTTATGAGGGTTTCTGGCATAGTCACATGGGCTGGTTACTCGATGACAGCAAGACGCAAGAACGAGTGAGTTCATTGCTTACCATTCGAATCTCTAGCACTGGCGTAGATCCTTATTGTTTCATCACAACAGAGACTCTAACTACTATTAAAGTGTTAAAGTTTGGAATGTTAAGTTATTTGGCATTATATTGATGTAGTCCTTGTGTTTAGTCAATGTTAGTTAGCGTTCTTTGCATAAATTTGATATTATATTGCCAACTATTGATCTGACGCCATCTTAATGTTGATGTGATGTTTTAGCTGATTAACATACTTTACCATTATTAACTTTGTGAACTTTGATAGGGAATCATTTGAGAGGTTTCCTTACTTAACCGGTTCATCGATGTGTAAAGAGAAATGATGTAAAAGGGTATGTAGTTTGTAGATGCTAAATGCGTGGCTTTTTTTTTGCAGGTGGGTGCGCGCAACAATGTCTCGGACATGGACAAGGATCCATTTTACAACTTCATTCAGAAAACTTATTCCATTCATCCTATTATGATGGCCGTTGCTTTGTACGCCTTGGGTGGATTTCCTTACATTGTGTGGGGCATGGTAAATCTTTCAACTACCTGTTTTGTTTGCTTTCTCTTGTCAATCTCACTTCTTTTGGGTGTATGTGTGTATATGTTGAAATTCCATTTCTGATTTACACTTCGTGCTCCCAAGTGCTATTGCGTCTATTGGTTTTTTTCTCTGAATTTGACGGGTTTGACTCGGGTTGTCTCCAGGCTGTGAGGACCGTGTGGGTATATCACATTACATGGTTTGTGAACTCTGCATCTCACGTATGGGGTACACAGTCATGGAATACCGGTGACTTATCTCGAAACAATTGGTAAATTTCCGATTTCCTCCTAAATTTTGTTGAACTGATCTATTGTATGTAGTCGGCTTAATGGTATATATATGAATAAAGTTTTTATACCACTAAGCTTCAATTTTTTTCATTATTGAAAAGTTGTTCTTAAATCAGGTTCGAATTTTTGTGCTGATTTTTTTTACAGTCTTACAATCTTATTCCGTTTGAACTGGATACTGTGTCGTTAATTACTGTATGACATTCAAATTAACTATCATTAAGAATTACGAATAAAATTACGAACCATCCTGTAGCCTACTCAGTTACCAGATGTTTCTTAACATGCCGCAAGCAATTTAACTATGCTATTACATTGCTGTGGTGCTTTTTCCTGACTAATTTCGAGACTTTAATCTTTCGCAGGTGGGTAGCTTTGCTTGCTTTTGGTGAAGGTTGGCATAACAACCATCATGCGTTTGAGTACTCTGCTCGTCACGGCCTGGAATGGTGGCAGTTAGATCCTACTTGGTGGGTCATCCGTGGTTTGGAGTCTGTGGGATTGGCCACAAAGGTGAAACTTCCAAGACAAGATCAAATGGAAAAGCTGGCTTTGAAATCTACTTGAGCTTTCTTATGGGTTTAGAGGTATGAAGTGGTCCAAATTATTGTTTGGCCATGGATTGGTGTCAACTATGTTGGCACGGTTTTATTAGTGAATTTTAGGCATACAACTAGGATTTTTTCACTACTTCATTTTGCTGCACTTGGATTGATTTAACTAAGTTAGACAGCAGGTAGTGGTGGGTACAAGAATTGTTGAGCAAAGTACAAACAGATGTACGTGTATATCAGGTCATTGAATTATGTAACGTACTCGTATGCACACTGAAATGATGTGTTACGCGGAAAGTGGAGTGCCTGCTATTTTAATACATGCCTGCTTCTGCAGAGTAACCTCTCTCAATGTCTGCATTTGGTGTCTGGATATTATTTCTTCTGTGGGGGAAGGCTCGGTGTCCCTGTGGTCAAATCGCATGTACAAATAGTGCTGAAATGGTTTCTATGTACTAGGATATGGCAAAGCGGATTACGAAGGATAACCAGAGGTAAGGACCTACAAGGCCTCAATGGCTGGGGAGGCATTCACCTGCGGTTGTTCTTCATCATCTGGCATCCGTGAAGTGGATCAAAAGGCACATGATATACTCGAGTCTATCAGAGTATAAAACCCTATGAAATCAGTTCCATGTGGAATCTTTAGCCTCTTTACGGATATTACTACTATTTTGAAACTTTATTGTCATAGCTCTCTGCTATTCGCTGTGCTTTGGCTTTGCAGCAATTTTGGCTTTTACACTTTAGCATTATTGCTCTAAAATTGGTTCTTTGCAAATCAAAACTTGTTAAAATGACAGGACTTGTTTGCATTGAGATTATGACCAGATAAAATGGTGCATTTATTAAGCCCTAAATGCCGCAAGCAATTTTTGAGCTTCTAGGAATTTGCTTTGAATTGAAACAAAAATCCATCATTTTGATAAGTTGTATCAATTTCTTTTGATTTGTAACCATATATACTCAAAGTAGACATGTTTGAGATCAAAATTTTAGGAAAAGAAAACACAACATATCACTTATGGATTGAAAGATTATAATGTTTGATCATGAGGGTGTTAAAACTGCAAAAGTGATTTGAAGTCTTTCAATCCTCTTTTCACATGTCAAATCTAAAAAGTTGGTCACCATTATGAGGTCAAAGGGCCTAATATACAAAAATCCAATTAATTTGTGGCTTCTCAAAATCTATTCTACAATTCTTTTGACCCTTGAACAACGTGGCAGACGATTATTGTCCAATGAATGACAAAGAATTCTCCTATGTAGGACAAAATTGCAACTATTCATCCTTGGAATTAGGGGTGGAAAGGAGAGATCTTCTACAATAGTTTGACTCCCAATGGATATTTTTTATTTTTTTAAAGTGGATGATGTCATATAGTTCCAAAATGGCTGATTTCCACGGTCACTAGCCATGCGTTTAAGGGTTAAATGAATTTCAAATGTGATTTTTTCTCTAAGATCTAGTGTATTTGAGGCTCATTTCCAAGAGTCCCTAACACTATGGAAAGTCAAGATTGCAGTGGACCCCCTTACACAAAATCTTGAATAGAAAAACCATAATCAATCATTTTCAAAATTAGATTTTTTATGCTAAAATTAGACTTAAAAAATAATTTTTCTAAAATATAAGCTACTAAAAATAGCAACTTGGTTAGGTTTTATCTAACTTCAAAGTGTCATTGACACCAAAATTTGGTGCCTTGGGCATTTAGTTAACCATTGAAGGTCTAAGGAACTTGCTTTGGGTTTTTTGAGGACTTAGATATATCCTAGTGTCATCATAATTTCGATTTTTTTCATGAAATCTTCAAAATGGGTGCTAATCATCCTAATCTTTATGTCAAACTCTATTTGACACCATTCCAGTAAACATTGCCAAAGTGATAATTTATTTATTTATTTCAATGTCAAAGTGTGCAACTACAAATTTATTATGAAAAAAGAACATTCTTATCATTAAGACTTATAATTCTCAAATTCTTATCAAAGTTATTAGCTATTTAGATGTTGTTTTTCCATTGAGTACCATCTTCCACTTTAGAATTTTTTAAAGATGAATGTTTTTCTGGTTAAATTTCTTGCTATGTCTTCTCAACCTATTTTTCAACATATTGATTGAAATATATAAGTTATGGGACATATGTTTTTCTTCCTTAAAATGTTGAATATAAAACATCACCTTTGTGAAGGGCTAGAAAACCTACATTTTGAAGTTTAGGCACATTGAATTTACAATGGGTGGGGATTTATGCCTTAAAATGTTGAGACAACGTACTTGCACAAGTTGACCAAAAAATTCTACAATTTAATTTGTTAAGGAATAAATATAGATGAAGATTTAAGCCTTGCTAGATACAAGTATTTTGAAGTAATTTTGAACCTCAAAGAAACAATCCTTTTTGAGGTTAAGTGGGGACAATGAAGTACATGAAGGGAAGTTTTATGTCAATAAAAAATTAGAAGTAGTAAGCAATGTGGATGGTACACTTGACCAATAATTGTTTTACATTTCCTATATTCAACTTATTACTTGCAAACCTACTGTGATTATATTAGAATTTGAGATTTTTTTAACTCTGATAATTTTTTATTCTACAAATGCAAAACTCAAACAATTTTTTCATTTTGACTAGTTTATAATAAACTAATACGGAGTATCAATTTTCTCCAATTATTGTTAGGAAACATTAATTTGCTTTGCAAGCTTTTTGTTATTATGACAATCATCCATTTTGTATATGCATCTATCATTTTTATCATCACATTGACTACAATTAGTAAACTTCATCCAAAATTTGGTAAATCATATATTTTTTTGAAATGTTTTTGGTAATTAGTGATTGAGCTTCTGCCCTCCAGGCAATGGACAACCTCAAAGATATTGTAAGAATATTCTAACAAAAATTTTGATGTAAGACCGACATTTAATTTGTGATCTGAAATACAAAACTTAGCTTCATAAATGCATCTCTCACAGAACTCAAAGAGAATAATATCAAGAAGTCGGACCGTAGTTGACCAAGCCTCTCGCTCTGGGTCTGACACTCAAGGGTTTGCGGTAAACAGATCAGTCAGGGTGTAGATGGTAGATCCCTGCCTGCTAATGTACCAAGAACAATGTGAGATCAGAAGGATGATCTGACCATTGTAACACCAGCAAACCCTGCAAATAAAGCGGCAAATCCCTTTCATTTCAAACTGTGTACTATATTCTCAAGATCTAAATACACAACAATCACGATGAAAAAAAGGCGATTCTTAGCCGAGTGCAAACAGACGTCAGTGGTCTGCCAGTTGGTGGGAAAAATTGATACAGCATGCAAGAAGGTCGGAAACAAACCACCTCCCAATACCTCCACCTACTAATTAAAAATAGCCTACTAATTGTCAGAGGCGACTCTATTATACAAAGTAAATTAATCTTAAACTCAGGTGATGAATGAGTACCCAAAAGGAGAATTTGAAGATGAGAGATCATAAGGCTAATCTGAAGATGAACGCCGCTGAAGTAGAAGGATAATATGGTCCAGGTTGATTCAGCCAGTTGTGATGCGTCATGAATCTCTTCAATTTTGATTCAACATCAGCATTTACAATGGAATACTCCCAATAAGGATCACTTGTCCCCCTTGTTCGGCCGTGCTCGCCTCTTCTTAACAATGCGCGTCTCGGGATTATCAGCTGGTCTTTTAACAGATTTATCAAGCTTGATAGGGTCGATTATCACTCCAGCAGTCTTCAGCTCCTGTAGGATATCCACAGTTCTAACTGCTTAGTGAAATTGAAAAAAGATGTTCTAGCTTCTTTAGGACAGAGATTTAGTCGTCGATTTTCCCTGAACAAGTTCAATCCAAAGAGCCCATGGCCAGAAATGGTCGCTTTGAAAGTATATATAGGTGTTTTAAACATATTATTTAGGTAGCATCAA
Source organism: Straminergon stramineum (assembly GCA_963920665.1). Lineage (NCBI taxonomy): Eukaryota > Viridiplantae > Streptophyta > Bryopsida > Hypnales > Calliergonaceae > Straminergon > Straminergon stramineum. The sequence continues at coordinate 22,659,664 of OY987269.1, read as the reverse complement.
AGAAGGTAACAAAATGAACCAATAGAAAGTTACAAGGCATTTTTTATGAAATAAAATCAATACGACACAAAAGCATTGGGAAATATGATATCGAATTGGTTACCATTATGCAGGTTAAGAATTTAGTCTCATAAATCGAAGTTATTTAATCCATCCAGACATACATTCCTAACAAATCTTAGAGAACAAACAAATATAATCGTGTCATCAAGCACTTATTTCTCATTATTCTGAGATTCTTTAGGGAGAACTCCATAGTTTCGTACTCGGAACAGCACAAACCAGACGACAAAATCTAGCATAGTAAACCTCTCCAAATTGCCCTGCACTACCTCGCTAGCGCGTGAATCAGTAGGCAAACAAACATAATTAAATCAAAGAGACCGAAATAAGGGCTTACCGAGGGACGAATCATATCACGAAATACTTTTTCTCCATTATACTCACGACCAATTGGCATTCGCAGTGATTGCTCAAACACCTCCTTTGTCTTCATTGGAAAGGGCACCTTGGTAGCATGATACTTGGCACCCTGACAGACAGAACATGAACACTTCAGAAGTCAAGGAATCTGTGACATTCAAATACATAAAACCAGAAGCTCAAACCTGCCCAGGAACATCACATTGCAAAAGTTCTCGTGTCAACATCCTCCAAGTGCTCGACACAAAGCATGAGAACCAGAACATACCTTCTTATCTGTTTTTTCTGAAATAACAACAAACTGCAGCTTTGCATCCTTTCGTTTCTTCATTGCTTCCTCCCTTCTCTTTTTCTCAAGCTCTTCCTTCCACCCTGGCTGTTCTTTCTTTTTCTGAGCATGAGTCCATTGTCCCCACCCTGGCAATGCCTTTGGCTCTTCAACTTTGGCAATCTCTTCGTCCATAGCACGGGATTTTGTATCCTGAAAGTCTGCTTCCACATCATCTCCTGCAAAGGCTTGTCGAATCAATTCTTCTTGTGATGCACCCTTGACCGCTAGCTCGAGTCCCTTATCTTTTGAAGGATCATCATCGTCATCTAAGTCTAGGAATGCTGCAGTCTGTCCAATTGCTTGATTTCCAACTTTTGAATTCTTCTCAGGAATTGCAGTAGAACTGATGTTTGCAATTGTGGATTTACTGCTGCGAAACCCTGTCTGCTTGTTGAATAATGAGACTTCGACGACCCCAGTGGTGGCTGTTTGCAGGCCTCTACCCACTTCTAATCCGCTTTCTGCAGCTGGAAGGCTGGTGTCAGATTTGTTTTTGTTTTTGTTTTTGTTTTTCTTCTTCTTCTTCCGTTTGCTAGTAGGTTCTTCAGAAACATTCGCCGATTTGCTAGAATTTACTTGGTCCGAATTAGACTTATTTCCTACCGCGCTCTCCAATCCCAACTTCTGATTCCCTCGAGGGTCAACCTGTTTCAAACATCATGTCAGTTTCCATTTCAAGGTGACAAGAAATCCTCAACATTTGAAATATATATGGCCAAGAGTTGTTAGTTATTAAACAATAATCCTAACTACCAACCCAGAACAAATCTGTAGGCCACAATATTTCTCTTTCGAAACCTACAAAGTAAGCACAGGCATCTACATGAAAATAATAATAACGTACCAATTTCAATTTTGACTTTGGAGGCGCCTTCTTTGCTGGATGCATTTGGAACTTCCGCTTCTTGGTGTCTTCATTGACTTCTACGTCGTCATCATCATCACCATCATCATCTTCGTTATCGACTTCAAGGTCTAAATCTGAGTAGTCGTCATCATTGTGCTTCGATTTGGAACGTTTCGTATTCTGAGCTCGTGAAGCCACAGCAAGGTCTCCAAAAGCAAGCCTACCAGAGTGCCCAGCTTCCTTGTTTTCGTTTATCCTGTCCTCATAAGCTGCACTATCTCCATCAATACCTTCCTCGTCTGCTTCGGCTTGCTCTAGCTGCTCAAGAATGGCCAATGCCTCCTCCCGAGCCTCATTCCTCTTCTTTTCCATGGCACGAGCCTGCAAGAGGGAAAAAGTCAGCACCAAATCCAGAAACATCGAAGAATCACATGCCTCGTCAAGGGAAAATCAAAGTCAATATGGAAGATAGGAAAAAACGAGCTGAGAACAAAGTACCTTTTGCAGGTACAATACATAGAGGTAACACCCCAAAAGAACAATCGAACAGGGCGGATCTTTCTGTTCGAGTTTTAAAAAATATTCCCAAAACTAAAATTACGACGGATACTACGAATTACAAAGAAGTTGGTTTCCACTGTAATAAAATACGTGTTCATGTGCAAGAAATCTTTTTAATACGAAAATTTCGAAACCCGCAGTATATTCCTGGCCCATTCATTTCGAACCCACATTCATTACGATTTTTGGTGGAGTGATGCTTACCATGAAAGGAAGAGCAAAAAGACCAGTCTTGGGAACGTCGGCCTCCTCATCAAACTGTAAGGCTTCGAATGTAGCTGCCTTAGCCTTGGCTAGTAACTTTGACCTACCCTTGCCCGCTCCAGCAGCTTCCTGATTTTCTTCCTCCTCGTCGCTACTGCTGCTGCTGCTAGCGTCACTATCACTGGAGTTAGCATTCTGAATCTTCTTTGTCAACATGCTGTGAGCTCGAAGCTGCTCCATGATAGCGTCACGGGTACCATCCTCATGGGCCTTTAAGCCCCTTTTAAGAATCCGCTTAGCCCATCGTGAAGTATTTTTGTGCTTTAAAGTCATGCGCTCCTGTAATTAAAAGCACCAAACAAGTTTAACATGCAACTCATTAAATTCACCCTCATAAACGGGCTGGCAGACACTAGAGCTGGAACGTTTGTACAGTGTGGTTTCGTATTCATCTGGTTCCAATGAATGAATAAGAAAGAAAACACGAAAAGTGCGTGGGCAGGTGAGATAATTCTGCTCCTAAAACCTTCACAACCAAAATGTGTATACAAAAGTCATTTGCGAAAAATGGACACAACTGACAGACCTCAGCACGCCTTTCTTCCTGCTTCAAAGCTGACTCTTTGACAGCGTCTTCATCTGTCTCCATGAAATCTCTCATCTTTTTACTTTTGTCAAGTCGGCGGAAGGTCTTGGACTTGATCTTTGAAACGCGTTTCGATTTTGCCTCATGCTGAAATAATAAACTGCGCATCTTTGAGAGCCGCTGCTGCCTTTCCCTGACCTCCTCCACACTAAGCTGAAAATCATGGACAAAAACAAGGAAAAATGAGCAACTTAGACAGAGCTTGCCAGGGACTACCCTGTGATGGACAACGATTCCAATTCCAAATACACGTTTCTCATAAGGAAGTTATAGCACAATCAACAGATACTTGCACTTCTGTGGTATCTATTAACCACTAAGTGCCCAAATGGACAAAAATGGTTGCTTGAATATCTACAGAAATTGAAATAAATCTTCTAGGTAACAAAATATATCAATAGAAAGAAGAAATCAAATCTTTCATTTTTGGACAATAGAAATATGTTTCGTTACTGCCGTTGACTACAAGGTTCCAATATGGACTATCTACATTAAGCTTTGGGTTCTTAGGGTTAAACGTGTCCATGATCGTAGTCATAGCCTTTTCATGATTTGTAGTCAAGAATTTTTAAACCAAACATTCAATCAGAGGCTTGCATCTACCACAAGCTACTGAAAGCATCTTCGGGAAAATGACCTTATTGAGCTCGAGAGCTTCAGCGGCCTCAATATCCTCCGCAACCACCATGTTACTTTGCTCCAAAATTGCAGCAACCTCTTTTTCCATATCCGTCACGGGCTTGTGCTTATCTGCCAGGGCAGCAACGGTGGTTGTTGGGAGGGCTTCCCTCTCATTGAAAGTCAGAGACGGAGCTTCACGATTCTGCTTCACAAGTGGCTGCCACTTCGCCACCTCGTCTTTGCTTTTCTCATATCCGGCTTTGCGCTCAACTCTATCTTGTAACACCTTCGGTAATGGAGCACTGACAGCCAATTCCTCTTTCTGCAGCGGCTGCATGCGCTTCCGTAAGGTCCCGATTCCTGAAGTCCCTTGAAGAGATCCCAAAAGATCCTCCACACTAATCGCTGAAGCGTTTCCATTCGCATTTGGATTCAAGTTGTATTCTGATTCCGTGTATGCCTCTGACCTCACTTCCTTCTTACGCTCCTTGGCACCACCCTCTATTGAGAACACAACCAGTTATTCCTCCACTCCGCCCAAAAATGCAAACACAGTAAGGTAGAGGTACCACATTACAACATATACCTAAATACAAACCCCCCAAATCTTACAAATTGATTTTCAGAATGTAACCCACCTTATATCGGAACTTGTGTCGATTTACACCCAGAGTCACTAACATTAGTAAACAAAATCTACAGAATGTATACTTTGATTCATTGGAATCCCCTTGCAGTTGCTAAAAAGATTAACTAAAAATTGGCCATTCTAACAATAGTACCTGTACTCAGCACTTCACTAGGACGAGAGGCCAAGGTTGGGCGTTATAATTTTCCAGCAGTTTTGAGTAGGTCATATAGAGACTTTATTTAGTCCAAATTTGAGCCAACTGTTCGACCAATCGTGCAATGATGTTGGTGATATAAAATTTGGCCCCACTCAAATTAGTTATTTGAAACCATTAACCTTGGTCCTTCAGGAGTGTAAAGGTCGCCTTTGGTGAGCTAACACCAGTTTAAAAAAAAATAGGAATTTATCGAGAATCCTATCAGGAAACTATCTCAACTGGAAATTTTACAACCATAAGAATTTCTGAGCCTCTAGTTTGCAGCTCGGTCTCTCTGCAAATCTCTCTCTAAAACATCACATTGTAGGCATCATATTGCGCACCTCGAAGGACTGAAACGACTAGCTGTGATTTTTTAAAAGCCCTAAGTTGAATACCATTTCTTGGCTGCTGACGTTTCCCAGTGACAGCCTCGAGCATTTGCTGATGCTTCTCATCGTCCTCCTCTTCCTCCTCAGATTCCTCGTCCTCTTCATCACCGTCCCCATCCGATTCTTCGTCATCGTCCTCTCCAGATTCATCTTCCTCCTCATCGCTATTCAGATCTAAGTCACTCTCATCGTCTTGTCGCCTCTTAGACTTGATGGTTTCTTCCAACCCGGCATCTTCCTCTCCCAGAGCAGCGTCTTCATCAATCTCTTCGTCCTACACCACAACAATTCTTCAGTATTAATTACCGACGGAACAAAAGCTAGGCAATTGAGAACGTGAAAATCTTAGTTGCAATTAGGGTTAAGCAGAAACCTCAAAATCTGAGGGGAGCTCGTACTCCACGTGCTCCACATCGTCATAGCGGCGATTCTTCCCTGACTCCTCGTCCGCGATTCCTTCTTCGTATTCGTAGAAATTCTTTGCAAGTCCTTCCTCCTCCTCCTCCTCGTCGTCCTTCTTCTTCCGCCCCCCGTCTAACTGCCGAAGCAAGCGCGAGTCCAACCTCGGGCCTCTCCCACGTCCTTCTCCCGCTGCGGGAGCTCCGCCACCGCCTCCACGTCCACGACCACGACCACGACCTCCTCCACGGCGCCCCATTGCTACAATCTCTGCAACAGGTGGTGAGCACGAGGACGAGGAACCTTAAACCCTAGGAAGCTTAAACCCTAATCGAAGGGCTTTCCTACTATCACTGTGTTCTCAGTTTCATAATTCTAACCTCTTTAATATCACCCAAACCTTTTGGCGCATAGGCGCTCAGCCATCCATTGGCTGGATGATGAATGTTGTGAAAAGTGCACTTCATCCAATTGATACTTATTCAAGAATTTTTTTAGCATTGATATAAAATTGGAAAGAAGAAAGTGAAAGACTTACATGACCTAGATATATTGGAGGAATTTTAATTATTTATTATAAATTTTCAAGAGTAATTTACTATCTTTAGAGATTAGCAATTAGTATCTTTAGGTCAATAACATTCATGATTTTGCCACCCAACCATGGATGTAAACTTAACTTCTCATTTCAAAAAAAAAAACTTTAAACTTTTACTATGACACTTTGTTGTGTTATCAAATGTTGCATATTCAAATTCCATGCCGAGTTAGAACAATCTCACCATCGAAATTAATGTATTTTGATTCCATCTTAGAGCTATGAACAATTTATTTTTTCCCTCTATTATATATCTACTTCCACTTAACAATTTTTTAAAGGATGAAAATCACTTTTTTTTTTTAATTTCTCTCAAACTCTCAACTCAATAATTGATATTAAAAAAATCTAATTTAAAATCTAAAATGCAAAAATTTGAAGTTAAGAGGATTCAAAGTCTTATAAACTAGTTTGCCTCATGCCAAAATACAATGTTTTCTTCACTTTGATTGCAAATATCTTGCAATTTATAATCTCAAAGTTTTTGAAATTTCATCCATGTATTTTCATACTAGTCTATTGCAAGATCCTACAATTACATACGCAATTCTTTTTTTTATAAAGCTTGTATTCTTTGCATTAAATATGGCAATTTTGAGTAGTTTTTGACGATAAAAGGCCTTGGGACTTGGGGGTCAAGGTAGAAACACCTAAAAGTGACACCTTTCAAATCCCCTCACCTACATTTGAGCCTTGAGTGGCCATCTACAATCATCCTAAATCACCCAAGGATAACCAATAGGAGTTGAAACATTTTGTGCTTTCAAGGGGGTCCATTTAAAGTAGAGGACTTGGAGCAAATGTAGACACTTTTTGCTTTCAACCTTGAAAATTTACAAAATATTACTTGAATGTCACAAAATTACAAAACATTTTAAGTTGGATTTCTCTTGGATTGGCCAAGAAACTCATTAAAAAAAAATCCTCATTTCCCTCTTAAATATGTGGGAAGAGCAAAAGTGTTGGTTTTTAGTGTTGCTACTTCAAATGGGTTGGAGTTATTTTCTCTCTTTTAGGATGGACTTCCACGCACCTAGAGTAGGCCAAATGTTCAAATCCTGTGTAAAAAACAAAGAACTTTGAAAATCCTTTATAGAATTGATGGCCAATAAGTATTAGAGTGGAGACTTTTATGACTTTTAAAAATCAATCCTATTTTTAATACTAGTTGTGAACTTTTTGGTTGCTTTTAGTTTGATAATACAAGTTACTTATAAAACATAGTCTCTCTCCACTGAGTAAGGTATAAAGACTATATAAGGTTGTCTTTTGAGTGGATAGTGAGGAAGACATGTTGAGGCAATTAAAATTGGATCCATTATCCAATACCCCCCCTCACTCTTGTATTTTTGAAAACGAAGTCGTTTGACAATTAATATGGGATAATTTGTATCCATTTTCCATATCTGTATACATATGGTATACATATGGTATCATAATATTCGTATTAGAATCAACGGCAGGGAAGGGGATGTTTTTATTTTTTTTCAAAAATGATCAATGGCTACTAATTTTTTGGGAGACGAGGGGGGGGGGGCTAATTAATTGAGTAGGAAGTGGAGGTTGTCTTTTGAGTGGATTGTCTCTCTCCACCAACATGAAATTGAAAGCATCATAAACCTTGAAAGGAAATGCTCATGCCTTCAAGGGCAACTTTAGGAATTTGTCCTTTTATTTGCAAGGCGGCTAGGAAGCATGAAAACAATTTATGGCAAATGGCTTTGTGTACGATGTTGCTTCAAACTCAACCTCTCTCTCAAGCAACCTCACAAAATAGCATCCCCACTTCAACACTTATTGATCTAAAGTGATCTCCCAGAGGCAATGTAAATTTCCAAGTAGTTCAACTGCATCTGATGCTTGAGGGGAGGAAATAAAAAATGGAACAATTTTTAAATAGTGTCGCTCACAATAGCTTCTGCAATTCTTATTATTTCTTGCATAAGGCTTGAGGGGCTTGTAATGTTCTTTAATCCTTTCAAGACAAGATCCATTGCCACCTAGTCAAACATCGTACATGAGCTAAATGTAACCTATTAGATTGTGTTTGAATATCAATTATACATTTTCATTACTTCAAACTATGAATTGTATATCATTGTGAGAAATTCCAATATTTTTTATAAAACATTGTAATTGTTACGGTTTTTGTTGCATAAATTGAAAGTAGATAAGTAAAAATAGAAAAAACAATCCAAATTACATAAAAAATTCTCAAGAGGTACAAGTAGCAATAGAAAGGTGTGTAAAAATTTCTCAATTGGTTATTTTATTTTTTACACCCAAAACAACCACAACAAAGGCCTTGAAATCAAATTTTGTTGTCAAACAAAATTTATCCTTTTATTTAACTAATGTATTTGCTCATGGAAAAATGATATTTAATATTTTTGATATTTTTTGCTCATGGAAAAATGTGTTTTCCACTAATTTTTCTTTCAAATATTTTGATGAAAAAATCAAATTCTTGTGATTTTTTAAAGTTAAGGGTGGAAGTTAAATTATATCAATTACAATATATATTAGAATAATCTAGAGTTTCTACCATAAATGAAGCTGAGAATGAAAAACCTAAATTTGTAATTTAAATTTGAAATCCATCAAGCTTGCAATTACAATAATTCTTTAAAAAATTTGGATTTTTTCAAATTTTTAAGATGAAGAAGAAAGATATTGTGTTATAATTCTTGTCAGGCTTCATTTTCTCAGTTTAAATCAAATACCAAAAATGGTTATATTAAAAGTTACAATCAAGGTTGACCTAGGTGGATCCACTTTTGGGATGCGTGAACTATAACTTTTAGGGGTTAAGAGTTCAACTCAACAAAGGCGATTCTGACTCTGAAAACTCTGGAGTTCATTTCCAAGTCTGACACAGCATGGAAGTTTCTAAGAGAAAATGATAAACCAAACCTTAACTTACTCAAAGACCCCCTCCTTACTATGATTGGTTAAGATCAGGAACTTTCGTTGCAAATGCGCGACGTGAAGGACAAAGAGGACCCTTTGTCAATTGCACTGTTCAACGATGGCGGATCAGCCCTCAACCCTTCCTCGCAATCCGATTCCGCCATGGGTCATCGATTGCAGCCAGGAATCCATGGATCGGGTGAGTCGCACGGGAAGCATCCGTCGCAGAAGGCGAGAACAACTTTTTTTTGTTGCGCATAAAAATACACAGATATGCAAATGTGACGTGAGTGGCGACTATGGCAGTAGCATCGAAGAAATTAATATGTTGTCACTATTTAATTATGTGCAATAGGATTTTGATGAGCCTGTAGACTGGGACTCGAATCGATCTCGCAGCGTCGTTCATCTATCCGTCCTTCAATGGCGAAGTTGCGAAGAATGTTAAGTGAGTTTGGGGACACAAGTCAGTGAGGGCAGGCAACCTCGAGAATTGCTCTTTCTCCCCCAGAATGCGGACCACAGAGGCCTATGGAGTAGCTCGCCAGGACTTTGTACTGATTGAGTTTCTGCAGACGGACGGGGGGGCTAACTGAACAAGTTTCTTTGCAAATTATTTTGAACAGAATAGGTTAACTTGCAACTACAACGAAGTCTGTCAACTTTTCTTTCAAGTTTTCACCAATCCATTCTGTCGACGATGACGGGCATGATGATATATGGTGACGACAAGTCCGTGCATATTTACGATCGAGTAGCTACCTAACAGTGTGGACGCGCAGGACATCAAATATTTGGCAGAGTTTCAAGAATTGCGGAGGTTGAATGATTAAATCAATTCGATTTCTAGTGAAATGTATTGTGGAGAATTACATGTAATAGAGGGAGAGAAATTCAGAGAATGCACGAGCGTACGAAGCAAGCAAGAGAATGGCAAGAATGTCGAGGAGGATGGTGTTGGACCGAGTCTGGAGACGTTGCTGTTGCTGTTGCTTTGTTAGAAAAGGACAGATAGGGGGGGGGGGGGGTGCGGGTCAGGTGGCAGGGTACTCATGTAACACCTAACTCTAGCTCTGGCGTGTCATAGACAATTCGACACTGAATTTTTTTGTTACAAGTTCATTCCGTGAAAAGTACTTTCTCTGTTTGTGCTCCGAATCCCTACATTCTCCAATTTGAAGACTTTCTTCGCACGCTTCAGTGGGGGACAAAGTCAATGGAGAGGTATATATGTATTTTCTGAGCTGTGTACAGACTCGGTCGTTTGATCGATTGGTGAAAACGTAGCAGATTATGCACGCCTACTAGCTCGATATTTTCGACCTTGGGCCGGGATGAATTTCAATACACTGCTGAAGAGATCTCGGAGGAGTTAAAAGTCATTGCTGTAAGCGGTCGTCGGACTATGTCAAGCTATTGCATGTGAACTCTTTGGTCGGTTTCGTTCTCGAGAGTCTACGTTCCTTAAATAGCGGTTAGATTTTGTCCAAAATTGCGTGCGGAGAAGGTTTTGTCCTCCAAGATATATGAAGCACTTTCACTCTCTTGTCTCTTAGGATCGATTTTCTTCTCAATCTATATGTGGATTGCGTTGGTTAATTTCTCACCGCGAGTGTAGAGTCTACTCACTCAGCAATGAATTATAGCTAATTTCGGCAAGTTCTGCATCTTCTTTGCCACCTACTCAAATCCCGACGCAGCGATAAGCAAGCACTCCAGTGATGCAAAGTTATGTTAACTGCAAACAGAAACTTGGATTTGGCTGGCAGGTAACAAGTAACATGAGCGGGAACAAACGTCGGAAAGCTGCGAGCGTCGCTATTAGGAAACTAGCGCAATATGCCTTGGTGTTTAGATATGGACAGCCGTCCCCGAACATCCTAGAATTTTTTTGTTTAAAACTTGGAAATAGATGTCGCCAATTCTTGTCTAAATTTTTCTTCTCTTAGACTCTCGCAGAATTCATTATTGAAGCCTCTTTACTTGGAACTTATGAGAGTCTGCTACTGTGTGTTCACCGATGTTGGTGTCTTTGTCTGTGACCGCGTAGCCATAAACGGCAGCAGAACTGAGTTCTCTGGATACAACTCGGAATGTTCAAGAAAGCCTCTTCACAATAGTAACTCTTCATGGTCGCCAGACACAGTTCCCTCGACACCGCTTTCTCAGGAAGGTACAGTTGTACCGAAAATCGTGTGGCGGCAACAAGGCGCGTCCCTGAAATTCAAAACGCTGCGACTATCTTTTATTCATTCATCTCGGACTGCTGTTTCACGATTATCAACATCGACGTTGTAGAGAACTCTAATGCGTCTCGGAAGTTCCATTTTCAATCGTTACCAAATAGTGTAAATTCCGGCATATTCACTTGACATCCGGTTCTGCATGAATTATTCTCAAACTTGAATTGGCTAGTCTCCCTGAGTCAGAAAAATAAAATAGCTCCTTAAATGTCGAAATTGTCTGCGTCGTCAAAAACTCCTTGCAGACGAGACCAAACGGAGCTTTCGAGATACAACATCTGAGAGATAGAGAGAGTCTATAGCTGAGAGGCTGTGGTAAGGCTGCGTATCTCTTATCACTCCCCTAGTCGATGCAGTACGTCACAGTTTGCTTAGAAGCGCAGGAATTCTACTCGCGCTGTAAGTTTCTCTTCAGCTTCTGCCTGCAGTTGCGATTCGTTTTGCAATTCGTTCCGCATACCTTGATGAAGTTCACTCGCTCTAGGGACGCGCGTGTTGTCAAAGCTTTCTAATTTTCGGTTTCAGTAGTAACGTGGTAGTTTCCAGCCCTAGGCTTCTTCCGATTGGCAAACACGGAGTGCGAGTGTGGACTTTGTGACTACGGTTAATTCCGCAATTGTGCAGGATTATTGTTAGAAACACTGATTTATTTATTTCGCAACATACGCGACTGTTAACGCTTACTCGGCCACATTCAATCCAAAGTGCTGTAACAGAATCAGCCGACAGGAATCGCAAGTTGTCTTGGGAGCTGGGGCTCGACTTTCGAGGATTCTACTTTTTATTTTATTTTGGTGGACAACGCAACATCCTTGGATCGTAGCTATAGGCTGTGGAGCACCGATGCAGGCCGACATTGCTGGAGACTGAAAGCATTTGCCGGCACAACTACACACGCATTTTGTGGAGGTAAGTGCTCAGTACGTACATACAGACATTCGGTAGCTTACCAGCTTGCTTGATCAGCAAGCAAATAAGCGGCAATCGGAACTTATTTAAGAGCCTTGCGTAGCACTCTGTACAGCTTCAATTGGTTTAATTGGTCAATCAACTCCGTGTCGGTTCCTTTGCTGTCTGTACGTAAGGCTTCCGGTCTCTTTGGGAAGGACAGAGTGACTTGCGTTTCTCAGTCTACTCCTAGATGATGAAGTATGTACGAAATCCATTTCAGGTGTACAACGAATTTTCTTTGTGGGAGAGCCAGGCCAATTTCAATCTCTCAGGAACGGATCGGATGTTTGTGGGCGGACAATTATTCCACAACTTCTTGTATTTTCCATTATTTTAGGTTTCGATTATCACGTGCGGATGCACGCAATGGCTTGGACTGGCTCAAGCGCAAGGAGGATGACCCGTCGGTCATCGCTGTCCAATTCTGAAGAGAGGAGCAGCGAAAATGCCATCGGCGGGGAGAATTCGAATTCCTCTGCTGAGGACGTTCGGCGCTACAGGCCCAACGTCCGGCAATATGTGCGCTCGAGCACCGCAAAGAGAGATTGGGCAATTGGTGACATTCACGAGCGTTTCGTGCGTGCTGTCGATCAGCTCGGTGGTCAAGACAGTAAGTAAATTTGTCAACATGTGCATTCTGGAAGTAGTGTCATACTCGAGTCACTTGTTGGTAGTTAATTGGAGGGGGAAAATGCAATCTGATTACCAATTCGCTTTCATTTCTATGTTAGGCGAGTTAATTGTGAATAGCATGAGAAACTGCATAAGAAATTGCATTAAAAAAGATGGGACCTCTTGCTTTGGAATATTCTAATCTGGCTTCTTCGTGGCATTTGTGGTACAGAGGCAACACCGAAGAAGATATTACAGCTCATGGAATTTAGGCCGGAAGGGCTCACCCTTGGGCAAGTAAAAAGTCACCTTCAGGTCAGTAGCACGTTCATATACATTCAACCGTTTTCAAAGTTGATGACGCTGTTTCATATATGAATTGTAGAATCTAATGTACGATTCAGTCAGCTGCTGTCCGACTGATTGGACGAAAACCTTATTACCTCTGGACACATCTTTGTGCAGATGCACAGGAAACCTGCAAAAGAACCTTCTGGGTTGAGCGAAGAATCCTCGCCCACATCTGGTGAGTTTTACAATATCCTCATTTCTCATAATTAAGTACTGGTTGAATTTCGTCTGAATTTAATTCAAAGCCTTCAATCGAACGTCTTTGAATGCAATGGTTGAAGCTGTAGCTGATGTCTTAAATGTATGTGCAGATCAAAGACAATCACAGCCACATTACATTCAACCCCAGGGAACTTCAGTAACAAGCCTTCAACTGGGACAGCTTAAATCGGGGTTGGATGATGTGGCAGAAAATCCTCTAATAGAAGGAGCTGCAGCACTGCTGCAACTTAAGGAGGATTCAGGGCGAAGTGCCGATGCTACTGGAGAGGAGCTGCTAAGGGGCTCTCCGAGTGAGCACATAGAAAGTATGCAGACGGAGAAAATGGAGACTCCTGAGATTTTCTCCGTTGCGCGAAACGAAGATTACGTACAAACTAGAGCCAACATGGCGAATGAATTTCGCCAGCAAGATCCCGATCCATCATCCAATTATCAAACTGGTCTCGGACCCTTGCCCAGTTTTGGAAGTTTTCTCGGTGAAACAAGCACCAGCACCAGCTCAAGCAATCCTGTGGATGTAACTAAGTCCCTAAGCGGTTGCAAGAGGATAGCTGAGGAAGGCATTGAGTTGGAGCTCACAATGGCCACCAGATCCCGTGGTCCAAACTTCCAGTTCGCCTCTCCTTCCACTCAGGAGGAAGCTGATTTGGATCTTGCACTGGCTTAAAGTCAGATTTGAAATGCATTCAACGATTTTACATCGGTCAGTTGTACATTTACTAGTTCGGTGGTATCCCTATTCGGAGGGCCTTATTTGGAGTGGAGACTAGTGCTCAAGATAAGATTCTAAGAGCCCAAGCCACATTTTGGAGATTAAGGTTAATATCGAGTCCGAGACATTTTGGAGACATTTCTGAGGAAATATTTTTGGAGGAAGATTTCGATGCAAGGCTTTTTAAAGATCAAGAGTTTGGAGACCAAGATTCCGGAATCCCAAAAGCGCAAGGATGGTTTTTATGGGCAATCACGTTCATCAATGAACAACTTCGGTCTGGCTTTGTTGGCATGAATCAAGGGCATGAACATTCATTTGAGACCCACCCCACAGAACAATGAAGAGTACAGGGAATCACATTCCAATTTTTTTTAAACTACAAGGACATAGAAGTAGAAAAGCAGAATTGTACATCAGCCCACATAGAATTCAATTGTAGAAATATCGTTGGGGAATATTAGATCAGCCGCTGTCTAGATCAAAAGACATACAAAAAACATTACATGACAGTTTTGTTGTTTGCCCATTTCTCTTACGAATGGGAAGTCCATGTATACGAGATCACAGTACCGTATAGACGGAATTCATTACTCATCTAAGTTGATTGTTTGGTAAGCTTGTGTTGTCTATTGAAATTCTAACCCCGAAAGGACCAGGGGTTCTTTTCAGGGAAACATCGTCAAAAAATGTGTTTTTTCGTATGTTATTCAAAAATGAAAATTGAAACTTTTTTTTGATAATTAACCATATACACAACTGAAGTAAAGTACTTTACCAGAGTGTGGAAAAAATTTCAGACCATTTGACCTCAAGGATTGAAAGAATATAATGTTTGAAGTGAGAAAAAAAACTTTTTTTCATTCTTGCGAAACAGGGTCAGCAGACTTTGGGACCTCTTGGAGTAAAATTTTTGCTTTACACCAAAATGAGGATTTTGACCATGCATAAGTATATGATGTTAGGTCACTCATGAAAAACTTTAGAAGCATCTGAGATGTCTAGCTTACACTAAATCACCTTGCAATGCAAGGAGGTTAAGGAGTGAGTTGGCAATACAATAGTCATTTTTTGATGATTTCTTGTGCAATGAGGAAATTTTTAATTTGAAATCCAAATGGTGAAAAGTTAAAGACAAACATTTGGAATATCTGAAAAAATTTGAAGAATTTCAACTTCACATATTGCAAGATAATA
The DNA here is from genome assembly GCA_963920665.1 of Straminergon stramineum. Lineage (NCBI taxonomy): Eukaryota > Viridiplantae > Streptophyta > Bryopsida > Hypnales > Calliergonaceae > Straminergon > Straminergon stramineum. The sequence continues at coordinate 22,644,617 of OY987269.1, read as the reverse complement.
GGACTTGAAGTTAGAAGAAAATGATTTTTTTCTTGAAACCACCCCAATATAGCTAATAAAGTTTGACTCCTCTTAGAATGTGATTTGAGGAATGGGTGATTGCAAGAAACACCTGCGAGTTTCGTTGCGTTTTTTTTGGGAGCGCTATAACTTTTGAATTATGAATCTGATTCCAAAACCAAAAAAACTATTTCTAGATATCTTTCTTGTTATTGTAATCCTTATTTTTCACAAAAATTTAAAAATCATTTTATATTTAAAAGTCAATTTTGATAATTTGTCACACTTTGACGTTTAGGGGTTTTTTATACTATTGAGTGGTTTAAATTAGTGATTTTTAGATGAAATTTCTATGGTATATTAGTATAGTAGGCATACATGTGCCTACCAAAGGAAATCTAAAAATTCATTATTTTATATCCTCCACGTTCATGCAAATAGGCCTCTCTTGCAAGCGCAATTCTAAACAATAGAAATAGTTTTGAACTCGTTTTTTTGCTCAAATCTCATCATCAAATAGTCCTCCCAAATGGCCAATTTTTAGTTTTCTTGAAAATTGTTTTTCCTATTTTCTACAAATAAAACGTCAAAGTATGTATTTTCTTTGTTAGAATTCTATGTCCCAAAATATATCATGGAATGTTCAAATTTCATGAAGATCCAACCAAAAATGACTTTGTAGGAACCTACTTGAGATTTCTTGCATATGTTGAATGGACACTTGGTCGTTTAGGGGTTAGATAACCATTATCCCTTTGTAAAGAGAAAAACATTGAGAAATATTAAGTAATTCACCAAAATTAAAAAAAAAGATTTCTTCTAAAAAAGATTTCTTCTTTAACCCCTAAAGGACCAAGGTGCCTTTTTTGGCAACATAGAAATTTTGGGCAGGTACGTGTGACTACAGATTTCCATGTTTTTGGCCCAAAATTTAATAGAAGGTGTGGACAAGGAATATCTTTCATATGCACTAAATTTCAGGACATTTGGAAATATGAGTCAAAAGTTATGGCCTAATATGTTGTTTGTTTCTCAACTCGGGCAGTCCGGGCAGATCTGAAAAAATCACTTTTTTCAAAAATAAAAATTTGCAATTGTTTTTTTAGATTGATATATACATAGAAAGCTTTGAATCATTCCATTTTGATCAATGAGTCAAAAGTTATGAGATGTTTTAGTTTATGGGCACTTATTGATTTTCTACTCTAAAATAAACTTTGAAGTCCTTTATTTAACTCAATTTTTAATATTTTTGGAAAAAAATAAAATCATAGGGTATAGATTGTTTATTACAACATTTCCACCATTGGGATTGGCATTTTCCAATTCCAATAATAAACTATTAACAATTTCGTATTTTGAATCATTCTCTACATCTTTGTACTTACTATTTTTTTCCTATATGTTGCACAATTCCAAATGATCTGAAAATTTTCAAGAATATAGACAACTTGACTTCAAGAATGAATCTAAAGAAGCACCACCATTTTGGACAGTTTTTTCATACAAATAGGATTTTGTGAAGTGCAGCTGCCCGGTTTTTCGCAGGGCCAAAAAAAGGATTTTTGTCACTTCAAATGTTAATATCTTGCAATCTACATGGTGGAAATTTCTGAAAATTTTTTCCACATATTCTCAATGTAGATTACTACAAGATCGTATGGTTACATGTGTCCAAAAATGATATTTTAAAAAAATTTGGTACTTGTATTAGAAATGACAGTTTTTGAGGTTTTTGGGTGGTAAGGTAGTCAAAGAACTTTAGGGGTTAATGCATCAGCTTGAAGCCAAGTTTTATAGCAAAGATGCCACAATTTAGGTATCACATTGGATTTTAGTTTATATGTAACTCTCTTCCAAACTTTTTCAGAGCAATATTTGTCTCAATAATTCTTCTTATCTATGATCCAATGTACCATATGTGAAGGTTAGATTCAAACATAAATTCAATATTTTTTGGAAGATGTCAATGTTTGAAATATTACAAAGTGAAATGTTCAAAATGTTGCAAAAATATTTCATCCATATTACCTAATCTTTTGAATATTTCAAAATTTTGTAAGAAACATCAAGAAATATCATTTTAAAGTTTGAAACTTTAAAATAATCCCATAATACTTGAAAATATTATTTAATACTTGAAAATACATAAAAATATCTATGGTACAAGACAATAAGAAAGTTTTACTTAGTGATAATCTTATTCTGACTCTTTTTGGTTACTAATGAAGAAACTATTCAATGTAGGTTTGGGTCATAGGATTGGAAATAAAGAGTGCAAAATTATTCCTTGAATTTAGTTAAATTAAAATCCTAAATTTTAAAATAATGTCTTGAAATGTTTTGAAGAAACTTATCCAAACCTCCAACTCAAATTTTTCCCTTCAACTTTAAAACTCTAGATCTTTCCAAAATAATATTAAAACATTTCAAAGAACTTACTAGTAGATACCTAGAACTGAATCAAGCAGTTCAAATCAACACAAAGTGTGTTAAAATCAAGTCAACTTTCTATGCATGTTTAAATCAAGTTTTCCAAAGAAACAAAACGTGTTGATTTGTGTTGATTTGTGTTGTTTTGTACAAGTGACTTTTTTGTTGTAGAATAATGAAGAATTCTTTGAAAACCTCTCAATAGTAATAAAAATATTTTATTGAGGGTAACATTTGATGTGTTGGGTGTATTAAGGTAGATACATCTAAAGCATCTAAAACAACATTTGAATATAATTAAAATTTTAAACTCCCTTAGTTTTTTGTTAGGCCTTGTAGATAATTGAAAAAAGGTTTTAAATTCTAAAAGTCTAAAATTTTCAATGTGATGTTTATGAACATATCCAATACTAACCTTAGGCTTTTTTTTGTTCAAAAGATATTGTTTACATTTCAGGCAAGAATTTGTCTAGATTGGTTTTGCAACAAGGTTGCAATTGGGTACAATTAGCTCAAAATATAAGTTCTCTATTGGTATTAGAAGAAGTTTAATTCATAAAGGACCAAAGAATATTTTTTGGCAACATAAGAACTTTAGGAAGCTCACTAGGAACAAACTATTTTCATTTTTCTCTTTGAATTTTCACACAACATTTGGTTGAGGAATAGCTTTGAGGTGCAACAATTTTTGTAACTTTTGACTACATAGTTAAAAAGTTATTATATGATATGTAGTTTTTTTCAACCCAAGGTGTGTGGGAACACAGAAACTTGGAATGGATTGAATTAGGATAGAATAGGACTAGGATAGAGTAATAAAATTCATTTTTTTTATAAGGCAAACGAAATTAGAATTAGTTAGGCGTGAACTTTAATATTAGTTACTAGAAACCTAACAGATGCTCCGTAACTGGACCAAAGTCAGATCTAGAAACCGGAAATGATCCGGATAGGGAGAACCTATTGCCTAGAGTCCCGGCCTAGGAATCTAGGGTACCGTTACAGGAATGGTCTTCTACCCATTCTCCGTCAGGAACCGTCGGTAGATTGTTAGGTACTTAAACCCACTGCCACCTCCATTTCTTTCTTTTTCTTCCATAGCACTTCGCGCGCATATAGTTGAGTGAAAGAGTGGTGAGTTAGTGACCGCATCTGGTAGTGAAAAGTGAGGTCAATGTTGCCACACCGGATCCATATTTAGTATTAGCATTGCTACAAACCTCCCATGGCTTGTAACTTAAAATCACAAAGGAACTCTTAAACAAACAAACATATGTATATTAACAAGAAGGTTTCTACAAGAGCTCAACCATTTGACCATAGAAAGAGATCAATCTCCAAAAGATAGTCTCCTCACCCCCGAGCTCTTCTTATATACTAGAGATTATCAATAAAGACAATTAGTCTTTGAAATAGACGAAGACTTCTTTTCTATGTTTAGCTTTCTATTCTTGGTTTCATCTAGAACCATCCATTAAGGTAAAAGTCTTAGTTGTACTTCTCTAGATCAATATCTCATGCAATCTATTTCTTATCCACATCTTGATCTTCTATTTGGAGTTATCTAACTCCAAGTTCCATCACACTTATCATCCTCTGGGAATTATCTAAATCCAGTGCACTAATCATCCAAGTGGACTTGTCTAACTCCACTGTATAAATCCATCATCTGGAGATATCCATCTCCAAGCACTCTAGTGTCCTTGTCATCCAACTGGAGTTGTTTAACTCCAGCATACAAATCCACCATTTGGAGAAATCTATCTCTAGGCAATCTCTGCTTGTCCACTAGTGCACATTTCATTAAGGATTAGTTTATTCATCAATGCATTGATCCATCAAAGGCCATGACATGAAGGTCATGACACAATCATCAAAATTATCTCATCCATCAATGTATTCATCCATCAAAGGGTTGTGACAAGGGTCATGACAAGCACTCTATGGTAGAAGGTAGTAGCTGCAAACATACAATCATAGTTTTGATGGTGTGTTCCGCCATCCCTACTAACCCAAACATCTGGAAGCAGTTAGAAGAAGATCTAATGTGTATAGGGTGTGTCAAGTTGATATGGAGACTGTGGACCCTCAAGAATGAGGAGATGATTTAGGAGTTCATTGTAGGAGCTCCGAATTAATACGAGTTGACAAGAAGGGGTTGACCTATAGCTTAGATGAAGGATATTTGGGTGGAAGTCTACGGATTCTAGAGGAATGGATCCGGATTAGCCTCCAGAGTAGATAAGTACACAACTGGAAGATTTAAGAGTTCAACTAATGAGAAGGAGGAGAATACTATTAGTGACTACACGGACAAGAGGCATAGACAAGTGTTAGAATTTCTAATTCTGATTTTGTATCCAGAAAAGCTTACTCGGATTACGGTCATGGTGGCGAACACCATCTTTGGAACAATGGAAAGTAGACTTGTGCATTGAGGGAAGTGTATCGCGGGCGTAGTGTCCAAACTCGTTGACCATGTCGGAAAAAATAAGCTTAGTCCCATTAGTCCTTACCTATTCCATCTTTACCACTAGGTAGAGGTTCTGAGTAGTGAAGAAATGATAGAGTATAACACCAGATCCACCCTCTTAAAGTATGGCCTCACAAGCGAAGTCGAGCCAGATCAGCCGGAATTTGAAGATGAAGAGCTAGAAGAGGAAGAGCCGCTTGTTGACTGCTGCGAGAGGAGGAGGAAGTCCACGAATCCGGCCTCATGAGGAAAGCTCCTAATTCCAGAGAAGCAAAATTTAAGAGTCTCGGCATTCTGCGATGCTGGAATTGAGTAGGTGATACAGGCCAAGCAATACAACGACAACATGGAGGATCTCTTGATCGAGGTCGCCAAAAAGCTAAAGGTTGGGCTGGATAAAGTCCTCGACGAAATCAAATGATAGACGAGTTCGGATGACTTGAGGGGAAAGGATGAATAGATCCCAAACTTAGAGAAGGAACGACAAGACCTCCAATTCTGCGTGAAATGGGTGGATGGAGAGATTGCAGCATCCAAGCAAAGAGAGAAGGAGGCTCTCCAACTTGTCAAGAGCTTGACTAGCTTGGTAGTGGAGCCATCAAAGGTCATCACCAAAGTTGCTCTCTTCAACGACCGGTTAATCCAAGAGGGGCATGTGACTAGATTGAAGATAGTAACAATCTTGGTCAACTTTTTAGCTCGGATAGAAACAGTGTTGAAGGAGATACACCAACTGTTGGGTCACCTTGATCTAGATTAGGCCATGGACTTCATCCAGTTTATGGAACTCCCTATTGTTACGGGAACTCCGGTTAGGCGGACTCCATCAGTTCCACTGTAGCCACAATTGGAAGGTCTGAGGGCTGGCCTTTATCAATCTACGAAACGCTTTTCGAGTTAGGTATGGAATGCGATACAAATGAGTGGGAAGATGGTACTTGAGTTAGAAAGAGAGTCGAGTGTACCAAGAGTTTCGGTACTATCGGAAATTTCTACTTCACCGAATGTTTTGACCACCCGGCCAACTAGGAAGGATACTTTCAAGACACCCGGATTACCAATCTAGAGCAATTTGATTGACTGGATTGGAGTCATGACGAATCCAACCCGGATCCATTCGAAAAGTTTCGAACACATGCAATAGCCCCCACCAAGGAAGGAGAGTGCAATGATAGTATTGGATGAGACATCTCCAACAGAAGAAGAAGATCGAGGAAGAGGTCCAGATCATTGGGAAGTCAAATGAAGAAGAGTATTAGACCAAGACAAAAACAAAGTCAGAGGACGATGACGATTTGCCCCCACCAGTGGCGCGTAAGATTCAAACCCAGGCAGTGCTCAAGATGACTTCGGTGAAGGCAACCAACAGGGCACCAACGAATCAAGTCGGCAACTAGTAGTTTGAAAAAGGCGAGGAAGGCGAAGTAGTTAGGATGATTTCAGTTAGTTAAGATTAGAATTTTTAGTTTTGGAATGGGTTTCCAAGCATGGGCTCGAATTCTGGGTTTTTAGGGGCCACTTGCCTTTGACTTTCCAGATATCTTGGGGGATCATTGTGTGGACACCCTCATTTTGGAGTGGCTTTTTGCCTTTTCTTTTTGGTTTTTACAAGTGGCCAAGTTTGTTGCCCTCTCATTCTATCCAAGTGCTTTCAATTGTTTATTGAGTTCCCTTTCTTTAATTTGAGCCACCAGGTGGACATTCTAGGTTCAACATTATACACAAAGTTTTTGCTTGGTTGTTTGTATGAGTACTGAGGTGTAAGAGGGAAGGAGAAAGGAGGAATCCAGATTTTAGGTAACTGGGTTGGATTGGGAAAGTATGTTTGTGACGAGGTTTAGACTTGTGAATGAGGATTTGCGTGTGGTGCCTTTAAATTACCAAAACCGTAACCCGGCAAGGAGTAGTGTGGATGTGAGTCTGGAATCTAGTGTGATTCCGTGCAAAGATAGGCAATCGCTAGTAGGAAGTTCCTACTCACTAGAAGGTTTTCCCACCACAAGATTAGTCTAGCAACGAGGAAAACTATCCCCTATCAATTCCATGTGTCCTTAATCTGTCGATGTAGTGAAAGAGGTTGGAAATAGCCTTGAGTGATCTACTTTCCGGATCGTCCATTTGGGAAGTTGTGAGGGTACTTACTATACGTGTCTAATCTATTACAACACATGGTTATGGGAGTATGTATAGTTAGAGAGAGAAGAGAGTGTGAGGAATATGAGTGGTGAGTCCCTACCCCTCTACAAGATCAAAAGAGGACCCTCTAAGGGTAAAACAAAGGAATAGAAAACTAGTAAGTAAGAGAAGTCGTAACCCGAATCCGAAGAGAGGCTAGATCCGGATTGAATTCCGGATAGAGAGGCAATCGGAAGAGAGTAAGGAATTAGAAGGATTGAGAAAGGAAAGAAATCTAGATACCTTAGCTTGTAACAACATACTAGAATTCATTGGGACAATAATTCGAGTCATTTTACAACGTTCGAGTGTTGTAAGGGTATTTACACCTAGATTGTGCGTACGATAGGGTGATCAAAAAAATCACTTTTTCAACAAATAAAAATTTAGAATTGGTTTTCCAAAGTTATATATACATTGAAAGCTTTGAATCATGCTATTTTGATTAATGAGATGAAAGTTATGAGGAGTTCTTGTTTGTGGGTAGTTATGAAATCTTTACTCTAAAATAAACTTTGAAATCCTTTATTTAACTAAATTTTCAAAAGAATTGGAAAAAATAAATCATTAGATGTTGATTGTTTATTACAATATTACAACCATTGGAATTGGCATTTTTTTAATTTCGTAACTAAATTCTTAACAATTTAGTATTTCTAACCCTTCTCTATTTTTTTCTACTTCCTATTTTTTCAAGTATGAATATGAATCTTTTTTTAGAATCTTTACATGTATTATCAACTTATTTCTTCAAAATATGTTGGAGAGTTTCAAATTGTAGGATCTATACATTTTGGGATAAAATGTTGAAAGATGAAATCTATATAACCATTTGGAAAGAGTTGGAAAGACTTCTTTTTGAAACCCAAGCATCATGATCTTGCTATTGGTAAGGTTTTTTATTTTGAAATTTTAGGAGCATTAGAGGAAATTTAGTTGCCTTGTAATCCCATTTCACACTAGTTCCCTAGGCTAGGAACCAGCTAGGCCTAGCCAAAATTTAAAACTATTAAAAAATTATTGAAAAAATGAAAAAATTGAAATTTTTTTTCAGAAAGAATATGAAAAAATATTTTTTTATTATTATCTGACTTGGACATCGCATGGCCACATTAGTGAGATGCTGTGGCCAAATTCCCACAATTTGAGAACTTGTGGGAACTTGCGGGCTTCCACAAATGCTCATTCTCTTCTAATGAGGGTGTACTCTAACAAATTAACTAAAAGATCTTGTAGTTGGATGTGTTAAAAAATAAATATAGATGAAGATTTTAGCCTTGCTTTGGAGACTAGTATTTTGAAGGAGTTTTGGACCTCTAAACATGCACGGTTGCTAGTATGTGAGTCTAGGATCTTGAGCCAAGGAGCTTAGGAGCCTAGGCTCCTATGTTATTGGTATCTTCCATAGTTATAGGATGTTTATAATTATAGGTGTCTATGTTGTAGGTACCTATGTTGTATTAATCACCTTCTACAGTTATAGGATGTTCATATTATAGGTGTCTAAGTTGTAAGTACCTATGTTACAAGCACCTTCCATGGTTATAGTGTATATATATATATATATATATATATATATATTATAGGTACCTATGTTACAAGTACCTTTCATAGTTGTAGAATATCTACTTACACCGAGGCTCAAGGCTCATGGACTCTCATTTCTAGGCTCACATGCTAGCATCGTTGTCTAAACATGAAAGATCTTTATGGATTAAAAAAAATCTCATCTTAAGTCACATCTAAATTAACCCCTCATTAATACTTTTATATTATACTTCTTATTCTAAACACAAGTACCCTTAAATTGTCCATTTGAGCTTATTTGTATACATAGAATTATAATTGTTATAATCAAATGTGAGTTTTTAGTTGAATAATCTTGATATTTTTACTTTTAAAATTATCCATTGGTTCTTATTTTGGACTCTTATTTAAACTTAGATACCTAAAATTGGTTTGGTAAGGTAGAGAAATACAAAGTATCTAATCTCAAAAGAAAAGAGTTTTTGTACATAATTTTATCCAAGAAGTTGAAAATTTTGGAGGCCCCCATCCTTATGATGTATGGTACCTTAATGCTACATAGCGTTAAGGTAGAATGATTTTATTCAAGCTTAATTAGGAATTTTAACCATGGAAATTGATGTAGTGCAAATTTTTACCCTTGAAAAAAAATGCTAGAATTTAGTAGTTACCATCATTGATAAATTTGAAAAATTTGCATTCATATTTAGAATAAAGGATTCTAAATTATATATATAGCATTAAGTAGTTGAGAGGTCCATATCATAGGTCCAATGATTCCGATGCTATTGAGTACAAATGATTCCTTCACTACAAAGATTAGTAACTCAAAAATGAGAATCTGATGAATTAGAAAACACTATTAAAAAATGAAAGTTCTACCATTGATGCTTAGTGTTGTGTAGTTAAGAGAGGTCCATGAATGAAAAATGAACCAACCCCAATATAGGGGGCATATATTACATTTATTAACCTCTTTTCATTGATTTAGAGTGTTTGATTCCATTCAAATATAAATTACAATTTGATCTTTTGTGGTATAATATTATTAATAGAAACCATGCTCATTTAAATGACTTTAGGTGCATCTACCTTAGATAGAACTATTTGTTAAGGGCTAAGCTAAAGGTCATTTGTTCTTTGTAACCCAAAGTGCAAAACCTCTAAATTTATCACCAAATTGCACCAAATTGCACCATTTCAAAATAAATCTCTACTTTTGCAAAATAGATTGATGAGTACTCTTTTTCTGCCCCAAAAATTTCATTAATTTTCCATATAAAATGTGGGTAAAGTCATCAAATTCGGATGAAAAGATACATGAATATAATTGAAAAGTGACTAGGAGTTTTAGTCCCAAAGATGGATGATTGTAGAAATACAGTGCTTCATCCAATTTTCAGTGATTGCCATCCTAACACTTTCTCAAAAAGTAAAGATAAAAGCCCTGGTTGGAAGTTTACAGACAATGGATGAGATTGCCGGATGAGACTACAAGAAACCATCCGCTGCCATTATCCACCCCCCATAGAAAATCTCAGCAACGTGACGGGGTGTCGGATACGTGGCGACTCCACAATGGCAAGTCTATCCACATCCGCCAGGTGTCCCCCCCCCGAGACCGCCACTTCATTTCCCTTTCACAACTGGACACCTCATAAACCCCGCCGCAGGAGAATTCTATCTCACAAACCATCATCCCCACTTTCACAATTTGCAGTTCTCTATCATACTTCCTCAGAATCCAAGTTAGGTTTCCAAGTTGTGGGTTGCCTGTAGTCTTGTATTCAATTTTGTGGGTTGTGTTTTCCTAATTGTTGTGTTGAGTTTAGTGTTGTCGCCCGTGTTTGAGCATTCGTAGCTATGGCGGAAGAAGCTGGAGGAATGATTCTGAGCAGCAAGGCGATCAGCCACGGCGGAAAGATCCCTCGGAAGTACACACAAGATGGACAAGGCGCCGTGAAGGATGTGTCGCCGCCGCTGGAATGGTATGAGGTTCCCGAGGGGACGGAGAGCTTGGCGATCATAATGGAGGATCCCGATTCTCCGGATCCCGCGGATCCCAGCCCCAACCCGTTTGTGCACTGGTATGCGCACGGTTCCATTCATTCTTCAAGTTTTTGTAGAAGAGCTTTCAAGTTCTGAAATCGTTACAGTAGAAGAGTTTTCAATCGCTGCAATTGTAGTAGCAGAGGAGCTTTCAAGGGTTTGGTGAGGATATTAGAGAGTGGTATTGAAGGGGCTGAAATTTACGAAGTCTTGGTGTTTGTTATGGCTGTCCTCTCTCAGTACGTGTGATTTGGATTATAGGTTAGAGGATTAGGCTAGGATCTTTGACTAATACGCTGGGACACTTCAATATCCGCTTCCTCGAATGATGTCGTGGTGAGAAGGCTTCCATGACCGTGATGGTTTGTACTACGTCCAGGGAGACATTGTTTCTTATCTTTGACGATGAACTGATGAGTAAGTTGCGTGTTTGCTGTTTCATTTTTCCAGGGTAGTAGTCAACATCCCTCCCACCATGAAAGGTATGTGTCATTTGGATGACTGTGTGACTGAATCTGAGAATATTGAATTTCTGGAGGAATAGATGAATTAAATATTACACTCAATCCACTCTAGTGGGGGATAAATGAAGTTCTAAATGCACCTTTACATGTGTCCACAACGAAAATGTGGAAGTTTTCTAATCAGATTTGTACAATACATGCCATAATCTGACGATGTAAATGAAATATGACCTGCTCATTCTAGTGCATTGCCTTGAATTCATTACAAGCACAGGACAGTTTGCTGTCCGATTTATTTCATGTGCATTTGAAATCTGAGTTTATTCAAATCTCGTCTTGGCCAGGATTGCCGGAGGGTTTCACAGTGAAGGACCATGGCAACGACGATGACGAAGCTAGCGAAATCCTGGAAGGTGTGAATGATTTTAAGTCCACTGGATACCGTGGTCCAATCCCCTCTGACAGCGAACACCGTTACGAGATTCATTTCTACGCACTTGACACGAAACTCAAGGTTCCCAAGAAGGTGAGGTCACTTCTGTAACGAATGGTATAGAAGGGGTATGGTTAGTCTTAGACCTTTCATTGAGCAGGATTCAGGCATTTAAGTCATTTCCACTAAAATTAAAGTATAATCTCACTGTGCAAATAACATCGTTCGCCTCTTACACGTGGTATTCCGTTACGATGCAATACTTTCACGGTCTTATATCTCAACTGCATTGTCAATTTTAACATTGTTTACTTAGTCTGCATTACGGTCTATTCTTTTTCATTGTTGTCATGAGCGCTTGTTCTTACACCACCAATGTGTTTATTCTGTGCAGCCGTCACGGGACAGGGTTCTAGAGGCTATGGACGGTCATATTCTAGCAGAGTCGCTACTGGTTGCTACCTTCGGCATGGAGAATTCGCAAGCAGGGTATAATAGATATATGCCGGCAGGATTGGCTAATCTCTCTGGTCCAGGGCGCGCGAATACGAAGGGCAACTCCAATGCCATGGGACAGATCCACGGTAGATAAATCCTTAGCCCTACAAGTAGAGCGTAAGCAATACGTAGAGCGAACTATTAATGTATCTTAAATCCTGTTGTCTGTTTTGTGCGAAATTGTATAAAGAGGTGAATTTTGCTGGTAACGTGCGCACTCCTTTGCTCTTCAACATCTCCCATGGTCGTGCATTGTATGATAATTCTGAGTTCTCAGATGCATCTCGTAACAATTTACATACAGTAGAAGTAAAACTGGGTAGTTTTCAGAATCTTATGAAATTGATGTTTGGTCCCCAATTTCTACCACAGTTCGGCAATATATTGTTGGCAGCAAACACTGAATCAATGCAATTCAGGATTTCTGTCCTAGACACACCGACACAAATTCCGTCACAGAAAATTATTCCTAGGACATACAATTACCCTAAAAATCAAGAATATATGGAAAAACTCTTTAAATTTAGAACAATAATCTGCAACTTTACAGAATGTTTGCATATAATTGAACATATTTGTCACTGATCTAATCAGACATTCGACATCTAATACTGATTAGACCAGTTCTGAAAAACGTAAACCAGCTCTTCTGAGTTGTTCCTAATGCAGTACATACACAAGGTCACAATGGAAAAGGAGGGTGTCGGGTTGAGGGTTGGTGTACACAAACGAAATAAGGGAACCGTTTGTGCCACTGTCTCTGTACAGTCCCAATGCGATAGAGTCTTCTTCCCGAAGCAAGCCTACGAAGAGCTCGATAAATGTCTGGCCAACATATCGCTTTGGTACATGGATTTGGCCTAGTTTCCGTATATCCTTGTGCTTGATGTTGTTGCTGTTGTCCTCGCCCATTTGTGCGAAGTCGCTCCCAGAAATCAATTGCTCTACTATTGCCACTGTGTGACGGTTGTAGAACGTAGAGTACCTGCAGTGGCAAAATTCTCAGTCGTCAGAAATCAAATCGAACATCCCCGAAAGGATGATAACTATCACTTAGTCCAAGAATGATCTTATTTTTGGAGAAATAGTTGCATTCTTCATTTCAACAGTGAACTGGGAAGTCATCCATTGACCGGTTTTTGGCTTGCAGCTCAAGTTCGTTACCAATCTAAATCCGTTTAAAGCACATTGTCTCATCGGGACAGAGGATCTTATCGCGCTCCCGCATCTGTTCGCCACTTCATATGCGAAATATGACAGATCCTCGGGATATACACGGAATGTGCAATTACATTGTTCTTTGAGATACAACTAAGTCAAGAAAGATCACTTCTGTAGAGCACAATACACGTGGCATGAATTATAAATAAATGTTCTTTTTCCCAATGTTATGGACTTTTTCATTGCCATGTCATCTTTCATGTACCACGTACAATGTCCAAAACATGTCCAAATGACTCTTTCAATCAATGACACGCTTCCACTTCATTGCCTTTCATCCACTTCGGGTACCTAAGTTTCATCATAATTTCATCAAAATCACTTGTGGAAAAAAGGATAAAAATTGAAATTACGGATTTCAGGAGCATGAAAAGTTCTTACATGAGGAAACCAAGCGTAGCAGGACAGAATCCTTTTCCCTCAATATACGAAGGTGAGAATTGGAATTTGGCTGCTTGATTTCGACGATACATTCCAGGTAAAAAACACTGTCCATCGAATCGGAGTTTGGGTCGTAGATACTGGATTTCAGCTTCCTGTTGCAGCTCCACTATCACTCGTGATGACTGAACCGAAAGGCGCTCAACCTGACACACAATAGTTCAGGGATCTTGATAAAGGTGTTACTATTGTAGAATTATAATTTCAAAACCACTTTACAAATATTAACAAAATGCTACGTTGATCAGTCAGTGCAGATATTTTTAAGTTCTCCTTGATTAAGAGGGAGAGGGTTATAATCGTTGCATTCAATGTGATCCTCTAATGAATTTAAAAAATCCACTTTTGGGCGTTCTTAACAGTACAACTTAGCATTAAGTCCTACAACCTTCTGCAGTTTCCCGGCTCTTGAAGCTTATCCAGTCCGTAGAGGTGACACGATCGAATGGATATTACGTTAGACAATGGACAGAGTTTAGAGAGAGTGTTGAGTCGGGGTTAATAGCGATCATACCCTTCAAAATTCTAGAGCGGGTTGACGTATTTCAAGCACGGAAGTCATCCCACGAAGCAATATTGTTTATGAAAGTAGTGCATAGCTAGAGTCATCTAGATAGAGATAGATACCGTTGCGGCAATGATGAGGTTGTTGACGTCAAGGCTGAAGGTTTGAGCTGGATGAAAACGGTCTTGGTCATTTGCAATTTCTAGAGAAGGTTGCTCCAGTTGCTTTCCTTGACTTAAGATCACCACCTTCTCTGCACAATTTCCAGCATTAAAATTAACAGAGTTGACACTAGTCTTGGTTGTGCCAATCATGAATTTCAATTATGGGACTTGGTCGTGCACACCATCACGGAAGAATGCGGCCAAACAGACTATGATACAGGCACCAACTTGGGAGGTGGATGCCTACCTGCTTGCAATACACCTGCACGTACTAAGTCAAGCTCATAGATTGGAGATCCCCTCACGAAATAGACGTGCTCAAATAAGCCCACGCATCCCCAGTCGGAGACCTTGGGGTGATTCGGATGCAATATCACAATGGGTGGGTTGGGCACGGCAGGTTTCCGCAGTTGCTCGATGAAATAGAAAAGGCTCACGGGCCAAGTTCCCTGAATGCACAGAAGGATATGAGAGTCTTGCAGCTTGACCATGTGGAGAGTCCGCTCTGCAAGATTTTCAACGATCTTTCGTGCTTGTCGCTCTAAGACGGGTTGCTCCGGCTTCGTACATTTCACAATGGGAGGCCAACTCATTGCAATGTCCACTGCTTCCTCCAACGAATTGTCAGAATGACTCCCCCATTTCGATAATGAATGAGGAGGCGCATTTGCTGAGATGGTTTCATCAGTTACAGCTTCGCCAGAGTGGCTATCGACTGTTGGAATGCACAAACCATGATTTTCCTTAGCTTGGTGATCCCTTGGGTGCACAAACCTCCTTGCACATTGAGCCAACTTCGCTCTTGTAGGGGTTGATTCCGCAACGTGAGATGCTGCTTCAACATCTCGTGAGGCACCCCTTCCAGATGCTGATTTCACTGTCTGTAACAGCAGTGCTTCTTCCGATGCTTTACTTGACAATTGAGGTCCGCAAAACTTTGATTGCGTGTGCGGAAAACAAGTCATCTTTTCATCTCCCATGTCACTATCAGTAGTAAATTTTCCAAACTTGGAAAGCAGTTCTGCAGTTTCAAGATTTTTGGCTATAACTAAGCCAACATCTGTTCCTTGAATAAGGCGGCCTATTGGGCATATTAGGATCTCCCGCGACGGATTCGAATCGCGGTCTACGGTCGCAATGTCGAGACCAAAGAGAATGACACCATACCGGCAATAAGCAAGCTCCACGACCTACATAATTGTGCAATAAATTCAAAGGCACCAATACAGTCCGATTCAAAATACTTCTGATGCGTCTGATTGGACAATTGTGTATCATTCAGCTGCATCCTTCAGAACGGCATAGAATGAAAGCACATGAGGTTCAGCACATGAGCACTTAAAACATTGACGTTGATCAATTAATCAATGGAACTATTTCGGCATGGCTTACGTCTCTTACTTGCTCAAATAATAGGCCCTCCCGATGGAAACAGTCAGGCAGAATCAGGGGGAAGACCTCTTGGCGTAGCCCATAACAATATTGCTCCATCCAAGCATTGGGTCTTGCCATAGTAAGTCCAGTCCGGAACAAGTTCACCAAGAAGGTGGTCAATCCTCTGATATGGCAGCTGCATATCAATAGGTTATGTTTAGTTGTCATTAGTGACTAGATCAAACCCCATTTCCGATAGATTCTTGGTCATTCCCTGGATTTGGAAGCAAAATTGAGACAACGGGTAACCTGTATTCTACATCATACTAGTCATTAAATTAGCGACAGATGATACCAATTATGAAGCTCAACACTCTCATTGTCAAAACCAAATACAGCAGTTGCGATTGTGGATTACAATTTCGAAGTGCTTAAATCAAAGTCATTTATTCTAATGACACGCTACAATTACTTAATGACACACAACATAATCTAGCATTCAATGTAGGTATCAACTTAAAAGTGACAGCTATTCCTGGCTCTTGCAGAATCATGAGAATTCAACGCATTCTCATGCTCTATACTCGAATAATGAAGTTCTAGACACAAAAACCATCACCAAGTTCGTGGGACTTCGTACTTACATCTTGAATGCTGAATCACAATATTAAACATTGTGAACTTTGACCAAATCAGATTTCTTACCTTCTCGCCAGAAGTTTGAAGCGGATTGCATCAGGACAGATAATCTCAATACCCTCTTTCATGTCATCCCAGATCGCGTTTTCCTGCCTCTCAGGCTTCAAAAGCTCCACGATTACTCGCACCGTGGGGCCACAATGGCGGTGGACTGACAATGCCCGTACTACTTGTGCTGCATCTTCCGCATCAGGATCCTGCAACAGTTATTCACAATCTGGTCAATCTGAACTTGTTACTTGTGTCAGCTGTAATGGGGATTCCATGGACATTCTTTTTCATTCTTTTTCTGATTACTTAGTTGCTTAAAAACAGGAATCGAAACACTGCAAGAACTCTTGCTAGCAGACGAGACATTAATGCGTGGCGAGTAGTCTACAGTGAATCAGGGGAGAGCAGTGTAGATATCATACCGTCAGTCAGATATAGAAGCGCCAAAATAATATAAATCCTTGAAAGTTAGCGTTCATACATTACAAATAAGTAGTTTGATACTGCACCTGTGCTAACTGATTTCCCAACAAGTAAAATGCAGATGCAACGTTGGCGCTCACACGATTGAGGTCAGAGTTCTTGACAGGGGTGCCCTCGATAAACTCCACCTTCCCTTTGTAGTACATCAACAAGCTCTTCAGTGCAAACCTGAACAACAAGAAATTGTCTCAAAGCTCATCCTACAAAGAATTATGATCAAGAAGAGTTCAACGTTTCCAGTCTTTCAAAATCAAGATTGCCTCTGTTTGCAATTAAAGTTTGACAGACATTGCGCTCATCTAGATTACCGTATAACAAACACTCCTACCCACCCACCCTGACATTATCTTACTGGAGAGGAAGAAGAAACAAACAGGGAGTCGAAGGCTGCTTACGAGGGTTTGAACGGAGCCATTATGACGACTCGAAGAGGAAATGCTCGCATATCTGTGCACCGTCACCAGACGCACTGAATAAGTTGTTACAGTCAGAGCTATAATCCAGATTAGCGATCATTCTATCGAACCCTGGGCTATTACAGCATATTGAATCACCTTTATTGTGGTTGGGATGATAAAACTCAGCCAAAAAGTCTTGAATAGTTCTGAACGACAAGTCGCCACTTACGATAATGAATCGGGAGCCAACCACTTTCTTCACTGCAAAACACCCTCCATACGGTCTCCACATTCCCCCAACCCTCCCTTGGTCACTTGTGAAGGTACCGTAAATGAAACATGAAGCAAAATTGAGGAGCTAATAGGCATACTATTTCATTCAATGCCTAAAAAAACGCAGAGAAAATGTTCTGATCCAACTACTGTTGAGAAAACTGTTCCAGAGATGTACGTCCTCATTAATGAAGTGAAACAAAATCCCTTTGCACTATGAACCATTTTGTTGAAAGAGGACACAGAGACCTCCAATTTCTAAAATTAAGGACTTCAGACGATTATGAATCCAACATTTTGCAAAGATTTCCAAAACTCAGATTAAATATCGATGACCTACGACCTACAGATGGGTCAATACTAAACACTAACTGGTCATCGCTGGCACTAGATCCAGTGCCGTGGTGATGAACCATTCACCACGGCACTTAAAAGTGAAATGACTTGAATCTCAGGTTCAATTCCATCACTATATTTTAGTAGTTGTAGAACATGCATACCTGCGAGAAGCAAGGTGCAGGATATCATTGATCTGAGAAGGAAGGATGACAAGTGCTGAAACAATGGCGCATAGAATCACAACTCGGCCCCAATCTGACTTCAACGTTACATCTCCATATCCAACCGTTGAAACCTGCACTTAAAATTTCCGTTACTAAGCGGTGTCCAGATATTTGTGCAACCGTCCTGATGGTTCTTAAACACTAATAAACTCAAATATTCTAAACTCCATCACATCAAGTTCGATTCAGGATAAGATGGTGATGATGACAAAGAAAGTTTGATTAACAATTACCGTGACAATCATGAAATACAGAGCCTCGAAGAAGCTCATGCAGCCTTCGGGTGGACAATTGAGTCTTTGCCTTACACTTTCAGGAGTGGCGCGGTACTCAACCCATTGCAAGAGGCCACCAGCAATAAACACTGCCAATCGATACAACATTTAATGCCGAAACAAAAAATAAATACTCCAGAACCGCATTCGTGAAAGCAAGGGCAGTTCAACCCGACGATCTTGGCGGTGGATTCGTGACGTCCTAAACGGTATGAAAATCCAGGTGGGTGGATAAACAAGATAAAGGTAGAGTTACAAGATATTACCAACGCCAAGGGTATACATGACAAGAATAAATATTTGTTCTTTGATACTGCCTGTGAAGCCACCTGCGGACGAAATCACAGGCATGACCCTGAATAAACACACCCCACCAATCACCAATCAAAACCAACTACGTAGTTTATCTTTTCAGAAAATGGAAAAGTAGAAGGAAAGAAAATCTTACCTTAGTGCTCGAAGGAATAGAAGAATCTCAGCTCCACTGTACCTCTCCCGGGCACTAGATTTTCATCAAGATGAAAACAGGATTTAACCACATCCACAGTGATCTTGAATATGAAGGCAAAGCATCTGAAACATGATCTAGACTTTGGTACGCAGTGATCCAGAAATAAAATATTTGAACCTTTACAAATTACGTAATGAACATAGCAATCTAATGAATAAATGTCTTTGCTGCTACCCCAAAGAAAGGATGATCGGTAGAGTGCTGATAAAGTCGACGAGTCCCTTAGTTGAAAATACGTAATAAAGACGCACAGGAGCACTGCATTTCAAAGATGAGGAATCATCACACAATACAATCATCTACATTGATAACTAGGGTGATACCCGAGACAGAAGTACGAAGACTTCACTACATCTAGACATGTTACAAACAAGATGAAGCAATGTCTGTTCATCATTACCCCATCTAATGAAACCATCGCATTCGCTCAAGCGAGGAGCTACAGAAATATCAAGAAAAGTGCCCTACGTACAACTTATCCACCTACGAAGTCCGAGCAATACCCTCAGGAAAAATTGATAGCAAAGAGAAGTTCCATATAATTCTGGTTGTGAGTGTAATTAGACGGAAGGCACGAAACAGCTTAACAATATCGAACCCATAACACTTTGCAAATTTACAGAGCGGATTTACAGAGATTTACCATTTGGCTTCGGAATGGAGGGAGAGTGTTTCTGTCATCCCATTAAAAGTTTCCGAATGTCGATCGAGTCAAGTGTATCAGACTACGACTGTGATTCAATGTGTGACTGGTGCGTAAGGACTTCACAACGGGACTGGATTAAAATTCAAAAGGAAAAATTTCCCACCTGTAAATTTTAATGAAGTAATCCACCATAAAGAAGCCACCACAGACCATCTCCACCATCCTAATCCACGGCTTCTCCTGTGAAATTCTATCCACCTTGTACCTGCTCCGCAAATCCGCGTTCCAAACTTATTAATTGAGATATTAAAAACTAGCCTGTTCTCGTATGTAGTTGTGTGTCTAAACCACAGTCGGGCTCACTGTTGCTAAGTAATCACAGCTTGAATTGCATTCAGTCGAGTTGACATCCTTCGAGAATTAAAAATAGGGATTATAGAACAGCTGATTACGCGTCTCAGAGCAGTTGTGGTTCTAAGGTTCAAATAAACTGCAGAAAAGAGTATCATCTGTCGAAAAATCCTAGATCGAAAAGTTATAAATGGTCTAGGATTCGTCAGACGCTTTCCTGACACTTTCCAATATAGATGAAACACAATGATCTCCCCAACTCAGACAGTCTACATATCCCCAAAGGAAAGATGCCTTCCCACTTAGTCAAAATTGGTTAAGGATCCATAAACTTACGTGGAGAGAATGTACAGCGCCACAGAAAGCATAGCCGCCATGAACTCCAACTGCAAAAAATTCTCCAGTATTTCGCATTCCAAGTTTCGTTAGGAAGATGCAATAATACAAGCAAGTCATGTTTCAGGATGCGTCCTTCTCATTTCTAAATCAGACAAAAAAGATATCCATCAAACGAAAATCAACTGGAATTATGGTCACGTACCCATAGTAAGATGTATTTCAAAGGCCATCCTCGAATTGCTGCACGCACTTTGATGGTGAGAGGCACCTCTCCGTACAAGTACGAGTCATGGTAGGTTGACAAGACATCCTATATAGTACACGGAGTCATAATTGAAACGGTGTCAAATAACACTAGCGAAGCTCCTTGAAGTCCTACAAGAACTCCGTGACCAGAGGCGATTGACAGAAGTAGAAAGGGAATAAGCAACTGAAATATTCATGATTAAATGAGATCACCTTTTCCGCATTAATGTTCTTCCCCTTGCCTTTGTGATACTTTAGCATTACGAGCAGATTCTGTTCATAAGAACTCTTGAATTTGTCCCAGCCGGATCGGTCCAGAGTCGTTTCATCTCTTGGTTTCGCAATAGACGCTTTTACTTCAGGACTTAGATTGGAGGCTTTGGCTTCCACTTGAATCGGAGTACATTGGTTGCTCGAAAGATTAAACAACCTTCACGAGAAGCACAGCCCACCAAAGAATTATTCCCGAATATAGATACACCTTGACCTCTTTAATCTGATGCCTGAGGTTCAAAAATAATAATCATGACACTGTGAAAGTTTGAATGTGACAAATGTTCCCTACAGTCAATGATAGTGTGGCAAATGTGCAGAACATTCCAGAATGTTATTTTAGAGGTTGTCTTAAAGAGGTTTGAGTGTATACTTGATGAGGAACAGGAAAACAATGAAAGTAGCTGAGGCCAAATTCGTACAGAATCTAACCTCCTAGTAATCGTTTAACCTCCTAATCTATATCATGACATTTTTGCATATGACTTCAGTAAACCATTTAAATCTTGCTAGTGTTGAGGACTAGTTGAATGAATGATTTGGTTGGAAAGAATGCGTATTGCTTAGGTACCTGTCATGGGAGTCATTGGTAGGAAAATCTGACTGTATCCGCATTTCATAGGGCAAAGGCACATTCGAGTCCACATAGTGTTCCTCGTCACATCTATCTCGCCTACAACATCCCACGAAGCACAATCAATTTCTGGGAGTATCTAATGAATGCCGTAACGGCCAAGGACCATTATAGGTCAAAGAAACATAGAGTCTGCTATTGGAACGACAACTTTTACAAATATATCCTGGCCTAGGGTCGACACAACCAGAGGTTTGCTTTATTAACTGAGAATAAAAATTTCGGCCATGTAGAAAAGACAAAGAAAAATTTGATGTGCGCACTGCAAATGCTTTAGAGAAGTATCTACCGTATACAAGATCTTTCAAGGGTGTTTTCAAAACTGTGCTGGAAGCACTGTGAATGCACATGTAGCACAGTAGCAATCAAGATACCTAGCAATCTCTGAAGTCCACCAAGCAATGTCTGCAGAGGATGACTTTGAAAGCCTACCTCAAGTGGCTGCTGAAAGTCCCCTGTGAGAGCTTCCTCGAGATTACCACCGGCGTGCCCATTCCAGCCAGTTTTCCTCGACTTGAATCCAAGGAAAAAATCCACAGATAGGATGCAAGCTTAAGATGATCACAAGGCAGATTTAAGAGACTCGGACTCTTGGACAGTCTTTCGAATATATCTAGTCCACAACGGTAACCATTCGTACAATGTAGCAGTGACTTTCAATACAGAACATAGTGTCGACGTTTCAACCGTCTCATAATGAACAGCCACAGATGGAACTTGCTATACCTATGATACGAAAGTCTGGATGTGCGACTGAAGAAATTTCGGTACTACACTGCATTTATGACAGAACGATTCAGACCTCTACAGCTTATTCTGTACCTAGGTCCCACAATCCTTAAGATTGTACACCTGAATGAAAAAGTCTAAGAGAAAAAACATTCATTTGTTTCAAAAGAATAAAAAAGGAAGAAAAAGGATGAACATCACAAACGCTGTGACTCAGCACGCTCTTGCAAATTAATACAGGATCTCCTAGGCAAAAAGTTAAAGTAAAGTGGACTCCGGGAGAATGGATACTAATACCCCCAAATAGTAGCCACAAATTATAGTCACAAATGATTGTCATATAGGTGACGAAGTCTTCATATTTTTCCTCTTGTAAAATCAGGCCAGGACATGGTCTGTGGGTATTAGGATGCATTCATCATAATCAGTCAAAGAATTAAAATTAAAATGATCAGTAGTCAGTAAAGATGGATCTAAGTAAGAAAGAGTTAGTCAATAAAGACAGACCTAAAATAGAAAGAACCGACTGAGAGGATGTGCAGGTCTTAATTTAAAGACTTAATTCGAGCGGTCCTAAATTCAATTTAAACCAAAACGAGAGTTGCTTTCCCACAAAACATTTGCCTAACAATAAATTCACAAAAGGAATGGACGGGACATAGAGTAATCACTACTGTAGTCTACAATCCCTGGGAAGTGACGAGGAAAGCAGTATCTGGTTGACTGCAGTACTGCTCTAGTTCCTTCCCTTCCACTTACAGCTACTGTAGTGATTTCTAGCACAGCCTTCGCTAGGACCACCTCTAGGTAGAACATGAAGACGTCAGTTTTCTGTTTCAGCACGCACCACTCGCCAGTGCGTTCTGAAATCCCATATCAGAAGGATGCTAGCAGGGCAATTCAAATAGAGTACTAAGGATGGGACTCTTACTACAAAGTAACTGGTATAAGCGTGTGTGGGTCTGTACAGGGTACGAACATGGCGAGTATCCTGTTACCCTCCATGTCTTCAGCTTCACACCTTCCTCATGAGATACCTACCCCTAGCACGGCAGTCAGCACTGGAGTGCTCCCCACCGCTGTACCGCTTCCGATAAAGCACAACAAATTATAGTCCCTCATATAAAATCTTAGTCCCCATTAGTGATACACTTATAGCATGAAGTTTCGATCGGATAAAGGTGACAATGAGGTCATCTTGTTTAATGGATAAAAAAGATTGTGCAATCAATCGGAAGTTCGGAACAATGACATTCATAAAATGTACTAGAAATACATGCCCCGAAACGTAGTGGTCCATCATTACGTCAAGAATGAGAATCCAGACGTATGTATTTGAATGGCAAATCATACAGAGACACAGTATGGGCAACTGTTGAAAGTTTGACCACAAATGAATGGAAAACCGCTTCAGACAGTTCTGGGTGACTAAGGAGTCGAAGTTTGTACTGACTGTGGATAAATGCAGTAAACTCGAGCCCCATAGTCGGCCACACAGAGACCCGCAGCTTTACATCCCTGAAAGAAGAGGTCTTCATCATCTTTAGGTATTCTTCGTCTCCAACTCATCAAGAAGCAAGGTTTTGGAAGAGAGAGAGGGACAGGGACTACATTATTTCTTTTGTTATTCTGTATCTCCTCTACCGTGTTTGAACCAAGATGATCACCTGCTTGTAGAGCCCTATCTGCCACAACACTTGAACCACATGGTAGGATTTCCATGCCTACTGCTTTTGGCTTCCATGATTCTAGAAGAAAGACAAGGGTCTTGACTAGATTCGCATATTGCTTTACATCTGTAAGAGCAAACAATCACTGTGAATTAGCACCTGTAAATGGTATTATCATCTCTTGAGATAAATTAAACACAAATTTGCCATCCCAATAGAAACGAATATCCACTTGAGCAAAGCGGTCATTTAGAGGTTTGGAATCCACAACAATGTAGGTAATCATAACGGAAATATGCTTTTACTTTGTCCATGGAGAATATCAAGCAATATTAGCAGGATTATAGATGATACAAATTGCAGAAGGTCAGAGAACTCACAAAGAAGGATATCACTCGCAATAATCAAGTCCCAGTCCGCACATTCACTTGGAAACGTGTCGCCCCAGGTATCTGCCACGTAATACAGAGCATCAGTACTTGGTGATTGAGCAGAACAACCTACTGGTACTAAAAAAAATCTTCAGTTGCAAAAGAAGTAAGAAATGCATGAACATCACACAATAAATATAACAAATCCTGAGAACCTTTACTACTTGCAAAGTCTCTGACAATTTTTACAGAACGATTCTAATCTCGTTTATCACACATTGCTGTCATTACAAAATCAAATGAGGTAAATATTTCGACAGTTGTGCATAAGGTGCTGATAATTTGAAAGAGAGCGGGCGGAATAGATTCAAGTTGTGCGAGTGACTCTTACGGCGAATATGAGGAGAGACGGGAACGTCATTCGCAACATGATTGTGGTGAATATTCTTTCCTATGTCCTCGTCGTCATAGTCGGATGTGGTGATGTCAAGGTCGTATATCTTCCTCAAAAAAATGGTCAGTGCCCCTGTTCCACTAAAACATGAAAGTATTTGCAGTTTGTAAGCCAGGATCATAACCTAATGCACACAAACAAACCACTTAATAAAATCATAAAAATTTATTCGCAAAGGACACACTCAAAAAGAAAAGGAAGTCACCTCCCAAGCTCCAAAATCCGACGCCTAGAAAGTAGAGATGGATGCTTGACTAGCCATTCGGCGAAAATACGGGTTCCCGGCCATAACAAATTAGCATTCACTTGGTGAAAAGTAAATTCCCGAATCTTTAAAATCTGATTTTGGTTGCAGCAGACACCAGATACAAAATGCATGAACACAAAATCAAATCAGACACATGCACGTTATAAAAAAACCCGCAGTTCCAAGTATTAGGACAGAAAATCCTACAAATGATACTGTTAGGCCAATGTATGGTACGTAGAGACACGCACATGCCTTAGAACTCAAAGCACAAAACTGACGGACCCTCGAGTCAGGGCGATGCCCGGAAGAAAGATTAAACAAAGGAGTAGCGATAGAGAGACAACTGCTAATGATGTGGTACACACATTATCACTAAGCATTATAAAATAGTGGAAGCTCCCCGTACTACGTGAGCAGTATTAACTTGCAACAAACAGAATAGATGAACTCATCACTGAACATCATGTTAAAAAGAAAAGCCACGTCACACTTCACTCCTCGTTGGTGGCCGAATAATATCAAAATTTCAATTGAAGTACTGGTCAAGCAAATAAAATCAATTCTAAATTCAAAATGGAAGCCATGAGACATAAGCATTGAATCAGGTAATCAAGGATACCATGCCAGGAAACTCATGATCTCTTTCGACAAAGGCACTATCACCAACTGAATCTGCGGAATCATCTGCAATCCAGGTAAATTTTTATTGTTCAGAATGAAGACGGTCATCAAAAGGAACGAATAAGCTTATTCCTTACATACTCCTGTCGTATGGAACAGCAAAGCAAGGAAATAGGTCACGAAATAGTGAAGATTTTTCTTACTTATACGCTCGGATGCCATCAATTCAGTGAGAGAGATTTCGAGAACCTAATCCTACCTGAGTCATCACCGGCGAACAGGTTCCCAGCAGAGAAGAGCGCCGTGTCCATGGTTCTAAATCAGAGACATACAAAAAGAACTCTGGCAATCACCTTATATCCTTCCGTTCTGCAAAACCTTCATTGGGCACAAAAAAATTGCATCGACATGTTAAAATAGATGTCACGCAAACAATCAAGTTCTCAAATGAGAACTAAGGAGGAATTCATACAACCGATAGGATTTTCAGCAAGAAAGTTGATGCTTGCCAGAAGTAGAAGCAACGTCAGTGAATTATAACAGGAGCATATCAAGCATAGTCTCAAACTTCCAAACTCATGCAAACAATTGAAAAATCTCCTACACAAATGCATGGAATCAGCAGCGTGGCAAGTATTCATACTTCTATGCTAATCGTTTCAAAAGTGAAGGACACCGCAAAAACACCTTCCCTACCCGTAATGCTCCTATGAAATACAAGAATGCCATCTATGATTCTCTCCCCAAAAGGCAAGATACTCACTAAAGCGCTAGACATGGCTGCAATATTCACACTTCTATGCTCATCGATGAAGAACACCGCGAAAACACCTTTCCATCTTGAAATGCTCATAAAAAATCAAGAATACCGTCTAAATTCTCCAGAACAAAACTAAATACTCACTCAAGCGTTTGGAATGGCTGCTACATATACACGTCGACGCTATTCGACTGACAAGATAAAAGTACACCGCAAAAACACCTTCCATACTTGAAACGCTCATACGACAAACCAAATTACCGTCTATAGTACTCCCGAGAAACGCCCAGTACTCACTCAAGCGATTGGAGAACAAGATTGCGAGATTCTCTGTTTGGCGTGGGCATTGAACTACTTGATCAGGAAAAAGAATAAAGAAAAGTAACGAATCGCGAAGCTAAGTATCAAACTGAGGGTTAGGGTTTAGGGCTTGCCTTCGATCATGACGCCGGAACCGCCATAAGAGTGGTAATCGTCTCGCCCTCTCTACAAACAAGAAGTTGATAGAACAGAGAAAGATGAAAAGGAGAAATCGAGCAGTATTTCCGCGCCTACATATAAGCATTTGCTTGCAAGGCGAATTTGAACGGACAACAAGTATATATAAGAAATTCAAGGCTTACTATCTCATGCTGCCTTCGGAACTCAAAAGCTCCAAGCGCATCATACCTGAATAACTCACAACCGGCCGCAGTCTCAGGAATCAATGGAAACCTATTTTGAATTTACACAACAGTATGGCATCATAAAAGGTAAAGTGGTAGAGGACACTGTTTGAGTTACGTCAAGCAATTTCTCGTATGGAGTGGTTCACCGTGGCTTGCAGAAGGAGAAGGAGATGCATTCCAAAATTTCACGAGGAAGCTAGATGGAGAAAGAAGAATCATTTTGTAGCCAATTTGACAACAAATCTGCAAATTGTGGAAAAGAAGTTGCATCTTACACCCGCCTTTACCAAACGTAAATTTCTTCGGCAATTTCAATGAGGCAAGCGGTAGACCACGAAGTAACAGTATAAAACACCTCTTGAAATCAAACGCCAGTGGCCATAGACATCCAACGAAGGTCATGCACCGTGTTGATTTCTCCACTCGGTAATAAGTTCAATCAAGGGTTTGATGGATGATTTATTAATGGGTAACATGAGTCTGTAGCGTTCTAGTATCCTCCAACTTTCAAGACAAAGATAGTCACTATACAAGGTATGCGCCAACGTGCTCCCATGCTCGTGCTAATTAGTGCCATATACTGCAGATTTAGCGCCAAAGATATAGAAAAAGCTTGAACCTGAATTATTCACAAACAACTCCGTAGACAAGTGCAGTGCCAAGAGCTCTAGCTCGAGTACCAAGGCCATGCTGCTAGAGAGCCTTTGGATGACATGATCAATTGCACTTATTTTACAAGGCCTCGCAAATATGTTCACTTAGAGCTGCAGAATCACAGGGTTCGCATGGATTTGTAAACCTTAGACATTTCATATTCGGTTCATTCTTGTGTATCCAACGGTTTCCAATTTTATAGCTTCAGATATACAGAAATATCAAATGAGGGTCACACATCAATTTGATCCATAACCTAAAGTAATTACAAAGTACTTTTCTGCCATGACAAGCATCCCAAATGCTGGAATATATCTTGCCAAAATTTGTGACCCAATGTTGCATCCCTAAAGTTTCGCTGAATCGAATGTCCACCCAAGTCCACAAATTGATCTATCGAGCAATTTAGCTGCTGCTCGGATACCACCTGCATCAGACCAGGTCACCGAATTAGAAACGCGCACAATTCAAATGGAACAAGTCATCTCCGCTTCCTGGGGATGCAATTTCCCGAAGCAATTTACCTGTGACTAAAAATGCCAAAAAGAATGGATGCTTCCATATCTTCACCAATTGAATAAATGAGTTAGAAAGCTTCAAAGCAACAAAATGTACCAACAAGCAGGAGAAATCATACCCAATATTTTGAACGATAGTGCTATATTCTGGAAGTTACCTTAATCAACTATTGGCTTCCGAAGTGAACTTCAACTTTTAAGTGAGGTTAACAGGATTGGGTTTCATGAGGAATACAATGCTCACCTTCGACGTGCATTGCGTCCCTGCGAGCAAGGGAAGGCTCAGACGTCATCTCCACCACTTGACAACCTTTTCAATAATTAGCATAGAAAGCAGCTTCTCTCTCCTTCAATCATACAGCTGCAAGCTTTGAGTCATCACTTACCTGCTCGGCAAAGGAAAAGTCAGTTAACAATAACAGGATACGCAATTACTTAAGCGTCCTTGAGTAAGCACAAAAGCAACTCAATTCTTGGTAAAGGTTGGCAGGCATGAAACCTGACCCTTAACAAAACTCGGAAGCATCAGCAGCTGCAACTTGACTTGTTAGAACTGATTATCCTCTTGACTGGAAATGATCCAGATTCACTGGAAATTAGTACAAATTTGGTACAAAACGCAGTCAAGCGAAGACTGGGAATACTCTCCATATTCGTCTGCCTATATATACACCTATCTCTCACCAAACTGATAGATTGATGACAATTGGTATATTTCATCCTCATCATACAATCCTCATCCTGCAAAGCTCTAATACGAGGATAAACTTTACTCGGCGTCTTCAACTGGCGGACCTGAAGTGCCTGAGACAGCTCGTCCCCACTCTTGGGAAGCCCCAAGATTGGCGATAAACAAAGGACCGTGCTCAGGCCCCGAGCCTTCACCCTTCCGCAAACGATCTTCCACATCCTTGGCCGCCGCTGCCATTGCTTGCTGCAGTCCTCCCTCCACTTTATTCACATTCATGGCAATCCCCATCATAGTCAATTTTGGTTGGAAAGTTTCATTGGTATCCTTCTGTGCAGTCTCTTCCAGATACTCCGAATCTGAATCTTCCTCCAGTATTCCAGCGTTCCCTGAATCTTTTCTCTTGGACACTAAATTGGCATTGAAGCCCCATTTCTTTCCGAACAGATTAAACGGAGGATTGGGTGAAGATTCCCCTTCCCTATAGTCCTTGGAAACCGAATTACTGCCATCACGACCTGAGTTGCTTGACTCTTCGTCGCTACCGTCTTTCTCCTGACCTTCCTCCTTTTTAATGGAATCTTTAGGACTGGAAACTCTCCCTTTCGACCCTGATTGATCCACGTCCGATGCAGACACCAGACGCTCGAAAGAATCAACGATGACAGGAAACTTGGGTTGCAAGTGTATCATCCGTCGGCTCCACTGATGTCCCAGCAAAACCCTGTCTGCAAGGTCCATGACTTGTGCTTCTAACACCTTCAAACCAACAAACTCCACCCCTCCCCCTCCTTGTCCCAACTCTTCCATGAGCTCTTGCACTTCAGGAGGATCCATGAGCCCATCTAACTCATCCTCCGGAGTGTCCCCTCCTGCCAGCGAATCTCCACTATTTTCTGACATTTGGCTACGACGCTGCGCTCTTCGAGCACTGATCAGCATTTCGTAATAGTGGTCTACGGAGTGCCCAATTAGGTTGTCCAGCTGTTTCTTATTGAAGAAGTAGGGCCTAAACCATCGTACACCTTGGGGAGTACTCATAGCGATTGTTAGATTCCTAGCCGAAAACACGGGAACGCCTTTGAGCCGCTTCGCTGCCTTGCCTCCTCGTTCTTTACGCACTAACTCCTTCGCAATTTTCACTTGTCGGTGGTCCGCCATAAACTTAAACATATCCTGCTTGCTTTTGTAATACTTGTAGGCGGCGTCCAGAGAGCAAGGACCGACGGTAGAGCCCGAGATGTTCAAGCGCTTCACATACTCTGCAGCATCGTCTCGATTGAAATAGAATCTAAACACAGGGCCCTTCATGTCTTCAGAAAACAGCAGGTTCATGGCTCGTTCGTAAGCCTTTTCCATGAATTTCATGTATGGGGGAACCTTGATCTTCTTCAACACGTCTGCAGGTCTCACTGCAATCAACCCACGGCGAGAAGCATCGCACATAGTGTACACCTGGC
Organism: Straminergon stramineum; assembly: GCA_963920665.1. Taxonomy (NCBI): domain Eukaryota; kingdom Viridiplantae; phylum Streptophyta; class Bryopsida; order Hypnales; family Calliergonaceae; genus Straminergon; species Straminergon stramineum. The sequence continues at coordinate 22,614,335 of OY987269.1, read as the reverse complement.
CAATGAAGGCCGGACCTTTACTGGCGACCTCCCCCCCATTTGTAACGTTGTCACTAGAAGCGGGATCCTGGGGTTTAGATGCAACACTAGACTTTTGGGGGACGGGAACTGAGGAAGTCGAGGAAGGGACAGGGACAATGAGATTATTCAGAGCGAGGAATGGGACGGGCAATGGAGAAACTATAGGTTTGTATTCGACTAAGCAATTAAGAGCCTCAAATTTCAAAGGTTGGACCGTCCATATGAAGTTCGAGGTCACTCGTTGGACCCAGCTAGAAAGCAAGGCAGGGTTAGGGAACTTAAGGGAGGGAAATTTCGGGCCTACAACAGAGAGCTCCTTGTTCTCTCTCCTGGTGCAAATATCCCTGTCGCCAGCCATTACTAGATCCAAATCGAGCAAGTGCGAACCCTGCAATGGTCCCCCTAATGAGAAAACATTCACTGACCTTCACCCATCTGTTGGTGTAAGTGAAGCAGCAACATGTGCATTGTTTGTCGACGAGTTCACGTTTAACGTTGGAACCGACCCTTGCTTGTGATGACCCTCTCGCCAATATACTCCATACAAATGTCCCTTCTTAAGGTAAGCACCTATACATGTCCTGATGTTCTGTACACCATTGATCGAGCTCGATATTCCATGATACAGCTGCAATTGCAACCACGATAAATCAGTCCAAGAGACATGAAAATCTTATGTATCAAATCTGGTGAAAATTTTCTGAGACGCAAATTGGGTTTCTTGGTCCTTGAGGGCTCAACTCCTGAGTAGCTCTCTAAATGCACTTGAAGTGCAGTTCGAAAGATGGCTCCTTGCTTCAAATGCAGAAAAACCCTAATTCCAGCGATTCCACGAAAGGTTGAACTCATCCCTTCGCCCTCCCAGACGAACTCTAGCTCTGAAATAGTCCAAATTCGTCATTTATTTCTAAACCATTCACCAGATATTCGACTCCATTTCCTTCTCAGGAGTAAAATTGTATCCCGACCAGAGGAGTTTCAGAAAAAAATGCTCAATTCCAATCCCAACTAAGCACATGAAACCCCCGAGAGCTAGCGTCAGACATTTTCCTCCTAAAACCCTCAAGAAAATATCGCCGACAACACTCCAGCTCTCAAATAGCTTCAACTCTTCATTTTGTTTTTTAACCATTCACCAGATACTTGACTCCATTACCTTCCCACAATTGCATCACAAAACGCCTAAACCAAAAGATTCTCAAAAAGAAAACATGTCCAATTCTCACCCAGACACTTCCAATCCCAGCTCCGTGCATTAACAACCCTAACACCCATCCTCAGCGAGATTTTCCTCCTAAGCCCCCCAAATTACCAAAAACATCGCACCAGCTCCAAACTCTGCAAAACTGGAACCCTCAAAAGACTTTCCAATATGTATTTCTTTTCAACCATTCACCCCATATTTCTCGCCATTTCCTTCTCAAGAGTATGCTTGTATCCCAAATCCAAAAGACCTAAAGATTCGCACGTCCAATTCGCACACACACACATCCTTCCAATCCCAGTTTCGTCCATTAAAACCCTAAGAGACAGCCTCAGTGACATTATCCCCTTAAAAAACCCAAAATTAAAAAAAAAGCCTCACCAATACGACAGCAGCTTACCATCCAAGAAACACGTTCTTCGGGCTGGCACAGAGAAGCTCCGCAACTAACCCTTCATTGCTGGCTCCCCAAAAGCGAATTGGTGCGAAACTTCACGGTTCAAGACTACCACACAAGCTCTAGCAAATCGAGCATTCAAAGTGGGATCGACAGAATCCAAGCAGATGGAGGGATTTGGGGTCACGGATTGGGATGTGCGGCACCTCGAAGGCAACGCCGCGGCAGACGCAAGCGAATGCAGGCCATGCAAAGGGCACGCTGGAGGGGGGTCTTGGATGAGAAACGGAGGATGAATGATTGTGTTCGCATCCAGTTGCTGGACTCCGTCCGTCGGGCTGGCAAGTCGCTGGTGAGTCCCATCGAAAGCGGTCAGATGAGGGAGAGGTCCAGTGATCCCAGAACTAGTTTAAGTTATGGAATTTAGTGCAATATGCTACTTTCAAGGTAAACATGCATCAACTTTGGTTACCTTGAGACAAATTAGTATTAAATAAAAATAGAAAAGAAAGGATCTTGCAAGTTGTAAAGGACTATTGGGAGAAATATAACACAAAATTGACTAAATAGATGCTAATTTCAATGTAGAGAGAAGTTGTAGACTAACTATCAAAATGTATTGGTTGTTGCAATCTTGAATTAAATCTAATTTTTGCAAGGATTTTTTCCAATGTACATTTAGCTATTGAAACTTTTTAGTAGCAATGGAGTGAATTTTAGCCAGTTTTGTGAACGTTGGAGAGGTCTCGCTAGCTTTGTCAACCATCCGATCTGCGTGCCATCAAATCTGTCCTTCATTTCATTGGGAACCTTTGGTGGGTGCCCCGTGTGAGGTGCAACTGCAAGTGCCATCCCCAATAAAGCACCCACTTAAGTGCTGAAAATTAATTTGGAGAGTTAAACTTCTTGAAATATATTTCAATAAACTTTCCTTGATTAAGACAAATTAAATCGAATCTAACCCAAGTTGGCATCTAATTTGAATTGTTTCATATTTTTGGAGCTTTGAGGAATTAGTTATAAACTTTTTAAGTAGCAATGTAGTAATCACTAAAAGCATCCACCTCTTGAAATGTACACTCTTTGTATAGTTTTGGTGCAATGAAAGCAAAACATACTTGTGAGTTAGTAGATTGTTTTAGAGCCCAAGAGCTTTATGAACCTCCTAACGTAGTAAAAACTATGGAGGGTTGCATTATGGCCTAGCAAAAAAAAAATTCATGTTCCAATGTGACCACAATCTCAAGGCAGACTTCCATGCACCTAGAATTAGTCAAACTTTGCTTAAATCCTTAATACCCAAGGCTTTTTTGGGTTTAAAAACATCATTGATTTTAAAGTGTTATAGGTCTAAATGTCACTAAGTTATAGAAATCTCAATCATACAATCTCATAGTGTACATGTTGTAGATGACATGAATCAAATTTGGAGTCATTTGACCACATAGATTGCAAGATTATAATGTTTTAGTGTTGAAAAGGGATGATGAAATTCCCTAGCCACACTTATTGAGGTGAAATTTGATTTTTAAACTTACTCAAATCAAAAAACTTTAAACTATAATGTGCTTCAAAACCAACATACTAACACTCCGGTAAAAGAAAATAGCATTCAAGTGATACAATGTATCTACAAAATGGCTTTAAAATAGCAAAAAAGTTGCAAAAAACACATCTAAGGTTGACTAAACCTCCTTCTACTAAAATGCTTCTCAGTCACTTATAACTTCTAGGATTGATATGAAATTTCAATCATGCAAACTAGAATAGTATGCACAAATTTCCCCCCCAAAAAAGATTATCGGACATGGAGATTGTATGAAGAAGAAACAAGTCACCAAAGTTCACCATAATCCAAAAATATTCAGATTTTGAACTTTGAATTGCTCCCAAACATTCAAAACAACTTGGATTGATATGAAAAATTTACCATAATAACTAGACTTAAAGAGAAACATAATCTACTATATTTTATTGAAAACAAACATTGGATGAAGGAGATACATGCCCCCAAAGTTGCATCCATCAAAATGTAGTTTGATGAACTCAAATAGAACTAGTGAACTTTGAATGGCTTCCAAAAAATCGATACATCTTGAATTGATCTGAAAATTTTACTAAACAAACTAGAAGAGAGAATGCAAATTTCCTAACAAGTTTTATTGAATTTGGAAATTGGTTGCAAAAGTTACTAAGTACTTCATTGTATTGGACTTCCAAACTATGCGAGAACACTTTTTGTCCTTTGGGGCGCTTAGGGGTTAAAAGGCAAAAAAAATTGAAACTCTACATAAAAGTGTGGAATAGTTGCTTCACAATAGAGGGTACTCCCTTAACCCCTCAAGGCCCAATTAAGGAGCCTATTTTGGGCCTCTAACCTATTTAAAAGGTCAAAGTTATAACTTCATTTCTCTACATTCTAAGAAGTATATCTTAGTGAATTTCATATTCTAATATTCATATTGAACAAGGAAGTTCAAAAGTACAATTGACATCATGTAATAAGCTTGATGTACAATGCATACTATCAATCAAAGTTCAAACTTGTGAAAAAGTACAGAAATTGCTTCAGTCTTGAAGGATTAAAGTTTCAATTATAATGTAGTAATAATAATAAGGTAGTTAAAAGGGGAATATTTTAAAAGAATTGTACAATTTTTTGTCTCTTTTTATTTTTGTAATTTTATAATTTGGAGCAATTGTAGACACCCTCAACTTTGTTATAATTTATAATCTCTAAATTGAAAACAATAATTGAATAGAAATTGCATAATTCTTTTTAATATAGCTTAGTATTTTTACACTTTTTGAATCACACTTGTTAATTTCAAGAATCAATCTCGTTGAAGGTTGATGACAACAACACTTTAGCATTATCAATAATGTCTTCAACTTCAAAAAAATAAGTGTTGTAGTCATTGTTTAAAGACAATAAAATAAAAATTCCTTTCATATATAAGCTTTAAATCCAAAAATGCCACAAAAGTAGAAAATTGTCATGTAAGAGTGAATGGTACTACTATGATGCATCAAATAAGGCTCTTTCAAAAATGCGCAAACTCTATGCAATGTCATTGATCAAATGATGCCATACATAGAAAGATTCTAGATTCCTAGGACAAAGTGAGTAGGACTCTAATGGAAAGTATCTTTAGATAGAGTGATTGGTACTTCAAGAAAAAGGACATTAGGACAAAGCAATTGGGAGTCTAAGAGAAAAAATTATTGGATAAAGTATGTGGACATACTAAGTGCTAGGACAATGCTAGGACCTTACATTATATTTCTACTAAAATAACAATGTTGGAAGTGATTGTTTATGCTTATATTTGTTATAATGCAAAACACATGATTACCTCAATCCTACACTAAAACTAATAAAATTTTAATAACTAGATAAATATTATGTTGAAAATCCTAAACTATTAATTTGACAATAAAGCAATATTATTCTTGAAATGTAGTTTCTTCCTACTTGCATTGAAATAAAAGCATAATGAAACTCATTGAAGACGATGTTCCCTAGGAAATGTGAAAATTTAATTCTAATTTTGAAACAATATGAATTGCTCATCTTTAGCATCATTCCAATCATGACACTTTTCTTCCTAAAGTTGGTACTACTAATGACAATGTTTTTAGAGCCCACAATAGTCCTTATGACAAGTGCAAGATTCTTTTATAATCCCACCCAATCCCATCTTCCAACTCCTTGTGCCATAGCTTCCAAAAATCACAATACCATGACACATATAAAATCCATTATATTGTATTTTTTGGTTTAGGTTTCAATAGTAGATTGGGTCCACATTGTAAGCACAATGATTAGAACAATTTGACCTTCTCAAGACAAATCTCAATACCAATGGCAAACTTAAAAGTGGAGCCACTATCAAGAATACTATTAGAGCATCATTGATATAACATTGAAAACAACTATGAAAATATAATACTATACTATTTTTTGAAAGGTGTGGAATTAGAATTTGAAATTACTATCACTAAAAGTACATCAAAAATCACTTTGAAAGGATAAGATATTATTTGGATTTTCACTTTATATGATCAAAATAGAGACCACTAGAATCAAGAAAAATGACAAAAGTTAGATAGAGCTACGTAAGGCAAATCATGCTTAAATAATAAAAAAAGACATGAAAATGGCTCTTGAAATTATAAGCCATACATTTGTCCAAGTTGCATGAAGTCCCAAGTCTACACCAATTTCATGCTATATTCCAAAATGATTTTCAAATCATTTGGATGGAAATTTTGAAGTTTCAAATTAAATATGAATTGGAGAGTTGAAACCTAGACTAATTTACCCCTAGTCCCAAGTGTCTCCTTGGGTGTTATTTGTAATCATGCAAATTCCTATGATTTTCAATTTTTGGCATGGTTTTCAGAATTTATTTTCAAAAAAACGGAGAAGATTCTAGAATAAAATTTTCATTTTAATCAATGATTCGGAGCAAAAATTATGCCACACAGAGCTCAAAATAGTTGAAAGGGAAGCCAAATAAACAAAAATCTTGAAACAACATTTGCTTTTATAGATTATAGTTTTGCTTATATGGAAGTTTCTAGATAGTTTCATTTGATGGGTAATGAGAAACTTATGGAGCATCTTATTTTGCAAGCAATCAAGGCAACTTCTTGCAATAATTGTGTGTTGTATTTGTTTGTTAACTCAACTTTTGCATTTTTCAATTTTTTTTTGTAAAATGAACTTAGATTGATAGAAAAATCTAAATGTTAGGATTAGAGTGATTCAATTCCACCAAGAACTAATAATGATTCAAATTTTTTCTCTATCTTAAACCTAATTGTATTTAACAATTTTTAAAAGAATGAAAATCATGTTTTTCTTAAAATTCTTTTCCTCTAGATCCTCAACTCAAGTCTTAATGATACAAAAAACATAATTTTTAATTTTGAGATACAACAATTTTAAGTTAAGAGGATTCGAAGTCTTACAAATTAATTTGCTTCAATGCCAAAAAACCAAGCTTTCTTCACTTTGAATGCAAATATCTTGCATTCTTTGTAGTCAAAGTTTTTCCACACATATCCATATCAATTTATTGCAAGAATGTATGTTTAGTAATGCAAAAACTATAATTAAGTTTTTTTCTCTTTGCACTATAAATTGTAGTTTTGAGCAGTTTTTGTAGAAAAATGGCCTTGGAACTTTAGGATTAGAAATACTCCCTCTTTCCGAGAATGATTGTCCATAATTCCAAAATAGATATCCAAAAATGATTGTCTACTATTTCAAATTTAGTTTCACAAAGACATAATTCATGAAATAGTTAGTATGTCATAATAATAGTGTCAATAATATGTAGATATAATTCAAGAAATAGTTAGTGAAAATTACATAGGCTACTCACAATTACCTAGATACAAGATGCTCACGAGGAATCTAATTCTAAGCTACCTTCACAGAATCTTCAAGAAAGACAAAGACAAGATGGAAAACCAATGTGTTGTGCTTTGTGCTCATTTTTGGTTGGAAATCATAAACCAATGGATGATTTATCATGTGAAGTTGCAATCTCAATTTCCCTACTTTGAGCAATTCATGCTTCAAATGTGATATTGATGTTTTTGCAAAACCGTCGAGCAAATCAAGAGTTAATCTACATGTTTGCATTCATTGCTTTACCAAATTCTCAAATTTCACCTTAATCTTGGGAAAAGTTTGTCTTTGGACAATCATTTTGGGATGGAGGGAGTATTTCATTTTATCTCCTACATATTGAAATTGATCACATGGTAGAGTATAGAGTGTATTTTTTGTTAAATTTTTTATTCATCTTTTAGTTTCTTATCCTCATAACTTTGTGGATGCCATTTATTTTACTTGATGATTTGGATGTAGGAATATTTTTGTGACTATTACACCTTGACTAGTTTTGGCAAATGACCACTTCAGGGTTAGATTTTGATGTCTTTGACAGTGAATTTTTATTTCTTCTTCTTTCATGTATACATATATGAATGCCAATGAAACCAATGTGAATGAGTAATTTTATGTCATAAATGATAGAAAATTGAATATGAAAAAAACTTGGATTGAGTGTAGTAGCATACCATTCACCTCAACATACTAATTTCCTTAGTTATGATAAATTTTATGGGTTAAGTAAAAAACTGACACCATTAGTGTCCTAATAAACTCTTGTAATTGTCTTTAAGGACATGAGATTTGTACTTAATTAATCAAACAAAGGCTTTCCAACACTTATTAATGGCATTATTTGTTAGTATATGGATAAAATGAACCCTTTGAAAGGGTCCCTTCTTTTGAAAACCTATAAACATTTGCTTAGGCAATAGGACCAAGTGACAAATCATAAACCATAGTGCCCTCAAAGGCATGAATCTTGAAACATTGTAGCATAGCTTTAATTCCAAAATGCATGAGGCACCAAATTCTTGTATTTACAAAAATTTGAAGTTAAATAAGATCTTAATAAGTTACTAGTTTTAGTAGTTTTTGTAGACAATTTTTTTTTGAAGTCTAATTTTAGCATCAAAAATCTAATTTTGAAAATGAATGATTAGGATTTTTCTCTTGAAGATTTTGAGCAAGGGGGTTCATTGCAAATCTTTATTTTTAGTGTTGAGGGCTCTTGGAAAATTAATGAGCCTCAAATATACTAGAACTTGAAGGAATAATCACATTAGAAATTCACTTAAGAAAATTGTAGAGTAGATTTTGAGAAGTCATAAATTGATTGGGGTTAGGCATGTTATGTCCTTTAACCTCATATTTTTTTGGTGACATCAATTCTAGATTTGACATATGAAAAGAGTATTGAAAGACTTCAAATCTCTTTCACAATCTTAATACCTTCATTATTAAACATTATAATCTTTCAATCTATAAGTGATATTGTTGTGTTTTCTTTTTCCATGTGATCTCTAACATATCTAGTTTATATTTGTAGAGTTACAATTTAAAAAAAATTGACAATACTTATCTTTGTACAAATTCCAAGAAACTTAGAAAAAACCTTGGGCATTTAGGATTTAAAGTTTTTTTTCTTACAATAATCTAGTTGTCAAGGTGATGTGGCATCTAGTGTCAAAGGTTGTCACAATGTATTATTTATTGAGCTAAGATGGTTTCCTTGGCCTATGTTGTGGTGTTAGAGAGTCATTAGTCCTTTAAGAATTCCATGCGTCGCGCCCCTTAGTGACACTTACCACCTTAAGTTCCCTTCCAATGCTTCTCAAGCACTTGATACTTTAGTGACACCAAGGGTCACACTCTTCTAACACTGCACATGCCATGCACATCCAATGTTAGTCCCCAATTCCAACTCTTTGTACTAAGTCTCAGTCACTGGGACTACTAGTACACACACCTATCATGACACCGGGGCATGTTGTTTAGTAACATGGGGCGGAACTTCCATCTTATTGTGCAAGGACCCATGGTGACACTACTCACCATGGTCCTAACCGCCCTTGAGTGTAACCTCAACTCCATACTAGACTCTTTGTATATTTGCTACTTTCCACTTCATCACTAATCGGGACTCACCATTCGGGACACTTCACATAACCTAGCAAGGAGTGGGACTCCACCCAAACAGTGCCACGGGACACACCCAAGTGTCCCATGGTGCCTTGGAGTGGTGGTGACCCCACACCACCAACTTTGAGTCACCGAGACTCACCAAGGCTCCAAGAGGGAGTGAGGAGGGAGACCAACCCCTCCTATAGTACTTTCTGTGGGATTCGGCAACCCTCCCCCTTGTATGTCAAAGGGGACTCCCAAACACCCTTTGGTTTTGGAAGACCACCCCATTTCTCCCGATTTGCGCTAGTTTGGAACTCCCGAACTTCCACCCGGCATAACTTTGCGGTCCGAGATCCAAATCGCACATGCGACCCCATTTTCGACATCTACGCGACGCGTAAATGCCGATGGACTACTCACTTGCTCCATTTGGACAAGTTCTCACAAAGTTATCGCCCTTCAAAGATTCGGGACACTCCCGGCGTGGCCAGGGCACTCTCGGCGCGACCGAGACACCCCCAACTTTGAACGCCCATAACTTTTGACTCGCAAGTCCAAATCACACGTTCTTTAGACGACTAAAAGCGTCTTCTCAAGACCTTTCCAATCATGTATCACACGCCCCCAAATTCGTCCGGATCAAAGCACTACATTGCTCTGATCGCTCGGGACTCCTAGTCCCCCTCACCTCATCTCTTGCAAGGCTTGGGGAGTCACCCCCAATGTCCCCCTTGCTTACTAAGGTGGCATGGGCACGCCTTGTGATGAGGGTCATGACACCATGTGGAAGTTGATTCTTTATTCTAGGTTTGGAATATTTGGGCTTTGAGGCTTCTTTGACTTGTCATTCTTGTCAAGTCAAGCATTGTTTGTGTTTTAGAGAAAGAGACACTTTTGACGTGGATTTGTGGCTAATTATGGTGATAAAAGCCATTTCTAAAGTTTTAAGTTTTCTTTTTGATGTATGTGCACTATTAGATTCTCTCTTGGTGGAGTGAGAGCCAAAGACTTGACTACTTTTGTGTTTTGAGATTAGTTCTTCATTCCTTGCGAGGGTGCTATTTCTAACACTCTTGTGTTGATTTTGATTGATGTTTTGACTTACACTTGTGTCTACACAATGTGACATATGTAATAATTATTGAAAAGTGGCGTCTCATGCTTACCACATTCGATGTTATTACATTTGTATACAACCCAAATTTGACATTTGAGAATAAAAATAGTAGTTGAGACAAGTGAATTTTCAATTAAGTACAATGTTATGCTCCCTAATGTTTCATGCAATAAGAGAGAAGGTGATATAAGAAATGGAGATTACAAGGACTTTAAATTAAGTAGATACTACAATGATAATCTTCATAGATTTAAATATTGTTCATGTTTATTTTATGGCCTTAGATATCTTGATTACAAAGGTTGCAAAACAATATTCAATTTACTTGATACCATGCATATTTGATTTTTAACCACAAAACTAAGACTCTTAGAGATAGTCAAAATGTAAAGATGTGCTATAAGTGCAACTAAGAGGTAAACAAATGTGAAGATCTGCTACAAAGTACAACTAAGAGGAATAATTTAGTAATGCTTTTCATGTAGATGTTGCAAACAAGTGAGAGTGTCAATGTTTATGGCTGTTTTGTGGTTTTCACTCAGATTTCAGGAAAGAATTCATCCCCAACTATGTTCCTCAATCCTGCCATTGTTGAAGCACAAGCTTAACAGTCAAATTTGTGCAGTCAGCATGATTTCAGTGCCACGCAGTAGTCTGTAGCATAAGCATACACAAAATCATAACTTTACCAATTTTGTCTTCTACACAAAATGTCAGTCTGCAAATCTTGGAACAGTGCACGTAAGGGGTGAACTTGGGTACTTACATGCTTGGATGTGGCCCAGGATGCCCCTTGCTCAATAGCATAACTCGTAATCCACACTTACCCGGATTGTACGTCCATCATCACTTAATAGTTTTCATGGCATTCCACCGTTGAGTTTAGAACACATGCAATCTCATGAGATGGTTAAATCTGCATGAAAAACTGCAGTAGAGCAGAAGCGTCACTGCCATTGATAGCGTTTGGTGAGCAACAGCAAGCGCAATTTCCGGAAAAAATGCAATCACTTCCAAGGTCATGCAATTGTTTAATCAACAAGTTAAACCAGAGACTTGGCTAGAATTGGGGGAATCGATAGATTAAGCAATAAAATGATTTTGATTTTGGCCAGATTCTAACAAAACCTAATAAAAAAACAGTCCGGCCTGGCGCTGCCTAAAGTCATTCCCATTCGACATGGAGCTGGATATGTACAGGAAGATGGCCCTTGGGCAGCAATCTCCCACAAAATGTTTGGACTCCCATGAGTAATAAGTACCACGGTAGGGCAATGTCTCCTTCAACTAGATTGAAAATCTACCAACAGCTGAAGAAGTCAAGGCTTGCTGAAACTGACGCGAAATCTATGGGCAGAGACATCATCACTACAATAGACAGCCTATATCAAGAAGCGATCCTCTGATGTGTATGCAGAAGTGGTTCAGAACAAATCCCTAAAATTGAGAACACGTTAAGACGCTTGGATTCAAAGCAAATGAGTGGTGGAGCTCATTACAACAGTCTCTGCAACTCCACCTGCCTGTAGCGTTCCTTGCGAGCTTCTCTTTTATCCTTAGCAGTGAATCGTGGGGTATCTAGCCACCTGCAACAGAAGAAGAGATTCTGATGAGAACAGTCCAGGACGTGCAAATGAATAGACAAGGCTGTAATAATATTTGCTGCAAAGTAAACACTCCCAAACATAAAAGTGAAATATTCACCTACTACCCAGAAGACAGGAAAGCAATGTTCAAGCAACAGTAAGTAGTCTACTCAGCTTCAGCTGACATGTTCGGAGAACTTGCACAGTTCAAAATTGAGGCAGGTTTGAAAGAAGCGTCCAATAGAAGCAGGGCACTGCCGATGCCCGAAGAAGTAGACCAGTCTATTCTAGATCTCAAAAATGAAGGAGAGGAAGTCGTTATTTTACCTGAAGTAATTGCAGCTTTCTTCAGTCACGTCTGAAGGAGATTTCCGCTTCTTGGTAAAGAGTTTTCTATTGTTGCTGCAACTCCAGTAACGAAGACCTTCATTTGGATCACCGCTTCGAATAACAGATTTCAAGATCGCTTGGCGTGGAACAACCTTGCATAAACAATACGGAGCAACAAATTCTGAATGCAGACCCTCTGCAAAACATAGAATACCAGGATGTGAACAGTGTTGACAATTAAAAAAAAGATAAATCAGTGCATTGGAAGCTATAAATAATTTCGACAACACCACGGTGTCATGGTTCATGAAGCGGACATTAGTGCTAATCTGTTTGAATTCTGCCACATCGTTCAAGCCTTCAGTGCATGTAACATGAGATATCATCCGTATATAATATGAGATATCATCACAGGTTTATTGAAATAAGCATTCCAACACAACAGGCATTGGCTAATCAAAACTGTCTTACTAAATTCAACAGTCTGACGATGTAGAGACAAACAGAGAAGCCGAGGTAGAAAAAAATATTACGAACCTGCGGAAGTATTAGGAACGTCACTTCCATCTAATGATCTTCCACATTCCTCTAGTCCACAGGAAACTCCTTCAGGCTTTCCATTCTCTCTCTCTGAGTTACTGGCCGACCTTTCAAGCTGAGAAACCCTGTCCTCCCCATGTAATTCTGTCAATGTATTGCCTTCCATAGCTGTGGTGCAAATAAGCATGGAACTAGGCTCGCCATCAGCCTTTCCCATAACCCCGGCCTGAAACACACGCGCCCCAAGACTTGAATTTCTACTCTATGGCGACAAAACGTAACACAGATCTAAGGTACATTTGCAAGTCTAGGATAAGGAAGTCTAGGATACTTAGTTCTCCCGACCAAGTTAGTATAACACCTCTAACTTTGGTGGAGAACCGATGTCTTGTATGCAAACCTTTCATTCTAACACACCCATCAAATACACAAGGAACCAGAACAAGTCCTCGTGACAATTGTTCAATTAAGCAAACAACGATGAAAACAATCTACAAAACAAAGTGATAGAACAACTATATTCCAGAAAAAGAAGGCAGCTATCAAAGCTTAGAAGTAATTCCTTGTCAGGATCTCATACCCCTCTCCAAAACGATACTAAGTAAGCTTTGTTCCACGATTATTCATCTCACCAGTTCAGGCTCAGGAGACTCGTTTACACCAGCAACTGCACCAAGGTTGTGCCCACCCGCTACAGCATATTGAAATCCAACAGGCTTTTTGCTATCCTTCCTTGGTCTTCCCCTTTTTCTCTTCTGCACAGCGTTTTCCCCTCCAATATAAACTGCTTCATGATTGGTAGGATCTCCCAGATAGTGTTCACCTGCTGGAACTGAGGGGTCTTCATCCATTTCCGTACTCCCAAGAGTAGCCCGTCCAGCGTGCGCGGCTCCATTTGTTATTTGGGCAATGAAGTCCATGCTGTCCTCGTTACAAGCATCAAGCTCTTTTTCCTTCTCCTCTGTGATGATAGAGGAATCATCTACTTCACCTCTGGCAAGTCTTGGACGTGCGCTGTGTGTACCGAGTGAAGTATCACCAGACTGCAAGAGTCGCAAGTCACTCTGAGATGTATCTGACCCATTCAAACCCTTTCCAGAAATGTTTGGTAGAAGGGGTACTCTACCTGTAGACTTCTCATTCCTCCAGTCCAAAGGCACGTCAACCCACTGGACTTCTGCTTGATGCTTAGGATATCCTTTCGGACCACCCTTCAGTGACGGAACCACTGATCGTGACCTTTTACTTGTTACAGCTGGAGCACCTATAGAACCAATAGATCTAGTCTTTTTACCAGAAGCAAGCCTCCACACCGAGTTCACAAACCCTGCATTTTCACTGGCAGCTGCAGCTCCGGCATGATCCGCTTCGCGAGGAGATTTGAAGGCAGCATCTTGATCAAGACGTGCGTGAGCAAGATCTCTTTCAGGTTCATGGTCACTTCCTTGGCCCAGTCTAGCATCAGGGCAGGGGTCTCCTATCAAGTTGCTTCCGCTTACAGCAGACTCTTCAATTAATCCATGAGTCCTTTTGACACTCTCTTGAAAACCGTGAATTTCACACTTATCGCCAGATAGCACAATCTCCCCCTCATTAGTCACTTCAGCATCGCCCAGGGTATCCGACGGCTCTGATCTTTCACAAGGAAGGATAGTGTCAGTCTCCACTGTATCATCTAACTTGGATGAACTATCCTTGCTCACTGTAGGAACACTTCCTATCAAAAGATTTTCCTCAATATTTTCCTCAGGATTAGCATCTTCTGCAACCGGCTCTCCAACATGAACGCTTTGCGTAGAGTCATTAGTAACATTATCAGCACCCTCATTGAATGGAAGCTGCTGATAGGAAGGTGCCGTCGAGTCAATCTTGTCAGGGGCACTGTGGTCACTCTCGACAATAGTTCCAGGCACTTTCAAGATAGCTGTCTCACTCATGAGCGACTCGTGCCCATCCGCTTCAAGTGGAGTACCAGTAAAAGCAGCCAGCATCTGAAGCGAAACAACGCAGTTAACTTGTTAATCTAAATTTCTCTTTGATAAGAAACAAAATTTAGTATTCATTCCGTGCCAACACTTGATGACCACCATCTCCACGAACTCACTACGTATCCAGCACTCTCGACCAGTACATAATGAGCACAACATGAAGAGCTAGTTGGTGAAAATCATTATGACAACTTATCAACCACCCTACCATTAAGCGCTTAAAAAGCATTCTTCGAGAATTGTGGCTTTCAGAAATTCTTTCATATTCTTATCAGTCTCCTACTTCATTGGAGCTCTTGAAAAAGGCATATTAAATATCGAAGTGACTGAATACGAGGCACCTACAACTAATGGTCCGAAAACGACAATCCAAAATTCGAGGATCTCACAATTTTACGTCCTCTTCGAAAACTACCGCATAACCAGACCAAAACTTACACTTGTCGGAGTCTTATCGCTTAAGTCTCGCTCATCATGCAACACTTCATGTTGCGTTCGAGTTTCCACTGGGCCCTCTTTCAAAACATTACCGACCTCCTGACCATCAGCAAGCGGCTCAGGATGTGCTTCAAGAGTTTGAATAGTACAAGCAAGCGAGATATTTTCACCCTCATCCACTGCATCAACAAGGGAAGTGGCTGCATCCCCAACAGCATTGATAGTCTCTTGATCCGCATGAGGCCCAGGGTTATCATGATCCTTTCCACCTGCATCTTTTAGGTCCATGTTTAAGGATACTGGATCCGGATCGTCTCCGGAAGTCTCAAATCCAATAAATCCGCCTGGTTCAGCCACACTCAAGGGCTGAGCTGCGTTCGATAGTGTCATAGGCTGTTCCTCCTCCACTGCTGCAGCTTCATTCACCGCTTCTATTATGGTCACTACATCCGTTTTCATGACAATATTCTCACTATCCTCTGCTTCCTCATTCCTTTCGTCTTGACTCGTCCCCCTCTCCAGTTGTTGCGGTTCCTCTCCTTGATGCCCTTGCTTTGACCATGGTATTTCCAGTGACCATGGATCATCAGGATCATGATAATCCTCGACAGGTAACTTTGCTTCATACCGGACGGTAGGGAACACGCTTGCTGCTAAGGGAGTCTCGATCACTGAAGACGAAAAAATTTGGCTTTCAGAATTCTGTGCAGACATAGAAGATATTCTCTAATTAGTCATTGAAGCAATCCAACGAATTCCTTATTAAGAACTTCAAAAGCCCCTGAACCTGTACAGCTCGCACACACAGAAAGTTGTCCTTACTTACAGTTTGAGCACTAGAAATGCTCTTTCTGGCAGAGGATCTTTTCGGGGAGTCTGTCTCTCGCATCACAGAATCTTCTGAAAGAACCCAGGACAACTTCCTCTTTTTAGGTGGGGACTTGGAGAGTCCGGCTACTTTAGGCTCAGAAGCAACATCTGAAGGTGTACTCTTTCCAAATGAATGCCCGGATGGTGATAAGCTATTGTCTTTGCTAACAAGGATAGTTGTTCCTGTCTTGGTCACCTGCGTAGGTAGCAGTGGCTTTACAGCGCCATAGACTTCGGAAAGAGGCAGCTTCCTCTGCTGACGCCTTGTTTGTGACTTGGTTTTCTTTTCAAGTTCATCAGGAGAAATCACTTCTGTAGACTTCGGCTCTGAAGAGCTACCAACCTTGCCTTTCTTGTAGTAACTTCTGAAGCGGTTGTCTTTTTCATCCTTGTGATCAGCTTCAGCACTTTCGAAATCCGTCACGGGATTTCGTGAACTGAGAACAGGAATGGTATCACCGTCTGAAGCTCCGATCTGCCCTGTTGACCTTCTGAAATAGTGCAAGGGTTTCTTCTCCGAGGAACCAAACCCCGTATTTCTTTCGCTACCGCTACCACCAACTGAATACCGACTACTGGGTCCACTTTCCCCTCGTACACTGCGTCTCTTACGCCACGTAGCCCCTTTCTCAAAAACTTGCGATTCGGGCCCCACGTAACTATCCGTCCAGTCGATTGTGCGTTTTCCTAAAGCAATTGCTGGAGTACTGACTGCAGAACTATCTAAGCTGGGTTCCTGAGTAAGCTTAGGAGCCCCTTTTTTTAAGGAAGAACGAGTAAAAGTGCCTGCAGAGGAGGGTCGATCTGCAACCAATACATGATTCCTTCCAGATTCATCAGCAAGTCCCCTTTTCCCTGTTTTCGTTTTGACTTAGCTTTCAAATCAGGCTTAAACTCAGGAAATCCCGGAAGTTGTAAGCTACCATCAAGATTCCTACAAGATGAAAATTGATAGGGCGAAACTTCACCTGCATCTACAGAGGGTCTGGTGCCAGCAGTAGTAGGCGACTCTGGATTACTCTTCTTGGCAGAAGATCGTGTCAAGTGAGACGCATCCAGATCTTCTAGATGTGTCTTAACTTTCTCTAGATTCTTCTTGTTCTCTTTCGAGGCATTTCGAGGAGTGTCCAGCCACCTGCATGGGCGAAACAACATACGTAGTCAATATTCTCAGTTTCTTGTCCATTTACAGGGACAATTAGCATAGAACGTGAAGCTAACAAATAATTTGTCGTGCGCTAAATCACCAACTCAGAGAGAAACGGAAATATAAAGAAATTCCGTCCAAAATATATGAGAAGATTTGACAGATACGATTGCGCAAAAATTTACCTGAAGAATTTACATTTTCCAATTGTATCAGAATCTTTCCTTTTGCCCTTTCGCTTGAAAAACGATGGCTCTTGAAGAGAGCACATCAGGTATCGCAAGCCCCGGTTAGGGCTCTTCTCACCAACGACCCTCACAACAGCAACCAATCCACACTCGCACAGCACTCCATCTTTATTTTCCTCAGTCAGACCTAATTCAAGTCAATAAGAACTGATCTATCATAAAGGCGTCAAGAAGCCAATGTGAAATTTGAAAACTTATTAATAATATTATTGAGGATCAAGAAATACAGAACAAAGAGAGATAGTAGCCTAGTTTTCCATTCACGTAGAAATAGAATGCACACCTTGTATGTTATCTGGAATCCTTTTCTCAACTCCACTGGAAGCTTCAGCAATTGCAGCGGCCTCCGCAAGTCCATCTGCCAATCCTTGGGCAACTTCTTGCGCAACACCTTCAGCGATAACTTCTGCCACCGCTTTGGCAATAGCCATTCTCTCGAACCTAGCACTGTCAAACAAACAGCCCTCCATTGAACCTTGTCCGTACGAACCAGCTGTTTCTTTGGCGATGGTCTCTGCAATGCTTTCTGCTATACCTTCAGCCACTCCCGCGGCTAAAACCTCAGCTATGCTGCTGGGAGCTATTCTGTGGGTATCAACCTCTTTTCGAGACTCTTGAATCACTGTCAAGTTTTCAACATTGTCCGTCATACCGTCAGGATTACTCATCGTCTCTGCTCCCTGAGCCAACGCTCTGGATTCAAGCAAAGATTCCCCGACTTCTTTGGCGTTAGAAAATTCAGAGGAGTTGTTCAGACTTGTGTTCACGCTGTCATTTATCTTCGTGTGTAATCTCATCGACAGATCAACAGGGGGGTCCACTTGTACTGATTGAGTCTCGTCTGACCCGACACCACCTTCTTCCGCTGGTAATGAGACATCAGTTCCTGCAACAAGGAATGCGGACAACGAGATCCGGCGATTCAGAGTTGACACAGCAGATATAAATAGCTACAAATGGGAAAAGAAATGACCTGACAAAACATTGTATTCTCGAAGCTCGTCTCTTACCAGCTTCCTTGGCAACGTCCATCGCCGAGGAGTCCGTCGCATTTTCACTTGCCATCGCTTCTACTTCAAGTTCAACTTTAGCTTCTATTTCAGCTTCCTTCGTCACATTATCCATAATCACGTCCTGAACAACGTTACTGACGCCTCCTGATGGCATCTGCTCTACCTCCAATGTCGCCTACGAGAGATACAGAAAAAGCGTGTTGAATGTTTGAGCCATTTAAGAAAGATAATGAGGAAAGGTACGCCAGAGTGCCAGAGTACGGTAGTAACATACACATGGACATACCCAATTACATTCTAAAATACCAAACGGATACATTGGAAACCAGTAATATTGGTATCAAATTCACACCCATAATGCTCTCACCATTGCAGAAGACATCATCTACAGGGTCCACATGGCGAGATCTAAGTGCCACCAAAAAAGTGTCGATTACTTTCGAATCTCAAAGCAGAAACTCAACAAAGACTCGCAATCCCTCCCAGGAATCTACCAATCAACCAACCACTAGGTTAAAAGTCAAAGTTCATGGACGTCATGTGCAACTGTGAATTGAATATCTCACAAATATAGTACTAGACTGGTAATTACATTGCCATACAAGATTCTGTACGCGAACAATCCAAATCAGCACCTCAAAAAATAGAAGCCCCGGTTGTATTAAGTTTAATCTATTGGTCTACCCCTGTCATGTGATTCACTAAGCGATCACCACTCGTACCTTTATGTACACAACGCCAAAGCTCCACCTGGTCTAATTGCGACATGCTCTTCGTGCTTCCGTACAGGATGCCTGTCCAAGTAAACCAAAACGAAGAGGCCTATGATGAAGTTGATTAATTCAAAGTCGCATTAATTAAGAGGATATGCGTTCAATTATTAAGAAGAGCAAGTCTATGCACAATCTACTGCAACACCTTGAAACATCTACGCATAAAAAAGCTCGATATCTATGCGACAAGTCAATACTTAGATCGGTTGTGTTTGGGTTCAACCTATGTAGAACTAGTACCCCATTATTCTGAAGAATTAATCGAGATACTGAGAAAAAGACCCAAGGCGATGGAACTACACATACCGTATGGTTCCAAGATCATTCAACTTCTGCAACCAGTAGATCATAGAGCAAACCTGTTGGGATGGCATAAGAGAAGAAAAGCCTATTCAAATTTCAAATATACAAACCAGAGCAAGTGTCTATTTAAAGGGGATAAAAATAAACCACTTAACGACAAACATAAAATATAACTCAAGATCGCCTCAAACTCTACTGTAGAACTGTCCAAGAACGTAGAATCGACAAAAGTAAGAAGTGTCCCAAGGATCGTACCATTTCAAAGGCAAGCCTTGGTAGTCAAACCATATGGAATCTGAAATGGGAGTTATAACCCTAGTGAAGTGATGTCGAATATCAGTCTCCAACAATGGAAGATAGCGATTGCGTGGTGCTAGTATCTGGAAGATATTTCAAGAAATTTCCCATCAATCAAACCTCGTCTACTGAGGGCGATTATCACTGCATCTACGCCGTTTACTGGTGTTTTATTTTAGCGTGTAAGAAACAACTCCTCCGTAAGTTCAACCCATGTACTAGTCTACCTCTGGAGAGATAACGTTGGAACACCATTTAGAAAATAGTGAATTCCGAGCTTCAAACCATTTGTTGATGGTCTCACTATTCACTCAAAAACTTCACTTTACTCCCTTTTAATAGTGATCCCAAAGTTCAACCAAGTACACTACTAAAAAAACAGCAAATAAGCAGCAAAAATTTTGTATGCTACACAATTTTGGAGGTATTTAGATCACACCATTTCCTTCTCAGGATTATGGTTGTATCACAAATCAAAAAGACGTTTAGACGAAAAGAAGTCCAATTCTCACCCACACACGTCCAATCCCAGTTATGATACTAAAACCCTAAGAGACAGTCTCAGTGAATTTCCTCGAAAACCATAATTTAAAAAAAAATCACCAAGAAGACCCCAGCTCCAAAGTCAGCAACAGTGGGTCTTTCACATAGTCAAAACCATGTAGTTCTTTCAAGCATTCACCAGATATTTCACGCCATTTCCTTCTCAGGAGTACAATTGTATCACAACTCAAATTAACTTAAGGACTCTTTCACGAAAACACTTCCCATCCCATTTACGTACATTAAAACCCTAAGAAACAGCCTCAGTGACATTTCGCTCCTAAACCCCAAAATCTTGAACAAAGAACGTTCCCAACAAGACACCACCTTACCATCCAAGAAACGCGTTTTTCCAGCTACCTCCACGCCCACAAAGGCTCTACAACTAACCCTCCGATTGTTATCTCACGCACACGAATTGGTTCCAACTTCAAGCCAAAAAATCAAGTTCTAACTTAGCCGTGACTGAAAATTGAACATCGAAACTGGCATGGCCGGAATCCAAGCTGCCAGAGCGATTTGCCCTCATGGATTGGAATGGAAGGCACCTCGAAGCCAACACCGCGGCAGACAAGCGAAAGCAGTGCAGGCAAAGAGACTGGGAAGGCTAGTCCCGCGCGTCCTTGGATGAGAAGCAGAGGATGAATTCCTGACTTCACATCCACTTACGGGAGCGCCATATAGGTGAGCCACGCGGAGCTCCTGAGTCCTGAGGTAACAGGACTCCGGGTATCGGGAGCCCACGCGAGGATATCGAGAGGTCAGGCGCGGGTATCACGAGGGAGGTGAGCTGCTCTCAATTCGTCAAATGGCCGAATGCAGAGAAACTTAACTCGAGCGATTCTGCGGAAGCTTGATCTCAACCTTCACCCACCCAAACGGGCTCTAGGTCTCGAAAGAAGTCAGAATTTCTGTTCATTTCTAAGCCGTTCACCAGATACATGACTCTATTTCCTTTTCAGGAGCTCAATTGCATCCCGACCTAAGGAGTCTAAGACGAAAATGTCCAATTCCAATCCCGGCTAACACATTAAAACCCTAAAGATCTTTCAAGAATGATCACCGACAAGACTCTAGCTCTCAAATAGTTCCAACTCTTTTATTTTGGATTTTAACCATTCAGCAGATAGTCGGCTCCGCTTCTTTCACAGGAGTGAGATCGCATCACAAATTAAAAAACGACCGAAAGATTCTTACACGACAAGAAGTCTACTTCTCACCCAAAACAAGACACCAGCTCCGAAGTCTGCAACAGTGGGACTCTCAAAGACTTTAAACACTGTGTTTCTTTTCAACCATTCAACAGATATTTCACGCCATTTCTTTCTCAGGAGTGAGATATAGCATCACAAGTCAAAAAGACCTAGAGATTATGAAACGAAAACATGTGCAATTCTCGTCCAAACGCTTCGAACCCCAGTTACGTCCATTAAAACCCTAAGTGAACAGCCTCAAGTGACATTTCCCCCCGAAACCCCAAAATTTAGAAAACAAAACATCACCGACAAGACACCAGCTTACCATCCAAGAAACCCGTACTTCCAGCTACATATCCGCGCACAGAGAAGCTCCGCAACTAACCCTCCGTTTGCGGGCTCCCCAACAAGAATTGGTTCCACCTTTCAACCTCCAACTCGAAAATCAAGTTCTAAATGTGACTGAAAATCGAACGTCGAAACCGGCATCTACGGAATCAAAATAGCCGGAGGGATTTGATCTAACGAATTGCAATGGGTGGGACCACGAAGCCGACAAACGCAGAGCAGGTGCGACTGCAGTGCAGGTCACACTAAAGGGATCACTACCTCTGGCATCGCTGCATGAAGAAGACCCGAGCTCCTGGGGTATTGCGAGTCCGGGTATCTGAATTCTGGGTACCTGAATCCCGGGTATTGTAAGGCCCTTCAAGGGTATCTCCAAGGGTATCTCCATGGGTACAGTCATGGACGCTCTCCCCTTGCGTCCCGGGTGCAGATTTTCCTGCGCAGCCTTCACTCTCTCCCATTTTCATTCAAACCTGCCTTGGTCGATTTTGCATCGCTTTCCACCATTTTCCAGCTATGGCCAGAACCTTGGCGCCCCGCGTGGGGTGCTCTCCACCTGCTACTACAGCAGTCACTCACGACCGGGAATCCCAATGCACATCCGTGAGTTCCCTTCCCCTCCGTGCTTGAATTTCCGGTCGTGTTGTTTTCTCCGCCCTGTCCAAGCCTTCGCTTGTACTCTCCACGCTCTCATTGCTGTAAATTATCCGGAATGTTGGATTGGAAACTCACTTCTCGGGGTGTAGGGGTTTAGGTTTGGATTGTTAGAGAAAACAATCTTGTGAGAGTATGTATAGGTGGTAGTCATTAGTCTGGTCCTTGCGAGTTAATCAGGGACACGGATGATTTGCAGGCAATCATTGCTGTAAATTATCCGAAATGTTGGATTGGAAACGCACTTCTTTGGGTTTAGGGGTTTAGAGGGTTTAGGTTAGAAAATAAATTGTGTGAGAGTCTGTATAGTTGGTAGTAATTAGTCTGGTTCTTGTGAGTTGATCAGGGACTCGGATGATTTGCAGGCAATGTTGGGCGCTACCACAAGCCGCGTCTGGGGAGATTCGCTTTCAGTAGCTTGCGCTAGCAGTGGCCAACGGAAAGCATCTCAAGTCCGAGGTGCTTTGATCTTGACATCGAGCTTTCGTCTTTAACACTTTTCTTCGGTTTGAGAATTTGGAATAGAATTGTAGACCTAATTTTGGAAGAGATTCTCTTGTGTGTACTCATGCAGGAGTGAGAGCCGTCTTTGCCACTGGAGATGTAGAGGTGACGCAAGTGAAGAAAGGCGGCCTTCGTGGCACCTTGAACAAAGTTGTGCTGGCGTACAGCGGTGGGCTGGATACATCCGTTATTGTGCCTTGGTTGAGGTGAGAATTTGGGGTCCCTAAACTTGGAAACGTCAAAAAATTGACGTCTTTCTAGGAATTTGTTGTGGGATCTAGTGAGGTATGACAGGGCGACGCCAAAAAAATGACTCAAGGTGAGTTTATCCATAATAGGATCTGAGCATACTTACTCTTATTAAACACGAATTATTTTTACTGGACTTTGTCGGCAATTGAACGAGGATTCCAACGCAATTCAGCTTGCATAATATGGACACCGTTTGGATTAGTTATGAAATTTCAAAGTATAGTTTGGAGGTGTATACAAAAACGACACTAGGCTCTTCTGGACTCTCATGTTTTGAGTGTGTAAATCTTGTGTAATCTCTATCTATTTTTTTGTGTTGCTTTTCGATCCAGATGTATGCGTCGCATTTTGGGAAGTGACGATAATTGGTGCACATACCTTAGTCTTTTCTTTTGTTTGGTGTTGCAGGGAAAACTACGGTTGTGAGGTTGTTTGTTTCACCGCTGACGTGGGACAGGTACTCTGCTTTTCTCACTTTAGTCATGATATAATATTCTGGTTAGAGTATCACCTCTGGCAACAGTGTTTTTGAGAATGAGGAAGGTGAATTGCAAGCCTGTTGCGGCTTGAGTGTCGTGTTAACCGTGGCGATGGCAGGGTGTTGGGGAAACCGATGGTCTAGAAGCGAAAGCCAAAGCAAGTGGAGCTAGTGAGCTCTTCATTGCCGACTTGAGGGAGGAGTTTGTGAAAGACTACATCTTTCATTGCTTGAGAGCAGGTGCTGTCTATGAGCGCAAGTATTTGCTTGGCACTTCCATGGCTCGACCAATCATCGCCAAGGTTAATATGCCGTGTACACTCTTTGAATTTGAAGGCTCATTTCAGTTGCCTGTTCGCAATTTATCATACTGCTTAATCTTGTATTTTGAATTCATTTGGACAGCTTGTGCGTTCGTGGGTGTTCAGGCAATGGTAGATTGCGCCAAGGCTTGCGGTGCAGATGCAGTGTCCCATGGGTGCACTGGGAAGGGTAACGATCAGATAAAGCAATGTGGAGTGCGTTTTTGCACAATCTGTTTTTGTATCTCAAGGAGGGTTGGCATGTTATGGCATGAGGTCAGGTTTTTCTACTTTTTGATTTCGTGTGTTCGATTGTGAGCAGGTGAGGTTTGAGCTGACGTTCTTCGCTCTCAACCCCAAGCTGGCGGTTGTTGCACCATGGAGAGAGTGGGATATCAAAGGACGAGAGGATGCCATTGAATACGCCAATAGGCACAACATTCCAGTGACAACCACTAAGAAGTCCATTTACAGCCGAGATCGCAACTTGTGGCACATCAGCCACGAGGTACTACGCTCACGCCGAAACCACCGATCCTTCAGTCTGTAATTCCTGCTACCACTTCCTATTTCCTCTTGTTGAGGTTCTTCTGTTCCAGTATATCTCAGCGTGTAGAGTGTTATGTGAGAGAAATACACTGATGTCTGGATTACATTATAACTGTTGTGTGTCACACTTCAGGGTGATATCTTAGAGGACCCCGCCAATGAACCCGTAAAGGACATGTTTGTGATGTGTGTAGATCCTGAGGATGCTCCAGACACCCGAGTAAGTTCTCAATTCATTTCTTGGAAGATTGCCGTGCTTATTAAAATGGTGAAATTTCAAATCGTAGCACTATTCCAGACGCTTGTCTGGAACGTAAGATCTACACCTGTCCTCTATTTTAGAGCTTTGTGCACTTGAATGCCGCAATCTTGATGCTCTGAATTACTCCATTGTTAACGAGTATGAACATCTAAATATCGAAATATGATTGATCACTTTCTGTGGGGTACCTTTGCTGTGTGATATGTTGGTCTCTTAGAAGTCTGTATTTTTCATGTATTCCTAACGCCCTTCTCAATCTTATCTCCAGGTACGTCACGATTCAGATTGAAAAGGGCCTCCCCGTGGGATGCAACGGCCACAAGCTCTCGCCTGCTACGCTTCTCGCCCAATTGAACGAGACTGGTGGCAAGCACGGCATCGGCCGGATCGACAAGGTGGAGAATCGTCTTGTGGGAATAAAATCAAGGGGTGTGTACGAGACTCCCGGAGGCACCATCTTGGCAGCTGCATGCCGTGAGCTCGAGGCTCTCACTCTGGACAGGGAGAGCATGCAGATGAAAGACGTGCTGGCGTTGAAGTACGCTGAGCTTGTATATGCAGGCCGGTGGTTTGATCCTCTCCGGGAATCCATGGATGCGTTCATGGAGAAGATGCCGGAGACCACCACGGGCGAAGTCACCCTGAAGCTCTTCAAAGGCTCCGTGACCGTGGCCAGCAGAACGAGTCCCAACAGTCTGTACAGGCAAGACATCTCCTCGTTTGAGGAAGGGAGCGGGATCTACGACCAGGCAGACGCGGCGGGGTTCATTCGCTTGTATGGCTTGCCAACCCGTGTACGTGCCATGCAGCAACAAGGAATGTAAAGAGAGAAATAAGGTATGTAAGGGAACACAAGGTATGTAAGAGAGCAACAAGGTATGTAAGAGAACGACAATGAATTTTGGTATCTCAATTTTTGCCGGAAACAGGTGGTGCTTGTTACAGCTCAAGCTTTGAGATATATCTTGCTACGTGTATGCAAGCCATGTGTTTTAGTTCAGAATACCTTCGATGAGGGATAGCTAACCCTTTTTCCTTATCACCTATGGATTAACCTTGGGTGCTGTAATCGGGCCCATACATGATTTTTTTCAGATCAGTTGGATTTCAGTTGAACTGCAGTCGCTTTGGCTGATGATTTTCTATTTCAATTTTTTAGTATAAGCACCCTTTCTAGCTCTCCCCGCTTTATCGTTCTTTACTTCATCTTATTTGGCCAATTTTGCACTTGGATTTTTGCTCGACATGTTTTGCAGAATCTGCCAGCGGAAACGGATTTCTTTTCGTATTTGTACCCGTGGGGTCTCTCTACTGTGGATTAAAAATGTCATCCGTCGGTAATGCGAGTGTCTGCCAAACGCGTGACTGGTAAAGATATTTCTTAGATGTAATAAAGTTTCTACAATGTTTAGCACAGGCAGAGATGCTTACATGAGTTTCAACCAGGGCTTTTTTATTTGGCTTTCTGGTGCTAGATTGCGCCAGGAAAAAAAAATTGGCTAAAAAATGGCAGCAAACCGTGAAGGTTTTCTTGCCAGAAAACTTAGAAAAAAATCTTGGATGAAATCGCCAGATTGTGGATGAAAACAGAATTTTGGACACGCGATGTGCTAAGTAATGTGATATTTTCTATCCAATATGTGGACGAATGTTCAACTTTGGAGCAAGACTAAAACACTTTATATCAACACTTTGGCACTCCATAAAAAATGGAAGAAAAAAAAAGCCTTGGTTTCAACTTAACTTCAGATGGAATACTCACTTCAGATTTCAAATTCATAACCTCAAATAGAGCCCTATTTAAGACAAATGATAGTTTGTCATTGGATGAGTAGATGCATGCTCATTTCTATAAAATGGGGATGTCTTTCATGTTTAGAGATCTAAAAGCGCTTCAAAATACTTGTCTCTCAAGGAAGGCCAAAATCTTCATCTAAATTATTTTTTAATGAATGTAATATTAGGATCCTTTGGTGAATTTGTTCAATTATATTGTTCCAATATTTTAGAGTGAATATCCCCATTGATTGCAAGTTAATTTGCCTAAAAGGTGATTGCAAGAAACACCTATCCTATCTTGCATCACACCTTGTGTGCTATTTGTTTTTTTACCATAACTTTAGCTATCTAACTTCAAATAACTCAAAATTTATAAATAAGGTACTCATGACACTTTATCTAATGTTTTTTTGGCAATTTTCAAAAAAAAATTCCTATTAAAAAATAGCCCCCAATTTTATATCACATTTACCAATTGGAGGGGGGTATACAATTTAGTACCTAAAAAATTGAATATGGAGTTGAAACTTGGAAGGGATGAACTTAAAGTAGATTTGTAGCTATTCTATAAGGGAATTCTAAAAATAGTTAATTGTACTTGGTGTAGAGATCCACAAAGCGAATTTCTTTCTGCTTGCATTTTGAAATATACAATATATTATTTTCATTGGTGGTTCTTTTGGTGAATGACCATCGCCATAAAGTTGTTACAAATGGCCAATTTTCTTTTGTTTTTTTTCCTATATTTAACTAATTAAAACATAATATTGAATGATAGAAAGAATGAATTTGCTAGTAAGTTTTACAAGGAATTGAGAATTGTTAATCCCAATGATGAAAAATTTCTAGTAAACACTCAATATCCTTGGATGTTTTTTATTTGAAATTTTCAAAATTGAATGCAAAAGGCAACTTGATATGTTTTCTCTACCTTCATTACCTATAAAATAAAACTCCTCATAACTTTCACCTCATTATTTGGGAATTAAATGGTTCAAATGTTCTTGAGTAGGTATTGATTTATACAATTCAAAACATTAATGAATATTTTTTTAGAATATATTTTTTGTTGCCTAGTTTGACATTGAAATCCCCCAAACCCTTTTAACTTTTGCAATATCTATTGGAATGACATGAAACAAAGCTTTGCATGTAAATTAGGATGATTAGTATCCATCCTATATATTTCATACAAATATTCCAAATTATGAAGTCAATAGAACCTATTTGAGTTTTCAAAAATCCAAAGTGGATTCCTTGGTCTTTTAGGTGTTAACATTATAAAAGCCCTTCTTTTAGCCCCTTGATTGAACATGGTCAACTAAGATCTAACCATACCTTGCCATTTGTGTGGTTCAACTTCCACATGTTCTAGCTTAGTCTATAACTTACTTGTACAATATCCATGTACTTAGTTCAATGCATTAAAAATTGTCTCAAAAATGAAAAACAGACTCAAAAAATTCCCATGTGAATCAAAGAAACTATACTAGGCACTGATAGTGGACAAAGGATTTGATATTAATCCAATAGGACATCAAAGACTAAAAATGTTAAACGAATGACTTTTAAGGAAATTATAGAAACCAATCATTTTTAGTATATAGGTGTATATTTTTGATAAACAAAGGATGCACCTTCTCCAAAGTCATGCCCATTGTTCTCGTGAGACAACATAATATAATTTGAATGAAAATTAGATACAATGATCTACATTTTTTGCTATGTCAAGCTAATATGGGATTTCATTAGTTCTCTATTAGGTCAATACTTTATCTCTTCTTGAACAGGGTTATTCCGGCGAACAGTTCGACAACACGACGAACACAACGTCCAACATGTCAAGTAGACCCTTATGTCCATCTAATAGAGTCAAACTTAGCTTTGACTTTTAAAAAAAAATTCACCCTGCCCGTGAAGCCACCTAGATGCCATGTGGCAGACACGTGTCTTCCACATGGCATCCTAAAGGGGCGCATGCGGGTGTGGGTGACCTCGGGTGTGGGCGACTACAAGTAGGGCGACTTTGAGTTCAGGTTGGTGGGTGACTGTGGGTGTGGAGTACGTGGCAAGTTGCGAAGCAAAGACACAAAGTGAGAACCCGAAGAGAAGTAACGCCCCACAATTACTCATGGTCACCCCCAAAGACCCGCAGTCGCCTCCCAAGGGACCCACATGTGCCCCCAAAGACTTGCAATCCCCCCCTAGAGGACCTATACATGCCCTTGAAACTGTAGTTGCCCCCCAAAAGACCCGCATGCACCCTTAGACCCGCAATTGCCTCCTCAGACCCAAATGTGCCCTACCAAACCCGTGGTCACTCCTTGAGATCCGTACGCGCCCCCTGGAGACCGCGGGTTCAATTGGTAGTCGCCCACCCGCACGCACCTCATGACCAACTCTCACCCGTGCTCGCCCCACCTATATATCCACTCGCCCAAGACCTTTTGGGCACCTTTCATTGAGGCTTCTTGTCTTGTATCTTTTAGTGGCTACATGTGTGAACCTTGACTATTTACTATTTATTACATTCATCCACCCTTCTTACCTTAGTAGTTGTGGACCACCTAAACTCCCAAACAAGTTTTTTGAGCCTTAGACACGACAATCATTGATGGCCACTGGAGTTAACAATGCCAGGGCATTGCCTATTTCTGTTGTTCCACAAACCACTGGAGCATTACAAAAGGCTGCCAAAGACAAACATCGCAAGCGTAGGGGCACTATTCATCGGAAGCAATTGCACGTGCTCAATAGTGAAGCCCACCTTGCTTTTAAGGGTTGGAATGAAGAACCAGAGCCTTGGACAATACAAACCTACGAAGACTACATCGAGTGGTGCCACATCGGCAAGTTCTTTCCTTTATGGCGTCATCATTATAATCTACACACCAATAAGGCCAACTTGAAGTACTGTGAGAATCCAACATTCCTTCAAAGATGCATTGAATTGTGGCAAGTCCTCTACAAAACTGCCTTTGTAGATAGGAACGAGGTCCCCTCTTCCTTACTAGAGGAGCATATGCTGAGGTCGCTCTAAACAAAGAGGTTGATTGGAGTACAATCAAGGGAAGTACGTATGTCACTCGTCCAAAGAGTCGTTTCATCCCAAGAAGAGTTCTAGCCTTTCCCAAAGGGGGACTTGGTCCTATTCGAAGTGCAAACAAACGCAAACCCCTGCCACTGAGGTTGACACTGAGGAGTCTAAAGAAGATGATGACTCTGATGGTACGCATGTCCATAGGGTAATACGAATCATGGAGCAATCTGTTTGCCCCAATGAGGTTCAAAATAAAATTGTAGAAGGACCTACGACATCCATGGGACAATGACCAAGGCAACCATCTAGAGTATGGCGTTCAACAACACGAGTGGGATCTGCATCAATTCCAACTACAGTTCCTAATCCATCGTTGCCAACACAGCGCACAAAGGACGTCTTCGACTTCGGGCCTGATGAGGACACGGCTATCGAAGAAATTGACCGTGTTCCCATTTCTCCATCAACAATGGGCTCGAGCCACGACATTATGACTTTGGCAAAAACTCTAGACCTCCTCAAGACCAAAGATGTTGAAATTTCTTCACTACAAAATGAAATGAGGAAATTGCGATGTGAGTGTGAACACAAAAGTACACTCATCTCTCAACAAACTACAGAACTGCAACGCCTCCGTGAGAAAGACCATGACACTTTCACTTTGTCAGATATGGATGACGCCTTTGTTGAGTAGAACCTCCAAAATGTGGACAAGGTTGTAGGGGACCTTACCAACCATATCCTTCAGCGTTCTCCTCTTGCCAAGCGCACTAGACGCTCCCCCATCATTCCGAATACACTTCCTACTATTGTCACAACATATACTACCAATGACACAATTGAACTCAATGGGACCCAAGACTCTCTTTTGTTTCCTATGGTTCCATCAATTATTCAATTGGAGAAAGACCATGGACTTCAAGAAGAAAATAAGATGCTTCGAAGAAAGTTGGTTGAGTTGACTACCACATACTACCATTGGAAGGTCGCCTGCATTCTCTCCGTGGATAGATCCCAACAAGTTGTGAAGGAGCTAGAGAAAGTTTCTAGAAACTTTGTTGCAAATGCTCCTAAACGTGAGAATGGACTGATGTCATGGGCATTGTTGGAGGACATGTTTCCCAATAACATGTGCATGGTGGAATTGCCAAAAAAAGAGGTCATAGATTGGAGCAAAAATGGTTGGGACCATGAAAACCAAATGTCTAGCCACATAGAAGAGAAGAAACGAATGCTTTTGTGGCCCAAGCGTGCACCTTTTGTTTTGGACCATACCAAATGTCCCATATGTCTTGAACAATTTGGCCTCGAAGGGGGTTGGGCACTAGGATCTTGTGCACATGTATACCACCCCCAATGTCTCATCACACAATGCTTGATTAGACGACATTGTGTGATTTGTTCAGTACCATTCCACGATCGCCTGTATACCATGTTCAACTTGACGACCTACATGCCTCCTTCTTGGGAACACACACGTGATACTACGACTGAGACAACCTTGTGGGGCCCAGATTTGGTTTGGAGTTGGCAAGAAGGACAACATGATCAAGAAAAAGGACCTACTAGCTTGCAATTGAATTAGGAAACAGACCCAGACGAAATTGCCAGAGTTGCACCGAGGCTCATGGGAAAAGGGCCACAAAATGAAGGGAGGAGGGCATTCTTCTTCCAATGCCTTGGTGGATATTGGGACAAGACCTCCTCAACCTTCAAGTGGGGTCCTCATCCGCAACGACACCGTTGAAATTTAGAAGGACAAAGGGTGGCTAATCGAGATAATAGTGCCTCCCTAGAAGACTTGACTAGTATGGCTTACCTCGACTCTATGTACGAACCATATTACCAAAGTCAAGCACTTGACTACTTGTTGGAAGCACATTCTCCGCAAACAACAAGGACCCTCCAAGCTCTATAGGACTCCAACATGTTGCAATCAATTTTGAAGGCAGATGGACCAGCTTCACGAACCCGTGCAAAGCAAAAGCTTGGGGTTGGGGAAGCATTGACCTATGAACAAGGTGAAGGAAGTGGCTCTCAAAACAACCCAAATGTAATTGACTAGACATTCGTAGGAATCATGCAATTTAGCCTTACTTCCCATCATAATAGATGACAAGTAAGGGTTAGGTTTTAGTTACACTATGTTTCTAGTTGTTTTGGCAAGTACGATGGAGTGCTTTAGGGTTTGCTTCTTTCATTCCACTTCTACGACTTCCTAGCATACCTATATACGGCAATTCCATATGGCATTGACTTTTATTTCATACTACCTTTTTTTCCTCTCTACCAAAGTACCAATTTCTGAAATCATATCGAGAATGATCTTTTCCAGTTCTTCCGAAAATAGTTTGTATGAATCAAATCAACAAAGCTCCTAAAGTTTAACTTTCCAAATTAATTTCACTTGCATTGAGAAGAAAACTAGGTCACTACTCACTAGAGTGGAGCATCATTGTCCAATTGGATATTTCCTTTCATATTCTTTAAAATCATGAGGTTCTAATTATAGGAAGCTTTTCCTCTAAGCTTTCAAGATACTTGGCCAAAGAAGGAATAAAAGGCGCTCAAATACAACATGCCCCTATTCGTGGATGTTGACTTGTTGACTTCACATTACCATACCTTCAAATGGTTCACCTTGTCCTTGGGGGTCAAAATTTTAATTCATAAAAAACATGAGTAGGCCAACTTACATATAAAACCTACCTAATTCCTCAATATCCATTGTAATTTTCTTCAAATTACGCTAAAGCTAGAATTCTAAAAAATCCTATATACAAGGAGGAACAATGAAGCAAATCACCCGAGACAAATAAGCCCAATAAATTTCCTCAATTAATATGGTATTTTGGGCACAATCGGTTTTTAGTTCTCCACTATTCATATGAAAATCATAAATACAAGTTGTACTATAGATTTCACGAGGACATTCTCACAAAATACTATGTCGACTTTTACGGTCAAGAATGAAGAACTTCCCATCAATCCCATGTTCCTATTTGATTGTAATTATGTTCGAGAATCCAATTCCATTCATCATACCATCACCTTCTCCCAAAACATGAGAAAGACATATTCATCCATATAGAAAAGTTGTAAGATCCAAAAATGGTGTGGCATTTTCTCCCTTCCATGCACGCCACTAGTGTGCCCACACCAATTTAACTATTCTAGTACACACATTTCTTCAAGACACCATATACATTGTTTTATCTCAAAACATTGCATTTCTTTATAAAACCATGATAGGCAACATACAAAATAATCGTGGTGAAAGTATTTTTCCACATTGTATTCCTAGGTATTTTATTGTGTGTTGAGGTAGTCCTTCAAAATGGGCTCCGGACCCATTTGCTGTAATTCTGCATCAGACTTCCCTATGCTAGCTCTATTCCACTTATACCAATCCGAAAAAACCCGACTTTCTGCCCTCAGAGCTTTCAACTCCGATACCATCAATGGTAATCTTTGCTCATGGAACTTCACCAACTTCTCAAGCGTTGCTAATTCTCCAGCAACACTACCATATGCTGAGGAAGAAGCCAAAAGTTCTACTTTTGGAACATGCTAGACGGCGGCCTCGTAATATTCTTTTTCTTCTCCATTATTTGAAGTTCTAGGCTTCGCCTTTCATTCTGTACTTGCTGACATTTGCGGACAAGGGTTTCGAGTTTTGATTCCCATATCAAATAATGGTCCATTTTATGCACCTTTCCACTCTTCATTTCCTTCAAATAAAAATCGCGATTTCTTTTGAAGGAATGGAAGCCCTTGTCATTCTCTTCGATGACGTTCATTATGGCCTTCAACTATTGCTTCAACAGTTCAACACCTCTACAAAAGTGGAATTCACTTTTTGCTCCTTCAAATTTTTCAATTACTCGTTCTTTACAAGCAATGCTAATTTTGTACTTTCTATTTTGGCAAGCAACATTGCCTCTTCATGTTCTGAATCACTTCCTCTACCACTCTTGTCACCCTCTCGCAAAACGGGGTCCACTTTCCTAGCCACCCCATCATCCATGCCTTCTTCATCCATGTCTTGTACTATGATGGGTTCTTGGGTTGATTGTCCACTTTGGTGGACTCCCACATCCATAGCCGACCTAGATTCTTGTATGGCAACCTCCTCGTCATCGCTGTGGAAAGAATATCCATCGTATTCATGGGTGTGTTGATCGGAGCTAGAAGTCTCTGACCAAACCACGCTTTCATCACGAACAAATGACTTCCCACTCTTCACCTTGGATAACATCTTCTTTACATCCACAGGTTTATCTAGTGGTAAAATTTTTGCAGTCTCCGGAATGATCGCAATAGGGACCTCCTTTAATGTTGACCAATCCACCTCCTTCTTCAACACATATTCACCATACACCATTCTCACAAGAAAGAAACAAAAATTGTCGTTTCGGTAAGTTGAGTCCTCCAAATACAAGTGCTTCCACACCTCACAACATCTAAGTATGAAGCCCTCGTCCTTAGAGTATGCAAGATTTACTTTGTTTTGCTTGAGATGCTCTTTGTGCCGACACAAGGGAAATAACTTGCTGATGTGGCACCAATCCATGTATTTGCAAATTGTTTTGTAACTCCAAGGCTCACGTTCATTTCTCCAACCTTTAAATGCCTTAATCTTTGGATGGATCAAAATGGCCACACACTTCTTGTGAATTTTACCGCACCATTTCCGACCCTTGTCACGGATGAGCCTCATCTCTTGTCATGTAAGGCGTTTGATTGTGGAAGGTGTCAATGGTGGAGGCTCATTCTCCATAGTGCTCAATCTATATGATCAATTGTACTCGAATACTATGCCAAATACAACAAGCCTATAACCTTGTTGTACAAACTTAAATCTATTACCTTGTGGTAATTCACATTTACAAATACATCAACATCAACATTTACAATCACAATCAAGTTTCAAACAATTCGGCATGATTTACAATCAATGGATGAAAGTGACATGAGGAGAGATAGAATATCCTCCTCACAACACCCACCTCCCTTCTCAAGCTTGCAATTAGCCACTTCTAGGTGGATAAAAGACAAGGCGCAAAAGGGAAAGATAGGAGACTATGGGTTTAGGGTCTGATTTTGTACCCGCAGTCGCCTCAAGGCGAGTGCGGCTCTGGATGGGGCGCATGCAAGTCCACAAGGGGGGCGCGTGCGGGTCGGGAAGGCGACTGCGGGTCCAGGACAACTGCTAGCGACCGCAGGTAATGGCAACTGTGAGTTTGGGGCGACCTCGGGTAAGGGCAATCGCGACTGGGGGGCGCATGCGGGTTTGGGGCGACCACGGGTGAGGGGAACCCCAACTGGGGGCGCATACGGGTTTGAGGCAACCGCGGGTAAAGGCAACTGCGACTAGGGGGCGCATGCGGGTCTGGGGACTGGGGCGACCACGGGTCCCAAACCCCTAACCGCGATGGCACATACCTTCATTGAATAGTGAAATTAGATTGACTTACCCCCAAATGAACCATGCAAAGAATTCATATTCAAACCCAAATGCTTGCAAGTAGGTGATGTGTATGTACAATACTCAATATTTTGGGTCCAAACATGCACTTCACATTAAAAATAGTTTATACACTTGCATTGCTTTTCCAAAATGGGATGCACAAAAGGTGGCCAACATTACTATTCCCACTAGAAAACTATTACATCAAATCCTATGAGAGGACAGAGTCCCGAAAGACGAATTTGGATGGTTTCATGAACCATGGTTTACCCATGAGGAGGTCCACCACTTGCGCACATGTTGGTCTTTTGTTAACATTAGGATCACCTAGTTCACGTAACTTCATGGCTAAGTACCTTGATGACTCATGATTTCTAAATAAGTCCTTGTCGTATTCAACCATGTGTTCTATGTTCATGCATTGGGTCAACTTTCCAATCGAATAAGAGTCGGATTTCACCGAATATTTGTAGGTCGCTTTCAACACATCTAGACTCGTATCTGAACCCTTTGGCCCAAACAAATAGAACAACTTTGGAGTTATCCACCAACGGCCCATCCTCTCAGCATCAAGTTTTTCTTGTTTTTCATATCCAAAATGCGAAGGAGCTCCTTCTTGAATACGACTTGCAATTCCCCAATCACAAATCCCAATGTTGATCTCTTCGTCCAAGAAGGGGGGATAATGCAACAATATGTTCACAGGTGACAAGTCATTGTGCAGCACCCCTACATCATGCTCGAGACTTGTC
Source organism: Straminergon stramineum (assembly GCA_963920665.1). NCBI lineage: Eukaryota > Viridiplantae > Streptophyta > Bryopsida > Hypnales > Calliergonaceae > Straminergon > Straminergon stramineum. The sequence goes on along the minus strand of OY987269.1, from coordinate 22,578,400 downwards.
ACATAAACTAGGGCCCACGCCAACTTCGCCTTGTGTCTTCGAAAGAGGCTAATTTCTTTTTGTTGTTGGCTTGTAAGTTGCTTGACCAACTTGATTTCATGCCATTCTGCATGCGGCACCACCTTCTCATTCAAATGAAGCAACTCTTTGAAATTACCACCATTCCACCACAAAGTGTATGCTTCCATTGTTTGGTCATGGATAGCTAGGAATTTAATAATGGCCGAATGATTCAACGGGCATACCAAAGCCTCCACTAACCGTTCCACCCTCGCATCGCATTTGTTCCTTTGCTTTGACAATTTCCCCGCAAAATGTACATGTGCTGGGATCATGGACATCCCTTCAATGCATACCTTGCGCACCTTTGCATATCCTCCTTGACGGTCAAATCCAATAAGTGGGACCACCTTGGCCTTTGAGTAGACCTACATGATACATGAACCACTATCTCTCATAAATTCAGCCTTCAATGCATCCATCTACCACCCCATACCCCTAGCTTCAGACCTTGACAATCTTTTTGCTGTAATTTGCTACCAATCCATCTTCTCACGGAACTCCTAGGCCCTATCCATTTCTCCAAATCCAGGCACTATAGGTCGCAACTCAAGCATCAACTTCTTGGTGTTGAATATACCAGTTTGTAGGCAATTGCCAATCCACATTTGCCATTGGTTGAAATACACTTCATCCACATCTACATAGTCCGAAGATTCCTTGCATTTCCTTGTAATAAAGTCCTCCAACTCATCCCTCAAGGATTGGATGCCTACTTCTTTATTTCTCAAGTATTTCCTCTCCAAATATTGTACACTTTTTTCCTCATACCATTGCAGACAAGCCTCATGTGCATAGGTTGTATATCGTGCTGGAGGATAGGTAGGGTCCTTATCGTGTGCTGTCTTGGACTTCTTTGTTTTGGATGGTCCGGCACCCCCAATTACCTCCTTGGTAGTTATATCTACAACAAACACTATAGGATTATTAAGGTCCTTGTCCCAAGCCGATATCCGACTCGTACTACCTCCTTCCTTTGAAGTAGACATGGTCCTCTTTTGAAAAACGAGGCGTTTTTGACTTGAACTTGGAGAGAAAAATGGACAAAAAGTTCCCCTTCTGAAGTCACCTTGGCCCACGAGCATGCATTCAGCCACTTCAAGGTGGATGAAAGCCAATGCATAAGATCAAGAATGGCGACTGCGGGTTTGGGCGACCACTTAAGTACCCGAGGTCGCTTTGGGGCACTTGCGGGTCTGGCGCATACGAATCGGGTATGGGGCAACCATGAGTGTGGAGGCGACTGTGGGAGGGGGCGACTGCAGGTTCCAGAGGTGCTCGCGGATGTAGGCGACTATAGGTTTTGGGGCAACCGCTGGTGTAGAGGGCGACCGTTGGTGTGGGGGTGACCACTGGTCCTGGGCAACCGCGGGTCTAGAAAGGATGAACCATCATAAATAATAGCAAAAAGAAACCTTGATATGGGGTAGAAACATTGGCATTACAACTTCCCACTTCTATTTCGCTTGCTTTCAAATAAAATCGTAAGACTACTATGATATGGTCTAGAATGTGGAATTAGATTTTGAGTTGTTTCTTTATGGTTCCAAAAATATGTCTATAGTGTTCACAAAGAAAAAAAAGGAATGGGCCAAAAGGAAAAAAGGGAATCACAAATACAAAAGTACTTGACATGATTGACTTCTATTAAAACAAAAAGGGAGAACTTGAAATGCTTACATTCTACCATTACATAATAATATTATAGAGGTTACTTTAGAAGTGTCCAAAGTCTTCTTCTAATTTCTTCAAGTTTGCTCTACATTGAACATGAATTCGGCTTTTTTACACAACCTTAAACCCTTTTGGGGTAGAAAAGGTTGTAAATGCAAACAAACATGTTGCAGAGCACATTGAAATGAACAACAAATGAAGCATATGCACATCAAGTCAAAAGATTGTTGTCTTTGATGAAGACATTGTTCAAACCATCAAGGATGTTTGAATGCTATCATTTCTTTTTTTTGCATGCCAATCCTTCAAAATTGGTCACCCACAAGATACAAGAAATTTCTAAATGGACAAGTGGGACACCTTCGAAATCATCTTTCTTAGACGTTGTAAATTGTTAAGTTACAAATTATAGATGCGGTCTTTGGAAGTAAACTTTCCAAGGAGGACCACCCCTTCTTACACTACAAAATATATAGGATGAAGAGATGCTCTTCTATCCTATATAGAGAGTTTCTATCATTTATAGACTCAAAATTAGCCACCTGATCGTTTAAAGATGAAGAACCGTAATATGCAAATCCTTATACAATGTACAATTTCTTTGGCTAAGTATTCTATGGAGGACATTCAATATGTTCTTGTAAAAGCTATCCAAGGTTTACTTAAACTTTTGTATACAGAAAATAATCTCTCTTCAAAGAGACAAAACGTCAAGTTCGGTCACTCCGATAGGTGAGCAGGAAACATCATTTAATTCCCAAGGTTTCGGAGATGTACTATGAAGGTTTAGACGGTTAGTATTGAGTTTCGAATGGAGATGTATGAGGTGCAAGGTTGCACCACATACATTTCCATCCGAAATTCAATACTGATTTCTTATAACTCTCATGGACCATCCCCTAGACCTTGAGAATGAAATCACCTTCCCTCCCACATACCACAGGGAATTAGCTTGACGTCTTTTTTTTCTTTTTTTGTTGGTTGGCTACAAGAACCAAACCAAATTGATTTCATTGGGGATTGAACTCGAGACCTCCACAAGAACAATGACTTCCAAGAAGCCAATAACTTCCATGCATCACCCGAAGATGCCTTGAAGACCCCAAGGTCCTAATGAAGTGACTTGTTCTTGGATGTTAAAAGTTGAACTCATTATACTTATTAAAACTTCTTTGGATTGGAAGGCACGCCCCCACCCGCGGTCACCCTCCATTCCACCAAATTGGGCTCAACAACACTAAGCCAGAAGACTACGCCCCTACCCACGGTAGCCCCCCATTCCACCAAATTGGGCTCGAAACCACCATGACTTGAAGTCGCCCCCACCCGTGGTCGCCCCGGACCTGAACTCGCCCCCCACCCGAAGTCGCCCCCCATTCCACCAAATTGCGCTCCACAACACCAAGACTTGAAGTCGCCCCCATCCGCGGTCACCCAGGACCTGAACTCGACCCCCACCTGCAGTCGCCCCCCATTCCACCAAATTGCGCTTCACAACACCAAGACTTGAAGTCGCCCCCACCCGTGGTTGCCCAGGACCTGAACTCGCCCCCCACCCGCAATCGCCCCCCATTCCACCAAATTGGGCTCAACAACACCAAGCCAGAAATCCAACCCCCATTTGCAGTCGTCCAAGACCTAAACTCGCCCACCACCCGAAGTCGCCCTCCATTCCACCAAATTGGGCTCAACAACACCAAGCTAGAAGACCATGACCCTACCCGCGGTCGCCCAGGACTTGAATTCGCCCCCCACCAACAATTGCCTCTATCTTAAAGTCACGTCAGTCCAGAAACCAACGTAGCAGAAGATGTGAGCCATCTCCAACTCTAATGAAGTTAGAATTAATTGCGTCTTCCGTAGACTACATCTTACCTGTCCTTCAATGTTGGTAGCTAGTTAATACTACAGAATCAGTCTATAAATACAGAAATTATAGTAAGACTAATTAGACAAATTGAAGAGGGTTTTCCAAACCCTAAACCCTCAATCTTAGCACTTTATTTATATTTTTGGTATTACAAAGGAAATGGTGTTGGCACCTCTTTTGAAATACATTTGATGTTTATAAGAGAGTTAGCCTTTTATAAATATTTGTTACTATTTAATGTCCAATGTTTTCTTATATAGGTATTTTATAGTTATCTTCTATAGTGGGTTGTGTTTTATACACTTACTAGTGGATTTATTGATAAGCCCCTTCCATCCCTCCTGTACGTCTTAGTTTCCTTAGGATTATTTCTTTTTCTTTTAATTAGCCATTGGGGTTTTTTTTACACTTTGACACCATTATATGTAATATGGACCTTTTTCTTTTGGTGGGTCTATATTCTTAATTAATTTTTTCTAGCCATGGACAATTGATTGGAATTACTTGGTTGCTTCTTCATCATACGACAATTTTTTACACTTGGTTGTAGGTCAGGAAATTATTAGAAGCTTCCATGCTTAAATGGAATTTGACACTTGTCAATTTGACTTGACTAGTGTCTTTTGCTTCATTGGTTGTCATTATAGGTTTGCTTGGCACATCATAGGGGGTACTATGCTAGTACTGTGATGGATGGCTAAAAGTGGTCCTTAAAAAATCCTTGGATTATGGAGAGTTGATTTTTCCTAATTTGAGGGTTCCTTCTAGTACAAGTTTGTTTGACTTGGCTAATTTTTTATCCCTAGACACCAAATCATTAATTCTTGGGGCCTATGGGTGGTTGGGATCCAAGGCATGTTTTCTTGGAGACCACGGCATAGACTTGACTTAACCTTAATTGTACACTACTATGGCCAATATATAAGGGATTGAAACTACCCTTGAGCCTTCACAATTTCATACTGTTGGCTTTTACAAGGTGTTGGAAGTGACTACGGTTGGTGGGAGTGAGGACTAGGATGACGTCTACACAGGTCATCTATGGTGCACAATGTGTTAGGCTGTGATTTGTATTTTGTTGTTTATTTTCTTATCTGTAGTTTTGAGCTTTGCTTGTTGATTTTTCTTTTGTGACTGCTATAACACGTAGTTGTGGGTTGAAGACACCTCGTCTACGACTTACTAACATTCCAATGTTTGGTTTGTGATGGGGACAAGTGAGGTCCACAACCTCTTTGGTTAAATCTTCACGGCGGCTCTCTCCATAGACCTTGACAACAAATTCTTTTGGGGGGATGCTAAATCACTTTGATATTACTTGATTTAGTTCATAGCTTGAGGTGTCTCTACTGATTTGATATTTTCTATCTATTGGTATTGTACCAATGAAAAGATCTTAGTCATGATCTTTATTTGGTTTTATGTACTTAAAAACTTCTTTTCATAAGTTTATTGAGAAGATGTTGGACTGATTTGATGGATATGATAGTTTGATGGCTAAATATGTATATTCTCTATTTGGCTGTGTACAATTTTTTGTTCTTTGAAGTTCTTTTTTGGATTATGATTGGTTTGTTATTTATAGGAAAGGCCCTATTTGGGATGTCCCTCCACCTGCCCGGGTTGCCTATAGAAAACCCATGGAACTTCTCCATGTATGCCACCCCAAAAGTAATGTACTTCTATTTTTTAGGGTGGATAAAATGACAAACATATGTCATTTGCTTTTCATTATATGTCATAAAAAAGTTGGAACTCCTAAACCTTGCACTTGTAAGATATAAACCATTCAAGGTGTCATTTCCTAACTTTTTAATCTTCAATAAATTCAATATTCATTCACCCCTTCAAATGTGTTTTAAATCCCCTTGATGTATCAAGGGGAGGACTATATTGAAATTCCTATATTGGAAGATGGAAAATGAAATGATGAGGAGAAGGGCTTCCCCAAGTCTCCATTTCGTAAACCACTTCTTATGTAGATAAAAAGATTTCTTCTTCATGCATCCCACGGTGTTAGTATTTTTTTTTGTACATCGTTTCCCCCCAAAGGGAAGGTCTCCTCCAAATGTACTCCCTCGAAAAATTAAAATAGGAAATGGTTACATTGAATTTTATATGACCACATGGATGGATGAAGGAGAAATGAAATGTTAGGAAGAAGGGCTTTTCCAAATCTCCACTTCCTAAACCAATTTACTTTCTTTATTACTTAATTAACTTTTGATCACTTAGTATTGAATGCCTCAGTCTTAGGATTTTCTGGAGTTAATCCTTAGAAAAGGGGGAAGCGGTACTTGAAAAGTTTGAACACCTTCCTTCCAATTTGTAAGGGGGGAAACTCAAACTCATGTTTTCTGTCGCCCTTGATCCGTAGTTGCCCCATATGCAACCGCCTCCATCGTCATGAACTAAAAGACCTTTTTGAATTTGAGACCCACAGTTGCCCCATTACCTGCGATGGCCCCATTACCCACGGTCGCCCCATACGCAGCCGCCCCCATCGTCATGAATTGGAAGACCTTTCTAAATCTAAGACCCACGGTTGCCTAAGAAATGACCTATGGTCGCCCTATATACAACCGCCCCCTATACCCGCGGTCGCCCCATTACTTACACTTGCCTAGGAAATGACCTATGGTCGCCCTATATGCACCCACCCCCCCATACCCGCAGTCACCCTGCACCCAAGGTCTCCTTCCAGAAACTCTAATTTTTCATGAATGGCAGTTTCTGGACAGTGGGACCCAGACCCGCGGTCGCTGAAGACCCGCATGCGCCCTAGGCGACTTCGGGTACTTAAGGGGATACTAGATTCCCAGGTCGCCACTTCCTTCGTCACACCGCACCTTTCATCCGCCTTGAAGCGTTTGACTGCCGGTTCGTCGGTTGGAAGTTTGGGCACCTACACGTGTTGTGGCTTCCACATATACAAATTCATTTCTTTGGTTATATTATTGATAAAAGTCTAGTTCTCTTTACGCTAGAGTGACACGACAAGATGACGAAGGAGGAAGGAGATCGCCATAGCAGGCAACAACGAGCCCTTCTTGACCCAACGGCTAAGGCATATCAAGGATGGCGTCATCTAAATTCTGATTGGACCTTGACGACTTGCAAGTTATTTGTGGATTGGTGCCATATCAACAAGCTATTCCCTTACCATTGACACATTCACCATGTGAAGCAAAACCAAGCAAATCTTCATTACTGCAAGAATGATGCATTTGTCCAGAGATGTATTGAAGTGTATCGAGCATTATACAGAAAGCGAAGAATTCCACGGAGTGAAGTCTCAATGGGCATATGCCAAATGGTATATGTAAAGTTACAATTGGGAAAAACGGTAGATTGGATGAACTTCAAGACATCCAAGAATGTCATGCTTCCAACTACAAAAGACATTTTAAGAGCGGGTCCTTCAAATAATCCTCGAGATGGGCTAGGGCCCAAAAAGAACATTATAGAAGGAGTGAGAGATGAGGATTATGTTTGGTCAACATCAATTGGAGAATCGGACTCCGATGAATAGCCATTGCCTGAACCTAGGGATAGGATGGAAGATACATCAATGGAAAAAAACTTATCGTTGGTGGTATCAAAAGAAGGCAACATGCAACGGACCACAACAATGTATGGAAAACCTTTTATGTCTATGGAACCGATAGGGGTTCGTCGTCCTGAAGATGACGAAGTGTTCCATTACGTACAAGCTCGCTTGCAGGAAATTAATGAAGATAGGTTGGATGGGGAGAATGAAGCCGAAGAAGAGATTCCTCTGACCTTGATGAAATTGCCTTCCATGGAAGTATTGCGTGAAATGGAACAAGAACATCAAGGTGTACTTGGAGAAGACAATAATCGGCAAACGAAAGAATCCTATAAAGTGGAGTTGGAGATGCTTTTAAAGGATCTTGAAGAAAAAGAAAGGGAGTGTGAGATCATCGAGAAGCAGAGTGCACAAGAGATTCAAGTAAAGGATGTAGGCACCCTCAAACAACTAATTCAAGCTGGACAAACTCATTTGGAAGCCCAACAAAGAGAAATGGAACAACTGGAACAATTTTACCTCAAATTCAATAAGGGAGAAGATGGAGGATCCAGTTCAAATGTGTAATGTAGATTTTGCCTATTCTACAAAACCCAAAGACATAAAGTATAGGGGGGTAATTCCTAAGGAAAGGTCAATAAGTCTAACGTTTGTGTGACTAAAGTCACTCGTTTTCGTATTTTGAATATTTATCTATTGGGTTTTACAATTTGATTCAAGAAATAACCCAAGGAAATCTTTTAATTGTCGATTTTTCACAGTCCAAAATCCCAATGCTATATTATAGACTCAATGAATGACGTCACAGTCCTATCTAGTGTGTGGCTCATGTCAATTCTCAAGTCAACTTGTCAGGGAATTGTCAATTTGTCTTTATGCATGCTCTAGCCACTTAATATTAATATTATATAAATATTTATAAAAATATCAATTAATTTGCACATAAATTCAATCCTCTTTTCTTTCTCTCATTCGTCTAAACCGTATTAATTTATTTGCAATTGTTATCTTATAAAACAATTTTGGTCACCTAATTCTGTTCAATCAAAATTCTAAAAGAAGGATTTAGTTCTTTCCTGGGGCTCGAGTAAATCTTCACGTCAGCCCATTTTGCTCCATTCTCCCTTTAAGTCAATTTATCCTTATGTTTGTATGTGGTTGAGTCAATTGGCCTTGTTATCCATCCATGGACACACTACCAAGAAACTAGACCTATCACCGTGCACAAGGTCTAATGCAAAGACTAGTCGACTTTCCAACTACCTCCAATTACACTGTCGACTTGACTCCCTTCTATAACAAAGGCAAATCCAACTACTGGTTATAATTTATGTCTGATTTGACTTAATTTCAGATTTCCATTCTATTACTTCTAGCTTGAGCCATATAATTTTAATTTAATTCGTCAATTTGCTTCACAGGCTACACTTGTTACAATTGGACCATGTCTATTTGAGACTCTCCCATACAATCTAACCAATACACAATCAATTAGACTTAATCGGTCATTTGGACTTACACTGTACAACTTCCACTCAATTAGACAACCAGCTGGGATTTATTACTATCCAATAGACTGTTCCTTGTTTTATATCTATTTGACAAACTACACACATTAACTGCATCTGAACCTTCATTAGTAATGTAACTAGCATCACAACTTTGCAGTAAACTTGACATAGATTATCAATTTGTGATTTTCACCAGTATGCACTCCTGGACACCATAACTTAGGGATTTAATTTCATAACAGTCTAATACTGCAGCTTGTCAACTGGATTTTTTTCATGCTACTGAATCATTCCACACTTCACACATTCATTAATTAATTAATTCAAGAAATCGTCAATTTATCTTCACAGTTCCAATTTGGATTCACAGCTAATTTAGCCAAATGGATTATTCAAACACCACTCATACAATCACACAGCACTTCAAAATTATATTGACCCTGCTTGGTAATTTATTTATTTGTTTACTTGATAATTTTTATGACACAACTTCCTTCTCAAAAATACACAATCAAATTGACAATATTCTCAGTTCATCACACAAGCACCATTACACAATTGATTAATCTGTAAGTCCAGCTACAAACACTCATACAAGTATATATTTAGTATTCATCAAAGACACACATACACACAAATTTCAGCAAGTCAATTAGATCGCAGCACAGTTTCTCAATTCTTCCAGTTTCGACTTGACTGAAGCTCCACAGGCAACCACCGCAGCAAACAAGGCCGAATCACTCAGCCAAATAGACAACTACTACTTTCTCAACAAAAATAATTCGACAATTACAAATTTTAAACTTGAGAAGTTTTACAATAGAATCGCCAATGTACAGTGAGTCATACGACCTGTATGAACAAAATTAAAAGCAACTCGACCTTTGGACTTATAGTCCCAAAACCGGAAAGATGGCTTTTCACAAAGGGCTACAACTATTCAACTTGACTTTAAATCACTATCAATTCGCCTTGCTTCAAATCTTAGTAAATCTACCCTTTCAATTCTAATGAAGGATTTATATTGCTAATTGACTTACTAAATGGAAATGGGACAAATTGATAACCCAATTTACACTTGAAAAATCAAATTGACAAAAATTAGAAAATTTACAGTACTACAAAATGTCAATCCTGTTACGGATGAACGGCTTCAAACAATAATGGGAAAATGTAGGATGGAAGAAAACAACCTTGCCATTGAAAAAGGAGGTGTGGAAAAGGCAAGATTGACATTGAACCGCTTGAAGGAGATGAAGGATGCAGATCCTATTGACCAGTCGTTGCAGTCAGATTCATTGTCTTTGGATGTTGAAGATTTGTCATCCACTATGGAAATAAAGAAGTTGAAGATGAAGTTAGCTTCTGTGAAAAGATTGGAATAGAAGTTGGAGGAAAAGATGCCATGGCCAAAGGCACACATCGGGTTCATGTCATTGTTCAAGAAGTGGTGGATCCAAAATAAGATGTGGAACCATGACCTGACTCCTTTGAAGAGGGAAGAGAGAGTGGCAAGAGTCCAAATAGAACTAGAAAAGAAGAAAAGGGAAGAACAAGGGGAAATGGATGGAGTATAAATTAGGTGGCTCTTGTTTCTTTTATGACTATGTACTTCTTCCAAGATATATGAAGAAAAAGATTTTGTCCTTATTTTTGTTGAAATACAAGAATGTTTATTTTTATTTTTTGTGTATGAAAATGTGATTGCATTTGGATCCAAACATTTGAATTTTTGACAAATTTTGATGATTTCATGTTATATGAATGTTAATTTCTTGCAAAATTTGTGTAGTGTTTTAAAAAAAAAAAATAATTCTAGTAACTTTGAGTCTACACAAAGAACCCTCAATAAATTTAAGTTGCATCATCCATGAGAGTTTCAATATAAGTTCATATGGTTGCATTTTTCTGTATTTTAACATATGGTTTGAACATATTGTAAATGACAACATCCCCATGCCCTTCAACCCGTGAATGTATGGACTCTTCTTGAGATTTATAATTTGGGAAAAAACATCATAAAAAGGTACTCAAAAGAATACTTTTGGAATTGATAGAGAAATGGAAGTTATACATTTTGAGTTGTGGATTCCATGTATATGGTTTGATCAACCAATGTTGTCCCCCATTTTTCTTTTTAATTTGAAAGAGAAAGTTCTAAATTTTTTCCAAATTTGAGTACAAGCTAATTCTATTTATTTTTCATTAAGTTTGTTGGAATGGATTTGAAATGAGTTTCCCTTCATGTGGTAGTTTAAAAAAAAAATTGTATTCTTTAAGTCTATGACCATTTTCTTGAAAATCTTTTTTTGAAGTATCTACAAATACCACGTCAAACCCTTGGATAGCGCTTAGGATTTAATAAAATATCTATCTAAACTAGGATGACTTTCATCTAGAAACTCAGCAATGGAACGCTAACGGAATAACAGAAATGGCCTTGGGTCCTAAGCGTAAGCGCAGTCACCCTTCAAGTACCTGAAGTCGCCTCCTGAGACCCGGGGTCGCCCCCCCTTCTACTTGCAGTCGCCCCCTTCTACCCAAAGTCGCCCCGCTCGAGACCCACAGTCGCCCCCCTTCTACCCACACTCACCCCCCCCTAGACCCGCAATCACCCCTTTCTACCCGCAATCGCCCCCTAGACCCACACTCGCCCCCCCAGACCCACACTTGCCCCCCCCCCGCCTTAGAATCATCCAGCTATGGACCCATAGCCACCCCCCTTGGACCCGCAGTCGCCCTTTCATCCGCACACACACTCCTAGTGCGAACTGTCGACCTGTAGTCGCCCATGGGGCGAGTGCACCTGTTACGAGGTTGCGTGTTTCTTGCACCCATTCTTGCTCTCAGTGGGTGACGTGCGGTGCTAGCAGAACTGCAGTATAAAGCTGAAGACCTGGACTTTGGTTTTCACCTTGCTTTGGGGATGAACTCATGACTTGAATCTTTGAAAGAGGCTTCTTGTGGGTGTTTGGTTCTTTGGAGGGCAACGACTTGGTTTGAGTGGTTTAAAAGACCGTTCAAAGCAAGTGGCTTTGCCATTCTTTTTTCTAAATCAAGGCTCTGATTCATATGATAATATTGTTTTAAGAACTCACAGGCAAGGAACAATATGGCTGGTCGGGGTGAGGGGAGGAGGACTACCATTAATGATATAAGGAGAGCCACGAAAGAGTGGGACCCTTGGTTGGTTGTAGACATTGACCGTCAGTTTGCAGGACACACACGAACATGTGTTTTCTATAGGTGGACCTCCGTGTTTGTACGAAAGCGGGCATTCTATCACTTTGGATTTGGCGGCAGGACTGCATCGGAGCGATGTAAGAAAATCCCATGGGCAGTATTGCAAAAGTTTAGGACTTGTCGTGGGGTTGTTCCGAAGGAAATGAGCTTTGAACAAATGCATGAGGAGGTTCCAGAATTTGATGTTGTAGATGAGACTATGGTAGAGCCTATGTTGGAAGGGGGTAGGGAGAGGTCAGAGGAGCCTAGTGCTACGAATGAACCAATGCTTCCTATTACAAATTCAATAGATTCCACTCCTCAAACAATTTTGAGAAGGAGGAATAACCCTTTCATTTCTAGGCAAACTAGCATGGATGAGGCATTACAAAGTAGCACGAGAGAAAAGTTGGAGACCATATGGGCTTCCTTCTTTTATGAGGCTAGCATCGCGTTCAATGTTGCGCACCATCTTGCCTTTGTGAAAGCAGTGAAAGAGACAGCGGCATCAGGACTACGATACCAACCGCCCTCATACAATGCTTTGCGTACATGAATGATAGAGCCAAAGAAAGAAAGTGTTTCTAAAATGGTCACTGAGCGGACAAAGCACTCTATCGAAGTTTATGGAGCGACTATTTGTTCGGATGGTTGGTCTGATACTAATAGCCGTCCATTACTAAATGTAATGCTCGTGTGTCCTGCGGGGGATGTGTTTCTTGGATCGGTGGACACCACGGGGGAGAAGAAGGACATTGCGTACACAACCAATATGATGGCGCAATACATAGAAGAGGTTGGCCCCAAAAACATTGTCCAACTATGTACGGACAATGCCGCTATCATGACGAGGACTTTGAAGGTGTTACAAGAGAAATATCCTCACATGTATACCCAAGGATGTGCAGCACACATTTTGGACTTGCTTTTGGAAGACTGGGCAAAAGATGTCAAGGTGAAGAGAATAGTACAACGTTGTACGCAGATAGTAAAGTACATCAAGAGGTACCATTCCACATCGGCTCTCTTCCGGAAGTACTTCCCAAACAAGGCATTGCGAATGCCTTCTAAAACACGCTTTGCAGTGAACTTCCTCATGATATCACTTATGGTGGAGTGCAAGTCAGCATTGATTCAAGTGATAATGGATGAGACATATGTGCAATTTGAGGCTAGTTTGGAACGTCGCTAGAATGGAGATATATTGAAAACGCAAGCCACTATAGCGCGGAATGACATTCATGCGGAATCTTTTTGGGTGGAGTGTGACAATTTTTTGCACATGGTAGAGACCGTCCTTATTGCTCTCCGAGTGTTTGATGGAAAAGCCCCAGCAATGCCTAAGGCTTGGTTGGTTATGAAGACTCTTCAAGAGCACGTATGGAGCTTGAGAAATGAACTTTTTTTTCTAAGTGATGAAACTGCGACGAACTTTGAGAAGCATTTCGAGGCTCGTTGGAAATTGATGCTCACAGACCTACACTATGTAGGGGCACTCTTGAATCCTTTCTTGATTGAAGTAGGAACCCTTCGTAACAACGGTGTGGCCAAAAGAGCCTTAAATCGGGTGCTTCGAAAAATGAGCGAGTCATTGGGATTATCATACATGGAGGCATTACAAGAGCTCACGCAGTTCGAAGAGAAGACAGGCCCTTTTGACCCCTTAGAAGAGGCTCCTAATATTACGTAGTGTAAACTAATGCCTCATCAATGGTGGAATCTTGTGGCTGCTAATGTTCTCCCAAAAATTGCAATGAGAGTTCTATCTTTGACGTGCTCAGCATCATCATGTGAAAGGAATTGGAGCATGTATTCATTTGTGCACAATAAAGTGCGAAATTGCCTAACCACATCCAAGGCGGAAGCGTTGGTGTATATCTACACCAACAGTAAACTTGAACATGAGAAACATGGACGCAATCCTACAATGTTTTATGAAAAGTACCTTGTGGATGGAAATACCTCGGAAGAGAATGAGGAGCCATTAGCTACATGATCATAAGGGATGGCGACCCAGTCAGAATGGCTCGAGCTAATGAGAATGTTAGGCTAGTAGAAGAGCGCCTACATGGAAATATGTGGGCAAGACTAATTCATAGAGAAAACAGTCCTCCACGGAGACACAACTATGGAAATACATTTACAGCTGAGAATAATAGGTACTACTTTGAGGAGGAGGAGGTTCAACGTGCATCGCGAAGGCCCCCGCAACCCTACATCTCTGCTAGGGATAGGAATGTACCTCCTCCAATAAATTCATCGCCGACGAGGGCAAGTAGTCCCGACAACCCTAATGAAGGCGTAAATAATCCAATGCCCACAAGAGCTGAGGAAGCAAGATCTTCAAATGTTGTAGATCAGGGTTCTACAAGGGTAATGAACCTACGAAGCGCCGCTCGAGTTGCTGAGGTAAATGAAAGGCAAGAGGAGGCAAGGATGATTGCAAGAAATACTTGTCCTATTTGTTGCATTTTCAGTTTTTGATGCATCAATCCTATTAGTACTACGAGTCCTATGAGTACTATGAAGGGTACAGGAGATAAAACGTGGACCGTTAGATTGGAATCGAGATGAAACAATGGGAAGACATGTGGACGCATGGTAGTGGATGACAGTAGGAGATGTCAGGGAAGGATGATGTTTTGGGACAGTCCTTGTCATCCACGTTGGCAAATTTGCAGGCGTAGTGGGCCCCGCTCACTACTAAGGAGTCCTACACTATACCCTGGACTACTATTTTTTGACAATGTCTTTGATTTACCCCAAAAAATGTAGTTGGAACTTTCCCATTTTTGAAAAATAGTTAATGATTTTGGAAAAATAAATTTAAAAGTGGCCATTATTGCCAACTGAGAGAACTACTAAATGGAGGCGAAAGAAATTGGAAAACATTTTGTATTACTTAGAAAATGTTATGTAAACGTCGCACACATCGGAGCAATGCCAAAGGCAATTGAAACATGATTTTGCAAATCCCTCTCCAGAAAAGTTGTAATTCCACTACAGCAGCTCACTATCCAGTTTTGAAGATGTAATCCTTCAAAAAAGGTACTCGATAGTACTAAAAACTATCAAAACCACAAATGTGACATGTAAATGAAATTCAATTTCACACCCTAAAATAATTTTGAAAAATTCAGATTAATTTGTGTTCATTCATCAGTGCTAGAGGAACCTACATTTTGAATTTCATGTTCATTCAATCATTTCTCCAATAGTTATGGCACAAAACAACCACTGCATTGAAAGTGTGACACAAAATAGGACAGGTGTTTCTTGCAATCACCCCCAACACCGCCAACACACGTCGAAGATGTTGTGCATACAAGCGTTCCACTTTCTCCATTACGGAGCCCTTTAAGAACAGAAAATGTGGAATATGATTCAGACTTGCCCTTGCAAGCTGTTATGAACTGGAATTGTACGGTGCCCTTAAGTGGAGGAGGAAACACAAACAATGCTAGGGCAACTAGGTCTATACCAACACGTGCAACTAGGCTGCCTTTGCATAATAGTCCTTTAGGACAATTGATAATGAAGTCCATGCCTCCGCTCCGCAACCCACTCAACCCTCCTCAATTTCTGGCCCTGGAGAATCATCCTTGCCTGTGCGTGAAGGCACAAGAGGACAAAAAAAGCGATTGAGGAAGAAGTAGGAGAGGCTGCAAAGAAATCCCAAACAACAGAACCATGTTGTCCAAAGATTCATCATGGGTGAAGCCAATTCCAATTGAAACATCGGGCAATCCAGTAGAGGTAGACGACACCCTGCATCCAACCTTGATGGAACAAGAGATGCATTGAGGTTGACTAAACAATTGGTGCAAACTAGCGGCGACAGCATCATGGATACTGAAGTGCGGAATGTGAACTCAGAGGTAGAACATGAAGAGCAAAATGAACAAGTACGAAGGGAGGACGACAAGAATGGTAACCTTGATGATAATGAAAGGGTAGAAGAGTGAGATGATGATTCTGACCCTGACTCTGATGAGGTGCCTAGTGATTACACATTTTCACCGTAACTTTATAAATATAGATTTAGAGGTAGTGAAGTGGTAATGTAATGTTTTTGCATAATTTTGGTGTGTTGAAGTTTTCTAGCTTAAGTTCATAGGCAAATAGCCTATAGATGAGTTTTGTGTAGTATCTACTTTAGTATGAAAGCATGATAGTGTTAGAATTACAAAGTTTTGTTCACTATCTTTAGTGTGGACTTCTACAGGTATAGAGGTGGAGATCTTAACAAATTTCATGGAAGTACAATTGAAGTAGAAGTTCATTTACAAGATTGGGTCACTACTCTATTAGTGTGTGCAACTTATAATTACAGTAATACTAATTATCCTTACTTTTTTCTTTTTTTTGTATCTATTTTTGGTGTAATGATTATATCCAATTGCGATATTGGCTTCTACACTTCAAAGAAATTCCCAACCATATGTAATAAAAAAATGTAGAATTCGGAGGCTCCTATGAATGAGTGAATGACCACAAAATGTGAAGTACTTAATTTAAGGCTTAGGAGAATGCAATGGCACATGGAAACTGAAGGATCCTAAATCGTAAGCAAGATTGAACTGGTCGTTATATCCATGTTTGTAATTGCAACAGCACACGAGATTGCTCTTAACCTTTTACGGAGGGACTAGTGAGTATGAAAATCATTTCCACTGGAACTATGTGATGTGATGTACTTGCCTTTCCCCTCACAAAAATACTCATTTCTGGTATAAGGACTCAGTAAGATCTCTTTTTTGGGACCAAATTTTCAAAGATGGACATTTATGTCGTATATTAGAAGTTCTTATCATCCATGGAACAAAAAAAATTCCTTGCATATGGGATAAAGCCAAGATCGCCTTTTTCCTTACACCCGCGGTCACCTTTACACCCTCAGTCGCCCATGGTGACATGGTCAAAGCTTTCTACGTCACTGTTGACAACCCGCCACGTAGTATAAAATTTTTGGTTGCCCTGCCCGAAAACCCTAATTTCGCGCTCGTCAAATTTGTCTTGTATATGCAACACTCGTCTTATACGACATGCGACATCAGACGAACAACTTGACATCCAAACCCCAAAACACATTCGACAGAACAACCCTATTCTTGAATGCAATACATTAGTTCATACAATAAAACATCACAAGAATCAAGATCTATAATTTAATTGTATTGAATTAAACATTAGCAAATGAAAATGACATATAATTTGTTTATAGAGGGGAGGATGCACCTTCTCAATGTCTTGGCCCTTATCTTAGCCACAATTTTCATGTGGGGCAGAAAATCATAAAAATTTGGAATCAAGAACTAATAATGAAGATCTAAAAGTTTTGCAACATTAAGCTATTGTAAAATTTCATTGGATTTTTTATATTTTTTGATGTCATTATATACTATTCACTAAAGACACCCCATTTGTATGGACTAATAATGTTATAGGGTGTATTAAATTGATTTTAAAGAATATTATTAGTACAAAATTCAAATCATTGTTGATGCAATAGAAAATCTTGTTTCTAACAAAGCTATAAATCAAACTTCAATACTTTGAATTGCAAAGCCAAAAAAATCTCAATGTCAAATGATCCTGTCACTACCTTCTACAAATGAACCATTTTGTCCTGAGGAGATTATTTGGTCATCATCCAAGAGGTTAAACAAAATCTTTATTTAGGGCATCTCCATCCACAAAAGTCAAATGCACCATCATCCATCTTTAAAATTTGTGAGAGTAAGGTTTCAAATGTGATAATGTCCCACATGGATATACTACATTTTCCATCTTCCAACATTATTAATGTAATCAATCAATTTATATAATAAATCAATAATAGAAAACATTACGAGTAAACATTGAGTGCTTCCAACCCGATGGACTAAAAGCACAATCTCAAAGAATTGATCTAAATGATCTAGAAGAGGTGGTACATCAAAATTTCATTTCACTTTTCTAATTGGAAGAAGATGCATATTCACTCTTAAAGAGAGGAGGATAAGTTCTCAATAGGGGTAGTCATGGCTTCTTCATCAACTCGAAGTTCTCTGAAGAATGAAACAGTAATGAGAGAAAACAAGAGCTAGTACACAGCAGTTCCAGATGAAGAAGGTGTGACCCCCCTTTTGTGTCACGTAGAGGAATTATGCAAATTATGAGTTCAACTCCGACTAAAAATACACAAGTATTGCAGGTGTCAAATTGTTGTTTGAAGTGCAAGGCAAGCAATGCAGGTCACATAATATACTTAGCTTATAAACTCTTCTACGCACCCATTCTTTTGCTCCAAAGGAGAATAACGAACATCAAGAAAACTTCATAACACAAGTATATTTTGCCACCTAGAACTTACTGCAAACCAACCCTAAATCACCACATCCCAATTCTGTGAAGAATGGGAGCGTAGTGAAGAAGCCATGACTACCCCTAATGTTAAGAACCATTATCCACCTCCTTGATATAAGGCAAGAACACCCAAAACAAGCAAAACAAGCAACCCAACATCATTGGAGGCACCTTTTTCAAGAAAAAAAACATTTTGTAGTATTAGCAACTAAAAATCATGATTTTTCAACAATGGATATAACTATTATAAAACCTACTACTGTTGGCAAAGTTCACAAAGAAAGTCTAGGAGAAGGAAAGTGTGTAAAAAGAAGCATCTGGTGCCATATCTACAAAGTAAATTGTTTGTTGTTGAACTAAATGACAGTGATCTAACTTTACACATAGTTTTAGTTGGTCATTTGGGTCAATCATCTCAATATTTATAACAAAATTTGGTTACTGCCAGTACTCCATATTTAGATGACTTGCTGCGGTGAAGATGCCCTTCAATATGTGAAAATCATACGAACACTTCATTTTTAGTACAAGCTCATTTTTAGTACAAGCCAATGTAGAACTAGAAAGGCAGCTGATGACATCCCACGTACATTTTTGAACACTTACAGACTCCAAAATGTGACAGAGGCATCAAATGACTTGCCATGTACATTATACAGCGTCTATCCCATGTACATTATAGACCATCTCTAAATGTGCATGACATCAAATGACATAACATGTAATGTACATTTCAGGGCAGTTATCAACTATAAAATATGTAATGGCATCAAATGACTTGCCACATACATTTTAGGGCATTTTAATAAACTTACGCACTGAGTGTCTAAGCATAGACTAAGGTAACAGACTAAGGCTTAAGCAACAGACTAAGGAAAGTAGACGTTTAGAGACTTCGAGAGAATCGATCTTTCACAAATGTGTTCATTCAACTCAGCTAATTCCCAATTAGGAAAGGAGCTTGAGCCAACAGGTACTTAAACGATGTCGCAAGACAAAACATGCGGCAGAAACCACCGTGGAGAATACCATAAGAAAAAACAAGTTGCTTGGAAACTGGAATTGCACAACCGCAGTATAATATACACTTTACATCCAAGGAAGGTACCAGTACACCATTCCAGGCAGTATTAACTGAAAAATAAGAACCTTCACCTTCACTTCTACCCTAAAATAACTGAATTTCGTACCTTCAAGCAAATTACTCGCAACTCCTCTGCATGTCGCCCAGAAAACACAATGCACAAGTCTGACCAAACTATCAAGCAATAAGAAGACATTCTACCAGCATTCTATCAAAGGTTTCATATAATCACCAAAGACCATAGTGCTCGACCAAGGCATCCTGCTGTGGATACCTGCAATGGTACATCGCCACGCCAAACTGCTGCTTTTACCAATCTTCACAAGCTCCGTGGGACACTCGTCATGGGGATGCAAGTCGTGGGTAATAATAAATGGTGGACCAAATAGGGAACACCCGCTCCCGAATCGCTTGCACAACTGCACGAGCCCACAGTCGGCCGACCTCCTGTGTGCAAGACCAAGCGTATAATAATCTTGGAAATATTCTTCCATGTCTTCGATTGATTCCAGATTGCCTATTTGGCATTGCGCACCATCTTTCATTCACACAAGGTAATTTTTCTTTGGATGTGCCTCTGTGCATCTCAGATTCAACTTCTAGGGCTCTAATTCTACTCTTCCTTGAGCTCCGCATCATCTGCGCTGGTGCATGGACTCTCTAAATGTTCCCCTTGATTTGCATCAACCTTCAATCGGGGTCTATTCTGATACCACATGTCCATCTGATCGAAGAATGCACATTTCTTGCTCCTAGGCAATCCTCCAGCGACCAAAGACTCGTTGTTCATATCTTTCGCACATTCTCTATCTTTTTTATATTCGTTGTAAAGTATCGAGTACTTCTTCTTACAAGCATTTGCACTCTTCCGAAACCCTCTACACACAGCGAGCATTCTTGCATGAAGTTTGTTCCAAGTATTAACTCCTGCAACAATACCAAGATCAGCTGTGTTAATGCATGCTTTCGACTATGGAAAGTACGGCTAAAAAGTATCACCTCAAATCTCATTAAAGCCGTGCAGAATTTCAAAAAGACATTCATTCATGCAAATCACACCTTATGCACATTAAGCATACCTTGTTTTTGCTTGTTTCTTTCAAACTCTTCGTGCATCTCACCCCTTAAAGCAATCAGAGCCTCCACTTCACAATTAGTCCAGTTCTGACCACGCCGTCCCTCAATCTTTGCCTGGGCATCTACTGGAAGTTTCTTCCCCTTGCTTTCCTGGACCATGAGTTCATCTCCACTGACAGATCTTTCCATTAATCCTGGTGCTCCCTGAGCGACAGCACCAACAAAACCACCTCTGAAATGAAAAAGAAACTGAATTAGTTCACAGATGAGATATTTCAAAAATCGAGAATTCCAATAACCTACAATTATCTCAGGTCTCAAGAAAGAGATGCTTTAAAGAGAAACTAGAAAATCGAAAAAACAATGATCCTTAAAGATGCCATATATATATATTCCGAACGGTAACGAGGATGAGAATGTCTCTGGCAATGGCCCAGTATGTTTGATGCTTTCCTGAAGACCCCCACCCCTCACCTTGCAAGAGAGCCGCTCATATGCATTGAGGGCATGAAAGAAGGAACCCCATAGGCAGCAGGCATCATTTGCCCGTCATAGCTGGGTCTAGGACCTGGTGCCCTATCGTACCCCGCATTGAACGTTCTACCATGTTGAGGGGGTATGGGTGGACCCCCTGGCCAGAATACACCGCTTCCGCCGCTAGTAGCACCGTTGCCTCCATCACGTGAGGTTCCATTGAGCAGCATCGCTTCTCCTGCGAAACATCAGGAGACATTTCACAAACAGACAAACAAAAAAACTTGTGCCGAGGCAAAGTATCACCTCAAATTCATCACGCCTCGTATTTAAAGGTAACAATCCAAACGAAGGCTAAAAAAGCACCTTCTAGCTGTTCTTACACCCATATTGCGGTAATTGCCGAAAGGCTGAACCACTTAGGTATCCAACAATAGTCTTCTCAAGGAGTCGAAGTCCAACTTCATGACCCATTCGCACGTTCACAACCTTGCTGGCATACATTCTAGATCACGCAGATTAGAAGAAATAAAATATGAGTATATCAACTTACCTGGAACAATCTCATTATCAGGCTTCATCTCTCTCTCATCTGCTTGTAAGTGATCTTCACTATTCTCTTCTTCACTGTCAGATTTGCCATCGCATGCGTCGTAGAGAATGAAAGTATTGTTCACCAAATCCTGTTCACTAGTACCAATATCTGCATGAACGAAAAATCAATTAGGAGGTTCTGAAAGTCACATTATGAAGATTTCAAATAAAGACCTACGTGAGAAAATAATATGTTAATATGCTCCTGTAAAGGTGCAGACAAACAAGCATCGAGGTCCACTTGCATCAAATAATTCGTGGTCATCCCTGATAGGATTGAAGCTGCTGATGAGTATTACCCGTCGAGATCCGCCGTCTCTTCGCAAGTAACGGTCCAATACGCTCTGACAGTTGTTCATACAACTCCAGTAACAAACCCGGGTCTTTCTGAGTATAATGCTTGTACTCATCGTAAGTTGATATCTCTCCCATCTTCATCGCCTTCATCAATACCGCCTCTCTCACAGAACTCGAGCAATGCTTTTTAGCAATGTCGAAAGTGGTTATGGCATTTTCTCTTGAAATATTCGATAACAAGGTATCTTCGCAAACTTCAGTCAGGAACTGAACCTTGTATTTCTCTGCCGCGCGAAAGAACGTCGGCATACACTCCAACGTGATATTATTGCTTATGGATCCAATGTATAGAAATGTTACAAATATTTTTAATTCTTGAGGTGTCATCTCCGAAACTTCTAAAACCTTCACATCAGCATTCGCGCGAAATGTGGCATGAAACTCTTTCGATTTTGCAGCCTGCAACGATTCAACAAACCTAAGGTCAACTAGCTACAACACCAAAACTTAGTTCCAACACCATCATACCACAAATATTATCCTAGAAAAAATAATTCGCTGTGAAAAGCAACACTCTTTCGATCACAATCCGAAACCTAAAACTTCATTCTCATAACTGCAAAATTTCCAAATTCACTCCACCGTAAACCTCACAGCATTTATCAAGTAGGCCATAGCCCCTCTTATAGCCCCTACAAACCCTGAAATCACACTCTCATCGCGTCTTCACAACTCCCGTCCAATCTTCACACCATACTACGACGATATCATACTGCCAATGCAAAAAATCATTTCCATGCTCGACACTTTCAACTTAAACCTTCCCAAACACAAAAGCAAGGTTCAAAAGCTAACCAGCACCGCCTTATGCGCATAGACAGGGGAACCATCGCAAGCCTGAAGCTCCACGTCCGCGTACGCGGCACAAACATCCGACACATCAAGCGTCAGCACAGGCCTCAACAAACTCAGAAACTCGCGTTGCTGCTCCAACCGCTTCATCTGCGCTTGCAAGCTCTTCACCGTCGGCTCCCCCATTGAAACCCTAGACAGCTTCAAGTTGCGCTTCCGACTCAAGAGCTTCCCCCCGTTGTTATTGTTGTTATCGTTATTATTGATGTTAATACTGTTGTTGTTATTATTCGCAGGAGCCTCCTCCACCACCACCCCTGGAGGAGGACCAGGCACGGTCACCATCGCCATCGCCACTTGCTCCTCCTGTAACCACCGAAACTCCACGCCACCATCACCACCAGCAGCAGCAGCCCCAGCAGCCCCAGCGGAAGAAGAGTCGCCCTCCACCACCATTGGCTCGACTAATACTCTCACTACAAAAAAAACTCGCGCAGCGCCAATTCTTTGCTGCGGATTCTCTCACCTCCATCGCCACCTCTGTCGGGAGCCAGGAACCCTAATCTTGCTCTCTGCACGAATTCTCCATGGCAAACAAATGTGCCCGATTGGTGGAGTTGGACACGAATTGAATCTTGAGGAATTAGGGAAACGATGAGAAATGGACGGGATCGGTGGTGGTAGCGATGGCTGGCGCGAAAGAAGTTATTGAGAAGAGGATTTGCTTTGAGGAGGTGCAAGTGATTGTTGCAGTTTCGTAAGTTTGAAGAGCAAGTTCCAGTAGGGATGAGTACTCCTTGTGCCACGGTTTTGGGCTCACCTGATTGCGGCCTCCGGCCTCGGGAGGGGGTTTTCACGGGGTCGCGGTCTTGGGTTACCGCTGCAGGACGGGCTGGATGAATGGGGAAAGAGCGGATTTCGATATTGATGCACTCAACCGCCCATTAAGGTAGGCAAGCCTATTACCACCCTGATTCGTAATATGAATATCTTGGGGCCAACTCCAAGACGAGCACATATTTTTGAGAGGTGTGTGCATGTTTCAGGAATCGAAGTATCGAATCCAAGTGGAATTATAATTTTTCAATTGAAATTGCAATTTCTAGGAATTTCTAAAGTGATCTGCCTTGAAATTAGAAAACCATCAATAGATTGGAGTCATAAACATCCTATTCTAAACGGATAACCACCATTCCATGTATCTATTAGCAATTACGTATTCACTAATGAAGGCTTGACATGTTAAATCTTGTTGCCATTAATGCACTTAAATTGTCAGAAAAATGACGGATGTGAATGAATATTGTGGTAGAATTGGGGCCCAAAAAAAGATGGCGGAAATAGGCATTTGGAAAAAATGGGATGGTCCATCTTATAAGGTAACTAAGGTACCCCTAAATGCATCTAAATAAGCAATCCATTCTAGTTTCCATAATTATTATATTAAAAAACATTTTGTGAGGTCTTACAGGTAGTCAAAAGGGAATTCTTAGAATGTATTTTTTAGACACCTTATGAATAAACTATGAGTTTTCAAAGTGCTCAAAATAGGTGCTTCTAAAACCAACCCTCAACTCTCATGAATAGTTGGAACTCATAAATTTTAGGCAAGAATATATAGGGGTGGATTTTAGAATGGGGTCAATTTTAGGTGTAGATACCTTATTATTATGTACCTTCACAAATATTAAAATTTCATAAGTTTTATGAAGATTTGTGCTCTCATAAATAATATGCTATCAAGTGTTAAGTGATATGAAATGTTTAGCTTCCTACTTCATTGATTTGACTTAGATAAGCAATAAAGCTGGAAAAAATTAGAAAAGTTGTGGGATTCAAACATGTTGAGAGTGTATTGAGACTTTGAAGAAATTTTTGGAACAAAGATCTCATGATTTCATGTAATTCATCAAAAATATTTGGGCACTTCAAAAGCAAATACAATCTTGGTGTGTAAAAGAATCTCATCAAATTACTATATGTTCTTTCTTTCAACGAGCTTAGATGAATGATTTGTACTTTCATCCTTTATTTTTATATGTGTTACATGTTTACTTTCAAATTCTCATAAATTTTATTTTTTCTCAATATTACATCTACACCTTAAATGAGGTTGTGTGTTTGTTTATGTGTTTTGTTTGATATATTGAGATCTAAGAAAGTGTGAGTCCCTTGGTTGCATTCTTGGTACCATTCAAAAGCTCTCCATAAGGAGAGAGATGCAAAATTTGTTTTATAGCATTTCAACCTATAGTGTGAAAGTTATTGAATTTCCAAGTTTTTATGAATTAAAAATGAGTTAAATTATCTTTTGTTTTAGGAAAAATGTAACTCTCACATTGCATATCCAAACAACGTGAAATAAAGCCCTTACACTCCTTCATAAATAGAAATGAAGAAATATCATCAGAAAATTACTTTTATTTTGGTTGTAGCAATGACATAGGGTACACTAGTATTATTGAAATGAATTTTTGTAAAGATTTAATTATAATAATACTCCATATGTGTTACAATATTATTTGCATCCAACCCTTAACAATTATAGAAGGTTGACTAGGTTGTAAAAAAAATGGCTAACTTTATAAAAAAAGATGAGGAATTTTAGAATTCTAGATGGAAATGTCCAATGTTTTCAAGATATTACTATTGGAGTAAGGTAGGAGGTTCATAAAGCACCCATTCAAGGGCTAAAAATTAATTCTTGGAGGTTAAATTTCTTCAATATTTGTTAGTTGATTTTTATCAAAAGCTATTTAGAGTTGGTATCTAACCCTAGTTGTCTCATATCTTTTGGAGATTTGTAGAATTAATTATGAATTTTGGAAGTTCAAATGCAATAGTCATTAAAAGCATTCACTTCTTGAAATGAATAGAGGGGAATCAAATTTTTGACTTTCAGAAAAATAATTTTAATATTTGACTTGTATTTTTGGTTACTTTTAGTTTGTCAATGTAATAGTGAACCTTTCTATATAAAAATTGACTAAACTTTGTAAAAAAAAGAATTCTACAATTCCACTTTTTGAATTATTAAAATTATTTTTAATAGTGGACTTAAATTTCTTGGTTGCTTTAAGGTTGGCAACAACAAAGCTATTCCTAGAATGTAGTTTCTCCCTATTCTTATAGAAGGGAAAGCATCATAAAACTTGGTCAAGACAATTCCAAATCTTGGGAACACAAAAAATGTTCTTTGATTCCAAAAGAATATGCGTTCCATCCTAAGGCACTTCTCAAAGGACTCTTTGTAAACAAAATGCTTCAAATGTAAAGATAGAGTACCTTATTTCCATAAAAGTCAAAGATGGGGCATCATACATGATGTGAAGGTCTTCTATTGAGGGTAAATCTTCAAAGGCTTAATTTTGAAAATAAAACACCCCTAGATCTTCACATAGATTGCATGTTCTATTGAGGTCTAGAGGACTTATGAAAGGGCTAGGGCTAGACTGCATTGGATCTTGTTGGATTAAAAGTGCAAGAACTCCAAATTTTTCACCAAGGCAAGTAATGTAGAAATCAATTCCTATTAAAGAATGGTTAATCTTATAATTAGCAACCTCTCTTGTCTAATTTGAGGTCCTAGGTCATTGCAAGAAAGACCATTCAGTTTTTATAGCGTTTTGCCAAAACAATAAATTTTGCTCTCAATACTATGAGTATTACTAGTTCTAGAAAACCAAAAAATCTCAGTTGTTGATCTAAAAAATCAACGACTAAAAGTACCGTTTTGAGTACTATGACTAATAGTAAGTACTAAAATAATATTTTTTGAAAGAAGAACAATTTGTCTCAAAAAATAAATATAATGAGATATAATTAATAATAAATAGAAAATCATAAACAAAAAAAATCTTAAAATTGGCAATTTGTGAGGACTTGATGATGATTGGATTTCACCAAAAAGATGAAGTCAAAACCATCTTCAATGTTCAAAAATATGCACGCAAGGGAGCTCTATTTGCACGAATATGGAGGCCATAAAATAATGTATTTTTAGATTCCCTTTGGTGGGTACATGTACTCCTACTATAGGAATAGACCACGAAAATTTCCTTACAAGAGAAAGGGGTGTTTTAAGTATAGTCCTAGACATATTTAGTCCTTCAAGTAATGACCTTAAAGGAGTGTTTTTAGTAAAAATTTACTAAACACACATGTATTTCTAGTAAATTTTTACTAAAAACACCCCTTTAAGGTTGTTACTTGAAGGACTATATGTCTAGGACTATACTTAAAACGCCCCTTTCTCTTGTAGTGTTTCAGCTTTAGATCATTAATTTTGGATACTCCCCAATACCAAAAAACCCTAAACCCCAAAGTGTGACAAATTAGCAAAATTGATTTTTGAATATAAAATGATTTTTTTTAATTTCTAAAAAATAAGGTATATGATAACAATCAAGTTAGTCATCTCCAATAAAAATTTCAAGCTCATTGGGCTCTACCTCCGAAAATTCTAGTGGAAAACAACTTTGTCACTCTGAATGTGATGCAAAATAGGACCGGTCTTTTTTGCAATCACCCTCCTTCATTCCCAATATTCATTCAAATCTTCCAAATTTTATCATCCGTGACAACAAGTAAGTACTAGCATTTTCCTCAAAAGAATTCTTTGAAACTAGATCTACAAGACCACATGTTGTCTATAACAAGATGTATAAAGCATCATTGTCAATGTTGCATTCTAAAGTTGAAGATAAGTAAAGTAGCATGAGTCATAGATGTTCTATTGCTCCATGCTTGTATTTAGGCTTCTTCAATTTACAAATTTCTTTGTGCTAAAGAACAACACATGAAGGGATATTTCGTAAGTATTTTTGTCAATGGATTTTTGGAAAACAACAACATTATAGGTGGTCAAAGCAAAAATATATATAGTTTTCCATTATAGACCATAGGGGTGAGACTTCTTATCTTTCTTGATGCTAATGTAATTATCTTAAATTCTAACTCCACTAGTGGGCCCTGTATTATTGTCACATCCAAAATAAAAGTAAGGTAATTTTGAATTTTGAATTTGTACATAACTCCAAAATTCAATATCTTTTGTGCACAAAAGAGTGCAAGGACTTTCTTGCAGTGTGACACATTGCGTTCTTGATACGATTAGAAAGCTTTGTGTAAGGAGTATAAGGGCTTAATTTTGTAGCATTTGGACATGGCATGTTAGCATGTGAAAGTTATGTTTTTTCCAAAATAAAAGATAATTTAATTCAATTTTTTTATTCATAAAAACTTTGGAATTTAGAACTTTCACACCATAGGTCCAAATGCCATGAAACAAAGTCCTTGTAAAGAGCTTTCAAATGTGGTTGGGAACTTCATAGTTTCTTAGATCTCAACATATAAAACCTAACAAAACAAACAAATAATCAAACTAAATTTTAAAATAGTGAGAAAATAAATGGTTCTTTGCCATAGATATTCCCCTAATTCCAATCATTGATATTATGAAATTGTTATTTCAAGCCCAATTCCTTAGTCAACTTGTCACTATCCAAACATAGTACATTTCTCACTACATTAGAATGGAATAAAGTGGAATTGGGTAGAACTATATGGGACATAATTAGATTTTTTTATTTTTGTCATCCAACCTTGAAAATTCCCCCCAAAACATCTCAATCAACATTTGAAAAAGGTTTTAATTTTGAGCCTCTTAGAGACCAAGTGTTCAAATTTTGAACAATGGATTAATGTAAAGTTATAGACACATCCCAAACTCACAAAAATCTGCTTTTTCATCCATCAATTTTTTAAAAGATTCTTGTGTTAGTTCTTTAACATTTTTATGATATAGATATTTGAAGATTTTGATTTTCAAATATTCTATAATTCAAAGGTAACCAATAGTTTTGGTCTCAAAAACCAAAATTTTCAATTCAAATAATGATCCTTCAAAAATGACTTGGATAAAAAAAAATTTAATCTTTAAAAATTACCTAGATTAGATCTTAACATTTTAAATTTGACAAGAAAAAAATGCTTCTAAAAAATCATATAAATTGAATCTACTATTGATTTTTGAGAGAATTTTTAATTTTTAGCTTCAAAATTGATAGAAAAATATTGTTTTGTTTATTAGTTGATATAACCATATAGAAATGATCTATGGATTATATTCTATAATTCTTTTTTTGAGATTAATCATTAAATTATTACTCTAAGTTTTATTTTATAATATATCTTTATATGCATTTTAGAAATTTGTACTACCTCTTGCTCTTCAAGGGATAAAATTGTTGCAAGGTAATTGTATCTAATTTTTTTTCCATTCATAAAATTGACCTCTACAAATTACTTGTATTTTCTCTATTCTCATTTATAAATTTATAAAAAAAGATTTTGTTCTAAGTTAAAAAAAATTGGTCTATATTTTAACGAGATTTTTGGCCTCCTCAAGTTCATTTTGATAATTTGTTGAAGGGTTGTTACTTGACTTCTATGGTAAGTAACATTCCACCAAACTCAACGAATCATTATTCATTTGTTTGGAATTAGTGGTGATTCCCTCAATCATTCATCATTGGTAGCAAAAATTCTTTGAGCTTCATGTTGACAAAATTTATAAAATTTTCTAACACAAATAAAATTATGGAGAAGGACAACATCATCTTTCTTTTTAAATTTACAAACTCTTTCCTAACTTGAGTTTGTATTTAAAAAACTTAAGTTCCTAAATATTCCTTGCAAAGGAATTTTGAATTATAGACCTCAAAAGCCCAACAAAGTCATATTGTCAAAATTGTAGATAGTCTTGAAAAAACCAATTTGCTTCACCTTGCAAGGTTTAATCTCTCCATTTCCATGCCTTAGTTGCAAAACTAAGCTCCATAGGACTCCTGGTCTTTCCATAGGAACAACTTTTAGCTCTAGTCCCCAAATCTATATGTTCAAAAACAAGCTTACACACTATGCATTGCACAATAACACAATGATGTCATGATGAAGATGGACCACCGATAAGTTTTTCTCTACACCACAAAATGGTTTTACTTCTTCAAGATTTATTGAAAGCTTTATACAAAAAGTTTGGTATTGTGCATTTAAATTTTGAGTTTTTAAAGAAATTGACCTAAATTGGGAGCACAATTCATAGCCTTAATGAAAACACTCTATTATAAAACTAGTGGCACATTACAAAAATGATGGAGGATCTCTATCCTCCACTTAACCCTTAATGTTTTTCTTTTCCTATGTTAGAGATCACATTTAATCCTAAAATGTTTTCTTTTCCTATGTGGTCTCCTAAGATTTTGGAATTAATATAAAAAAAGGGTAGAATAGCAATTGAATACTTGATCATACAATCCAAGCTAGCATTATTTGTAATCCAAATTTTATTTTATTTCAATTTACATAAACCCCTTAAGGGCCAAGAATGATTTCAAGACTCCAAAAAAAAGTTATGAACAAAATTCAGATAGGATGTTTGAAAATGTAAAAAAAATATACCTTCTAGTGCCTCTCTAAAATTTATTCATAACTTTTAATTGGAGTCTCTAAATTCAAATGAACTTTTCGAGATGAAAGTTAGCTTGATTCTCCACATGAATTAAGTTCAAAGTTTTTTGAAAAATTATTCTACTATGACAAAATGGGGTATGAAATTCTACTTTGAGCACAATTCTTATGTTTCCACAATGAGCAGTCAAGCTCTCATCTTCATATTATCTTGTACCATTTGAGGATTCATAATGGACAATTGATTTCATTATAAAAATGACTTCTGCACACTTTAATAGTTTAATCTCACCACAAGTCAATGAAGTACAAGTATTTTACATGGCCATTAAAAAATTTCTTGATGGTAGATGGTAATTAGATTTTATTTTGGACATTTTCAATTATTCTGAAAACTTGTACTCTAAGATGATTAATAATCACGCATAGATTTAGGGTTAATTATTAAACACCCTATACTTTGATACACTTGATTATTAAACCTACCTTTGATGCACCTTGATTATTAAATCTTGACTTCACCTTTGCAAAAGTCATACAAGGTGAACATTCAATTAGTAAGATTCTCTAGGGCCAATGGCTACTAAGGATGTCCCTTCCTAGCAACCCTTGAGAGGCTTGATTATTTCTCTAATGGGACCCATTGACCAAATTGGCCCTCATATTCTTTTTCACAGATTTTGAAGTAGGTCAGTCATATGGAGACTTTCCTTATGTCCAAATTTATATAGTTTTAAAAATATGATCATTAATTTGAATTCGTCACCTTCAAACTTGTTCCTTTGGGATTAAGTGGACCTCTAAAACACCATGTAGCTCGTCTTCCAAAACTGTACAGTTTCGTCTCATTTCATGTTGTTTTAGAATTCATGCATTGGTCATATGTTGATGCATTCGTGATTAGCAAGCTGAAGCTAGATCGGACAACTTATTGGCACACTAAATTCTATGCAAGAATTCACAGGGCTCCGTGAGGAACAAGCAGGAGCTGACTCCAGCTGAAAAGGCCATCATGGAGTGGCTGGCGAAGAACAAGGGAACTGTTCCACTTGAATTTGTGGACGTTGCAGCTTTCTTTCAAGCTTGTGTGATGAGGGCTTTGTTAATCAAACTCCGCTCTGCTCAACTGTCAGGCATGTTGTTTTGAGCGTCTTGAATCACTAATTTTCTTTCATGTCAACCAATTCATCGCATTGATCTCCTCCCAACAGAGCCTTCTATGGTTTGTTGAGCTTCCTTGATTTACAACTGTTCCCCGCTTCTGAACTTGCTAAATATGTTTCATATTGCCAACTTGTGAAACAAACCGTAGAATTCTCTCATTTGTCGGTTCTTGTTGGAATATTGGAATGGAAGTCGATAGCGGGTTTTTTGGGTATACGACCTATAAATAATAACGCTCAAAGGGTATGAAAGCTTTGTTGTTGCCATGTATCCCACAAAATGTATCCACAGAAGCCTCCTACCCATCATTCCTCTTGGGCGTTTACAAAGATGCTCTGTGCTTCAACATTCTCTGCTAAATCTTCCAAAACCAGGCTACCTTTGCACATTCCAATCTGCACCTTACACAAGGTTTGTATTGTTGTGTCTTCGCACTTTTTAGCTGCAACTGATTTACAGCATCGTCGAATTCTACTAACGCCGTTTTATACCTGCACAGGAGTTTGTAAAACAAAATCTCGTTACTTATGTAACTACACTTAATAATATCCTAATAAACAATTGAGCATTGTTATTGTTATTAAATTGCATGATTTTTTTTGTTAAATCTTGATGGAAGTCAAAAGACTGTTTTAGATTCTGTTCTTATGTCTTGTTTGGAAACCGTATGAATAAACTATGCATTTAAAAATGTTGAGAATAGGTGTACCCAAAGTCGACCCTCGGCTCTCATTAATAGAGGCAGTACGTACTTTCCAGTTAACTAGGCACAGAAGTATTTCGTACTATCTGAGAGTGCATGTTCTGTTCAAATGATTCACAGGGTTACGAACCGTCTTCAGTACCAATGATGGTGGAAGGTGTGCCCAGTATGGTTCAGTATCTAGAGTTTGTGGGAGAGCTTATACAGCAGTCATCGCAGCAGTGCCAGGCGTTTGCGGTTATTCTGACAGCGCACATTGTCTGTTCCCACTCTGCACTTCCTCAAAGTCCTAGTGTAACACAGCGCAACAGGTAAGCAAGATGTTGGTGATGGAGAGATACAAGACCCTGGTGGTATTGGCAACAAATATGACTCAGTTCATGCTCATTTTATTGATGCTGATTGTAAATTGCTTAATTGATCTTGTACTTTCTTTCCTATGCAGTAGGTAGTGGCACATCCTACGTACGAAGCAAAGTATAGTACCAGGGTGGCCAGCCAGTATTCAATGCTAGAAGTGGTCTCCTTATCAGGGTTCGGGGAGAAACTTGAGTCCAACCAGCTAGTATCAGTTGTTTTCTATAGGGAAACGGTAATACATTGTTCATCTTCGGCTATTCCTTGTTGTTTTACTTAAAATAGACAATTCTCTGAAATAGCGACCGGGTGTTTGCCTGAAGTTTTGATTTTCAACCGGCAATTTGGGAAAATGAACCGGCTCATAATACACTAATTGTCGGTTCTCCCCGTTCATTGCTCCTTATGGTCAGGATGTATTCTCGCAAACTGAAACTCCTGTTATCCTCCAGAGGCCAATTTGGAAATAGTTGAAGAGAACCTCAACCATAGATAGTCTCAGTCATGGAATTGGATGAATCCTCTTCTTTCCAAGTTGGAGCAGGAGACGACTACCCTTCTGAACACTGAACCAAGGGTATGAACTGGGAGCTACTGAGCTGTCCTGTAATGTACCTCTTTCCTGATAGTGGACATTTGGAAGCCTTGAAATGCAGCAGCAAGTGTCGAGAAGGGTGTACTAGCGGTACTTCCAACAAGCTTATCAAGGTCTTGGGGTTACAGTCCCGCGAGTAGAATTATTTTCCAGGAGTAATATATGTGTTTTTTTGACCTTGAACATTGACCCAATGCCCAATTGAAGAGGTGACTTGACTGACCGGATACAATGTGGCATATTTCGAGGGATTTCTCGAGTCTCTTTGGAGTAAATATTGAGATTCCACTGCAGCAAATTCTAGTCGTGTCTCTAATTTTGAGACTACATTAGCTGTGACTCTATTTTTTCTGATTTATCCCATTAACGTTTGTTGGACCGATGTGACCATACTCAATTTGGGTTTCATTGCTTTGGTTAGCTTGGCAAGTCTAAAGTGTCTTCACAGGATCATGGATCTTGAAAGAGCCCATACGGTAGTAGGAAGCCCATTGATTCTCTTTTCCTTACATCCCAACACAAGTGGAGGTATCTGTTTCGATGTTGGAGATGCCTTGCATTGCAAAATAATGTGCACAATCAAATACATTGAGAACAGTTACTGTGTTTCGAAATTGCGTTTCTGCAAACTTGGGGCGGTTAACATCCATTCGATAAGATACTCAGAACACAGGAGAAACAATTGGGGCGAGAGACGTCCTAACTCTCGACCTCAGGATTTCACTTAGCTATGAGAACTACGCGCTAGCCAACCTCGTCACCGCCCCGGATGAGTCACAAATTTAAAATCAATCGATTATGAATTGCCGGATGCCCACCACCCCAACATCTTGATATTATTCAATTTTTTTTGTACTCTTGGACTTGTTTTCTTACTCCGGAGTCCTCATCTTATTCTTCATTTTGAAATTGTGTTGAGTATTCACTCAAGCTTCCATTGAGAGAAGCAATTGATGGCTGACTACCTTTGAGATCCCCATCGGGGTTAATTAGAAAGCGTGCCTAAAAGCGTGCCATGGCGCGTGGAAGCAGGCCATAGGCCGAGAGATATAGGACACCTGCATTGATGGCGGAATACCAAATGCAACGCAAAGCGTGGTTTCATTCCCAGCAGCGTGATCTGGAGACTGCAGCTCTAAAATATCAAAGGGACACCGAAGGGTAAGAAAATACACGAAGGATCAACCCACCGACTCTGTCACCCTCACTTTGTCAAAATGAGCTCTTCTTCCAAATAGCAGCCTCGGCCATCTCCACGCTATTTCATTTTATTTTACCATCTCTGCACTTCAACGTCTTTGCAAGAACTACCCCAACAAAACGGTTTATTCAGGCCGAGTCGGTGTCTTTTGCTCCCAACCTTGCAACCTAAACACAGTCTGTCTCCACAACTAACAAATTAAAGTAGATAGAAATCAAGTCGCATCGCACCATAAATACCATCACGCGAGTGACTCCTAATGCACTTTCTACCACCAAAGTGCACTGAAGTTTACAACAAATATTTAAATCATTTATCACTCACGACGTTTTCTAACACATGGCCATTTAATTTGTTCAAATAATTTCGAAATATTACTTCTGATTCAAAATGGGATGCTGAAGTAAAAAATACTCTTAAGACTGGCTTTAGCCCACAGAAAGCGCATAAGAAGGTGCAGTTTTCAAATTACTGGATTTTACCGCAAGCCATCAGAGAATCAACAACTAAACAAGAAGTCCACGAGAATGAAACCCCCGCCACCTGACTACTTATAAGTACCGAACTCGTCTCCCTCTTTCATCCACTGGATCTGTTCGTTATCCAAACTGACGCGGGCTGCCCGACGCAGCAAAGCTGCCACGAAACAGTGTGACCAGTACAGCGCAAAGCACTCACAGCTGGAGCCTCGTGACTCCACATATCAACAGCTACAATAATCGTCAATCAGTTCATGTAAAGACGACGGTGATATGTACACACAGTCGTTGTATCCCAGTCAAAGGAAGATCAATGATTGAGCAATATATATATCCAACGCCCACCACCTGCACTGAGGAGTTTCATGCCTGGAATAATTAAGTTACCGTACCACTGTCGGTGCAAGGAACTCCTCCTCCTCCTCTACCAAAAAAACAAATATACATAATCAATCGCTCGATCTTGCCAAGGTGATTGGCAGCGGGATTTACAATCAATCACTTGTAAACCACCTTTCAGTGGCCATTAGCCGGTCTTGATGACTTGGTCCCACTGCAACGCGCTCATATCCAAGCCTAATTTGGCTACTTCATCGCACGAGGACCACCACATGTAAGTTAGTCCCGTGAGAGCTTTTGTAAATTACACTCAACTCGTCCCGAATGCTTCATCCTGTTCAAGAATCAGAAAGGTAGCGGCTAGCTGCCACTGCACTTCTCTGCAGAAATCGCTTCCAGCTTGCGAAAAGGAAGGCCCAAAGGAGCAGGAGCACAGAACCAAAATTTCGTTAATTAAAATGGTGGTATTCCACAAACTTGACACTTTAATGTTTAGAACGTGCCGGCATTATGTAATCTATACCAGTATGGAATATTGCCATTTTATCAAAATTTCCCATACATTCTACAGACTCCCTGAATTTGCATGCAATTGCCGCATCGATCTCGAGTAAAGGAGTGTTCATTCCTAGCCAAGAGGTGAGATTGGTCGAGAATTTTGACCTGTGTCGATCAGTCGCAAGGGTGTGAACTTTCTGGTTCTTGCAAAATGGATGTGATCAATTGGTCGAGAGGATGCAGAGGAATTAATTTCGACATTGCTAGAGAGGTTGCCGAGGAATTTTGATTGAAATTGGAACAAACGATAAAAAAGATAAGAAATGAGAGGATCTACTGATCTAGAAGACAATTCTACGCTCTGATACCATGTTGATAAATGAAGTTCAATCAACTTGAATTATCAAGAGAGATAAGAACCAAGAGAAGCTGCCCAGGTTAAGTTATATGTACACGTACTGGGAGGTCCCTGTGGAAATCATCCTTTTTGGTACAAATGAATGATTGTGAATCATCTACTTTGAAAAAACTCAGCACTCATTGGAAGTCAAACTATTGTGCAAGATCTTCCTTTCCAAACAAAATTCCAAGGATGAACATATGTACTTTTAACTCACATTAGAAGTATTCTTTGTCATCCATTGGATCACTCTAGTTCACAACGTCCTTATAGGGCTAAGAAACTAACAAAAAAATGATTGACTATTTATTATGCAGGTCTAATCTCCCTATCATACACAATGGATGAATGCACTTTCACCCAAAGACTTGCAAATTACAATACCAAGTTATCAACAGTCCAAAGGATTCGTAAAAACAATGACACTCACTTTGAGTTGTCTTCTCTGTAAATAGAGGCTCTAGTCTTTGAGTTGCAAGTCTTACCCCTAAAATAATGCTTCATTAGGTGGATGATGAATTCATGTTTTGAAAAGTGCACTTCATTAATAAATATTCTTTGAAGAGGCTCCAAGAAAAACCATTTATCATGTGAATGCAAAGGCTGAAGAAACTAAGAGTGCTCTTCAATCTTCATCATTCAATGACATTAATATTTTGAAGGATTCACATTGATTAACAACACTTTTTTTCTTTCTTTTTTCTAACACAAATGAAATGGAATTTTTTTTTTTTTTTTGAAGCATATGGCCTTCAAGGGCCGTAGCTGGATTGACACAACTCAACCAAGGCAACCCAGTTTATTTTGCCAGGAATTACACGCCTTGGGGATGAATAGAATTTCATTGTAGAGAATAGTACAATACCTCTAGCCACATGTGTCCTAGAGGGGCAAAGGTAACAACATTTTTTTCAAAGTTTAGTCTGAGTACTTAGGGAGTAAAGGAGACGACCTATTTCTCACTACTTAAGCAGATACACATAAGGTAACTTAGCCTATAATAGGCAAACCACCCATGACAGGCACCTAGGAAATGACCCATTAGAGTCTTACAACAATCCGTGACAGACTTTCTTTAATAAATAAGATTAGAACTACATTAGGTTGATTACTAACCAAAATCAATGGCTTGGGTGATGGTGATGGAGTTATTAGTGCATGTTTTAGGAACTTCTAGCTTTTTAGTGGAATTTCTTCAAAGCAAGTGATTTTTATAATTCTTCATGTTCTGGCCATGTTAGGAAATATTGTACCCATGTTAGGAAATATTGTGACAGCTTTAGGTGGTAGGATGGCCATCATGCATACATTTTTTGTTGGTTTTGGGATAGTCTGTAGACTCTTTGGGGCTTATTGGTAATCACACTTCAAAAATTCATAAGAAATTCATATTTAGTCAAAAAAATAAAATTTCAATTGGTCTATTTTTTTCTCACAAATGTCTTTGTATGAAAAAAACTTTGAGTTTTTTTTCTAATTGTAATAGGGCAAAACACTCATTCTGTTTATCATAGGCAAGTTTACCTTATTTGCAAGGAAGGTTTCAATAGTGGGAAAATTTTCCTATGAGTAGAAATAGAGTTCATAAGGTTTCCATAATTTTTCAGATTTTTCTTTCTCCAAAAAAATTACTATGAATTTTTAAGCTGAAGATTTTCTTCTACCCATATTGGTCATGTAGACCTTCCTATTTTCGACCAAAGGGTAGGTGCAAAATCCAACAAGGATTGGTTCTAATTTTAAGAGTCTTGTAGCCAATCATAATGCACCACAACTGCCCAGAAACTGTGCCAACATTAATCGTTGTTAATCACCTCTTGATCAAAATTACTCCACCCTACGTTGCCAAAGTAGGTCTATGATTAGTAATAGGTCAGCTCCCTTAAATAGAATGAACTACATTAAATTTTTAAATGCCCAGAATTACCCTCACCTGTCGTGTAATGCATTTTTGTAAGAAAAATACTCACTGGCTTTTTCTATAATACTCCATTTTTTTGCATAATTACTGTAGACAACACTGATGTTTACAACAAATATTGAAATTTACCATTCATGACATTATGCTAACACATGGTCATTTTGATTCAGTACGTTTGAAACATTACTGCAGATTCAAAATTGGATGTTGAAGTAAAAAACACTCTTGAGATTGGCTTTCGTGGTTCGGCCTACAAAAAGCACATAAGAAAGTGCAATTTTCAAATTACAGTAAAACTTCTAATAAGCAGTAGGGCCAAGTTTGGTTTGACACATTGCCCTAGAGAGGTTATTACATTAACCCTATAAGAGCTTTGTAGATCAAAATGGTCCGATGGACGACTTCATTGTTGATTGTAGAAAAAGAGAATGTAGCTATTGGTTTAGTAATTGGAGAATTTTAGTGACTATTTTGGTCATGGGGAGGCCACATCTTTACAGGGTTAAGGCACAATCATTTGTAAGTTATGACATTTGTATTGGGCCCCTGCTAGAACTAGCAATCAATAGTACTTCAAAGAGATTTATTACTTTAGAGAGTAAGGTTTATTAGAAGTTCTTTTGTATTAAATTTTACCACAAGCCATCAAAGAATCAACAACTTAACCCTATAATGCCATATCAACCAAAAAATGGTCATTAGATGACTTTCAAAGTTACTATAGTGATGAAGAATACACATATTGGTGCATCAATTGGATCATTTTTTGGCAAACTACCTGGATGATAGGTCTCCCCTATCAGGGTAAAAAGTCCATAGGAATGAATTCCGACCTAGCTAGTGCTAACATAGAACAACCTATTACCACTCAAATTTACAATCTTGGTATTTTGTGCAATGAGTTGATTCACTAGTAGAAAACCATATTGTAGTTAACAAAATCTAGGTGACATTTTTGTAAACTGTGTTCAGTAAAATGCAATTTTCTAAAAATTGCATTTTAGTGAATGTGGTTTACAAAAAATGTCACCTAGATTTTATTAACTACAACATAGTTTTCTTCTAGTGATTGTTGCCTATATTTTTCAGAGGAAGAATTAGTTAAATTAACTAAAATACAAGTGGAATCATATCAATCTAATAAGAACTGGAATTGATATAAATTTTCAAATCAAAGTATAAAATCATTAGTAGGTGGGGGCCACAACCATCTTAGAAAGGTTCAAAATCAGAGACCTACTACCCTAATCTTGTTTTATGAGTGTTATGAAAGCAAAAGTTCAACATTCTAAAAGCACCTCTTTTATTGGTTGAAATTTCAACTATTCTAACAAGTATTTATTCATAATGAAACTCACCTAAACCAACATTTATTAAACCACATCTTAACCCCTAAATGTTTTCAACTATGTTTTCACCAAAAACGCTCCAAAACTGTCATTTCTAGAACAAGTACCAAATTTTTGGAAAAAAACATTTTTGGAAACATGTAACTGTAAGATCTTGTACGAAACTTATTTGAGAAGATGTGCAGAAAATTTCAGAATTTTTCACCATGTAGATTGTAAGATATTAGCGTTTGAATTAGCAAAAATCCTTTTTTGGGCCCTGTGAAAAAACGGGCAGCTGCACTTCACAAGGCCACATTTGTATGAAAAAAATTCCAAAATGGTGGTTACTCTTTGGATTCTTTCTTCAAGGCAAGTTGGCTACATGCTCGAAAAAATTCAAATCATTTGAAATTGTACAACATATAGGAAAAAGGAAGTAAGTACAAAGAAGTAGAGAATGATTCAAAATACTAAATTGTGAAGAATTTTGTTATGGAATTGAAAAATTCCAATCCCAATGGTTGTAATGTTTTACTAAAAAATCCACACCCTATGATTTTATTTTTTTCAAAAAATATTGAAAATTGAGTGAAATAAAGGACTTCAAAGTTTATTTTAGAGTAGAGAATCCGAAACTGCCCACAAACTAAAACGCCTCATAACTTTCATCTCATAAATCAAAATGGAATGATTCAAAGCTTTCCATGTACATATAAATCTAGAAAACCAATTTCAAATTTTTATTTCTTAAAAAAGTATTTTTTTAAGAATTTTTTGGGCTGCCCGAAGAGCAATGAAAATTACATATCATGCAATAACTTTTTAACCATGAAGTCAAAAGTTATGAAAATTTTTGGGCCTTAAAGATACTCCTCGGGCACATGTTGTGTGAAAATTTCAAAGAAAAATAAGAAAAACTCCATTCATAGTGAGCTGCCCAAAATCGCTATGTTGCCAAAAAAACGCAGTTTGGGCGTTTAGGGGTTAATCAACCTTAAACCGTGCACAGATTGATGTGAATTTGGTGTCATTGTCTGAGAAAGGCACCCAATTGCTTGCCCAAAGTATATGACTTACACACTATGTGCAAATGTGCAAATGGGTGGGAGAGTGGCGCAATTGAGAGGGTTCTACAAATGACGGCATTGGCCTATTTGACTCGTACCTGTATCTCCCCCTTTCATCATCTCGTTCTGTTCGTTACCCAAAGGCTGACGCGGGCTACCCGACCCACCAAAGCTGCCAACCACTTTCCGAAACAGCGTGACCAGTTCAGGGAGGCGTATCAAACACCCCGCCTCTATTGTCACTGACAGATCACAAGACCCTCGCGCAGGCCCCCCCTGCTGGAGCCTCGTGACTCCACATGTCCGCAGCCACAATAATCGTCAATCAGTTCATGTAAAGACGACGGTGATATGCATGTACACACAGTCGTTGCATATATGCCAACCCAAGGAAGATCAATGATTGAGCAATCCAACGCCTACCGCCTGCACTGAGGAGTTCCCATGCCTGGGTTAATTAAGTTATCACAACCGATGCAAGGAACTCCTCCTCCATTACCACAAAACAAAATATATAATCAACCGCTCGATCATGCCACGGTGATTGACAGCGGGATTTACAATCAATCACTTGTACAAACACCTTTGCGTTTAGCGACCATTAGCCGGGCTTGATGGCTTGGTCCCACTGCAACGCAGATCCAAGCCGATTTTGGCTACTTCATCGCACCAGGATCACAATCTGTAAGTTACTCCCGTGAGATTGTAAATGACACTCAACTCGTCCGGAATGCTTCTGCCTGTTCAAGAATCAGTAAGGTAGCGGCTGCCAGCACTTCTCTGCAGAAATCGCTTCCAGCTTGCGAAAAGTGAGACCCAAAGGACCGGAACACATTCTACAGACCCCCTGAATTTGCATTCAGTTGCCGCATCTCGAGTATTGGAGTGTCCATTCCTAGCCAAGAGGTGAGACCGGTCGAGCATGTAGACCAGTGTCGATCAGTCGCAACGGTGTGAACTTCTGGTTCTTGCAAAATGGATGTGATGAATTGGTCGAGAGGATGCAGAGGAATTTTTTTCGACATTGGTAGAGAGGTTTGCCGAGGAATTGTGAAATTGGTGCGTCCCAGATCATGCTCTGCATTGATGTGACGACAGCCGAAGCGGAGGCTTGGAGGACTTTGTTTTCTAGGTTTCGCTGAGATCCACATAATCTATCGGTCGTTAGTGTGTAGCGACAAAATTGGTACTGAGGAAGCAAGTCTGTGTGTGGATTCGTACTGCATTCTCTCATTCGGCTATGGGCGGTTTGAGAAATCGCTGTAGCATTGCTCGTGGCACCCCTTCTTTTGCGCCATAGCCGGAAACTAGTATCGCTTGCATTGCTGGAGCAGTCATGGAATGGACTGGCAGTGCCGTCTAACGACAATGCTGGCTCTTCTCCTCAACCATCTTAGGTCTTGCTCGTGTGACGCATTCGGTAATTTATTTATTGGTTCAGCAACTCACGAGCAGGGAGAGCACGTAGAATCCCAAATGGGGATGTAGTAAGAATCATGTGGTTGAAAGTTGTAAAATAGCTCACAGGAATTTGGTCATTTTACATGACACATTAGAACGACGGCATTAATTTGCATGTTTCTCTGATGCTTTCTTCAGCAATGTCGTAAGAATTCTGTATCTCTCTCGAAGCAGTTGTCCTGTCCGTATGTTGCCCTGAAGCGTTCTGTAGGAATGTCGTACTATTGGGGTCGATCATTCTAAGCGCCTACTCCCACTCGTAAGTTCGCGTGTGAAGATTGATTTTAAGAAGAGCTCGCAATTTTCTGTGACAGGTTGATCGATTAATCCCCTGGAAGAGGTGTGATCTCGATGGCGATGCAGGGAAGAGGCAATGCCGTCAACGTGCTCGTCGTGTTCGCGTCAGCTCTGCTGGCGACTCTGCTTCTGCAGACGGGAAGAGCGGAGGCTAAGAATCACAATGTGGGCGGCGTCAAAAACTGGGACTATCCGGCAGTCGCCGACTTGGGCTACTACGACAAGTGGTCCGCCCAGCAGACGTTCCTCCCGGGGGACACTTTGAGTAAGTGGCTATCTCCGTCTCACCTTGCATGCAACATTGATTGTTTCTTTTCACTTGGTTAGGCAAGATTGAGTATTGTCTGCAGTACTTTGCGCAGTTGTTCGCAGATGTTGCTATTTCGTCCGTGGTTATGCTAAATGGAGTATTGGCTTTAGTAGGCTACCGCTAAAGTGGTGGGCACATGTCTTTCACTACTTCGTCATTCTGCGACTGTCTTGTGGGATAGACACTTGCTACAAGCTTCAATTTCATAACATCAATGCTCAATCTAGATCATTGCAAATTTATGCGGTGTGCCATGGGCTAGTAGCAAGTGCACTTTCACACAAGGTCCTAACGTGCTCTTGTCATAAGCCACAGTGAATTGTGTGTAGTATAATGTCTAAAATGACTACTAACAGTTAAAGCTACATATCTAACAATAGCCACAAACCATACCAACACAAACCATACCAACATTAGGAGACATGTGCGCGAGCTTTAGGCAATATTTGTTCAGTGTAGAGTGAGTGGGGCTGTGCAACATATGCCCTTAGAAAAGCAAAATCAAGAAAGGTCCATAACAGCAATCGACATACTTAGTGCAGGCCCATAGTCAAAATGAATATTGATCACATTGAAATCATAACGTCAAACCTTGCGTTCAAGGCAACCGCGTCATTGTCTCATTTCCTCGTCAAAACAAGACTATGCCACACAATCCTTCAATTTCCACACTTGGCACCTTTCATTCCGATCAACCAAATAGTGCAGATGATCTAGAAGTTCTCTACTGAAATAAAAGACTACTAGAGAAACAACCATAATTTGCTATGCTATATATTTGCAATGGTTTAGAGTCATTGATTTGCAATAGTATTTTGATAGTAGAATGCAATTGTTTTGCAACAAAGGTCCATTTCGTTAAAGGGGCGT
Source organism: Straminergon stramineum (assembly GCA_963920665.1). Taxonomy (NCBI): domain Eukaryota; kingdom Viridiplantae; phylum Streptophyta; class Bryopsida; order Hypnales; family Calliergonaceae; genus Straminergon; species Straminergon stramineum. The sequence continues at coordinate 22,535,324 of OY987269.1, read as the reverse complement.
GATTCCGGTCAGCGCCAAAAACTGTGACATATACTTGTGTACATCATAGATCTAAAATCTAAAATCGAATTATATGGATTTCTATTTCAGAACAGGTGCTCTGAAAGTTGCACTCCAAAGTTTTGGAATATATGCGGCCATCTTCACGAAATTGACATTACCAGTTTTGCAACGCGTTGCCCAATTCAGTATTGAGTCTGATTTGTTATGCTCATGCGCCAGTCAGCTTTCATACTTGATCTAATCCACACGCTAGCTCACACATCTCTTTAATTGCGTCCCCTCCCTGCTTGCAGCGTTCACCTACACTGCCGCCGAGCACGACGCCACCATCGTGACTGCCACGCAGTATGCCGGCTGCGTGATGAGTACTGGCAAGAAGTACACCAGCGGCACGGACGTGGTGACGCTCCCCAAGGCCGGCACGTACTACTTCTACTGCGGCGTCATAGGCCACTGCGAGATGGGCATGAAGATGAAAGTGGTGGTGGCTGCGGCGGCCGTCACGCCCGTCACGCCTCCCGTGGTGGCGCCCGCTCCAGTGCCCGCCGAAGCCCCAGCGCCTTCCCCAGTCCCAGTCCCGGCGCCCGTTCCAGGACCATCGCCAATTGAGCTAGCACCAGCTCCAGGCCCAACTGCACCCACCCCTGTCATTGCCCCCCCTGTCATTGGCACTGGCCCCGCGGCTGCCCCGGCTCCAGCGGATTCCAGTGCTGGCTCACTCAGTGCTGTGGGATTGCACTTGCTGGCGGCTCTTGGAGTTGCAGTTGTGGTAGGTTTTCATGGTTTGAATTGAAGCTTGGATTCTGTGCAGATCAATCGATCATTCAGCATCTTTCTAGCTAGCTAGGTGATGGAGGGTTTAATTCCTAGGACGGGGGGTGATCGAGAAAGTTCGATCTCCAGATGGCCCCTGGAGTTAGCTGGGTCATGTACAGATCATGAGGACCCCAGCTTTTGATTTGTAGTTACAGTACTTTTTCCTTCTTCCCGTTTCGGTACGCGGATGGGATGGACTGAGTGGTATGTGGAGGGGTGAGGAACGTTAAGTCTTCGAACTCCTTGTAGATATCGGTGTGTTTGGGAATTAATGTGCAACCGGTTTTGTTCATGAAACGTGTGCTTGGTCAATTAAATTAGCTGCGCATTTTATTCAAAGGGCTCTGTGGAACGTTGAGCAATTAAAGGAAGGGAAGACGGGGAAGGGGTGGAAATCGCACAAAATTAACTTATATGTTGCGGAGGAAATACAAGTTGCATATTAAGTTACAATTTGCACAAGCAGCACAACAAATGTATAGGTCAAAATGGCGCCCAGAATACCGGCAATTGGACGGAAATGGAGTTATCAACTTGACCCTTCTGTGCGGTGGATTACTGTCATTCTCCCTTTGCAAGCCCAAAGTTATGTGAAAAAGTACTTTACTTGGCTAAAAGATTGCATGTTGGATTACATGTTAGTTACAGGGACCATTTTATTGACATGAGTATTTCTAAAAATTGCGATTAATTTCGCCGAAGCTTTTTAGTTAAGTTCTTCAGACTTAGGATGTTTTCATTCCAGACTTTGCTGACCTCGCGTTGTCAAATTGTACACTCCAACACTAACTCCAGAATTGAAGGACGCTTGGACAAGTACCTCGGTCAACAACGCAAGGTGGTCTTACTCATGAAGGACAACTACACTAAATAGTGAAATTAAGTTGCCTTAACAATTAGGTTGCCTTACCCCAAGAAAGTTACTTTACAAGTCATCAAAGTCAACAAATATTTATAAAAATATTTCCATTTGTACACATAGAGGTTCATGAGTCCCAAATATAACAATATGAAATTCAAAAGTAGTTCATTCTTGTACACTAATTGTAAATATTTAATTAGTGTCAAATGTCGAGAAATTAGTGAGGGGCAACCTAATTTCACTATTCAGTGTAGATGCTTCCGCAATGTGGATTCTCCAACACTTGTGTTCCAATTCCCAACGCCCTGCAAGTCACTACAAATTTGTCAACATCCTAGACGATGAGTCTCTACGTCCAGACATGAAAAAGTCCTTTACCTGGCCTACCTTTCCCTTGGTGTATATTGACCGTGAATTTTTCGGTGGGCGTGACATTACGCACAGTACGCAACTGAATACTTCAATTTTGCTGAGCGCCAATTAAATAATGTTGTACACGTGTAGACAGAAATCTTTTTGCATTTTAAATTGCACAGTAAGCTAGAGGATGCTATATTTCCCCTTCTCTAAAATTCCCCTAAGCAAATCTAACGCATGGAATGACATTGGATTTCCATAATTGTTCCATGGGATGGTGAACACTTAGGCCAATGACCCATTTGATGCACTAAAATATTCCAATTTAAAAACTCACAAACTCTACAAGAGTCTGAAAAATATGAATCAAAGTGGATTAAATTAGGCTTCTTGTTGTCCATAGGTTGGATATGATTGCCAACACATTTGATGAAATCTTCCGTGTTCACGATGATTTGCGTTTCCATTTGCGGAGGGAGCAGGTTACAATAGGTGATCAGTTGTTTTCTCTATATTTCACCATGCTATTGGTCAACTGTGAGCGTTGTGTCGTGTTTCTGTCGAACCCTAAACTGACAGCTCTTGTTGACATGCTGGACTGTGAACGGCAGAGTGTTTTGGATGTGCGCATGCCCTTGCAGCAACATGAACCAGTACTCTTCAAAGAGCAATGCGAATTGCTTATGTATAAGAGAGGCAACCCATTTCCAACCACTTAAGCGGTTACACCTATCTGGAGGGCGAGTTTCTGGGGGGAGATTTTTCCAGTGTGCAGAAATAGAGTTAAGAAGGTTTCCATAATTTCCCAGATTATAATTTTGCAAAACATAATTACTATGAATATTTTAGCGGAAGATTCCGTTCCTCCCATTCTGATCATGTAGACCTTCATGTTTCCGACAAGGGCTGATTGAAAAATCCACCCAAGAATTGAGAGTGTTGTAAAATAATCACAATGTGCCACAACTGCACGGAGAATTGTGCTGTAATTAATCACTGTCGTCTCCTCTGCGCGGACAGAGAGCAGTCTATATTGCCAAAAGGGGGCGGTGACCACGAATGGGTTGCCTCCCTTAGTGGGACGCCCCACCACGAGGACCTCCCGCCGCGTTAAGCACACAGGATTGCCCTTGAAATATTTCAGGAAACGATGACACTGCCCTGGTAATAGTGGCTGGCACTGTAACAGATACGTTACGCCCTATAATTAGGGACCCCACGTCATAAGCATAGTGCTTCACGAAACTCAAGTGCACATTGACCACTCGTTCATCCACCCTGAATTCCGTAATAACTTTGCACAAAAAGAAAAGGTTTATTCTATTACATGGAATAGGTGCAGAGAAGAGATCCTATCTATTCCTATGACATAGGTATCAATGAGGGAACCTCCCGCATCATTGGCAATACTACTGTCCCAAATTTTTTGATGACATATTTGAGGAATTCAACTGACTGACTCATGTACTGTACAAAACTCAATTTGTCGTATTCAAAGATGGAATGCTTGGAAAGTAAAAAATATGGGACTTAATCCCTACTGATGTAGGTAAGGAACTTGAATGTGGTCTACTGTATCAAGGTTTTTTCACTAAATCCTGTTAGTATGGTCTCCATATATCAGGTTCCAACCTACATTAGGGGTTAAGTTGTTTCTTTTGATGATTGTATGAAGATTCTAGTGTGTAAGTCTTTAACCCCTAAAGGACCAAATGGTGTTTTTTGGCAACATAGTGATTTTGGGCAGCTCACTACGGATGGAATTTTTATTTATTTTCTTTGAAATTTTCACACAACATGTGCCTGAGGAGTAGCTTTAAGACCCAACAATTTTCATAACTTTTGAATACATGGTTAAAAAGTTATTGTATGATATGTTGTTTTCATTGCTCGGTAGGCAGCTCGGGCAGCAAAACAAACTTCTTCAAAAATCACTTTTTTTTAAAATAAAAATTTGAAATTGATTTTTAAGATTTATATATACATGAAAAGCTTTGAATCATTCCATTTTGATTTATGAGATGAAAGTTATGAAGAGTTTTAGTTGTAGGTAGTTTGTGGGTAGTAATGGAATCTCTACTCTAAAATAAACTTTGAAGACCTTTATTTCACTCAATTTTTAATATTTTTGAAAAAAAATAAAAATGCAAGGTGTAGATTGTTTATTACAACAATTTCACCATTGGGATTGATATTTTTCAATTCCATAAATAAATTATTAACAATTTAGTATTTTGAATCATTCTCTACTTCTTTCAACTTACTATTTTTTTCCTATATGTTGTACAATTCCAAATGATCTAAAATTTTCAAGCATGTAGCCAACATGACTTGAAGAATGAATCCAAAGAGTTACAACCATTTTGGACATTTTATCATAATGATCTGACCTTGTGAAGTGCAGCTGCCCGGGTTTTTGCAGGGCCAAAAAATGGCTTTTTGTCACTTCAAATGCTAATATCTTGAAATCCAAACGGTGGAAATTTCTGAAATTTTTTCCACATCTTCCCAAAACAACGTAATAAAAGATCCTACGGTTACATTTGTCCAAAAATGTATTTTTTCTAAAATTTGGTACTTGGAATAGAGATGACAGTTTTGGAGCGTTTTTGGTGAAAACATAGTCAAATACCTTTAGGGGTTAATATTGTAACTTATGTTCTTTGGTGTGCATGTTGTTTTGCGCACAATTGAGAAGTTAGTTTGCAAGATTTGCTATGTCTAGGTGTGGTGTTATTTTGCATCACACCATTCAACTAGTTGATTCATCCACAAGCTTCAACTGAACATAAATTTGTGACATTTCAACGGTGTTAGTGTGTGAGCATGGAAATGCGAGCATGTGAGCCTTGAGGATATGTATAAGTGAGTATACTACAACCATAGAAGGTGCTTATAATATAAACACCTATAATATAGGTATCTATAACATAACTACACTATAATCATAGAAGCGTTTTATTATATAGACATCTATAACATAGGTGTATAGTCTTCTAGGCTCATAGATCCACGCTTCTTGGCTCACATAATATCAACCCTCTGTCACATCTAAAGATGAAATGCTTTGTTTATGATACCAATATATACATTTCATTGTCAGTATGAATTTACAAACCAAAAAAATGGGACTCAAATCACAAATTCGATTTTTGCATACAATGAGCTCATCTATTAATCTATTTCATGAACTATTGATAAATATTTTTTTACCAATTTCAAATGAAATTTACTAGACTTTGGTATTTCTTTCTTCATCTCTTATTTTCACCATCATCATGTTATTGCTATTAGTATTCTAAAATAGAAATTGAATTACCTAATTAAACAATCATCAATGGTTGTGTGTAGCAAAGCAAAGTCTAGGTGGTATATACAAAGTTTTCCACCAAGCTATACATTTAACCCCTTAAGGACTAGACATTCAAAATTCAAACAACAAATGGACACAAACACATCCCAAACTCACGAAAGTACATTTTTATTTATCCTTCAATTTTTTTGAAGAATTCTTATACTGGTTCTTTAATATTTGTACACTATAGATTTTAAAGGTCTTGCTTTGCAAATATTCTATGATTCAAAGGATATTAGTAGGTCTAGCCTCAAAAAATAAATTTTTCAATTCGAAAATGACCCTTCAAAATTGACTTTAATAAAATGAAAATGAAAAATCTTCAAAAATCACTACAATTAGAATTTATTATTTTGAACTGAAAGGAAAAAATGTCATTGTAAAAATCATGAATATTCAATCTAAAATCAATTTTAGAAGGAATTTCCAATATTTGGCTTCATATTATTTTGAATAAATTGGTTTATGTAATAGTTGATTTAATCAAATGGATATGATTTGTAGATCATATTTTACAACTATCGAATGTTTCAAAGTCATTGTTAAATTATTATTCTAATTTGCATTGTATAATACATCTACAAAATTTGAACTTCCCCTTATATTTTTGTTAGTTTATACATCTATCATCATGCAAGACCAAAGTTCTCCAAGGGTTGTGCAATAGTGAAGACAAGAAACTTCTTAGGCTCGGTTTATACTAGCCCTAGGGTCAAATGGAAGGTTGGCATGATTCATCCCTAATCTAGCCCTAGTTCAACACTCCGGCCTCAGTTATTATAAAGTATTGAGGCCTAATTCTAGGGCCCAATTTACAAATCATGTGCTCTTGGATTTTTTCAATGCTCAATTAAAAAAATATAAAATATGGAAATTTTCTTTTTTTATCCTATTTTTCTATTTCAAAAATTAAACAAAAAATTTTCAAACTTTTTTGTGAACCTTTTTTCTTTTTCCTCCCATTATTCCTAATTTCCTATTTCTTGTACTTTTCAAAAGTGTATTAAAATGTAATTTCATGTCATTTATTATTATATATTTCTTGATTATGTGTTTAACCCCTTAATATATTTGACTATTTTTCACCAAAAACACTCCCAAACTGCCATTACTAGAACAAGTACCAAATTTTAGAATAAATTTTTTTTCAAACACATGTAACCATAGGATCTTGTAGTCATTTGCTTTGAGAAGATCTGGAAAAAAATTCAGAAATTTCCATTGTGTAGATTGCAAGATATTAGCGCTTGAATGGACAAAAATCCCTTTTTGAGCCCTACAAAAATCGAGGCAACTACACTTTACAAGGTTGCATTTGTAAGAAAAAATGTCCCAAATGGTAGTACGGTGGGTACTCCCCAAATCGCCCTATGTCTAAAAGCACCATCTACAGTAGGTGAACATTCCTAAATTTAGTTATGTACCTATTTGCATAGAGCGCTTTTAGAAACAAACTTTGACTGAGAATAACTTTTGCATATAATATCCAAATGAGGTGTTCTTTGGTGCATTGGAACCTCCTTTCTCTTGCCAACAAGGAAATATAAATATCTGATCAGCCCAATAATAGTAACAATGCAGAGTACCAACTTTTGACGCTTTTGGATGTATCCACCTTACTTCTTCAAATTCATTCTTCAAAGAAAGTTGGTTACATGCTTGAAAAAATTTAGATCATTTGGAATTGTGCAACGTATAGGAAAAAATAGTAAGTAGAAAAGAGTAGAGAATGATTCAAAATACTAAAGTTTTAAGAATTTCGTCATGCATTTGAAAAATGCCAATCCCAATGGTTGTAATGTTATAATAAACAATCTGCATCCTATATTTTTATTTTATTTTTAAAATATTGAAAATTGAGTTAAATAAAGGACTTCAAAGTTGATTTTAGAGTAGAGATTCCATAACTACCTATAAACTAGAACTCCTCATAACTTTCATCGTATTAATCAAAATGATATGATTTAAAGCTTTCTACACATATATAAATCTAGAATACCAATCTCAAATTTTTATTTTTGAAAAAAGTGATTTAAAAAGATTTTTTGGGAATTGCCCAGGCTACCCATTGAGTAATGAAAATGACATATCATGCAATAACTTTTTAACTATGTAGTCAAAAGTTGTGAAAATTGTTGTGCCTTAAATCTACTCCTCGGGTTCATGTTGTATGAAAATTTCAAAGAAAAAAAAGAAAAATTTCCATTTGTAGTGAGCTACCCCAAATTGCAATGTTGCCAAAAAAACGGAGTTTGGGCATTTAGGGTTTAATCAATACACATGGAATCTCTTTTCCTGTTGTCAGATAATTCTTTTGAAATGAAAAACATTGCAACCACAACGAACCTTTATCGACAAACAAATAGAACTTGGGAAATGACAAATGTAGCATGTAAAATTTTAGAGTAGTTCCTCAAGTAATTACTCTGCACCTTCCTCTACATCAATCAAGCCTCTAATGATTCCATCGTTGCACCAAAAGTTGTGCAACATGTATAAAAAAACAAAAATTAAAAATTAAGCAACATGTAAACATGCACTAATAGTAAAATCTATTATCCAAATACAAGAGATTAACTCAAGCTAGGAATGAATCCATCTTTGAATGCCTGCAAATTGCTAAATCCTAAGAAAAGTTTGACATTGCAAGTTCAAGAATTGATTATTGGCATACCTATAACAACCTACCTACATCCAAACTATTATTCAGGCATTGTAAAAATTGATCAATTGAGGAACTAAATTAATGGTAAAAATTGATCAAATTAAATGAGGAGCTAAATTAATTGTAAAATTGAGCTAAATTACTGGAACTAAGTATAACTAAACTAAGTTAACCCCTAAAGGACCTATTGGTGTTTTTTGGCAATATAGAAATTTTAGACAAGTAGGTGTGACTAGAGATTTCCATGTTTTTGGCCCAAACTTTAATAGAAGGTGTGGATGAGGAAAATCTTTCATGTGCACAAAATTTTAGGATATTTGAAAATATGAGTCAAAAGTTATGGCCTAATATATAGTTTGTTTCTCAATTCGAGTAGATCTGAAAAAATACTTTTTTCAATATTAAAAATTAAAAATTGGTTTCTAGATATATATAAAGTTTTGAATCATTCTATTTTGATCAATGAGTAAAAAGTTATGAGATGTTTTAGTTTGCAGGCAATTATGGATTCTCTACTCTCTAAAATAAACCTTGAAGTCTTTTATTTCACTCAATTTTCAATATTTTTGGAAATAAAATAAAATCATAAGGTGTAGATTTTTTATTACAACATTACAACTATTGGGATTGACATTTTTCAATTCCATTAATAAATTGTTAATAGTTTAGTATTTTGAATCATTCTCTACATCTTTCTACTTACTATTTTTTTTCTAAATGTTGTACAATTCCAATTGATCTAAAAATTTTCAAGCATATAACGAAATTGCATTGAGGAATGAATCTAAAGAAGCACTACCATTTTGAACATTTTTTCATACAAATGTGACTTTGTAAAGTGCAACTTCCCGATTTTTCTCAGGGGCCAAAAAAGGATTTTTGTCACTTCAAATGCTAATATCTTGCAATCTACACAATGGAAATTTCTGAAATTTTTTCTACATCTTCTCAATATAATGTACTACAAGATCCTATGATTACATGTGTCTCAAAATGATACTTAGACACAAATGGTACTTGTATTAGAAATGGTAATTTTTGAGAGTTATTGGTGATAACATAGTCAAGGAACTCTAGAGGTTAAATGAATTGAGGGCCGAATTCATAATCTGAATGGAAATTAAATGAATTGGAATGTTTAATGTTCTAGTAATTTCAGAACTCAACTAAATTACTATCACAATTCAATTTATGAATGGCCAAATGTTCTTGGATTTAGGTGGGTACCTCCATTTTTTATTATTATGCCTATTTTCTATTATGAGATTGGTCAAAATTTCAGTTTTTCTTGTTGGCAAGTGAAAGGAGGTTTCAACACACCAAAAAATGCGACATTTGGATATTGTATGCAAAAGTTATGAAGGATCAAAGTTTTCAATATTGACTTTTGTTGATTCATGCTAGAGGTGCTCATGATCCAAGGACCCCAATCCGGCCCTAGATGGGTGTCCAGGCCACCAAAAATCTCATCCCGATTGCTCCCTTAGGGCCGAAAGGTTTAAGGCCAAAACCATGCCACCTAAGGCAACACGTAGGATGAGTTGTAGTTCAATTCAGACCCAAGTATGAAGCCCTTAGGACTGGATTTGGAGAAATTGAGTGATCCTATTGATTCAAACTTGGAGAGTTATGGCTGGCCTTCAATTTAGCCCCAAGTATAAATTGGGCCTTAGAGTCATAAAGATAAAATAATGGTCATTAAGTGATGGGCAAATCTTAAAATAACAAAAACCTTTGTAGAAAGCATTTCACCAAGTCTTTGTGATAACAAATATGTATCAAATCTCTCAGTCTCTATTGTTAACCCTTTTACACTCCCATTACCAATTTTTGGACTGCGAACAAATTTATATTCTTGTTTCTTTCTCAATATTGCTTGGATGATAAGTCATCCTAATTTGTGGAGATACTTTATGAAGTTGTGGTGCTATCTAATGGTTTAGTTTGGTGTTCCTAGAGTACATTTTAAAAAATATGTCAAGGAATTTACCAAGCCAAGATTGCATTGATTCTAGTTCAAAACTGGATTTGCAAAAATGAGGTCATGGATTTAAAGATCATAAAAATTTCAAAAAATCACCATGTCTGAAAAAACTCATTTTAAATCCATTCCAACAAATTTTACTCAAAAAATGATAATATTCTACTTGTAATCGAGTTTAGAGGGAATTTTGAAATTTCCCTTTCAAATATAATTAAAAAATATGGATAATAGCATCGGTGAATCTAACTATACATATAGAATCTACAACTCAAAATCTACAACTTTTATTGTAATATCAATTCCGAAATATTCTTCTAAATAGTAATTTATGATGATTTTTCTCAAATCGTCAATTTTGGAGAACACTCTATACCTTATCTTTTACTCCATAGGAGTTAAGCACTGAGGCATTCATGTAAGGTAAATCAGCCCATGACAAGACAACTCTTTAATGCAGACACCTACAAAACCATCCATTACAGTCTTCCATCAATTCATGGCAGACTTTATCTAGAAAATGAAATTAGGACTTCATCAGGTATGTTAATGGCCAAAATCAATGCTTAGGGTGATGGTGATGGAGTTATTAGTGACTGTTTTAGGAACTTCCACCTTTCTAGTGTATATTCATTACAAGAACTAAATTTTTTATTCTTTTATGTCATGCCCATGTTAGAAAATATTGTAGCCATGATAGGAAATATTGTTATTGCTTTAGGTGGTTTGATGACCATGATGGGTACACTTTTTGATGGTTTTGGAGTAGTCTATAGACTGTTTTGGGTTAACTGGGCAGCACACTCCAAAAATTCAGAAAAAATTCATACTTTGTCAAAAGAATAAAATTTCAGTTGCTCTCTCCATTTCTCATGTTTGTCTTTACATGGTAAAAAAATTCAAAATTTTCAAAAATGTGAACATAGCAAACCAACCATTCTGCCTGTCATGGGTTGGTTTACCTTATACACAGGTAAAAAGAGTTTGTATGTTCCACTTGGTTGCTGTGGGGACTGGCTTCGTCCCCAGGTTGGAAGGAAGAAGCTAAGGAAGAAGCTAAAAGCACAGCGTAAGTTATTACTCCATATTAACCCCTAAACGACAGACTGGTCCCCGCGGGGAAAAGGCGGGCTGAGTACTGTTCATTGTGCACTGACCGTGGGAGAGAAACACGTTCATGAACAATACCAAAGAAAGGGGAACTCTCGTTGCCCTCATGAAAATTGTAGGAGGGCAGCCTACGACCTAACACCGTGCACGGGTATTTCCGTGTTCTGTCCTCCATGTCTATGCTCCCTAAAATTATGAATGCATCCGAATGACAGTATTTTTGGCCCTCCAGGATGCAGCACGTCTCCACAATTGTGTTAAAAAAAAAACGGTTGAAAAACTGCATTCCTACTTCCTACAGATTACTTTCTTGTTATTCATCGGACGAAAAACGTCCGCATCGGCGTTTATGGGTTAAGTAAGATAAGTGCACTCCAGTGAGGTGGGTCTACAGTCTACACCCTCCCGTGCTTGACACGTTGCTTTGATTCTATTTTAATACAATAAACTACACTGAATAGTGAAATTAGGTTGCCCCTCACTAATTTCTCGACATTTGACACTAAATAAATATTTACAGTTACTGTACAAAAATGAACTACTTTTGAATTTCATATCGCTATATTTGGAACTCATAAAACTCCATGTGTACAAATGGAAATATTTTTAGAAATATTTGTTGACTTTGATGGCTTGTAAAGCAACTTCTTGGGGTAAGGCAACCTAATTGTTAAGGCAACCTAATTTCACTATTTAGTGTACTGTACAGTACTACAGTCGGTTCCCCATTTGTTCCAAATTTAAAAAAAGAAAAAGAAAAAAAGAAGTGCATGAATTGCCTTGGAAAGTGATTACTCCGGACAAAACTGTGCACCCCTATTTAAAGTAAGTTAGGTTCGGAAGTTCCTGCGTTTTCCCCTGCATTGAAAATATCACAAGATCAGATAAGCTCGAGTCCCGGTGCACACGGATCCCACTCCAATAGGAACCAGTCCCTCTCCCTCACGGCGTCGACTTACAAGATTCTTCTTCACGTGGGGCGGCTGCAACCAGGTCCCACATCCTCGCCACCCCTGGCCACAGCTGCCCCCACCCTCGTCCCAGGCTCCCAGTCGCCCATCATCGCACCCCCGCACTCTGCTTCTTTGTTCCTTAACTCGGTTGGTATTGCATCCGGTCTTTCTCAGACTCCAGATGAGTTTGCTCTTCTTGCAGCTCGGATTTATCGGCGCTCTGTTGCACAGAGAAGTTCAAATTATTGATTGTAAAGAAGACCAAATTTGACACTCTGTCAATGCTCAAAACACACAGCCACACAGCCTTTGATTCAAGGAGAGAGAAAGGAGCTCGGGCCCCAGTCTCTAACTTACAACTTCTCTACGTCCTTTGCGCATCTGTTTGTTGCCGGTTCTCGAGCTCTGGCGTCTGCGCAGCTATGTCCTAGGAGCTTATGCACACAAGGAGGATAAGACCAGGCACTGCTCTCGTGCATGTGACGTTGTTCTTGCCTGTGGAGTACTTCTGTGCTGCGTCATTTCGTCGCTGAAGTGGTATTTCAAGCGGGAGAGACGATCCCTTCAGGATGCTCTTGGATCCACACACTTGGATGCACACAGCACTAAGGTATGTGAACTTAAATGCGTGCAAGTGTGAGTCTGAGCGTGGTTCCTGTGTTACTCTGCTTCAGATTTGGTTGGGTTTTGGTAGCAATTGATCAAGCATTTCAGCAAGTCTTAGGACGTCGTTTTGGGATACCGTGTGAATTTTGGGTTTTGGAAGTGCTGTTCCAGGTGTTCCTAGTTATGTTAGGCTCTTGTGCATGTGCCTTGTGTTTGGCACTTGTTTGAGAGTCTGTAGTGACTAGTGATCGCTTGTGGGAGAGCGTTGCAATTAGGGTTAGTAGCTTTGTATTGGCTCTGCTTGCAATTGTGTGGGAGCTCCAGGGGTGATACTTCGTTACCTCCGTGTTTTGTACTGTTAATGGAGGGCTGGTTGAATATGCTAACTAACATATAGTATGGTATCCCACAATATCCGGTGATTAGTTGCAAGTGGGTGCAAGAATTCGGCTCACCAAATGAATGGTTGCAATGCTGCAGGGATGAGCAAACTTGTGAATGGTTGCAGAGATGGAGGATTTAGACCTCTCACCAAACTATTTGGTGAAGAGTTTGCACATTGATAGCATTGGCTATGAATTCTCAGGAAGAGCAATTCTCAGGAAGAGCGGTGGTGGAAGCAGAGCTTCTAATTTGATTTGCGTTGGGTCTCTCATGATGCAGCAATTGGTCAGAGATTGAAAGTCTTTTTATTTACAAGGTATGATATGTCCTTAAAATTGCTATTGTAGCTTCCTGGTAGCTTGGCAGCTTTTTGCCTAATAATTAATTAAAGTGCATAAAACAGTTAGGCAGTCTCAAAAATTATATATTATAAATTGGCAATTTTAAAATACAATTAAAATAAGTTAGGCATTCATTTAATTTGTTCTTACAGATTTTGGATGTTTGTTGCTACTTTCATCTAAGGTAGTTGTAGTTTCCTAAATCCTTGTCTTAACCTCCAAACCCTAAATTCTTTACCTTTTGTGTTAGGGTTTGTTCCATGTGAGAGATTGTGCTTTAAAATGGTCAAAATGCCTAAACCCAAAAATTTGCAATGTATGTTTATAGTTTTTGACAAAGAAGAGATGGAAGATTGTGTAGAGCAATTTGAATTTCTATGAATTGAAAGTGAGTTGAATTTCTTTGATTTAGGCAATCTCTTAGTATTTTTTAATGTTTTTTTGAAAAACTAGGTCATTGATTTTCCAAATATTGAGGTATTCTTTTAATTATTTCTTTTTTGACCAAGTTGCTAGGAAGCTACAATATTTCAAACATTGCAATTGTAATTTTCTCAAAAAATATGTCATAGCATTTGATATTGCAATATGGAATTCATTGAGAGCACATTTGTGAGATGGGGATAGTGTGTATTGTACATGGTGGATAATATAGATATAACCAAAATCTTAATTGATTTTTTTCATATTAATTGACATAAGTTACCAATAAATTTTGAATTTTGTAGTTCACTATCCAAATATTGCCTTTTGGAGGCATCAATTTTCACTTTGATTTGTTATGAAGAAATGAAAAAGCCATGTCATTTTGTTTACAGTAAATTTTTGAAGTGTCACTTTTTGGTGCATATATTTTGGTATTCTAGTGAAAAAGGGCAATAGTAGCAATCCAATGGTGGTTATCACCTTATAAGACTATTAATTAGTATATTATACTAGGTAGAGGGATCAATTTGAATTCTTCCAAAGGTTCCATGTTTTATCTTGAAATCTATATTGTACATAGATTGTTTTTTCAAATGCATATATAAGTTGTATTGTAAGTTATTACAAATGGAGTTGGATAATAGTTCAATGTCGTAGTTTCTACACGTAAAATTTCTTCTTCATGTTGAATTAATGAAGTGATACAATGCATCAAATGACTCTACAACATACAACAATTGGTACATGTTTATTCATCCAACTTTGTTCTACTTGTTTTTTTGTCATTAATTGATTTTGTTTGTAACTAGGGTTTGAATGTAACTATGTGCTCATGGCTTGAGGTATATTCATTGTGCTAGTATTATAATAGAATACAAGTGAAAGTCATCTACTTTAGTTTATTTATTTATTTTTTCACTTGTCAAAATAGTTTTGACTTTTTGAATTTGGAATGACAAGGTTTTAAAAGCATCCCTACTTTGAAATGGTTGTGGTTGATCCATTGAAGAATCAAATGTGGACCTTTCTTTTAGGGTCCCTTACCTTCTTAGATTAGGGAATGATATAGGTTTGGACTTTGAATTGGGAAATGTTATGTCCAAGCATTAATTATCATCATATTCACTTGTGCATTAGAATAAGAATGCAACAAAGGAAATCAAACGCTACACATCTTTAGCTTTGTTTGCATGCTTTAGAAATTCTCATGATCCTTAAATGCAAGTTCTGAGGCATTTGTCATTTTGGGATAGAAAATCGTTAACATTTGATTAATTTGAAAAATCACTACCACTTGTTAGTTGGAAGTTATATTGCCTTCCTAAATTGATAGTAATTTTATCCCATGTCTTTCTATAAGTTTAAGCTTTGGTTTGAATTATTGATGGTTTAGCTATTGAAGGAACTTTGTATCAACTAATATGATAGGATGACATTAAAATGAAATAAAAAAATAGTCAATTATTATCCTCTTTTTTTTGTTTCAACTTTTAAAAGATGGAATTCAAAAGTACGCAAGTAGGATGGCCTTCAGAGAATATATATGCTAGTTAAGCAATGCTAAAACTATATGTGTTAAGTAATGGTGAAATATGGATGTTAATGGATTGGAGTTGTAAATAACCTTGTTTCATTTGAGTTGGATAAGGTTTTTGTGGATGGGTGGAATGGACATGGTTTTAAAGATTTGAGAATTTCGGAAGTATGATTTTGAACCAAGGGCATCAAACAATACTAATGTGATGATAAAGGCTTATCTTGTTGTCATGGTTTGAAATGCTATTTCCATCATTCATTGTTGTTTATCTTAAAATTTCAATCATTTTCTAATGGAATTCTTGAAAGCAAGTCTTTGAATTATGTTTGCAATATGGGGTTTTGGGGGCGTTTGATATGAATTGAAGTAAACAATAGTGACAAAAGTTCATATTTGTGTTGATATGGTCCCAATGACCCATAGTACTTTCAATTTGATTCATTATTGTGGCTCCAATATGCTTGAGAAGTTACAAAATTGTCATGTATGTGAATTTTATGGTGTTATATTTGAACATAATCACATTTACATGTTGATTGTTGAAATGGCATTCAAATGAAAGATGATCATTGTGGAATGATCAATCTTTTAGTGTACGACTTGCCATATTTTAGTACATAATTTGAATTCTAAGAAGCAAATACAATGTTGTATTTATGGTTATGTATAGTTCTTTCATGGGTTAATGTACAATATATTGAAATTGTTCTTGTAATATTCACAAATTATAATTTTTAGATTGTGTCTTGAACCTTGTGGATAAGGATGTGGAATCATTCAACTTTAATTTATATTAGTGTTGAGTACTAGGTTTATAAAGGAATTGCTTGATTGATTTGATATGGCTCTTTATATAAGATGATTCTCAATATATTAGTTGATTGAAACATTCTTGAAACCTTGCTATATTTACAAGTTTGGATGTTATTTTCTAACTATTTTTGTTGGATTTGTTGAAAAGCTTTTGTAGAATTTGATATATTGCACCATTTGTTGAATGAAATGGTGCCTTTTTTGAAGTGGATGGCAACCTTCTTCGCTACATTTTGGAAATATACGCCTATTGCATGGTTCATTTGGTGAGTATTAATGTTAATTATTACATGTAGGTGATTGAAAAGTGCATGTTTGAATACCACATTGTTCAAATTACAAAGCTCCTTGCACAATTTTTCTATTTGATTAGATTGAGCCCTACAAAGAGTATTGTCTTAAGCATTTATGTACATGATCAAACTAAATTGCATGTATTTTAATTTCAATAGATAGGCCATTTTCTTATTTGACAATGTTCAATTTGTAAAATATGATTGATTAATTTATTCAATATCTCAGGATAATTGCTCTCTTTACACTCCATCAAAATATCTCATTGACAATCCATATTAAATACTTTGCAGGAAAGACAAGGATTTCTTACAAGTGCAAAGTAAACATTGTAAAAGACTATGCAATGTTATACCAAGTCTTCAGAAATGCTTGAAAGATATGGAAGCATCTTCAAAGCCAAAAGTCTTGAACAAAAATCAATGTGTACATCTTATCCACAAACTCATGCATGTTATGAAGGGGATCACCCAAATGTTGTCAAGCACTATTGAAGATCTTAAGTTCCAATATATTATTGAAGAATTGTGTTGTCTTCAAATGAAAATAGAGATTGTGGCAAAAAATTGTAGTATGCAAGATCGATTGTGTCATTCGGTTGTACTTCAACTCCAAAACAAAGAAACATTTCGTGAACTGTTGCTAGATTTGAAGTGTTGTTATAATACAGCTCGAGATATGTATTCACTCCACCATCAGACTCAATCAATTGACATCCTATCCATTCAATTTGATGCGGCTACCTATGAACAAGTCCTTGAAGATGGACAAGTACTTGAGAAGAGGCTTGAACTTATACTTCAGGAAGAAGTGCTAGAGGATTTTGAACTAGCGCAACATCTATTGTTGAGACTCAGAAATTTGGATCGAGTTGATGGTAGAGACTTGGATGCTTTGGAGGTCCCCAATAATTTCAAAATACCAATATTAATTCAAAAAATTGGTGTAGGAAGTTATGGAGATGTATACAAATCAAATTGGTGTGGCCTTACTTGTGCCTCAAAAGTGTTGAAAGGCAATCATGAATATCTCATGAAGTTTCGAAAAGAGGCAGGCATCTTGGCAGGCTTGAGCCATCCCAATCTCGTCCAATTTTTTGGTTGTGGGACTTACCAAAAAATTGATGAGAATAATGAAGAAGATGAAATGAGTGAGATGCATTTTGTGATGGAACTCATGGAAACAAGTTTGTCGTCCATATTGAAGAAAGCAAAAAGACCTTTACCCTATCGTCTTGCAATTGACATTATGCACCAAATTGCCAAGGGTGTATATTACCTTCATGACATGCAAGTTGCTCATCTTGACTTGAAACCTGATAATGTATTGTCAAGTTCAATACCTATGGAGGATTTGGATCCTTGTTGCATATTCAAGGTCACCGATTATGGAACTTCTGAAATTGAAGTTTGTAGCAATCCAAAGCCTCCTAATTCTCCAAAGCCATTGAAATCTCCAATTGGAACACCAGGGTATATGTCCCCTGAAATGATCTCAGGGAGTAATAAATCATCATATAAGTTTCAAGCTGATGTATGGTCATTTGCCATGGTATGTTCAGAGATTCTATCTGGAAAGGTTCCATACTCAAATTTGAAACGAAAAGATTTTTACGATCAAATTTCATATACATATGGCAATAACAATAAAAGCTTGCGACCAGACCTACCCAACAATTGTGAAGAATTGACGAATTTAATTGAAGAATGTTGGTCTCAAGACCCTCTTCAACGGCCAACATTCTCCAACATTTGTGATAGGCTCACAAGTTTAAAGAACTCTTTTTTGAAGGGAACATATGCATATGAGATGGTCCCACAATTTGGTTCATCTAGCACCTTTAGATATTTGAAGTCCATCTTCGGCGTTAAGAGATATGAAGTCCATGATGTTTCAATGGTATGATATTGTTGACCTATAAAACTCCTTTAGTGATCTTTGTTTTTTGTAATTTCCTTTGATAATTGACATTCTTGATTGTAAGTGAAGTGTTTTATATTTGTATGAAAAGGATTTAGTAAATATGGCTTTTGTATTTATACAGGTGGATGATCCAATTGCACCTCCAAAGGAAATTTTGGTTGATTTAGATAATCAATTGTCTAAAGCCAAAGGATTTTTGAAAATGAATTATGTAGGCATTGTCGGTATGGGTGGAATTGGCAAGACCACTCTAGCAAAGGCAATACTTGATGATGCAACAACAAATTCTTCATACCAAGCATCATGCTTTATTGAACCTGAAAAAGGTCAAAGTTCAGAGGACATATTGCGCAAGATATTATCAAAACTTGGAAGTAATAGGAAACCTACAAATTTCAAAGATGCCCAGGAGATGATGAAAGAACTCTTACTTAAAAAGAAGGTTCTTTTAATACTAGATGATGTCAAGGATGAAGCCCTAGTGCATGATATTGTACCTCTTGACATTGTACAAGCTAGCAAGGGTACTACAATAATTATCACGACACGTCAATGGAGTACCATAAAATCATTAGTGGGCATGGAGGGAAAGTTGGATGTTGAATTGTTGGATGAAAAGGCAGCAACAACACTTTTCACCTCTCACCTTTCATGGGGTGTAACTTCATTATCATTGGACTTTGTGGCCTTGCGCAAACATATTGTGAAAGCTTGCAATGGCTTGCCTTTGAGCTTGAAAGTGATAGGTGCATTTCTTCGTCGTAAGGAGAGATTGCGAAGTTGGGAACGAGCATTACAAAGGATGGCAAGAGGAATGAGTTTGGATGGTGATGAAGAAATTTGGAATACCTTGCAAATAAGCTATGATGGATTAAATGATGAAGTTGAAAAGATGATGTTTTTGGACGTGGCTTGTTTCTTTTGTAGAGATGTCTATCCATTTGGCATATCAAAAGAGACGATGTTGTACATGTGGTCCAAAGATGGCATTCTTCCAAAGGAAAAATTGCAAAGATTGATTGACATGTCATTGTTGAAGTTGAATGAAGATAATGACATTCTAGAAATGCATGACCAACTACGTGACATGGGACGGAAGATTGCCAATGATACAAGAATTTGGAAAGTGTCTATGATACCAGAAAGTGGATTTGCAAGCAAGGTAATATTCTATTAGTGCAATTGTCAATATAAGATTTTTCATGTTTTTGTTATGTACATTTTATAGCAATAAGTAAGCATATGAACCTACATTGTTTTAAGAATCATGAGTTTTGAAATATATTAAGAAAATTAATTTTCATTTAAAGCCTTTACATGAAGATATAATACATTATAATTTATGCTTCTTTGAATGCAGGATGTTGAGGTTGTTGAAGGCATTTCTTTGCAAGGGGCTATGAACCATCATGTGCCTTTGTTTAAACATGACCATTGTTTTGCTTTTGAGAAATTGCGTGTGTTGATTTTGGGGAGTGCTTCGAGCAATTCTCAAGGTCATGTTGCCACCTTGGATTTATTACTTGAAATAGCTTCACATAGTTTTCAATTGGAGGCAATTATAATAGGAAACTCTCAAATTTTGATAGAATTGCCACTTACACCTTCAACAGATACAATAGTCACTCGACTCACTTTGACTCAAAGAATATCAAATCTTTGTAATTCTCATGCATCACTCAAGATTCTTGATCTAATAGGGCTTGGATTCCTTGAGCAATTACCAAACAAATTTGCATCAAGCAATACCCTATTGAGACTAGATCTAAGTTTTTGTAATGCATTGTTTGCATTGCCAAAAGAATTAGGGAACTTGTGTCGTTTGACCACACTCAATCTAGAAGCATGTTCAAGCTTGGCAGCATTGCCAAAAGAAGTAGGGAACTTGATTTCCTTGAAAACTCTTTATTTAAAAGGGTGTTCAAGCTTGGTAGCATTGCCCAAAGAAATAGGGAAATTGATTTCCCTAACGAGACTCCATTTGGGTGGGTGTTCAAGCTTGGTAGCATTGCCCAAAGAAATAGGGAAATTGATTTCCCTAACGAGACTCCATTTGGGTGGGTGTTCAAGCTTGGCAACATTGCCAAATGAAATAGGGAACTTGACTTCCTTGACATCACTCACTTTTGGTGAATGTCCAAGCTTGGCAACATTGTTGAAGAAAGTAGGGAACTTCACTTCGTTGACATCTCTCGATTTGGAAGCATGTTCAAACTTGGTGGTTTTGCCCAAGGAAGTAGGGAAATTGACTTCCTTGACATGGCTCACATTAAAAGGATGTTCAAGCTTGGTAGCATTGCCAATGGAAGTAGGAAACTTGACTTCCTTAAATTTTTTTGATTTAGAAGCATGTTCAAACTTGGTGGTTTTGCCCAAGGAAGTAGGGAACTTCACTTCCTTGACATGGCTCACATTAAAAGGATGTTCAAGCTTGGTGGCATTGCCAATGGAAGTAGGAAACTTGACTTCCTTGACATCTCTCGATTTGGAAGCATGTTCAAACTTGGTGGTTTTGCCCAAGGAAGTAGGGAAATTGACTTCCTTGACATGGCTCACATTAAAAGGATGTTCAAGCTTGGTGGCATTGCCAATGGAAGTAGGAAACTTGACTTCCTTGACATCTCTCAATTTGGAAGCATGTTCAAACTTGGTGGCATTGCCTAAGGAAGTAGGGAACTTCACTTCCTTGACATGGCTCACATTAAAAGGATGTTTAAGCTTGATGGCATTGCCAATGGAAGTAGGAAACTTGACTTCCTTGACATCTCTCGATTTGGAAGCATGTTCAAGTTTGACTGCATTGCCTAAGGAAGTAGGGAACTTAACTTCTTTGACATGGCTCAGATTAAAAGGATGTTCAAGCTTGGTGGCATTGCCAATGGAAGTAGGAAACTTGACTTCCTTGACATCTCTCAATTTGGAAGCATGTTCAAACTTGGTGGCATTGCCCAAGGAAGTCGGGAAATTGACTTCCTTGATATGGCTCATATTAAAAGGATGTTCAAGCTTGGTGGCATTGCCAATGGAAGTAGGAAACTTGACTTCCTTAAAATTTTTTGATTTAGAAGCATGTTCAAACTTGGTGGCATTGCCCAAGGAAGTTGGGAACTTAACTTCCTTGACATGGCTCATATTAAAAGGATGTTCAAGCTTGGTGGCATTGCCAATGGAAGTAGGAAACTTGACTTCCTTGACAACTTTTGATTTAGAAGCATGTTCAAACTTGGTGGCATTGCCCAAGGAAGTCGGGAACTTGACTTCCTTGACATCACTCAGATTAAAAGGATGTTCAAGCTTGGTGGCATTGCCTATGGAAGTAGGAAACTTGACTTCCTTGACATTTTTTGATTTAAAAGCATGTTCCAATTTGGTGGTATTGCCCAAGGAAGTAGGTAATTTGACTTCCTTGACATGTCTCAAGTTAAAAGGATGTTCAAACTTGGTGGCATTGCCAATGGAAATGGGGAACTTGACTTCTTTGACATTTCTTGATTTAGAAGCGTGTTCAAGTTTGGTCGCATTGCCCAAGAAAATAGGGAACTTGACTTCCCTAACAACTCTCCGTTTGAAAGGGTGTTCAAGCTTGACAACATTGCCAAACAAGATAGGGAACTTGACTTCCTTGACAAGTTTTACTTTTGGTGGGTGTTCAAGTTTGGTGACACTGCCAAACGAAATAGGGAACTTGACTTCCTTGACAAATTTTGATTTAAAAGAATTTTCAAGTTTGGTAGCGTTGCCAAATGAAATAGGGAACTTGACTTCCTTGAAAACTCTCCATTTAAAAGGGTGTTCAAGCTTGGTGGCATTGCCAAATGAAATAGGGAACTTGACTTCTTTGACAAGTCTCACATTTGGTGGGTGTTCAAGGTTGGTGACATTGCCCAAGGAAGTAGGGAACTTGACTTCCTTAACAACTCTCCATTTGGAAGCTTGTTCAAGCTTGACAACATTGCCCAAGGAAGTAGGGAACTTGACTTCTTTGACAACTATCCATTTAAAAGGGTGTTCAAGTTTGGTAGCATTGCCAAACAAAATAGGGAACTTGACTTCCTTGAAAACTCTCCATTTAAAAGGGTGTTCAAGCTTGGTAGCATTGCCAAATGAAATAGGGAACTTGACTTCTTTGACAAGTCTCACATTTGGTGGGTGTTCAAGCTTGGTGACATTGCCCAAGGAAGTAGGGAACTTGACTTCCTTAACAACTCTCCATTTGGAAGCTTGTTCAAGCTTGATAACATTGCCCAAAGAAGTAGGGAACTTGACTTCTTTGACAACTATCCATTTAAAAGGGTGTTCAAGCTTGGTGGCATTGCCAAATGAAATAGGGAACTTGACTTCTTTGACAAGTCTCACATTTGGTGGGTGTTCAAGCTTGGTGACATTGCCCAAGGAAGTAGGGAACTTGACTTCCTTAACAACTCTCCATTTGGAAGCTTGTTCAAGCTTGATAACATTGCCCAAAGAAGTAGGGAACTTGACTTCTTTGACAACTATCCATTTAAAAGGGTGTTCAAGCTTGGTGGCATTGCCAAACGAAATAGGGAACTTGACTTCCTTGACAAGTCTCACATTTGGTGGGTGTTCAAGCTTGGCAATGTTGCCAAATGACATAGGGAACTTGACTTCCTTGACAAGTCTCACATTTGGTGGGTGTTCAAGCTTGGTGACATTGCCCAAGGAAGTAGGTAACTTGACTTCCTTAACAACTCTTCATTTGGAAGCTTGTTCAAGCTTGACAACATTGCCCAAGGAAGTAGGGAACTTGACTTCTTTGACAACTATCCATTTAAAAGGGTGTTGAAGCTTGGTAGCGTTGCCAAAGGAAATAGGGAACTTAACTTCCTTGACAAGTCTCACATTTGATGGGTGTTCAAGCTTGGTAGTGTTGCCAAACGACATAGGGAACTTGACTTCCTTGAAAAGTTTCAATATGTATGGAGGTTTAGGCTTGGTGGCGTTGCCTGAGTTTGTGGAGAATTGGTCTTCATTGATTGCCCCAGATTTATAACATTGTTTGAATTTGGTTGCATTGTATGAGAAATTGAAGAATTTATCTGCTTTTAGATCTCTTAATTTTAAAGGGTATTCAAGCTTGGTAGCATTGTTGAAGGAAGTGAGGAACTTGAGTTGCTTAACAAGTTTAAATATATGTGGGTGTTCAAACTTGGCGGCATTGCTTGAAGAAGTGAAGAACTGGTTTTCTTTGACCATCTTAAATTTGTAATGGTGCTTGAATTTGGCTACACTGCATGAGAAAGTGAGGAATTTGTCTACTTTGACAATTCTTGCTTTGGAAGCATGTTCAAGCTTGGCAACATTGTCTAAGAAAGTAGGGAACTTGACTTCCTAGACAAGTCCTAATTAGGGTATATAGACAAGCTTGGTGGCATTGCAAAAGGAAGTGGAGAAGTTATTTTGTTAGTTAAGATTCAATGTAGATGGATTTATTTCATTAAGCTCCTTATCAAAGAATTTGGGATACATATCTTCAATAGAAATTACTTCATGGAATAACTCTTTAACTTGGAATTCTATATGTTGGCTAAAACTTCCTCATCACCAACTTCATTGGCTAGTCTTGAAGGCAATTTTTTTTGCGTTTAAGGTGATTATTATGGTGGAATAAGTTGTAATGGATGCAATGTGATCAATGATCATTGTAATTGGGTCTTGCTTAAAGGTTAAAACCTCATCAAAATTGGCTAGGACTTGTACTTAGAATGTTTTACAAAATTGAAGCTATCATTGTAAAGTTCAATCCAATGATGAATTACAATCTTGATTTGTGAGAAGTTTTAATGTAGACTTTGTAGCTATAGTGGTGCCATTTTGTGGACATATGAGCATGAGCTTGTGATTGTTGAGCAAGAATTATGTCAATGTTGAGCTTAGAAATTTGAAGAAGCATTAGAAAACTTAATAATATTTCTAAAAATAGATTCCATCTTAAAATTTGAAAAAATGATCATTTTTAGTAAATTTTGATACCAACTATCCTGGACCTATTATTGTGGACCTATTACCGTGGAGGCTTGGATAACCAGATGTGAGTGCCTATTTACCCACCCTTGGAAAATCGTGAGCACAACCAAGTTCTTGGGGTTTGACTAAATGATTCCTACTTTTGGGTGTCTAAGTGTGGTCCATTGTGCCCTCCAAGAAATGGATTTTTTTTATTGCCTAAGTGGACCCAAATATGCAAGGATCACCAAAGTCTAACTTCTACTGCAACTACAATGGTATTTGGCCAAATAGATTGGGCCATTGTGATTTTTGGTGCTACTCACGTCAAGGAGGAACTAACCTCAAAATTTTCTAGAGAATTTCTTTTCCTTTTTAAAAACATAAAATTCGACACTATCTGACTTTTCTAGCCAAAGTTATAGGTAGTTAGGGCAGATGAAGTTTGATTGCTACTTGGTTCATCAAACTTCATTCATGACTTAGGTATAGTTCTCTAATTCAAAATAACTTAAAATTTCATAGAGTTGTTTAAGAGGTTGGGCTCTACCTAAATCTGGAGTTTGGTCCTAATTGAAAACCTCTATAAACTTTTCATCCAAGCCTATGCTAAACTTCATCCTTCTTTATCTTCTTAGATTTTCAGTTTTTTTTCTAATTGAGAGGGTTCTATAAACTCTTCTTAACTTCCTCTATAGGCCTATGGTCCTAACTTCCTTACTCTACTTAACCTTCTAAATTTTTCATGGGTTTTCATAGTGTTCACATTTTAGGTTAATTTCCGTCTATTTCTTATTTTTGATAACCTTGTATTTTCTTCTTGTAGCCACTAACTCTAGCTTTCTACATTGGTAAGTGTGAACATGAATTTCTAAGTTTTGCATTGAGAATGTGGATTTGGTGTGAAATGGGCTTTATTTCAAATTTATTTTTGAAAATCCATGCGGTGTGAATGCGAATGCCAAGAGATTTCAAAAGTTGGCTATTGACGGTTGAAATGTTCAATTCTACGAATGGCCAAGGATGAATGCAAATGAAGAGGCACCATGGAGGAGTTGGTAGTATAATTAGTTATGAGTTTTATTATGTAGGTGCGGATGAGTAGAGTTTAGCCTCTCTTTTTTGTGTGTTCATTTTTCTATGATTATATTTTCTATGCACATTTTCTATGATCTTTTCTACAAACTATTTTATGTATATGTTTTTCACAATTCAATTTAGTGATAAATTATTTTGTGATGTGTTAATATGCAATTGTGTTAAATTGTATTCAATGAACTAGGAATGTGTGTGTGATACAAAGTTGTTGAATGCAAGTGCCTATTGATAAGATTATGTGTGTGTTTGGAATTTAATAAGTGGTAAAATTAAGATAATTTAAAATTGAAGAATGTATAATTGTTTAAGTTTAAATTTATGAGAGAAAATTAAAGAATGATTCTCTATAGTTTATAGGTGCATGATGTATGCGTGATAAATCACAGCAATGTTTTTAGTTTATTACAAGTGCATAATGTATTATTAATATTGAATGTAAATTGACTATCGCAATGGCCAATGCAAAATGGCTAAATGTTTGTTAGTTAAGGCTATGTAGTTGAGTGAAGATTATGAATGAAAGAGTAAATATATTTTAAGGAAGAATAATTGTGAGTGATCCTAAACTTTTAATATGATAATGAGTATCATATGGTGGTGATTTGTAATATCTATTATTTTATGAATTAAGATGGTGCAAACAAGAATAAATGAGAGAGAATAATTATTGGAGGTTGTTAAGTTTTGTGAATCAATGTTTCATCAAAATGAAAATGAACTTAATTGAGAAGAGAGAATTGTGATAGAATCAATGGAAGAATTCATATAAAATGAAAAAGCTATGGATATTGATTATGAAATTAGACTATGGCTTGATTATGAACTTAAAAGCAAGTATATAGAAATTGATTATGGCCATGAGTGATGTGCATTGAGAGAATTAAGATTCTATATCCCATGGGTTGTTTTCTAAATTTATCCATAGCAAATCTTTTCCTAGTTTTTTTCATAGATCTCTTTTATGAGATATACATGGACACTTCTAATGTTGAAATTTCTTTGTGAGGCAAATTAGCATATTATTTCCTAGATAAAATGTCATATCACCTATGAATGACCTTAGTTATACAAAACTCTAGCTAACTTGAGTCTTCCCCCAAAAGAACCTATTCTGTTATATTTTTCTCCAGTTGTTATTTTCTGTACTACATTTTGGCACCGCCATCAGGGAAGATCTCGGCTAGAGGTGGCTAATGATGTAGGTATGAAATGATATAATGAATAGGAAATAAACAAAATTGGCAAGGATACCTCATGATGTAAAAACTAGAGTGTTGCACTTTAATGAAATTTTCCATACACATAGTGTCACGACCCTCATCACAAGGCGTGCCCGTGCCACCTTGGTGAGCAAGGGGGACATTGGGGGTGACTCCCCAAGCCTTGCAAGAGATGAGGTGAGGGGGACTAGGAGTCCCGAGCGATCACAGCGTGTTAGCGCTCTGATCTGGACAAATTTGGGGGCTTGTGATACATGCTTAGAAAGGTCTTGAGAAGACGCTTCTATCCGTCCAAAGAACGCGTGATTTGGACTTGCGAGTCAAAAGTTATGGGCGTTCAAAGTTGGGGGTGTCCCGGTCGCGCCGGGAGTGCCCTGGTCGTGCCGGGAGTGTCCTGAATCTTCGGAGGGCGATAACTTTGCGAGTACTTGTCCGAATGGAGCAAGTGAGTAGTCCATCAGCATCTACACGTCGCTTAGATGTCGAAAATGGGGTCGCATGTGCAATTTGGATCCCGGACCGCAAATTTATGCCGGGTGGAAGTTCGGGAGTCCCAAACTAGCGCGAATCGGGAGAAACGGGGTGATCTTCCAAAATCAAAAGGTGTTTGGGAGTCCCCTTTGACATACAAGGGGGGGGTCTGCTGAATCCCACAGAGAGTACTATAGGAGGGGTTGGTCTCACTCCTCACTCCCTCTTGGAGCCTTGGTGAGTCCCGGTGACTCAAGGTTGGTGGTGTGGGGTCACCACCACTCCAAGGCACCATGGGACACTTGGGTGCGTCCCGTGGCACTGGTTGGGTGGAGTCCCACTCCTTGCTAGGCTATGTGATGTGTCCCGAATGGTAAGTCCCAATTAATGACGAAGTGGAAAGTAGCAAATACACATTGAATCTAGTATGGAGTTGGGGTGACACTCAAGGGCGGTTAGGACTATGGTGAGTAGTGCCACCATGGGTCCTTGCACAATAAGATGGAAGTTCCGCCCCATGTTACCAAGTAACATGCCCCGGTGTCATGATGGGTGTTTGTGTATGCTAGTAGTCCCAGTGACTGGGACTTAGCACAAGGAGTTGGAATTAGGGACTAACATTGGATGTGCGCGGCATGTGTAGTGTTAGAAGAGCGTAACCCTTGGTGCCACTAAAGTGTTAAGTGCTTGGAAAGCATTGGAAGGGAACTTAAGGTGGTAAGTGTCACTAAGGGGCGCGACACATGGAATTCTTAAATGGCATCCATTTTTAATTTCAAAATGTAGATGTCCTTGAAAATCCAATTGTGAAATTTTCAATGTGAAGTTTACAAACTTCTGTAGAAGAAGAAATAAATTTTTAAAAAAATTTGCAAAATTGTCATTATAAAAGAATGAAACATACAAATGGTACCAGTTGAGACAAAATGGTGTCTTATCGAGAAATTAGTGATGAAATTATAGAAGAATTTTTATTTGATATATTTCGAAAGAATCATGTACTAAATAAACTAGATAATCGAATTAAATATAATCAAGATACATTGTTGGAAAAACAAGTTGAGTCACTAGATAAATCTTTTCAACAGTCTTTTGTAAGACCATCACCTACAATAAAATTAGACAATCAAGAAGAAAATATTCCTAGTAAAGTTAATAAGATAAGGAAGGGAAGTCATTGTAATTTTTGTGGTAAGATAGGCCATTTCCAGAGAATGCATTCTAGAAAACAAAGTTTCCTAAATCCTAGACAATCAAATATTTTCCAACCAAATTTCATTCCTCAAGTGAGTTTTGAACCAGGATTCTTGAAAACGGTACGATTTTTAAATTAATTACAAGTTCAACCAATAACTATACGCGAGTTAGTTCAACTTAGAACAATTATTGACACACTTATTTATTTCCATCCTTCCAATGAAAATAAGGATTCCAGAGCATGTTATTAAAATTTTCTCTTAAAACAAAACAAAAAAACAAAAAACAAAAAAACATTTTTATAAAAATACTATGAACCGTGATGGATCCTCTTTTTCCATGGGAAGTTCTAGAAATACTAGAAGACTACTTTTCTGGACCTTGTCTTTTTAAGGCTTTGTATAGATTCTATAAAGATACATATTTTGAACAAGGATTTCACCTAAGTGGTAATTACATTAAAGATAAAGAACTTAAAAATTCTATTGATCAACTTCCCTTAGATCTTAAAAGAGTGATTTGTAGTAAAATTTGGAACAATAGAAAACCTTTTATTTGGGCAATGGTAAAAAGGGGAAAATTACATCTAAACTTTCATTTACATTACTTATTTGTTCAATATGGAAAATTGAAACATATTGTAAAACCTAGAGTTCCTAGAATTTATGCTGGTTGGGCTGGACATCAAGTGGTAGAAAAAGTTTATGTTTTTACTTATGGTCCAATTGATCCAACACGTAGACTTTTGATCCTTGAATTCATGTGTAGTGAAAAACAAAATCCTTTAAGTCCTTCTTTTAGTCTAATATGTCCATAACTGTGAATATATTAGACTAGAAGACAACGAAGGTTAGAAGAATCCACTAGCAAAGATGTAGAAGGGTTGGGCAATCTTTTTGAAGATATTGCTACATCCTTTGACGTAGGAGAACCATTTACTCCAATAGCCAACACATCTACTAGTCCCCAAAGAACTCCAACCCCAATTGAATCTCCTTTATTGACATCAAGGATTCTTGATTACTAGTCGAATGCCATATTTTCTAAATATTTGAAGGAGACATGGAATCAACAAGGCCATAGTGTTGCAGAAAGACTAGAGAAATTATTATCTCCTATTAGGGAAAGCTTAGAAGCATCTTCTACAAATTCCATACAACCGGATCAGTTTGAGACACCTCCTCATTTCGAAATATCCACAGGACACTTCTTAAATCCTAATTTTGGTGAGAATATAAATCCTTATAGTTTTCAAGAAAATGATTTTCAACGAGATTTAAAATTATCAAATAATTTAGACTTTTCAAAGTTTGAAGAAGACTTGTGGATAGATGATTATAAAATGGCACATCCAAGACCACTTAATTTGGCTCCTATGCCTATTTTCTAGGAACATTAGGTTTAGATCCAAATTTCCATGTATCTAGATTCTTTATTTGTTGTGTTGCCAATAAAATTCCAGAGGAAGATTACCTAGGGACTTTTTAGTCCACTTTACAAGGCAATGCCTTTGTTTGGTATCAAAGACAAAACCATACATTGTTTGTGGATTGGGAAACCCTAAGGGATGCCTTTCTCATGCACTTTTGACCAATGGGATTCACTGAAATTTTGTGCGAAAGACTTCGCCATATAGAAATGGGAGTTGGGGAAAGTGTAGATTCTTATTATGGAAGAATGGAAGATTTATTGAATAGGTGGACAAATTATCATATGCCGGATGATTATTTGACTAGGATTTTTGTTGGCGAATTATATCCCCATGAATTAAAATTATATGCCAAAGAAAAGTGTCTGGGCACCTTAGTTCTAACTTTTGGGCATGCTAAAGTTTGGGAGGAATCTAGAGTAGATGAAGACTATTTACCTTACACAGATTTTGGAATATTTCCAAGCCTACAACCCCAACCTAGAATGACTCCTAGTCACTTACAAAATTATGCTTGACCTTTGGTCAATTATAACCAATCTATGTATTCCATGAACCAACAATCATATATAAATCAACAACCTCTTGTTGAACAACCACCTCAAAGTGTAGTCATTAATACACAAAAACCTACACCAATTAAATCAATTATGAAGGCTGAAGTATTAGATCCAAACATAGACCAAATAGAAAAAATTAACACAACAAATAAAAAATTTGGAGGTAAAATTAGCTAGTGATAGATCCAAACGACCCAAACCCACCAATACTAAAACCAATGTATGGTGTGCATATTGTAAGGGTCATGGTCACATGGCTAATGAATGTCCTTCACCACCACATCAAGGGCTAAAATGCTCTTATTGTGGTAGGAATCATGAAGTCACTAAATGTTGGAATTTGCAAGGTGTTCATTAAATAGATACCACACCAAGCAATAGGCCTTGGGTTAATAAAGGTTCGATAAATCCTAATAGAAGACCTTTTACATGACCAAGAGTGAATCCACCTTACAAACCTAATGATGACCGTCCTAGATGGAATGATGAGTATAATGCACCACCCATCTGGAAGGGACCACCATATAATCCTAACATACACCAATATAAAGCACCTCAAAAAGGAAAATATATAGTGTGCTATTCATGTGGGGAGTTAGGTCATTATGCTAACGAATGTCCAAATCCTAAGAAAGAAGAAGGTTATATCCCTATATGTAGAAGATGTAGAAAATCAGGGCATGTGGCTAATGATTCCCACGCCAAGTTTCCAAGATTTCCACCTTCTGAGAGAGATTGGAATCAAGGAAAACAAGTTTCCATTAAAGATTAATCAAAAGAAAGAAAAGTTAATCATATAACTAAAAATTTAAATTATCAAAAGTGGAAAAAAACAACTTATCCTGTAGGTACCCATAGTGCAACTAATTAAGAATCAAGTGATACTACAAAGAGAAAAAACTCAATTGAAAAAAGATAGTCAAGATAATAAAGAAGAAGAATCAGATGATGACTCTCCGATGCCTATAAATATTAAGCAACCAAATATTCCTCTTGAAATTCCTCTTGTAGTTAAAAAACCAACTCCAAATACATTTCCATCTTCAAAGCTTGAAACTAAAATAAAGAAGGTTGTTACTAAACCATTGATGGGGACAACTCCAAAATTGAATAGATCTAGAAGCCGTATGATGAGATTAGCTATGGATATTAAACCTTATGACATTTTGGCAAATCTCGATCAAATTCAACCCCAAATAACCTCAAGACAATTATTGGCTGTAGCACCCAAATGTCAAAATGAATTGAGTCATTCAATGGTTAGAAAACCTATTAAAGACTTAGAAATACATGATATTTCTTTAGATCTGGGAGCTCCAGTTGTAGAGATTATGATTGATGTCTCTTTGGTACATGGTGTCCAAGTTGATGGAGGATCAAGTATCAACCTCATGAATAAAGAAACAATGGACGAAATTGGTTTAACCCCTAAAGGACCATTGTCCCCATGGGGGACAAAATGGATTTCGAGTAGGTTCCTATGACCTCAATTTTTAGTTAAACTTTCTGAAACTTTCTCATAAGATAGAAAAACTGATTAGCTTCATGGGAATATAATTTTTATTTCAATCAGTACCCGGGAGCAAAAGTTATGCCATCTTAAACATAATTTTCATGTCACCAAGCAAAAAAATAAATCCACAAAAAATTGAAATTGAATTTTTTTTTTTTTTTTTTTTTTTTTTTCCTTATAGATTATATTTTTGTCTAGATGTGAAGCTTTGATTCATTCCATTTGGATTAGTAATGTGAAAGTTATGAACAATATTGTTTTTTGGGCAATATGAGCATCTTCTTGAAAAAATAACTTGTAGGATTCATTTCTGAATGCAATTTTCACAATTTTTCAAAAAAAATGGTTTGACAAAGTTAAGTTTGTTTGCTAGAACAATATAACCATTGGGATTATTGAGTTTCAATCCCATCTTAGAGCTATTAATGATTTATTTTTTCATGTAATCTTGGACCTACTTCTACTTAACAATTTTTTAGAGAATGAAAATCAAGAGTTTTTCTTTTGAAATTTTTTTCCTAGAATATTAACTCAATTCTTCAACACAAAATTTTTTTAATTCACAGTTCATAATGCAAAAAATTTCAACAAAAGGTGGTCAAAGTCATCTGAAATTGCAGGCCAGTGTTCAAAAAAACTTCTTTTTCCAACTTTGAATGCTAATATTTCTCAATCAGTGCGGTCAAAATTCATGAAATTTTTACCACATGGTCTGAGACAAGTAAAGTACAAGATCCTATGGTTAGATTTTTTTTAGGATTTTTTTAGGATTTTATGGGTGAACACAACAGAAATGGCAGTTTTGAGTGTTTTTTGACAGAAAAATGGCCTTGGTCCTTTAGGGGTTAACTAATATTGTCCCTACTTCAATTATCTTGAGAATGATAGACTAAAGTAGAGTTAAACCCTTAGGAATGTTGTCTCAAGTTCCTACAATTATTGGAGGACTTCAATTTAAAATTGACCGTGTTATTTTTAAATTCCTTGAGACAACTTCCTCTTATCCTATATTATTAGGAAGACCATGGTTGTATCTAGCCAAGGCAAAAGATGATTGGGGAAAAGTAACTTTAACTATTAAAAAAGAAAAAGAAAAAGTTACTTTACCTATATATCATACTATTTATCATGGAGAGACTCAAGATGAAGAATCTGAAGTAACTTCTGAGAATACTTATGGAAGTAGTCATGAGAACAATAAAGAAGAGACTACTAATAAAGTTTCCCCAAATCCCCATACTTGTAAATGGAATGGATACATATTTTATTCCAATGGATGATTGCGAGGATTCTGATAATGCCATATTGGCATGGCGAAATTCTGATGTTTTAGCAGTAGGTATAGAAGAAGAATCAGACCCTGAACCACCATTAGAATCTGATTCTAAAGAAATGGAAGAAATGTTTACAAATTTTGATACTACTCCTATTGAGATAGGTTCCTTAAAAGAAACTTATCAAGATATGAATTTAGGAATCGATGAAGATCCAAAACATATAAGAGTATATTCTAAAATGACTAAAGTTGAATGGAAGTATTGGAGGAACTTCTTCAAAAGACATAAAAGTGCTTTTGCTTGGACATGTAAAGATTTAAAAGGAGTACAACCAGAAGTCTGTGAACATAAGATCATTTTGGAAGAAAATACTAAACCAGTTCGTTAAAGACAATATAGGATGAATCCAAAATATTCATTAATGGTCAAAGAGGAAATATATAAGCTCTTAGAGTGTGGTTTTATTTATCTTGTACCTTACAGTGAATGGGTTTCACCTATAGTTGTAAGGTAGGAGGTCCATGAAGCGCTCATCTAAGAGCTGAAACCGGAATTTGTGGAGGTAAAATTTCTTGAAATATTTTTCAGTAAATTTTCCTTGAAAGACAAATAGAATTGGCATCTAACCCAAGTCGTTTCATATTTTTTGGAGTTTTATAGAATTAGTTTTGAATTTTTGAAGTTGAAATGGCAAAGGGCTCTAAAATCACCCACCTCTATAAGTGTACACTATTTGTATATCATTGGTTCAATGAAAAAGTAGCATGTTCAAATAGTGCACATTTACAGAGGTGGGTGATTCTAGAGCTTGTGCGCTTTCAGAACCTCCTACCTTAGTACCTAAGAAAAATGGAAAATTAAGAATTTGTCAAGATTTTTGCAAATTAAATAGTGTTACCCGGAAGCATTATTTTCCCCTATCTTTTATTTATACTTTATTAGATGTGGTAGCCAGACATGAGTGTTATTCTTTCATGGATGGATTTTCAAGCTACAACCAAATTCAAATTGCTCTTTTATAGCAATTACTGACAATGTTCACCACAGATTGGGGAACGTTTGCTTATAGGGTCATGTCTTTTGGACTTTGTAATGCTCCAGCTACTTTCCAAAGGTTGATGACCATTGCATTCCAAAAATACCTTAGAAAGTTTATTGAAATATTTTTGGATGATTTTTGTGTCTTTAGTTCTAAAGTTGATCATACAAAATGTTTAGAAAAATGCTTTCAACAATGTGCAAAATATGGGATTTCAATCAATGCTACTAAATTCCAATTCATAGTACCTTTCAGTAGGTTACTAGGCCATATAGTGTTAGCCCAAGGAATAGCAACTGACCCAGAGAAGGTCACAATTATTGTTGACTTACCTACTTCTAATACGGTGACAAACGTAAAGGGATTTTTAGGACATGTTGGATATTATAGGAGGTTTATATACAAATATGCCAACATTGTCGTACCTCTAACTCAATTATTAAAAAAGAATCAAGACCCACTAGTTTGGACAGATAAGTGTACAATTGCATTCCAAACTTTGAAAGATAAATTAACCACAACCCCTATTTTGGTTTCTCCAAATTGGGATAGGGACTTTGAAGTTTACGTAGACGCTTCAAATGTTGCAATTAGAACTGTTCTAAGTCAAAAAGATGAAAAAGGTCATGATCACCCAATCTATTATGCTAGTAGACAATTGTCTAGTGTTGAAAGAAATTACATAGTTACAAAAAGAGAAGCCTTAGGAATGATCTTTTCAATTCAAAAATTTAGACATTATTTACTAGGTTATAAATTTACTTTTCATGTGGATCATGATGCTTTTAAATACATGATTAATAAACCACAATTAAGTGAAAGAACTGCTAGGTGGGTACTTCTTTTACAAGAATTTAATTTTACTATCAACATTCGACCTGGCAAAAGTCATGTTAATGCTGATCATTTATCTAGACTTAATGAAGAAGTAGGAGAAGAAACCATAGATGATAGCTTTCCAGATGCCCAACTTTTTTAAGTTGATGTAATTTCTCCACAATTTGCAAAAATGATGAATTACTTATCCACTAAGGAATTTCCTTTAGAATTTGAAGAAAAACAAAAGCAAAAGTGAATTTATAAATCTCAACCATATACATTAATTGATGGAGTCTTATTAAAATTAGGACGAGATGGAATATTACGCCGATGTATTCACTTTAGTGAAATACAATCTATTTTGAAGGGATGTCATGATGATAGTTGGGGGGCGCACTTTGCTGGTTTTGTAACTGTAAAGAAAGTGTTACATTCTGGATATTGGTGGCCTACTTTATTTAAAGATGCTGCAAAATATGTCAAATGATGTGACCCATGTCAAAGAGTCGGGAAGCCTACTCCTACTTCAGCTATGCCTTTAACACCAATTCTTGCCCAAGTATCTTTTGAAAAGTGGGGAATTGATTTTGTTGGCCCAATTAAACCTCCTAGTAGAAATGGTAGAAAAAGATATATATTAGTAGCTACTGAATATGTGACTAAATGGACAGAAGCCCTAGCTATCCGCACAGATGATGCCAAAACTGTAGCCAAATTTTTATATGAAAATATCTTTACACGATTTGGCTACCCAAAAGAATTGGTAAGTGATAGAGGCACTCATTTTATAAATTCGACTGTAGAAAATCTCACACAAAAATACATAATTAAACATTGCAAATCTATACCCTACCACCCTAAAGCAAATGGGCAAACTGAAAAAACTAATGGAATTCTTTGCAAAATTATTACAAAAATAGTTCAAGGATCAAGTACAGATTGGAATGAAAGAATTTTTGATGCTTTATGGGCATATCGAACGGTTGATAAAGTTACTACAAAAGTACTCCTTTTCAATTAGTTTACGGTCAAGAGGTTGTACTTCCAATTGAATTAGAGTTACAATCATTACACATAGCTATTGATTCTAGACTTGGTGATAAAGAATCTTTAGAGCATCATTATGTCATGCTTGAGAAACTTGATGAAACACGAGTTTAAGCATATTTAAATATGGTCACTATTCAAAATAGACGGAAAAGCTTTTATGATAGTAAATTAGCCCCCAAAACTATTAATAAAAGCTAATGATTTGATACTTCTTTATGAAAGTCAATTTCAAAAATTTCCAAGCAAATTTCACATGAGATGGTTTGGCCTTATAGAATTTTACGAAGTTATGAAAATGGTTCATTTGACCTAGAAGACTTTGAGGGTAAAGTTCATCCCACTCAATATAATGGCAATTGCCTTAAATTTTATTACACCTAATTCACTCATAGTCTAAGTAAAGAAATTTTAGGCAAGATATTCATAAAATTTAATTAACACATAATTTTTGTTTATCATGTTGGTAAATACATGGCCATACTTATCTATTTTTTTTACTTATTATAGAATGGTTGTTAGGTAGGGATTTGAATTTTGCTTTAAACCTTGTAATAATCAAGAAATTTGTCTAACATGTCTTAATCTTTAGCCACCCCCAATAAGGTCATATTTGTTAAAATGGGACATTTTGTAGTCTCACAT
Organism: Straminergon stramineum; assembly: GCA_963920665.1. Taxonomy (NCBI): domain Eukaryota; kingdom Viridiplantae; phylum Streptophyta; class Bryopsida; order Hypnales; family Calliergonaceae; genus Straminergon; species Straminergon stramineum. The sequence continues at coordinate 22,498,619 of OY987269.1, read as the reverse complement.
TATCCTTGAATTTACATTTAGATGATAATAATCATTCAACATTCAAAGAATTTGGTAAATTGAACATTATATTATATTAATACATTTCTAAACCTTTGATTTTTTAAAGTTTCATATGTTCATAAATCTTTTATTCATTAGAATGGGAGTCTCCAATAGTGAAGTTGAAGTCTCAAAATGTGCATTTTGTCTCATTCTACCAAATATGATTATCAATCATACTTTGGCCACTTAGGCTACCCACAGTATCCCCTTAACACCCTAGAAGTATATAGAAGTATCACCTCTTAGAGACCTACAATTGTCCTTTAATACTAGTGTTCGTCCCTTAGAGACATATAATAGTTTCTTGACACCCTTAGTCACCTCTTAAAGACCTTGCAATTGCCCTTTGATATCTGAGGTAGCCCTTAGGAGACCTTCAATCACACCTTTGGCACTTGAGGTCACTCCTTAGGGATAATCATGCTTTGAGGACACACAGTTGCCCCTTGGGAACCTCCACCCCTTTAGGGACTCATACTCACCCCTTCGAGACCTGCTCTCGCCCTTAGGTACCTGTAGTCACACTTGCAATTGTCCTACCTAAGGTCGCCTTACACCTGCAGTCGCCCACACCTGTAGTCGTGCATCTATGTCACCTCCCTACTTTGTCACGCGGATGCCATATAGCATCCATGTAGATTTAGATAAATGGAGTTTGATTTTGGAAAAGTCAATAGTAAATTTGTCTTTGTCAAACGGACAAGAGGGTCTACTAGACGTGTTGGACATCGTATTTGTTGTGTTGTCAAGTTGTCCGGGTGAACAACCTTTAATGCAATAGCTAGCCCAGGCAACACTACTGGTTGTGTATAGTACTGGCTAGGCGATGTACTATGCTACCCTACGTGGTAACGAATCCTGCCCCTCCACCATGGTCCACTTCATCCATCTTTCCCTCATTCCCTTTGTCATCCTATCCCCTTCACATACCCATTATCCCTGCCTCCCTATAATAGTTGGCCCAAGCCTTGCCCTAGCCAAAGTCAATGTGATTAGCCCTACCCAAACTACCCTCTCTCTCCCATTTCCCCCCCCAAAACTTGTAATTTTTGAATGGAAGGTTTGTTTTATATAGAATCATATGTGCTTCAAGCTCTTGAAAAACTACACATGCGATAAAAGTTTTAGAAACATGTGGTAGAAATTGAGACTAAACAAGCCTATCCAAAATCAATTTTGTCCCCATAGGGACAATGGGACCAATGATCAAGAAGAAACAATAGCTAGTTCAAAGTTAGCCTGTGGAATTGGTAAAAAAGTCGGTTGCAACTTGAAAACAAGTAAGAAGAGATTTCAGGCCTAAAAAAGCCCTCAAGTTCCCTGGGGTTCCTAGACTGTGGGAACTCACCACATTAGCGGTTTGACATGGTCATGACTGTGCCACATCGGATAATGTTAATTATTTGATTATTTAAATAATTATTTAATATCTTTTTGAAATATTCTTTTTAATCATTTTTCAAAATTTTAACACTTTTTTAATTTTTTGAAAAAAAAATAAATTTGAATTTTTTTTAATTAATTTTTTTTGGCAACAATGTCTAGTTCACAATTCTTAGATAGCAAGGGGAACAACCTTGAAATGGTACTCCCTTGTCTTCAAATATCTTCAAATGTCAACAAAAAACCAGTGAAAAAATCCATAAAGTTTTTATTTCGAGTGGAAAATAGAGAAAAGAACTAGACTCTATATTTGAAAAACCGGTTCAATTTGGGAATTGAAGGAAAATAGCCAGTAAAACTCAAAAAACTTCTTGAACACTAAATGGGACTTCAAGAATTTTAAATGGGGATGAAGTCACTAAATTTGGATGAAAAAGAGCATGGATATAATTGAAAAGTGTTCTTTGGTCCCAAAGGATGAATGTAGAAATACAATGCTTCACCAAATTTTAAGTGATCGCCATCCTGGCACTTTCTCATAAAGTATTAAAAAAGGGCTGCTAGCATCTAGGTCACCGTCCAGAAGCTGTCGACCGATGGTAGTCCAGAAGAACACCCCTGCATCCCAACATGGATAACACTGGTACGGTATCCCAGACTCGGTGGCGCACTTCCAAGCTCCAATTTCAAAATCCGCCTTCAGATCCTCACCACTCCCATTCCCATTCCGTTTCCAAATTCCTGTCAAGATTGATGCAACTACAGAAAATCTCAGTGGCAATTTGAATTACCCAATTCGAGATATGGCAGCTATGGCGTCTCTTCTTGCATCTCCGACCTCGTCTCACACGCCAATCCGTCCCTTGACCAACGGAAAACAGCTTCCCCCACCTTGCGAATCCTCCCGGTTGCGAATTCCGAGCGCAATGCTTGAAGATTGCGCAACAAGAAGGCGAGATTTGATGGTGGCATCAGGGGCTGCGATGGTGGTGAGCTTGGGAGGGATGGTGGAGGCAGCGCACGCTGCAGCTGGCGCAATTGAATCTGCTGAAGAAGCGGCATCTAATCCTCTTATACAGAGTATGATCTCAGTTGAAGAGAATTCGCTAAGATTAGCACTGAAAGGAGTACGCAATAGCTATGGCTTTTTAATCAGTGAACATTGTATCTATTGACCCTAATCTTAGCAATGAAGAAGTACACAATGGCTATGACTTTTTAATCAGTGAGCATTGTATGCCTTAACCGTAATCTTAGCGATAAAGAAGTAAGCAATGGTTGTGGTTTTCCAATCAGTAAACATTCTATGATGGCTCACAGGTTGAACGCACTGCTGTTTTGGGGTGTTGGAGCGAGGGGGTGTAATTGAGTTTAATGTTTGTTTAGCATTTTTTAGTAGGTCATATTGAGACTTTCTTTTGTCGAATCTTGGTTATGTTTTGAGCAACGTTATGCACTGTTCTCCACTGATTCTAGTGTTTTGAATTTTGGCCTTCTCTGAATTATGTTTTTCACGGTTTTGTTGATTGAATTGATCATTTTCAAATTAGATATTGTTGGTCTATAGAGTTTTACCTAGTCTTAACATTGTGAAGGTTCGAAGGTGAATTCAATGCGTTTGTCTCTAAGATATGATCCACAAGCACTTGGCATTCCGATTTGTTGTAAGGGGGAAGAATCGAGCCTTTTGTTTTTGGTTTCTTAGGGTTGTTTGGGGTTCAATTTCATTGGTTATCTGTTAGGATCACGACTGGCATTCTGACATGAGCTTTGGGTTTTGTGAACAGAGCTTCTGGAGAGTTCTCGAGCCAACAAAGCCGCCTATGATGAGGCGGTTTGGCCCTATCTCTCTTCCCTACTGCTTTTGAAGCTTTTTCATGCTGCAACTTGGGTGTGATTTCCCTTGCACTTGATTTGTTCCAGTAGTTTTAGCTAGAATTTATGCTTTATATTGTTTCCATAGAAAATTGGGAATCTGATGACACGTCTGTAAATTGAGTCTTGCAGCGGCTGCAAGACTACTACAAGCGCAACTTCAAGGAATACTTCGAGTTTGTGGAGGTATATACACCTTCTCGCATGTTTGGAGATTCGCTCATGTAGAAATAGATCTAACTGGATTGTCCTAAACCCCTAAAGGATTGGGCCTCATGTTGTTTTTGACAGGTGTTGAGTTCTTTATGTCCAAATTTATATAGTTTTCATATATGATCGTTTGAATCGGTCACTTTCAAACTTGTTCCTTTCTGGCACTATTACTTGGTGCCCAAAGACCACCCTTTCTACTAGTGGGTTGGGAGGATCTCTAAACATCATAGCTCTTCTTCCAAAACTGTACAGTTTCTTCTCAAATCATTTTGTTTTAGAGTTCATGCAATGGTCACATGATGGTGCATTCGTGATTAGCAAGCTGAAGCTGGATCAGACAACTTTTTGGCACACTAAATTCTGTGCATGAATTTCACAGGGCTCCGTGAGGAACAAGCAGGAGCTGACTCCAGCTGAAAAGGCCATCGTGGAGTGGCTGGCGAAGAACAAATGAACTGTTCCACTTGAATTTCTCGACGTTGCAGCTTTCTTTCAAGCTTATGAAGGCTTTGTCAATCAAACTCCGTTTTGCTCAACTGTCAGGCATGTTGTCTTGAGCTTCTTGAATCACCAATTTTCTTTAATATCACCAATTCGTGTCATTGATCTCCTCCCAACAGAGCCTTCTATGGTTTGTTGAGCTTCCTTGATTTACAACTATTCCCCGCTTCTGAACTTGCTAAATATGTTTCATATTGCCAACTTGTGAAACAAACCGTAGAATTCTCTCATTTGTTGGTTCTTGTTGGAAAATTGGAATGGAAGTCGATAGCGTGTTTTTTTTGTATACGACCTAGATATAATAATGCTCAAAGGGTATGAAAGCTTTGTTGTTGCCATGTATCCCACAACATGTATATCACAATAGCCTCCTACCCATCACTCCTCTTCGGTGTTTACAAAGATCCTTTGTGCTTCAACATTCTCTGCTAAATCCTCCAAAGCCAAGCTACCTTTGCAGATTCCAATCTGCACCTTACACAAGGTTTGTATTGTTGTGTCTTTGCACTCTTTAGCTGCAACTAGTGCATCCTCGAATTCCACTAACGCTGTTTTATACCTGCACGGGAGTTTGTAAAGCAAAATCTTGTTACTTATGTAACTACACCTAATAAGTAACGTCCAAAATAAGCAATTGAGCATTGTTCTTATTATTAAATTGCATGATTTTTTGTTAGATCTTGTTGGAAATCAAAAGAGTCTTCTAAATTCTCTTCTTATGCCTTGTTTGAAAACCATATGAGTAAACTATGAATCTTAGAAGTGTTGAGAATAGGTGTACCCAAAGGCGACCCTAGGCTCTCATGACTGAATAGAGGCAGTACATTACCTGTCCAGATATTACTCTTCAACTTCGTAGTCAAATTGGATGACTACTTTCCAGTTAACAAGAGGCAGAAATATTTCGTACTATCCGGTAGTGCATGTTCTGTTTAAATGATTTACAGGGTTATGAACCGTCTTTAGTACCAATGATGGTGGAAGGTGTGCCTAGTATGGTTCAGTGTCTAGAGTTTGTGGGAGAGCTTATGGCAGCAGTCATCGCAGCTAAATAGGTGTACCCAAAGGCAACCCAGGGCTCTCATGAAAAGAGATAGTGCATTTTAGGCAAGAATCTGTAGGGGTCGGATTTTGAAAGGGGTCACAATTACGGGAAATTTCCTTATCATGAGATTCTCACCGTTTTGTTGTGTTCAAGTTGTCAATGATCCTTGACTGTTTCATATCAGAGCTTAATTCAAATGCTTTACAATTACATGTAATCAACTGAGGTGCGTTGTGAAGGAAGGAAAATTGACCTTTTCAATTGCGTTTCAATATCACCCAAGTAAAAGTGTGCCCTTGCGATTCCAGGCACGAAATATATGACCCTGCAAATTTGGAGGTACCTGCAGCACGTCACCCAGAAATGTTGCTGATCAGTACTGAAGTTAAGCTTATGTGGTCTTTTTTTCCCCATTTCAGATAGTGTTAAGCATAATTATAGTCCTCTCAGCAGACAGATAGAACTCAGTATGTGCATTCTCCAAGGTTTGGTGATAAATCACAGGAAATTATATTAGAGAAGGTGATATTAAAGAGGTCTTAGGTTCGTTGGTTGTCACCTAATCATGCAGGCTTTGGCGGCTTCGTACTTCTTCCGCCTGTACAGAAGGAACCCCAGGTTTCCCACAGAAGCACATTGGCCCCTCGGATTCTCCAAAACAGTGGCACACTTCAACGCTTTCTGCAAACCGACCAGCAATCTCAAAGTCGAACGTGAATAACATGAATTTCCATCAACTGAAGCAGCCCAACATTGAGGCAAGGGCTACTTCAATACCACACAAAATTTCATGTCATTGGGAAAAAATGGATGAAATTGTCAAGTACCTCTCCAATGATTTATTAGATTTGCAATATTTGGATGAATTTTGCATCAATAGAAGCTATCTTGAGGAAGTTTGAGTAGCTACCTTACTCTAACGAGCTAATGCTACAAGGACATAATCTCTCATGATGTTGTTTTGTTTCTCTCAAAGTTAAGATATTCTACCTTGTTGTGAATATATTGAAAAGGATATAAAAATTTTGTACCTTGTGGTTCTTGGCAGCCATTGCCCACATGGAGAGTATTGTACATAGTAACCCAAGATTGGTGTAGCAAATAAATTTCCCTTCTATGTCACTCTTCTCTGCTGCTAGTTTGTGGTGCTCCAAAGCCTTTTCATACTGAAAAAAGAAGTGATAATCACTTTTTCATTACCATGTAGGCAAATTTAACTATGGAATTTGTAACAATATAAGACTATGATCACTTTTGCCAACTATATTATTTGGTCTTCTTGAAGTAGGTTTTGAAATAACGTAGATATGCAAACTTATATAGTATTGAAACATAGAGTGTAAATAGTGTTGTCATTGAGCTATTAGATTTTAAAAAGGTGGATGCAAGATGATTTGTGCAAAACAAAAATTCACACATTTTTAAAGTGCTCCCCAATGATCAAATTCTATATGTAGAGTGATATTGAATTCTTCAATGTACACATTTTATATGTTTAAGGGAGGGGAGTACAATATTTAGAACCTAATGGCTACAAACTTTGAAAATTCTTAACTAATTCTTCTAGAACCCCCCAAATATGAAACAACTTGCAATAGATGCAACTTCCATTTTTTTTCTCAATAATACTCTCTTAAAAATATTCCAAGAAATCCAACATCCTAAAAATTGCAATCAACCTTAAATGGTCACATTATACATTTCTTATCTTATGACTCTTGCCTCTTAAGCACCAAGTAAGGTAATTACACCTAAATGCTTCCAAATAAGCAATTGAGCATTGCTCCAATTAATAATTGCATAGATTTTTTCTTAAATCTTAGTGGAAGTCTAAAGAGTATTGTAGAGTCTCTTTCCCTTCATGTTTTGGACATCATATGAATAAATTATGAATTTTCAAAGGGCTGAAAATTAGTGTATTTGAAAGTAACCTTAGGTTTTCATGAATTGAGACAATTCATTTTCAACAAGAATCTGAAGGGGTCACAATTAAAAGGAGTCACAATTACGTGTAGTTACTGTACCTCCACAACTGAAGCTTCAGGAAGTTGGCTCTTTAGATTCTCTTTCTTCATTGCAGCAAGTTTGAGGTTTTCCTTTTCTTGAATGGAGCAGCCTATAAAATTATGGGCAAGCACTTGTCCTTCCACATCATTTATTCTATCGCATATGTCCAGATATTTCTGGTAGCTTTCAATGGCTTGTGCAAATTCCTGCAAATTTAAAAAAATTTAATCAATTTAAAGGTGACTCCAGGTTTTTTTAAATTCAATAAAGACCAGTCTTAGCATATTCTCAATGATACTTGAACAAATAGTAGATGATAATGAAAAGTAAGTGTTTATAATCTATGTTGAACTTTTCATCAAAGATGGGGCCAATTACAACCATTCTATTGTTAATAGCCAAATCAATTTTTTATTTTTTGAAGAGCATATGTGATGCACACATTGGCTTTGTATTCAAACAATACAATCCATAGTGTATTGTGTTGCATTTGTTGCTATTATCTTCATTGGTGATGCTAGATGGAGTACACCTTGTTGTACTACGTGTTACTATTCATTGCTTTGTCACTTATATCACATCCAATATCTACAAGTCATAGCACTAAGACTTGCAATATTCTATCTAAGTTAACTAAGACCATTAAGGACTACAGCTAATTCAAAGCCCTTGTTGAGGACCCAATTTTGTTCTCTTGCATTCTAAATGTAATAGAAATTATACACATTATGGAATTGAGTTGAAAGGTCACCATTTCATGAATTTATTGACCATCACAATGCGGCTTCTATACATGGCAAAAGGTTCATTCATTATTCTACAATCCCAAGGGACACTTTTGGATTGCCAAAGGAACTCTTTAATTAGGAAATAAAGAAAGCCATATTAGTATCCCAAAGGGCAAGAATAGTCTTCCTCTAGGATCCTCAATGGAAAGCTAATTATGTGATTTTTGCTTTAACCACCTAGCTGGAGTGTGTTTTTCCTTTTCCAAGAATGAATTAATTGAAATACATGTAAAATTGTTCTTTTTGCACAAAAATAATTGAGACTCCAATAAGTGGAACCATGCGTAGTGACCAAATGGTCCACAATAGGCTTCCTACCCATGAGGCCTATTCAAATGCCACCTCTAAAACAATGGAGCTCGTCGAGATTAAGGACAGGTACCTGAGCATTGTCATGCAAGACGCCTTTGCAAATGTAAGCTCGGGCTTCTTCGTTGTACTTGGCAGGATCCATTTGACGTCGCAAGACCTCAGCTTTCGTTGCAAAATCCAGCATTTGAGTCTTTGCTCCTATCTAGGCAAGGAATGCTCATCCAACAGCTTGAATGACTTTGTGTACACCAAAACATGTATTTCAAACTTGCACCATTTCCTTGCAAATCATGCCATCAAAATTTATTGAAGAAGAAAAATGCATCCAGTCTTCAAAGAAATCTACAGCTACAAGAAAAAAAAGAAAAAAAAGATGCTCTGAGAAAAAATTTCATAGTACTACAGCTGCACAGTTCTCGTGAGTTATTTCATCAAGGTAACTGCAAATTTCAAATCGTTCAAATAAGCACTCGAGCTTAGTTCTCATGATTATTAAACCCTCTTCAGTCTTTGTTATTCGAGAACCTAAGTGTAGAATTTGCTCAAGGATGTGAGACTCAAGGTTTTCAAAAAGGAGATAAACTTTTTGTTCAACCCTGTTGGGAGTCAAAAGGGGTCTCTAAATTCTCACTTCTTGTGCATGTTGTTGGACTCCCTGATTGAAAAACCTGTGAATTTTCAAATCGCTAAGAATAATGTACTCGAAATCAACCCTAGGTTCTTGTGAAAAAAAATCTGTACGTTGAAGACGAGAATTTGTAGGGGACGGTATTACAAACCGATCGCAATTAAGTGCAACAAACATGGTGCATAAAAGCCTACTGAACCAACATTTTCACTTCACTTGTGTTGGTGCAATTGACCTATTTAGTTAGTTCCTTCAATTCTGAGCCAGCCAGTAAATTGCTTACCTATTCCTAAACCCTTCTGAAGATCCAGTTTCTGCTCCTCTGGACTGATTCTTTCCACAGTGCGGAGCTCCTTGGGTGGAGTCATTCGCAAGATCACGCTCATGGGCCAGATCTTTTCTGTGACAATGATTTGAATGAGCTCCAGTTTTCAAGAGAAATTCATTTGCTCGCAATCAACACATATTTTGAAGAGATTAACAATTTTAGCTGCTAATGCCTTCGGTTTCAATGTAATATTGATTTCCCAAGTTATCCACCCTTTCAAAAGAAGGAATCATAACCCTCTCAGTCTTGTCACTTCAATTGCATCCCACATGGCGTAGGGTGATTGGAAAGATTGAGAGTGGATTAGAGTCATAACCCCAATGTCCATTCATTTTGAAAGACAATTTGATGGTTTTGATCTCGTTTGCAAGAGAGGGTTATGTTTGATAACAGACTCACCGCTCTTTGATTGATCTAGTTATCTAGTACATAGCTTTTTTGTACTCTCTCCTACTCATCTTTGGACTTTGGTTTGGGGACTTCAACGAATGGACTCTTGATTCTTGCCAACCCCAGAAGGAATGAAACTACTCTGAATTCTCCTCCTCTTTGTGGGACCATTTTATGTTTTGTGTAAATTTTTCACAGAAGGGATTCATAACATTGTATACCATGTAGAATGGGTCCCCAAAGAATAATTGAATACTGAAGAATATAGGAAGAATTACCCTTGTGTGAGCCAGGAAAATTAGACCTCCTGCTCTTCTCTTGGGAGAATATTCTTTCCAAGATACTTAAACTCTCTTCAAATTAAAAAGAGACCTTTCCACAGCTGGTCAATATTGTTATGTGCTGGCTGTGAATAAGACTTAACTACCGGCTGATTCAAAACAATATTGTGCAAATTCGGCTTTCCTTACCTCCAGATGGTTTGGGTCCAAAAGCAAGCTCCATGTGAACTTTCTGAGCAGCAGCTGCTAATCCTTTGAATGGAGCTGGTTTCAAAGGTGCGGCTGTTTTGGGGTTCACAATATCACGCCTGCTCATCAATAAAAAAAACCCTGCTTAAAAAAAAAGGTGGGCATATGACTCATTAACCCTGTAATGACATGGTGCCCTAAAATGGCCTAAAAGTGTCCAACGGATGACAAAGAATCCTTCTATTTAAGTGCATATGCTCATCCTTGGAATTTGTGTGAGAAAAGGAGGCCTTGCACAATAGTAATCAAACGATTCACACAATTATACCAAAAAGGATGATTTCCACAGTGACCAGTACGGCGTTCCAAGGTTAATGCAAAAATCATGTTATTAGAACTAACACTCCAAAACCACAATTCAAGGAATCAAGGTGATTGCAACTCAAAATAAATGATTCCTGTTTGGCATGAAAAAATCACTCACCATAAAGAGACTTTCCCTGCTCGTTTGTTGAGCCTCTTTCCAACAGGTGAAAACACCGAGTCCGGTTCTGTCCGAAATGGTTTGATAGCATATCAGAGAGTGACTACAAATTCAAGGAAGAAACTATAAGAATCAAAAAGAGCTATCTTATTAACACTCCGTTCTGATGGTTTCAGCAACATTTCAGAGATTTGGAATCATTTTCCATACGATTGGGCAGATTGGCAATTCTCAATTCAAATGCCAAATATTTGCACAATTTGTACTGAACTTGAATCATTCAATACTTGACCAAACACCCTAAACAATACTAACTTTCAAAGTCATTCTGTGCAACCAAACACCAGCTAATTCTTCACAAGTAGGCTTCCATGGAAAGTGTCTCCAAAAGTGCCATTAAACCGTCCCCTTAATTGCAATTCATTCACTATTGATTCTCCAGACTTCAATTTTATGACCAAGCTATGTGATGATATCACAGAGAGCTTCCACTGTCAAAATCCATAATAATTACATATCTAATCCAAAAATTCAATTTTTTTTTTGAAATTCATTATATTCAGCGGCTAATACCACCTGAAATGTTTGATTTTCGTGACAAAGGTGCTCCAACTATACTGAATTGCTTATTTTGACAGCTTCGGATGTTTTTTCACCTTATGTTTACATGGTCCATCATATGAAAAGTTTGCCTTCCGTAGACCTTGAATGACATCAATATTCACTCATAAACATATTCTAGTAGGAGAACTAACTTACTCCTGGTTTTATTACTAATCTCTCATATTCTCTCAACAACAGAGAGCATGGATTTGATCCTCACCTGGCATGGGTTCCCCGTCATTTGGGCTAATGCCAGATTGCTGCACCAAAGAGAGATTGTAAATGGGATCTTCCCACTCCTCGGACTCTTCCCGAGGCGAGTTTCCTCGGCCTGTGCCAATTCCTTGCTCCACCGTGAAGAAACCGCCCTTGATGGCATTGGGATCAAACTCCGCCCGGGCCGCGTGTTCTCTCATTGCCGAGGTCGACCTCCGCCGGTCCGGGGTGCGGTCCAGCTTAATCTTAATGGGTTGCACGCTTTTCCTTGCTTCCTTCAAGACCTGGCCCAGTGTGTTTTCTTATGCACAATTCTTCGCTGATTGACAGGAAATTTGTAAAGGAAATTTTTCATTTGGGTGTGTGTCAAAACAACCATATCATTGTTGTATTTTAAGACGAAGAGCCCAAAGAAACTGACCTGCCGGAGTGGGAAGACCGGCACTTCATCCCTGACTTTGATTTGTTGCTCTCGGATTTGGCTGGGTCGCCTTGCTGGGTGGAAGTAGTCCTGGAGTAATGAAAGTCTTGGCACCGGCAATTTTAGCAAAATCTCTAGAGGTGAAAAATTTTCTTGGTGAAGTTCGTAGGAGGAGTGTTTTGTGGCGATGATCCGAAAATGTAGGACTTGGTTAAAAACAGATGTTTAATGAGTAAGAAAAGTCATGAATTACGATAAGTTGCAAGACAATATTAAATCTAGAAAATTCCTCAAAAACTACCTAGCAAGAACTAAAGGATGTAGTGAACAATCTTGAACCAATACAAAGATTATCCTCCTTCAAGATATTGATCTTGTGCATGCTTACATTGAGCTATTAGAATGGTGGAGAGACTGATAGAGATAATGGTGGAACAATCAAATGCCTAAGAGAAAACAAAAGAGAATTGGCAAGAGATAGAAATGAAAGATATCTTTGTGCACACTAAAGATATTTTATGAAGATGAGTAGTTTTATAAAAAAAATATTATTGATTAGGATTGCAAGTTCCCCACAATACAATGCAATACAAAAAAAATATTTTATGATTTTCATGTTCTCAAAATTCAACAAATATGTCAAGAATGCTAAAGAGAGTGGTTTTGACAATGAAAACAATTGAGAAGAATTCAATGACAGAAGACAACATTTACTTAATCGTTGTAATGCATGTGACACTAATTCACAAAGTGATCTTGTCCAAGAAAAAGAAGAAATAATATTATATTGGATTAATTCTATGAAAAAACTATTTGCAGTGACAATATTGCTCTTGCACTTGACACTAATCACACTAATTTTCTTCCCTCACTAAGGGGATACATCGATCAATGTGGTAGCAGTTGGACCATATTCAATCATTGTTGAAAATAAGGGACAACTCAAAATGTCATTTTCTCCACAAACTTAAATGACACTTTGACTCTATTACTAAATAATATTAGGAATCTTCAAGAAAGAAGGGGATACTACCATGGACAAGTTACTTTAACTAAAATGAGATAAAAAAGAAAATCAACAATTTAGCTCAAAGTACCATTTTCTACTTAAAATCAAATGACACCTTGGGTTGATTCCATCACTAAACAAGTAGCTATACTACGAGAGAGTCTATCTCTAAATTGTTCATTTTTTTCCAAGAAACATTGGTACTACTCAAACTTTCTCACATATAACTTTCATCAATGCAAGGCCAACTCTCCTTCCAAATAGAGTCAATAAGAACTAATAATTTTGTAAGTACTCACTGAGAATCTTGTATAATAGTTTTGTTAATTTTGAAATAAAACATAACAAAAAGTCCTTACCTGGTGGTAGCGTTCGTTGATGTGGCCCATGTTCAAATGGCGCAACTAATCCAAGTGCACAATGCCAATGGAGCCAAACATGCACAGCTTGGTGGGGATCATGAAGTCTGGGTGCATCCCCAAGCCCGTGGCTAGAATGGCATCCTCGAAGTGCTCTGGGTTCTTTAAGCTGAAGCGTTGTCATAGAGATGGTCGTTTATGTTTTGGCTTCTTTTTCACAGTTGTGTTTTTTAACCTTGCAAATGGCAATGTTTGCCTCTTTCTATGCCACATCCTCCTTGCTACGTACCTAGCTCACCCTGATCACAGTTCTTTGATTTGAAGTGGTTTAAGAATATGGTCTAAGATTTTTTTTTGTCAAAGCTTTAGACTTCAAAATTCAATGGTGCACTTCGGTAGTCAAAGTAACTTTGTTCACTCAAATCTCATGAGGTGATCAATAATCTCTTCTTCTAAATTAGATTCAATAGTTGACTCTGATCACAACTCTTTACTTGATGTCGAATATGAGTGTGCTAATGTGAGATTAAAATATAATGTTGTATATCCACCTTGAAGATAATTTGTACACTTGAATCTCATTGAAGGGAAGGTTATGCACTTACACATCAATTCCTAATAGAATATAAGTTTGATTTGATCTATATTGGTTTGTATCAAGTATTAACATGAAAGATTCTAATCCTCTTCTTGATTGCTCAACGATTGCTTAATGGATTATGCTAACAAGATCAAAATAGTTAACTTTTTAGATTTCAAAATTTAGTACTGCATAAGTGCATATTAATCTCGAAGATAAATTTATACACTCAAACTGCACTGGTTGTAGTGACCTCATCGAAAGCCAATTCTTTAGTGGGTTGTTAGGACAATTAAGGACTATCATTACAAGTTTTGATCCTCTCTTCTCAACTGTTGAGAATGCCAAATGAGCTTCAACATCTTTCACTAGCATCTTGAATATGAATCATCTCACAATTTTGGATGCAAAGGAATGTTGTTGATGGCAAGTTAGAGAATGTGAGTTCTAAGTAGTCCTCCTTGAGCACATGGCTTGGAAATGAAGCTTCATCATTTTCAACAATTAATCCAGCTACTCGAAATTAGAGTTGAGCAAATTCTTTAGACTTGGATCAAGGCTTTTTTTATTGAGGATCAAGTACTACATCTTGTTCTGAAAGGACAATGAAGAGTCTCTTCAAAGGATACTCCAAAGACCACATCGCATTCAATCTCCTAAAATTTTGAGAAGAATATAGTAGTGCCCTTGTTCCCATCTACCAAGCTCCAACCCTCTACTATCTCCAATTGCATCCATTGCAGCACCTCTAATCAAAATGGGAACAAGACCTTCTCAAAAGTTCTCCAACGAGCAATTCCAACAAATTGGTTGACAACCAAAAATTACACTGCAAATGGAAGAAGTTTCAGAAAAGTTTGAATGGAGAATGCACTAGAATTTACCACTTCACCTTTTGACTCCTTGTCCATAGTTGGTGCTAAGGATGAAGTCTAGAATTCAACAAGTCTAGAAATCTAACTTTGACTTCCAAATCTATTGTTGATGCTACGTAGGTAAGAAAAGGCCTCCAACAATATTGAGGGAGGCCGCCTTTTATTAAAGAACAAATTGTATTGTTGGGCTGCAGGGTTGTTCTATTAGATAGTTTGAAAATGTCATTTGTTCTCTAAAATAGAAAGTAGTGACCCAAGATCCATGTAAACTATAGTGGCAATTAATCGTCACCAATTTAGGTCTAAATAATATCACTCAAGCATCATGTAAACAAGCCTTCAAGATTTAAAACTTTCGATTTCTTCTACAAGGGAATCTGACTATTGAACTTCAAATACAAAGACGTTCATGTTTCTTTCGATGTTGTCACCAACCTAATTTCAAGTTCCAAATTTTCATATGAAAGTACTTATATGCCATTGACCCTCATACTAAGCCCCTCCTAGAAACTTGAATTGCACAATCCAAATCACCCTATTAAAAAGCCCATATCTCATGTTCACACCCCATCTCCAAAACTAGTAAGGCTAGAAAGAGGACAATAGTTTATTCTCACAACCTTCCACAAAACTAAAACTACTTTACACTAGAACCCGAGTCTAATTCGTAGTTGGCCCAATGAGTAGATTCCCCAATGAAGGCTACAAAGAGAACAATCCACTCTCCCAATTTTACACAAAACTAAGGCCAACCTAAGCCCAATTCAAGGTTGGCAAATTAGTACCCTCATAAGGGGACTAATAAAGTGAAAATGGAGACAATCTCATTTCACACCCTTGTGCAAAACTAAGGCCCAAAATATACTTTAAAACCCATGTTTGATTCAAAGTTGGCGGAATCAGAAGGTTTCCAAGTCAAGGCTCTTGGACAGGGGCTCCTCTTTCTTCCATGCTCTTGAGAGATCCTCTTCCACTTATGCCGGGAGGCTCTCTTCCACCCATGGGATGCCCTCCTCTTCCGTCCATGGGATGCCCTCCTCTTCCGCCCATGGGAGGCCCTCCTCTTCCACCCATGGGAGGTCCTCCTCTTGACCTCTTCCAATGGGAGGCCCTCCTCTACCAGGCATGGGAGGTCCACGTCCCGCCATAGGACCCCTTCCTCCACGCCCTGGCGGTCCAGAGCGTCCAAATGGAGGCCCCCTTCCTCCGCGCCGTGGCTGTCCCGCACGTCCACGACCAAAGCCAGGGCCGCGACCGCGACCAGGCCCATACGGGTACGGTCCAAATCCCGGAGCGCCAGCCGTATCAGCCGCTTTCTCATCACCCCCATCACAGTCATCACGGTCATCACCCCCGTCAATTTCATCACCACGCTCATAACTCTCTTCACTCGCATCATAACGCTCATCACGCCCATCGTCGCGGTCATCGCGTTCACCAAGTTGATCACCTGGATCCTCCTCGTACGCTTCCGCAAATTCGATCTCCACCGCGGCGTCATTGCTTTCCTCGAAGGTCGTGGCCTCCTCAGGCGCGCTTGCATAATCCGCCGTCTCGACATCCTCAAACGCCTCCACCTCCTCTACGGCCCCGCCACCCTCACTCTCACCGCCGCCCCACTCGAACCCGTCGCCTTCGGAGGTCAAGAGCGCGCCCACGGCGGATCCCACCAGCGCTCCTCCGAGGTTCTGCAAAAACCCGCCGCCGAATGTTTTCAGCACACTCGCAGTCGGTGGTCGCGGCGGAGGGGGCTCGTCCCTGACGATCGCTTGATATGGGATTGGGTTAGGGTTTGGGCCTGGTTGAGGGCGTGGCCTTGGACCTGGCGGAGGCCCTGGACGACGACCTCGCGGCTGGTACGCCCTCCCCTCTTGAACGACGGGACCGGGCACTTTGTCGCTGTTGTTGGTATCGCTGTGGGAGTTAGAGTCGGAGTCGATGTGGGAGCTTTGCGAGCTCGAGTCCCGCCGGAGACTCTGGAATACTGACGGACCTGAATTGACGTTTTGTGGAGGGAAACGTTGCTGTTGCTGTTGTTGTGGTGATGGTGGACGTGGTTGTCTGAATTGCGGACCTGATGGCCTGTATTGCGGACCTGGCGGACCTGGTGGTGTGTATTGCGGACTTGATGGGCCGTATTGTGAACCTGGTGGTGGTGGGCGTGGCTGCCGGTATGGGCCTGTGGGGCGTTGAGGGGGCACGTAGCCACCCTGTGGAGCTACTGGTCTCTGCAAAATTTGCAACCAATTTTGAGCTTGGTTAGCGCGAATTCATGAAATATTCAAAGATGATCAAAGTTTAGATTGAAGAAGCTATGGCGAGCTTACCCGTTCCGCTTTGAAGGTGAGAGAGAGACGGATGTGGCCTCCGGGTCGTCCGGAGGGGCGCGTCAGAGCGTAGGCTGTCACGGGTACCTGATGGCTTTGGTAGAAAGCTTCCTTGAAGACAATGCTGCAGCAGTGGCAAACACTACGGTTAGATTCTTGCGGGAGATCTAACCTAATTCTGGTCAATCCGGTCGAAATGTACGGAGCTTTATGTTTAATCGTACATTGCAACTCTAAGAGTTTTCTGGTCATGGACATCCACGGGATTTGAGGGCGAGAGGATTATTCTTATGTGCAAGAACCGAGAAGGTTGGCAAACTCTAGGGGTCAGATTCGTGCTGAAGATCTAACCTAACTCTAGTCAATACTACTGAAACTTAGAGGTTTATGTATAATCTTAACTTTCAAGCCTACGAGTGTTCTGGTCATGGCTTTCCACGGGATTAGAGGGAGAGGGAGTATCCTTACGTGCAAGAACCGAGAAGTTCGTCGTCTGTCATAGTTTTCTTGCTGAAGATTTTCACCATGAGCTGCTCCGTCGAGCGATCCACTCGAAAATCAAAGTCCGTGTTGAAGTAGGGGCGAGTGCCACCCTCTGCAAGGATGCCAACATTTTTTGTTAATTGAGAGGTTCTACTTCCACAAGAAGAACTAATGGGAGATAAGCTATCAAAACTGCAAACTAACAAAATCATTCAGCCTAATTCAGAGAGAAACCCTGATTTCTCAAGCTCTGCGACACTAATTGTACCAATATTTTGATGAGCACATGTGAATAAAGGTCAGAAGTGGGATGAGAAAGAAAACCTGGAACAGGAGGGCTGCTTTTCTCTTGAGTGCCCATTGTGAGCGTACAATAAGGAGTTCCTTTTCCTGCACCCAAAGGATCTTTTTCTCAACAAATCTCCAAAAAAAAATAGAATAACAACCAGTCACTTCTCGTCATTGCACAGACAGCTGTTCCTTAAGGCAACCTTGAAACACCAGTACTTCACCCTAAGAATGTTCATCAGTAGTTAAATTATAGGCTGCCAATCATCCTTACTTCAGAATCCTGTCACGCAGCATGACGCTTGCGGAACAGATTTATATTGAACTACTAAGGCTCGTGATATTCGTTAGAGCCGTCACTGTCTTCATACGTTACGAATGACAGATCTAAGAAGGCCGCACCAAAGAAAAACTCGGGTTGCGTTTTGGTGTAGCTGCAATTGATCGCTATTTCGATCAGCCCAGGCAACATATTAGGCAAGAGCAAAGAGTTACCTAAAATAGTGGGATCTTTGATTTTCACCGCTCCTTCCACATACACATCTAACTTCCCGTAAGGCATCTTCACAAACTTGGAAAAACCGCTGCAACTCCGAAGTCAAGCACTCGAACACCACGGTAAAAACTCTTCACCTCGATCTGCTTTCTTCAAAGCCACAAACTCCAGAAAATCGAAGCGACCCTATTAGGAAAATCAACAGTCCTCAAGCTCCTCCCTCCACGGCGGACTCCACATTAATTAACAAGGCGCAAATGCTCATAAAAACTCATACCGACAAACATTGTTCAAAACTCAATAGTCATGGACTACATTTTACCGTAACAATGGAAGAGCTCCGGATTCCTAACCTAAGAGAGCGCCTTGAAAATGTCAAACAAACTCTCTTCCACCTCGATCTCGCTAAGCGAAGATTCAAGAGCAGATTTCCAAAGACAGACGCGCCGCCTGGATCCCGGATCCCTAACAGGAAAATTAAGCGCCCTCAAGCTCCTCCGTTCAAGGAGGCTACCAACTTCACAGGCGGCAATGTACACAACAAAAGCCGATGCCGACCTAAACGAATCCCAAAAAACTCATACCGACAAAATGAAAACTCAATAATCAATTGCCAGGTACTACGTTTACTGTAACAATGGTACATCCGGGAGTAAGGTAAGGGCCTGAGGGGTGACCTAGGGATTGCAGATTCACAACCTAAAACAGCACTTCTCAAGCAAGAACCAAACTCCAACACAAAGACTAAACGACCTTCACAACTACGGAAAAGCTTGTCTTGAATCTTCTGTAAGATTGCAAGGGCACTCAATTCATCTGAGGGCTCTCAAATGCGGCTTGAAAGACCGCGCTTCTAAGAGAAGTAGGCTACAGTTGCGGCGTGACTGTGGCCAAAGGTCCGGCGCAAGTGGGTCCTGTAACAGACTACACACACCATACCAACAGTTGCAGTGAAGAACTTGGGCTGACTCACAGTCACTTTGACAATTTGAGAAGTCAATCGAAACTCCACAACAATGCGGAGTGACTTTGCAGAAGACCACAAGATTGGGGTGAGAATTGCAACTTGTAAGCTTGCAATCGTCGGCAAAAGACGGAGGCCGGCGCATAACGTGGGGATCATGGTTGCGGAAGCGCGCTCCGCGTAACGCGCCGCGGCGTTGACAAGAGGTGTTCATTCATCCAAAGCTGTGTTATATATAGTAAGTACAGTACAGTGCTGCAGTACTGTTCATACCGACAGAAGTTTTATCCATCCATCTGAGCCGGTCAGTGGAAGCGTGGTGAGATACCCCAAATTGCCCGCAACCAGGGTTGTATTTTTCATTTTTTATGAAGTGCCAAAGTGGCGATATAATATGTTATTAATAACGGTGCTCCAAATTTCAGCATTCATCCACATATTGGATATCTTAGAAAAGATCTTATTACACATAACACCTAACCATAATTCTGTTTTCATCTTCAATTTGGTGATTTCATTCAAGATTTTTTTAATTTGAAGTTTTATGGCAAAAATTTCATAGTTTTGTCATCATTTTAGTCAAATTGTGTGCTTTTTAGTGTAATTTGGCACTATTTCGTTAAGAATTTGGCCTTGACTCCTAACCCAATTGTGACCCTACTAGTAGGCCCATTTGTGCCCTCTTGCATTCTAATGTAATGAAAAATATAATGGATTGGCATTAGACAACTTGAGAGTAGAATTGGGTTGAAAAGGGTTGAAATTGGGTTGAAAAGTCACATTTTAGTCATGTCACAGAAGATTCCTTCATTATTTCACACCTTGAAGGGACGCTTTTGGATTACAATTGCAACCATGTAGGGAGTCCAAATGTCCAATGAACCACATTAGAATCCAAATGGACGAAAATAGTTTGCCTTGGGACAACAATGGGAAGTAGTTTGTTTTTGCTTTGACCACCTACATTGTATCTTTTTTTACTTGAAAAAAGAGTTGACGAAAATACTTATGGAAAATACTCTAATTTATGATTCTATTTTAACCCAAAAAATTGTAAATCCAATTAGACTAAATATATGCATTGACCAAAATGACCACAATGGGTGTACTTACCTTAGTTGTTAGTGACTTCAAGAAGCTAGGGGCAGCCTTTACTCACCCCCTTGCACAAGTAGAAGAGTCTTCAACAAGTTAGGGGAAGCCTTACTTACTCCCTTTGGACAAATACAAGATTTTTCAACAAGCTAGGGGAAGATTTCATGGTTATCCTCTCATTCCCTTCCACATGCATTTCTTCACCAAGTAGGAAGAATGAGGGTTCATTACCAAGACCTCCGCTATATGTGAAGAATTTTGAGTCGAACATAAACTTGAAATGCAAGTCACTACTACAAGGACAAAAACTCTTGTAGATAAGTTATTTGTCCTATAAATTAAATAACTAGTCAAAAAGAGCATTTGCAATGTTTTTTTGACTTTTTTTCAACTAATACAATTTTATTCACCATTGATCTTTACTAAAATGCTACATTTAACTACTTTTGGACTATTTAGTGAATTCTAGACTAAACATCCGGAGATCTCCAAATAATAACATCGTGGGATCCCACAATGTTTGTATAGATCTCTAGATGTTTTGCATAGATCTCCCGATGTTTTGGATTATCCCCTAATGATCATTTTTTTCTCCCAATGACCATTATTAATTTTGGACTTTCAAAAGTCCAGAAGCAGTTAAATGTGGAATTAAAGTTCTTTCTTACATGATTGTTGAATAATGCTATAAGTGACAATTATAGCATTGGAAAGATTATTAAATCAATTTTTATATATCAATTTTCCAAAATTTTATCTACAATGTTGTGTCTTTAATGGTTAAAGTATAGATTTCATCTATAATTGAGCAAAAAATTTGCTCATAAATCTTTTGCTTATAAATAAGAGAAGGAGCCTTTTGTGGAATATTGTTTTAAAAAAGGCAAGATTGATTTTTATCCAAGCATTTATCCAAAAGGATACTTTGATAAATCTAGGTAATAAATAGATGTCTACTACAAAGTGCTCAAAGACCAATACATTGAAATTAGAGTAGAGATTTGAAAAGTTTATCAATTGGATTCTAACCTCATATTGCTTTTATATACAATATTTAAGCCTTGAATTCCGAACATATTTTAAACAAATGGCAGTTCTTCATTGAAAAGATATGATGTTCTCATAATATATTAGGCTAAGGGAAGGACTTCTCTAAAAATCTTAACACTAGTAGAAAATTGCGTCACCTTCAACAAAATCCAAGTGACGTAGTTTTCCGTTTTTTTGCCCCCAAACACAAATTTTGCGTTTGGGGGCAAAAAATGGAAAACTACATCACCTGGATTTTGTTGAAGGTGACGCAATTTTCTACTAGTGTAAAACCAATGGGGAGCAAAAATAGGAGCTAGTTTATTCACAAAATGTAGGTCCCATATTACCTCATCCACTCTAATTCTCATTTAGTTAACAAGCAGTGATTAGTTTGAAGTCCAAACCTAGAAAAAATAGTAGTATCACTACACCATGAGTTGCCAACAACTAAAAACTATATGAGCAAAAGGCCTAACTAAAGCCCGAAGCATCCCAAACAAGCAAAAGTCCCATAACAAAAGGCAATGCCAAGGGAATTAACTTTTCTCTCTACCAACCTTCATTGGAATGGAATCTCATCCACTAGCCAAAAAAAACTCTCCTCCAATATGTACATGTATGATGTGCACAAAGAGACCATGGTGGTGCAATTCATTTTATCTATATAAAACGGGATGAAAAAAATTAAGCACTTACACTTGCAAAAAAGATTCATATTCAAGAAAAATCTTACCATAAGCTACCCTATGAGTTGCCAAAAACTAACAATTGTACAAGCAAAAGGCTTAAGCTATTTGCATTCCAAGTAGGAGAAAGTCCCATAACAAAAGGCATTCAAGGCATCACCACAGGAGTTTGTTCTCCACCAACCTTCACTAGATCAAAATCTCATCCACTATCTAAGCAAAACTCCCCTCTAAAAGACATTGGGTACAAAGAGACCTATTTGTTTACTTTTAGACATACTTGCTTCTAAATCATAACTAGGGTTTTTAGATATATTTTTACACCCTTCTATAGAATTATTAATAAAATTCCTATCAGCATATCAATCCTTATATATGTTTCTCTAATAGATTTAGGTAGGAATGTACTACCCTTACCTTATTGTCCTAATAGTATTTTTGGTATTGGTCTATAATTTGCTTGTCTTTTACAATATATAGTATTTCTTTCAACAACAAATGTACAAGGAGTATCCTTCATTTCACCATATAATATAGTACCTTGCTAATATCAAATATTAGAGAAATTATTTTTAGTTTCTATCAATATATCAAGATCATAGTTCAAGGGTTTTCCATAGATAGTATAGAGACCCTACTGTATGTGGGTATCTACAAACAAATCCTTTTAGAGGATTGTTTAATAATTTGGCACTGAACAACTCTTTCACCTTATTAGAATGTTTTACAAGTTTAGAAGTATTATCTACCACTAGTTCATGACCATTAGCATCATGGCATTTAGTCCTCCATTCATTTTAATTAGAACATATTTAACATATATATTATTATATAATTTGCATTTGTTTTTTCTAATTTTTTTCATCTATCTATCTTTGACTAGTAACAAAAGTTCTATTTAGCATTTATGTTAAGTACATGAAAAGTTCATCAAATAATAGAGTGCCCATTCTTAAAGTAATGATAACAACAATGACAATAAAGAATTTGAAGGTACTTGTATTTGAAAAAATTCTTACCTTAAGCATTAGAAAGATGATTGAGCCTCAAGGGTTTCTTTATGTTCATTATCATGACAAATGAATCTTAACCATTTTATCTAACTGCACTTATTGTAGTTTCTCCTAATTTTATCTACAAAATAGGTGTTGTCGATTGTACTGAAAATTGACATGTACTATTGACTTACTTATGTGGTAGCAAAAGATAATTACGAAGTGATCAACTATACATTTGATAATATCAACCCCAATTGAAATTTTGGAATCCCATGCAAAGTCTCTCACATAGTATGTGAGAGAGCTAAAGGTTTCTTTAGTCAAATCCTTGAACACAAATAGTGTTGGAATTCAATACAATGTCGCAAATGCAAACAAGTCAACTATTATATGTATTGGAAGATACCAATTGACATGGGTTACTCTAGATCCAGACCTACAATTGGCTTCATCAAAAGCATATTCTAAAAGATTCGATGGTCACCATGTACAGAAGCGGACACTTTGGATCTTGAAAACCACAAAGCGAGATAGTTTGTAGCAAACCTTAAGCAATATGTGCAATAGGGGGAAAATATGGAGTACTACAAAAATATGAATATATTTCCAAAAGCTCTCTATGGGTTTGATTCCCTCTTTGAACTTTACTTGTATTGGCATGTACCATATACAAAATGTCCATGATAGTTTGAGGGTCTCCCTAATCTTCAACAATTGATAAATACAAATCTATCTTCATAGAACAACAAATAGTAAGCAATAAAATTTACCACCTTCTTGAAGAGTAGACCAAATGGATAAAACTCAAATTTGAAACAAGATCATTGTCATTTACTAAACTCTTGGATCATTGGATTTACTAGGTTTGGGGATCACTTGAGCTCAAACCATCAACAATTTTTCAAATTTGATATATATTTGTGATGACAAGATATTAGAAGAGGTCAAAATTATCTCAGCTTTCAAAATTGTATGTCACATGGGTTAACCTAATTGGATTAGCAAAAGAAATGTGATCTAAATTATAGTCTTAATTGACTTGTTTTGACAATAAACCTAAGTTAGCTAGTTTTGGTAGAAGGTCAAGAGCATTAATTTGTTGCTTGATGATAAATCGTTGTGTTGTATTACACAATTCTTAGGTTTGGCTCTCACAATGCCATAGTTGCATTTGGGGGTCTCAATTGTTAAGTATTTGGCAAACGGTCTTTTGTATCTACTGTTTGGAATCAGAATTTACCTTGGTCCAAGCTATGTTTGAAATATCATATATTTACATAATACATTATTTGTGAATATGGATTAACCAAGGATCTCTCATTTTTTTTTTCTATAACAATTTTAATCCTTAAATGTCCACATGGACATTTTGTGTCCGATGGATGACTTCCCTGTTGACTATAGAAAAACAAAATGCACCTATTGGTCCAATAATCGGAGCAATTTTGTTGACTACCTTGGTCACAAGGTTGCGTCCTTGAAGGGTTAAGTAAACCTATCATATGGACTTCCTTTTGTTCAAATTTATTTGGTTTTTACTAACATATAGAATAGCCTCTTCATTGATTCCCGTAGTTCCATTTGAATTATACTTTTTTTACAATTCAATCAATTTCCCTTCATTTTCGAAGTGGATGGGTCATTTCTTTGTTATTGTGCAGTTTAAAACAAATGGTTTTGATGGCTGACAAATTTGGAACATGAAAAACTCAAACTTGGATTATGATGAACTCATAGTTCATGCACCATGATGCTTGCATGGCTCTAGGCTCAGTTGCCAATGGGTGCATGTGTGTTGAATTAGCACCTTCATAACAAAATTGAACTTCTTGGACAGACTAACTTCAAAAAATTTATAATGTATCCTCCATTGTGTTTTCTCTCATCTTTTGCATGCTCTCCTCACCTTCCTAGTTGTAATGTGACCCTAAAATCTTTGGCCATCCTAGTAGGTATCCACTCTCCATTGTTGCTAAAGGAATTAAATGTTAAAATTGAATCTATACTACATCGAGGCGTCATTATGTTTGCAAGAGCTTGCTTGAAAAGAAGGCTTAAAGAAAAAAACTCAAAACACCTCAAGAATTGAAGAGAAATTCGCACAAAGAAATGTTTTCCTGAAGAGAAATTCACACAAAGTGCCTCAAGAATCCTGCATGGAAAGAGTCAAAACAAGCTAGCACAACTTACCCATCCCACTATTTTCATTAGCCCTAATCTATGTTTTTGTTTTTTTATTCTGGCCAATAAATCATGGATTAATTCCTAAATGACAAGCTAGTTTCCATGGAAATTAATAAGAGATTTTGTCACTGCATTGTTTATTGGTAAAACATAGTCATGAACCTTTACCCCTTCAATGATATTTACTTGCCTAGACGCCAATCCAAAGGAAAATAAAAAAATCTCTTTGAAGAAGGATATGGAACTTATTGTTCACCTAAAGTCTCTATAGCTAGGGCATGCAAAAGTGAATAGTGCTTTGACTTTGCAGCCTAAATGTAGTGCTTGACCAGCCATATTCTCTATAGAAGTGGATCCACTAGGTTGAAACATTAAAACAAAAATACAAAAAACATTTTTTGTCAACCATTCTTTCAAAACCAAGCCTGAGGGGCTTATCTTGTTGTTTATAGATTAAGCGTTAAATGCAAACCGTGTCACAATTTCATTTGCCATGGTTTTTGTTGTCTAATCATTTGTCCAATTTTTTCATTCATCCAACATTCAAACAACTTCTCAATAAAACCTTACAACTTTATGAAACTTTTTTGGTGCAAATTCTTTTAACCCTTGTAGAATGGACTTGTGACTGTGGAAATCATCCCTTTTTGAATTGAGTGACATTATCTACTTTTAAAAAAACAAAAAAATTCATTGGAGGTCAAACTACTATGCAAGATCTCTCCTTTTTGCACAAAATTCCAAGGACAAACAATTGCACTTCTATCCTACATAGGCAGATTCTTTGTCATCCATCAGACAACTAACGTCCTTGATGTTGTTTAAGGGTTAATTAATTGAGTTCTAATATAATTTAGAAGGTTAAATTGATCTTAGAAGTGATGTTTGACCATATTATAATAGAATTAAGGTCGATTCCCACCTGGCATTTGCAAACACAATGAGCTTAACTCCTAAATGATGCAGCAGACTTTTTTGTCCGATGAATGACAAGGAATTCTCCTTTGTAAGATAGAAGTGCAACTATTCATCCTCGGAATTAAGAGTGGAAGGGGAAGATCTTCAACCGTAGTTTGACTCCCAATGAGTATTTTTCTATTTTTTAAATATGGATGATGTCACATGGTTCCAAAATGGCTGATTTCCATGGTCACCAACCTGGCATTCAAGGGTTAAAGATAAAACTTTGTCATTAACCCCTAAAGGACCATTGTCCCTTCTAGGGACAAATGAGATTTTGGGCAGGTACTTACGGTCTCAATTTCTGTCTTGATTTTTTGAAACTTTTTATGAAGATAGAAAAATTGATCAGCTTCATGGGAATATAATTTTTTTTTCATTTGGTGCCTAGGAACAAAAGTTACGCCCAAATAAGCTCAAAACAAGGGAGAGGAGGCAACAAAAAAAAGTTTCAAAATTCGAATTTTTTTATATTTTATTTTTTTCCCTTATAGATTGTATTTTTGTCTATACGGAAAGCTTTGATTCATTCCATTTGGATTTGTTATGAGAAAGTTATAGATGATCTTGTTTTTCGGGCACTTAGAGCATCCTCCTAAGAAAATAACTTATAGGATTCATTTCTGAATGCAATTTTTACAATTTAAAAAAAACAAAAGGTACATATTGTTTCATTTGCCTTCTAGAACAATCTCATCATTGGGATTAGTGCATTTTAATTCCATCTTAGAGATATTAATAATTTAGATTTTCCTTCTATCTTGTACCTACTTCTACTTAACAATTTTTTAAAGAATCAAAATTAATTTTTTGGGTATTTTCGTTATTTTTCTAGATTCTCAACTCAACTCTCCACCATAAAGATTTAAAGCTCAAAAATTTGTAGTGCAAAAAATTAAAGTTAAGAAGGTTCAAAGTCAAATAACCTAGTCCCACAATATGTGGAAAAACTTGTTTTCTTCACTTTAAACGTAGGTATCTTGCAATTTGTGTGGTCAAAATATCTGAAATTGTTTCCACACATTTTCATACTAGTTAGGTGTAAGATCCTACAGTTAGATGTGAAAAAAAATACAATTTTCAAATGTTTTTACTCTTTGCTCTAAAAATGGCAGTTTTGAGTGTTTTTTGCAGAAAAAAGGCCATGGTCCTTTAGGGGTTAAAAAATAATAATTTTTTTTCTAGCAGTTCAGGTTTGGAATCGTAGTGACAGTTTCTTAATTACGCGCAGTTCCCACATGCTTCGTACTTATCATGAAGGACCTCACGCAACCCCACACAGCCAATTACCGATTTTGATACGATGGCCCAAAATAGTCTAAATTTTGAACTTTGAATGATTTTAAAAATTAGCGTGTCACTATCACAAATCTATGGACAAGGAATGGTAATGAGTATCCATAATCTTAAAAAGGATTACACTACTATTCAATGCCAACACATGTGCTCCACATGTGGAATGGAGAGATTGTTTTTATATTGAAATTCATTGTCCATCATGAATCTTCAAAGGGTATGGGACAATTTGAAGATGAGAGCTTGACCACTCATTGTCAAAATGCAGGAATTGTGTGCAATGTAGAACTTCAAACCTTATATAGGCATAGTAGAATAATTTTTTTCAATAAACTTTGAATTAAGAAAAGTTGGTAAATCAAAGTAAATTTCATTTCCAAAAATCCGTTTGAGATTCCGAGCCTCCAATCAAAAGTTTGGGACAAAATTCAAAGAGGGGTTGGGACAAACCCTTAAAGTTTCATTGCATATCAACCCCTCAATGCCCCAAGGCCTTTTTTTGAGTTTCTTGAAACTTGCTCTAAATTGAACTAAAAGCCTACATTTTGATAAGCTCTATCAATTTTTTTAAATTGTAACCATACAAATTCAAACCAAACATGTTAAGTTTCAAATGGGAAAAGAAAAGTTAACAATATCACTTATGATTTGAAAGATTGTAATGTTTGATCATAAGGGTGTTCAAACTATGAAACCAATTTGAAGTCTTTTCATCCTCTTTTCACATGTCAAATCTAAAAAATTGGTCACCAAAAAAATATGAAAATTAAAGGGCAGAACATGCATAATCCCAATTAATTTACAACTTCTCAAAATCTATTCTTTTATTTTTTTTAAATGAATTTTTCTTGTGATTTTTTTATAAGATCTAATGTCTTTGAGAGCCCTTAATATGTCGCGCCCCTTAGTAACACTTACCCCCTTAAGCTCACCTTCCAAATACTTAACACCTTAGTGCCACCAAGGTTCACGCTCTCCTAACACTGCACATGCCACACACCCACAATGTTAGGTTCCAACTCAAGTCACGGGGTTCCCCATTCCTCCGTGACTCCCAATCCTTTCCTTCCAATACTTAACTCCCACAAGACACCGGACATGTCATTTGATGACATGGGGCGGAACTTCCATTGATGTCCAAGCACTCGGTGAGGCACTACTCCCACCGGTGCTAACCGCCCTTGAATGGGACCCAACTCCCCACTAGGCTCAACCCAACTCATTTCGGGACTCACTAATCGGGACTCACCAAACGGGACTCACACCATGGCCTAGTGTGAAGTGGGACACCACCCAACCGGTATCAAGGAGTGCACAAGCACTCCATGGTAACACACAAGTACTAGTGAGGCTCCAACACTAGCCTCACCACCCGGGGCCACTTAGGCTCACCATGGCACCATCCGGGAGTGAGGAGGGAGACCACCCCTCCTCATAGTACTCTCTGCGGGATTCGGCAGCCCCCCCCATACTAGAGGTCACCGGGAACCCCCAAGATGCACCCCATCTTAGAAGACCACCCATTTCTCCCGATTCGCGCTAGTTTGGGACTCCCGAACTTCCACCCGGCATAACTTTGCGGTCCGGGATCCAAATCGCACATGCGACCCCATTTTCGACATCTACGCGACGCGTAGATGCCGATGGACTACTCACTTGATCCATTCGGACAAGTACTCGCAAAGATATCGCCCTCCAAAGATTCGGGACACACCCGGCGCGGCCAGGGCACTCCCGGCGCGACCGGGACACCCCCAACTTTGAACGCCCATAACTTTTGACTCGCAAGTCCAAATCACGCGTTCTTTGGACGGCTAGAAGCGTCTTCTCAAGACCTTTCCAAGCACGTATTGCACGCCCCCAAATTCGTCCGGATCAGAGCGCTACATTGCTCTGATCGCTCGGGACTCCTAGTCCCCCTCACCTCATCTCTTGCAAGGCTTGGGGCGTCACCCCCAATGTCCCCCTTGCTCACAAGGTGGCACGGGCATGCCTTGTGATGAGGGTCGTGACAAAATTGCAAATACATGGTGATTATAAGTAAACATAGCTTAGTGACACATGAGAGAGATAAGTTTAATTCTTGTGCTTGTGTCTTTTTTCCAATTTTAATTTTAATGAATTCATGCATGACATTTTTTTGAAATACAAGACACATAAGACATTGGAATAGTTGTTTCAAAGGTGACCTAATATCTTGCCAAAGGATCTCCTCACGTTAGCTACATCTTGTATTTGTGAACTTCCAAGCTAAAAGTTCTCGATTTATGACCTTACAAAATGCATTTTCGTATTGTACTTTCTTATTTCAACAAAAGACAAGGAGCCATGTGAAGGAAAATTGCATTGCAAATGATATTTAATTAGTACTCAATATTATATTATCTACAATGTTACTTATTTCACCTGTGAATTCATAATAATTCTCATTTTTTTAGTTGGTGATTAGAGTTCATATTGACAATTTAATTTAATTTAAAATACTAATATAGTGCACATTGTCCTATCTTGCTAATAATTATGTTTTTTCTAGTGGATATGTAGTTGATAATTGATGCTCATATTAACATTTAGTGTTTCAATTGTAATAAGTGTTAAAAACAATAAATTTCATTATTACAATAGTGTAGTGTGAATAACAACATTGAAGAGAAATAATTTTTCATCAACACATGTCATGTGTGTAGCCCAACTTCTCCTTGAACTAACTTTGTAGATTGACGAAAGTAATTGGATCCACTATCAAGATCAAAGTTCAATTCAAAGGTCTATTTTTTGATCAAATTCAATTTTGTTGTATTCTAATGTAGTTTTTTTATTGCATTGAATGTGCAATTGGGATTCAAAGTTTTAGAATTGGATTAGATAGTCACCATTTCATGAATTCAATGAGCATACTACACATAGCTAAAGGCTCATTCATTGTTTCATCCTACCAAGGGTGTTTTTGGATTTCCATTGAAACCATGTAAGGAAGTAAGAGACACATTAGAATCCCCAAAGACAAGAATAGTACCTCTCTCCGGCCCACAATGGGAAGCTATATATTTTTACTTTGATACCCTATAATGTATTATTTTTTTCCAAAAATGAGTTGATTGAAATACATATGAAATAAATCTTAATTTTTTGTTCTCATGCATACAAAAAAATATGAATCAAATAACTATATTTATGTACAATGACCAAACAATCTACAATGGGCTTCTTGCTTCAATTTGAATTATTTTTTTTCATAACTACGTTTTTTCTTTCACTACACTAATAATTGTATTTAGTGTCACCTACACAAATTGATTTTAAAATGATATAAATTTCTCCTTTCGACAAATACTTTTGCCAACTATGTTTACAGGAATTTTTCTCTTTGAATAGTACTGATATCTACATTCTTAGTAAAAATATTCATCTTCCATAGAAAATTATAGCCTTTAGTAAAAAGCTAGGTATGGATGACATTAAATATTTTTTTAGTGTAGTGTGGTCCCAACATGAAAATGAAAAAAATGGTTCAAATATATTGCAAAATCAATTTGGGGTAAGCTTATAGTAAATTAATGGCACCCAATACATTTGGGGTGTCCCAAATGTGTGTATTTTTTCATTTTCTTTCTTGTCGTGAAATGAAACTATAAGCTAGATACCCTATATGCACCACTAACCCAAGACCATCATCACTTAGTGTACATTTTCAAATTCAAGATGTACCTATATGGAAGAACAATTTTATAGCCTCTATTAAAAAAAGCTTTGACCCATCATGACTTTTGCATACAATATTTAAATGTTGCATTCTTTGGTGTGTTGGAAGCTCTTTTCACTTGCCAAGAAGAAAATATGAAAATATGACTCGTCTAACAATAATAGTAATTAGGTAGAGTAGCAAGAAGTGGTGGTTTGGGAGATACCTATTGTAATCCTTAAAATGCTTGAGGTACCAAATTCTCTTGTCAACAAAACTTTGAAGTTAAATAAAACCTAACCTAGTTCATATTTCTAGTATTTTTTATTTTGAAATTATTTTGGAAGTTTAGTTTCAGCATCAAAAATCAAATTATGAAAATGAGTCATTATGAATTTTTTT
The DNA here is from genome assembly GCA_963920665.1 of Straminergon stramineum. NCBI lineage: Eukaryota > Viridiplantae > Streptophyta > Bryopsida > Hypnales > Calliergonaceae > Straminergon > Straminergon stramineum. The sequence goes on along the minus strand of OY987269.1, from coordinate 22,467,194 downwards.
ATTCAAGATTTTGTACAAAGGTGTCCATTGCAAATCTTGATGTTCTAGTATTATGTCACGACCCTCATCACAAGGCATGCCCGTGCCACCTTGTGAGCAAGGGGGACATTGGGGGTGACGCCCCAAGCCTTGCAAGAGATGAGGTGAGGGGGACTAGGAGTCCCGAGCGATCAGAGCAATGTAGCGCTCTGATCCGGACGAATTTGGGGGCGTGCAATACGTGCTTGGAAAGGTCTTGAGAAGACGCTTCTAGCCGTCCAAAGAACGCGTGATTTGGACTTGCGAGTCAAAAGTTATGGGCGTTCAAAGTTGGGGGTGTCCCGGTCGCGCCGGGAGTGCCCTGGCCGCGCCGGGTGTGTCCCGAATCTTTGGAGGGCGATATCTTTGCGAGTACTTGTCCGAATGGATCAAGTGAGTAGTCCATCGGCATCTACGCGTCGCGTAGATGTCGAAAATGGGGTCGCATGTGCGATTTGGATCCCGGACCGCAAAGTTATGCCGGGTGGAAGTTCGGGAGTCCCAAACTAGCGCGAATCGGGAGAAATGGGTGGTCTTCTAAGATGGGGTGCATCTTGGGGGTTCCCGGTGACCTCTAGTATGGGGGGGGCTGCCGAATCCCGCAGAGAGTACTATGAGGAGGGGTGGTCTCCCTCCTCACTCCCGGATGGTGCCATGGTGAGCCTAAGTGGCCCCGGGTGGTGAGGCTAGTGTTGGAGCCTCACTAGTACTTGTGTGTTACCATGGAGTGCTTGTGCACTCCTTGATACCGGTTGGGTGGTGTCCCACTTCACACTAGGCCATGGTGTGAGTCCCGTTTGGTGAGTCCCGATTAGTGAGTCCCGAAATGAGTTGGGTTGAGCCTAGTGGGGAGTTGGGTCCCATTCAAGGGCGGTTAGCACCGGTGGGAGTAGTGCCTCACCGAGTGCTTGGACATCAATGGAAGTTCCGCCCCATGTCATCAAATGACATGTCCGGTGTCTTGTGGGAGTTAAGTATTGGAAGGAAAGGATTGGAAGGAAAGGATTGGGAGTCACGGAGGAATGGGGAACCCCGTGGCTTGAGTTGGAACCTAACATTGTGGGTGCGTGGCATGTGCAGTGTTAGGAGAGCATGAACCTTAGTGACACTAAGGTGTTAAGGGTTTGGAAAGTGAGCTTTAGGTGGTAAGTGTTTCTAAGGGGCGCGACAAATTTAGCCAAAACGAAGTAGAATGTGGATGAAAAGACTAATTAATGTGATTTTCTAATTGTTTTTAGCAATTGAGGAAAAAAGCATGTTGAAGTGGAGGTAGAGAACTTAGACCCCATTAATAGAAAGGTTAGCATTCACTTCTAAAGTTCATCCCAATAGAACACCAATAATTAGTAATTGGGTCACTTTCAAAAACAAAAACAAATAGATCACTAATAGAAACATGGGCCACCGAGACTTCAGAAACATGTACCTAAAGATCTAAATCTAGTGAAGTTGGTCATGTGAGTCCTCTCCTAGGGCTTTAGAATAGTCTATGTGGCCCATATTTTTACTATTGGATAATAGGCTATCCATAAATCAAGATAATATAGATTGCATAAGAATCCCTCAATATTCTTTTATGTTCAGAAATTGAGTTCAAAGTTTTAGAAAAATATTTGAATAAAAAAAACCTTTGATTTTCATCCTTTAAATATTTGTTTGCGTAGAAGTAGGAACTAGATAGAAATATAAACTAATTGGTTAATTATTCTCAAATGGAATTAAAAGATACTAATCCCAATAGTGAGATTGTTATAGGAAAAAAACAAACCTATGTGGAACATTTTTTGAATTTATTTGAAAATTGAGTTAAAAAATGAATCTTATAAGTATTTTTTGGAAGAAGATGTTCTAATTTTACCCAAAACATGAATCTTTTCATCACTTTCTTATCACTAGTCCAAGTAGAATGAATTAAATCTTTCTATATGCACTAAAATATTTTCTTTGAGAACCAAACTAAAAATATATACATTTTGGAATTTTCAATTTTTTTTGTTCTTCTTGATGAACTCTATTTTTAGCTAAGCGTCACATAACTTTTGCTCCCATGCACCAATTGAAACAAAAATTATGTCCACATAAAGCTAATGTATTTTTCTATCTTCAAAAAACCTAATTAGAAATTGAGATAAGATAACTCTACCCATACTCTCATTTATCTCTCAAGGAGACAAAAGATCCTTTTGGGGTTCAATAATTATTCAATAAAGAATGTTGCATTTGCCTTCCAAGTACTATAATTTACTCTTTTGGTCCCTCCCCTTTGCTTGTAGGTTAAAACTATAAAATACTTGTGCCTTAGTCTTCTTTGTACTCTCTTTTTCTAATAGAATATTCTTCTCATCACTTCCATCTAAAATACAAAATAAATTAATAAATTAAAATCTCATTGCAAATCTCAATTTTTCTTAACCTCGAAATGCTAGACGATCCGAAAGTGACCAATGGATGACTTTCTACATCACCGTAAAAATGAAAAATGTACCTACTGGTTTAAAAATTAGATCATTTTTGACAAAGTACCTTGTTCATAAGTCTCCTCTTTCTAGGATTAAAGATTTCAAAGAAGTGCACTTTGTGGATGAAATAATGAAAAGTATTGCACTTCTTGTTGCACAAAGTCAAAGAAAATGTTCTTCCCAACCCCTCTTTGAATTTTGCCCCTAACTTTTTATTGGAGGATTGGAATCTTAAACGGATTTTTGAGGATGAAAGTTAACTTGATTTACCAACTTTTCTTATTTCAAAGGTTCTTGAAAAAGTTATTCTATTATGTCTAAATGAGGTTTGAAGTTCGACATTGAACACAATTCTTGCATTTGACTTAACTAGGTATGAGTGGTTGAGCATCTACTAATCCTAATTTACATATCCCACATGGATTGTTTTACTTCCCATCACCCACTTGTATAAACAGATTACCTACACATCCTCATAGACTCACTTCACTAGAGCCTTACAATTCTTGAAAAGAAGATAGTTAGGGAATATATGATCTTTTGATTGTTCCTAGTTAGAGCTTGTTGATTTTGGCCTTGGGCAGTCATTGTTCTTATGTAACATTAGATGAAATTTGAGGACATGAAGAGGCCGCAAGCTATTTTGAGTTCCCAAGTTGTGGAAACTCGCTACATTAGCAATATGATGTGGTAGAGTCATTGCCATGCTAGAAAATAACATTATTTTAAATTCAGTTTTAATTCAGTTTTAATTCAGTTTTAAGTTTATTAGTACTTTTTAGAATTTTTTTTTCATTCCCCCCTCCCAAATTCAGACATTTAGCTCATTATGGGTTGGTTCCCAATTTCTAGTGGCACAAGGAACAATGCAAGGAACAACCGTGAAACGGGCTCTTGAAGCCTACAATTGCCTTCTAATGTGGGCTCTTGACCAAGCATATTGATAAGAGTGGATGTTGGCAAAAAAAATCTTCATTTTTAGAAGATTTTAAAGTTGTTATTACAAACTACCACTAGTAGAAAATTGTGTTGCCTTCAACAAAATCTTGGTGACACAGTTTTCCGGTTTTTGCCCCCAAATGCAAAATCTGTGTTTGGGGGCAAAAAACAGAAAACTCCATCACCTAGATTTTGTTGAAGGCAATGCAATTTTCTACTAGTGTACAATCTTTGTGGTGGCCCAACAAAATAGAAGTGTTAAATGGTCGTAGGAGTGCTCCCACGTTGATGCCACCTCGGCTACCGAGTAGATTTGGTAGACAGTGGAGTACTTTGGTGGGAACGCACGATGATTTACAGTTGATTTAATGCCATCGTAAGGTCAAGTGGGAACATACCTGAAGAACCACCATAAACTAGGTGATGAATTGATAAAATATTGAAGAATAAATAACTTGACTCAAGAACTAATCTCTTCTTCAAATTCGAGCTTTTGGCAATCCATGAAAGTTACTCTAAGGTAAGAGCACCCAATGGTGTCCTTGTACCCAATGGCATCAGACTCTACAAAACATAATCATTTTAGGTTGTAAATGTAAGTAGAGAGTAGAGAGTTTATTTTTTTGACCTAAAATGATAAGATGTCTATAGTCTAGCTACATTTATGTTCTAGAATGAAATCCTGGCCTAGAAGGGGACGCCATTGGGTATAGGGATGCCATTGGGTGCTCTTACCTTAGAAGACTGACAATCAGCTCAATGTATTCACCAGGTTGATTTATTTGTGGAAATAAAATCAGGTAGCAAACTGTGAACACAATAAGCTGATCAGATGTGTCCCCACCAGGGAATAGCAAATAGTAACTAAATCACATTTATAATACGTAATCCTTTCAATTAATTGCAAGAGCTGCAGCATGTACAGTATAGCGGTCCAAAAGCCAGCTAAGTTAGTGCCATGGATCCATAGAGCTGGATGAATCATGCTGCTACTGTCCATGAGATATAAAGTTATTTTCCAGTCCTTGGGATAGAAATTATACTACAATTGTATGTAATTAGTTGTACTGACAATTGAGGTTCCGTGGAAGTTTTGAATGTGCCAGTGAGCCAGTCGATTGCAGGTAATAGTTCCATGTATGACTTTGCTGCCATAACATGAATCATGACACCATGTAAAATCAGCCTGAGGCGCATGAGTTGTTCTTTATTTGCAAGCTCTTGTTTCATTCAGGGTTTCAATCACATCAGTACACAGGAGCATGGGATTTTGATTTTAGCATCCTGTTTTTGAGAATGCAGGTTCCTTGTGCATTCACAAGCTGTTTGTATGACTGTAGAGTTCTTCATCAAGTCGAAGAGGGGGTAGCCTGTCTGCTACCTTCTGTTTCTCCTTTTGACTTTGAAATCCCTGCCATAGACTGTCATGGGAACTGTCACAAGGAGCCAAATCACTGAGATTGGGAGAGTGTGCGGGTGGTATGGAGGTACATGCAGATTCTTCCATTGGGAGCCTGACTGTGCCAGTGTGCCTTGTGGGAGCTTGTTTAAAGCATTGGTAAGGTGTAAGGTTCGAATCTACGTGACAATGCAGAGAGTTGTGATTGGTCAGAAATAAAGAAGAAGCCAAAACACATTCTTGCTGCCTTTCAAGTTAAAAACCCAATTATGCCTTGTCTCTCTCTTAGCAATAAGAATGTTATGATACCAACACATATTCAACACCATGTCGTGCATCACAATAGCATCTACTTTATAAATTGTGCATTCAAGGTCGCCAATTACTTAATTCTGGGCCATCTAATTGAACAGCCAGGTGAACACACATTTGGGGGATCCCCACATGTTCTTGTGCTAGTCATAAAACTTGCTAAGTACAAGAAGTACACTACCAAGCTTGAATTAATTGTCAAACAAATAAAAGCACATGCAGCAAGAGCATTTTCTAATGGCACGTACAATTTATCGCTTGATCACACAGACGAATCTTTCTACTGGGATTGCAAATTTTAGAGCCATTTTCATTGAAAATTGACATTGTGCGATTTGTAGAGCCAAATCGGACAGAACGTTGTGACCCTGCTCACCAGCTCTGGTTCATCAATGCAAATTATTGTGTCAGTCGACGACAATTCAATGCTTTTGCGCACCGGCAAAATCAATGAAGCTTACATTCCTGAAATAAACTGTATTAATTGTATTCCAGAAATCTCAACATAGTATCACCCATTGTGATACCTAGGTCATACTTGGGTATGAGTTTGAATAAAACTGCCCAGGGTAAGAGGGTCCCAAAACCTACGGTGTAGAACCTTATGCTAACAGGTTGGTGTCATGATAGGTTTCACATAATTAGTATCACCCAAGTATTGTGTAGATATCAATCTACAAAGAAACGTAACAAACTCGTCCAGAATCCTGGTGAGGAATTCAACACACCAAAAGACTCCGACAAACTTTCGACTCCAGAACGATGAAGGTCCACCTTTTGCAAATTTTTGAGAGCTCTAACGGAATCGGGCAGCATTTTGAGCTCTTTACAATAAGTCAGATCCAACATTTTCAAGTTCTCAAGCTCACCGAAAGACTCTGGCAAACTTTGGATTCCAGAAGCTTTGAGATTGAGCTCCTGCAATTTTCGCAGACCCACAAACGAATTGGGTAGCATTTTGAGCTCTCCACAAGAACTTAGATTCAAGTCTTCCAAGTTGCTGAGGTCCCCAAAAGACTCTGGCAAACTTTGGATTCGAGAAAAATAAAGAGTCAGCCTCTGCAAATTTCTGAGACTGCCAAATGATTTGGGTAGTTCTTTGAGCTCTCGGCAATAACTCAGGGACAAATGATGCAAGCTGCGAAGGTCACCAAAAGACTCGCACAAACTCTGGATTCGACATTTATGGAGGTGGAGCCCTTGCAAATTCTTCAGACCCCGAAACGAATCGGGTAGCGATTTGAGTTCTTCACAGGCACTCAAATTCAACTGTTCCAAGTTGCTCAGCATACCAAAAGAATCTGGAAAACTTTGGATTCCAGAAGAATCCAGATTCAGCTCCCGCAAATTTCTGAGACCTCCAAACAAGTTGGGTAGCACTTTGAGCTTCCCACAGTAACTCAAATCCAACTCTCTCAAGTTGCTAAGGTCACCAAAACATTCCGACAAATTTTGGATTCCGGAACTGCTAAGGTTGAGCTTCTTCAAATTTATGAGACCCCTGAATGAATTGGGTAGGCTTCTGAGCTTTTTACAAGAACCCAGCTTCAATTTTTTCAACTTGCTGAGCTTACCAAAAGACTTTGGAAAACTTTCGATTTGAGAAGAAAAAAGCTCAAGGTCCTGCAAATTTCTAAGACCTCCAAATGACTTCGGTAGCACTTTGAGCTCTGCACACGCACTTAGAACCAACTTCTCCAAGTTGCTAAGGTCACCAAACGAATCTGGCAAACATACGATTCCACAATTAAAAAGCTTGAGCTCCTGCAAATTTCCAAGACTTCCAAATGATTTGGGTAGCACTTTGAGCTCTTTACACTCACTCATATCCAACTTTCGCAACTTGCTAAGGTCACCAAAAGAATCCGGCAAACTTGTGATTCCAGAAAAGTGAAGGTCCAGGTCCTGCAAATTTATAAGACGCCCAAAAGAATTCGGTAGGGTTTTGAAAAATGAAAGGAAACCCAGATTCAACCTTCCCAAGTTGGTAAGATCACCAAAAGACTCTGGCAAACTTTGGATACTAGAATAGTAATGAAGGTCCAGGTCCTGCAAATTTCTGAGACGCCCAAACGACTCGGGTAGCATACTCAACTCCCAACAATGATCCAACTTCAACTTTTCCAACGTGCTAAGGTCCCCAAAAGACTTTGGCAAACTTTGGATTCCAGAATGACAAAGGTCCAACTTCTGCAGATTTCTCAGACTCCCAAATGAATCGGGCAGGATTTTGAGCTCTCTACAGGAACTCAAAGTCAATTGTTTCAAGTTGCTAAGGTCACCAAAAGACTCTGGAAACCTTGGGATTCCAGAACCACAAAGGTCCAATTCCTCCAAATTACTCAGACACCCAAATGAATCGGGGAAGATTTTGAGCTCTTTACAGGACCTCAAAGTCAACTGTTTCAACTTGGTGGGGTCGCCCCGAAACAGCCGCATTCCAGAAACTTTCTGGATAATGTGATAAATATTTACCTCACAATTGACATCACTGAATGCGTTTAACTTCACAAATACACCCTCCTCCCGGGAGGTGACTATGCACATGCTCCCTTCTCTCAACATTTTGCGAGATATCCAAAAACCCATATCGTCATTGTCACGAACACCATCTAAAACCAGAAGAATCGGTTTCTCGCATAACCTGTTCTCCATGATAGTCTTCCCCATTAATTTGTCGGTCACCTTCTTTGCATCATTCATACAGAGTTCCTTCAAAATAGAGTTTTGGACTTTTTCCACCCCACCTTGAATCGCCTTATCTGCCACATCTCCGATATAACAAAATGATTGCAGTGAATATCGCGAGCGCAATCGGTTGAATAGCTCCCTTGCCACGGTTGACTTTCCAACTCCAACCGTTCCATACAATCCCAACATCAAAACCGTCTTCTTTTCAGCAAGTTTCCGAATGATTTCCTTAGCTTCTCGATCAACCTCGATGACATATTTACCTCCAGGAAACGGAAGTATCTTATTGGCCAATTCGGATACCTTACGAACAACCTCCTCCAACAAGTCCCCTTCCAACCTACACAAAAAATCATACAGGATACATCAAAATCCAACTACGATGCCAGTTTCATATAAAACAGATGTATCACATGTAAGGTGTCAATAGTTACCTCTTATGTGAACCTGAGTGCTCCCATCCCATAAGTTTCGATGCTCGTTCAAGATCTGCTCTCCATTCATCAATTTTTCCCTCTTTGTTTCGACTCGTCAACTTCTCAAATCCTTTTTTTAGTGGACCCTTTTGAGGGAACCTCACTTGGCTTGGTCGCACACCGTAGAAAACAGGTAGCACCTGGCAATGATTTTCCAGCATTAAGTGCAATTCTTCCATGCACCACTCTGACTGGGTAAAACCCTCAGAAAAAATGACCACAGCTATGGGCCTCCTCTCAATGGCATGCTTTATGCGTTTCCAACTATCTTCACCAATACCAATGGATTTGCAATCTAAGAATGGCCGCAGTCCAGCTTCAACCAGCCGATTGAATAGATAGCTCACAAAGCCCGTCTTTGTATCAGGGCCTCTATGGCTTATGAAAACGTCGCAGATCGCATATCCATCTGCACAACAGCGGGTGACTGATTGACTCAGAAATCAACTCATACATTTGCTGTCACATTCAAATCTTTGTGAAAGCGACCATTCCAAAGCAAACAATGCTGCTGGAAAGTGAATAAGAGAAAAAGAAATGCACACCAATACTTGTCTTCGCTATATCTTCCAGCACACGCAATCTTTCGGGAGGCGTTACACACTCTCCATGGCTTCCATCACACAATCTCTTGGCAGACTTTACATCTCCCTCCATGGCTTCTGTCACACTCACGCTAAAATAGACTTGCTGCATTCAAATTCGTAACAATGATTATAAGAAAAGAAAAAGGAGTTAACAATCTTCAAATACTAGTCTGCGATTAACCCGCCCCAAAGAAGCTACTCGTTCTGATCACTTTCTATCCCATCAACATTCAGGCTCTCATAGAGGTGATGATCCATTCAACATAACACACCTGACAGATAATACAAAACGTGCATACAATCCTCACAAATGCTCTCAATCTGCTGATCGTAACCTCATCATGCATATCCGTGGACGTAATTAAAAGAATGGCACCAAAATAATCGTAACTGTCATTGTGTGGTTCTCACAATTCAGATCGGACAAAGAAAATGATGCGCACTTCCTAATCGAATAGATAGGTAAGCGTTGAAGAGAGTGGGAAGGTTTTGAAAAGCCCACAAGGAGCAACTCGTCATCTCCATTTGTAAATCCTGAAGCAAACCGATGTAACGACAGCTATTCATTGGCGTAATATCAAAGTCAGACTCATCCGGAGCACAAGCAGCAAATTCTACTTTCAACAGCAAACATAAACGAACTGATAAGAAGATAATTAACAGCCAATCCCCATTATATCAAATAAATGGCTGGGATAGAAGATGTACAGTATTCGCCAACTGTTCCTAAACTCAGTCTCTCACGGTAACAATAAGCGCCAGAATTAATTGCCATCTACATCTAATTACAAGAAACCAAGCAGCTCCTTCTTCAATCCATCTCTCTCTCCTTTACCAAACAACATCATCGCTGAAACCTCACTACAAATCATCTCTACAGACCTAACGACATACCACATGTGTGTGACGTAACGGAAAAATGAAAATCGGTGAACTTCATCAGAACGTCACCAGCTATTTAAACTTCACTGAAACAAGAGGACGAATATATTCTACCGACACCAGGTCAAACTACGCTAGATCAAACATAATGACGGATCTAACAACGAACACCCTTGAACTCATACCCCAATCTGTCACACTCTTGCAGAAACTACAGCAAACACAAGCCACAGTAGTGATCGCCACCTTCTAGTGATACCGACAACCTCTCACTGACCGTACCATAACCAAGCTAGAAATCAAAGCACCAGCGAAACCCTAGAGCCGCCGCCACCATAAGCCTCCCATGTCCCAACTTTAATGACAGCAACAAGCACAAGAATGAGAAGTGTAGGCAACGAGCAGAAGACGACGAGAGCACACCAAGACGATGAATCGATTTCTGACCAGCATGCATGCATGCTTGAGAGGATGATACTGCCGGTAATTACTTACCGATTGGGGGGGCCTTGGATTAGCAAGGTTTAGAACTTCGATTGAACGCACATTTAGGAGCGGAGACTCTGAATCATGAGAGCGTCAAGATGTGAACCCCCGGCCGTCGAGCTCCCAACATATCACATCACATCACAGAACTCGTCAAGCACTCCTCTTCTCTAAGTTCACGCAACTCTCGTGGTGGTCAAGTGGTTTGCATCCCGTACGTCCCACATCAAGCTACGTAATTTAAGCAAATAAATTGAAACCATGCATCACTCCCAAGGCCCACATGGCCGGCAATCATTCTGTTTAGCGTGCTGAGGTCCACCCTCATCACTACACCGATTATTGTCATTATTATAGCTAACCTAAAAGAAGTGCATCTAAACTCCCTTTTCTTCTCTACTTCTAACTTCTCTATTACCGTATACTATGTTTGGGTTGAATAGTGTCATGTCATAGATTGTCTCCCTATGGGCCATGGGCTTAGAGTTTTGGTCAGCCATGGTGAAGTATGGAGACTAAAGTTACTCAAAAAGACTCTCATCTGACCATGAACGCCTAAAAGATGGGCCTATTACCTTGGGATCATCATAGAATTAAAATCACATCCCACAATTTCTTTCGGCTCTGTAATTAATATTAAAATTCAATATTGTAACTTTAGTAGATGAAGGCATGTACATACTACTTGTCAAAAATTATCCATTGATACATTTTGGTGAAAGTTTGAAATTATTATAATTTTTTGAAGTTAATGCTAAGGAATTTCATATATATATACATATATAAATAAGCCAAAATTTCAAACAGGGGTGTAACCCAGTGAAGATCATTATGGTCGAATGTATTTTTTACCATGACAATAAAATTACCAAAAATAACCATCCCATAGTAATAGTTGTTCAACTTGTAATAGTAATAAAAACATTAAAACTTAAATATTTTCAAAAAATCAAATTATAATAGAAACTAGGTTTGGTAAACTTTATATTGCTAGATATGCTCAAATTCAAAACACATCATTTTAATTAATACTATAAATTGAGTTTTGGTAAAAAGATCCTCAAAACTTAAAATACATTGTTCTACAATGCATGTTTACTACTCAATTGGCTATTGAGGCCCTTTTGTGCACATTGTACATGCAAAAGCTCTTAGCAAAGACACACACTCAATGTTTCATTCAAAAAATGGATGAAAACGATTTGCAAAGCACTTTCTTGCCTTTTTTCTTCATTCAAAAGACACAAAGTATGTCTGCCAGTATCCGAGGGTTAAAGGGTGGAACCTATGATTAGGTGATCAAACTTCATAATCCGTCAATTTGTATGATCCATTTTGCAACTAAACTTCAATGGATTTAAAAAAAATTCTTTTGAAAGATGAAGTCACATGTCTTCTATAAGTTCTGAAAGTTTTAAATCTATTTGTAAATATTTGAAATTATCATGAATTTTCAAAAAAATAGTGAAGAAAATTCACATCAAATACAAAGTAATCTTAAAAAAATCTGAAAATTTCACCATAACCATATATTATAGTATAAAATATCATTGTGCAAACCAAATTTTCATGTCATTCTCTAACTAGAAAATAAGTAGACCATGGTTGTAGGCCCAAAGTTCAAATTTCAATGAACTATTCAAGTTTAGGAATTTTTCAAATTTTCAACTTAAAGTAGAAACTAGACTTAGTAAGCTTCATTTCCTTAGTTGGATTTATTTTTTTATTTTTTTAAATATGCACTAGTAGAAAACTATGTTGAAGTGAACAAAAGCTAGGTGATGTTTTTGTTCATTGCAATATAGTTTTCTACTAGTGATGTTTTTGGCTAAAATTCAGATCAAGGGCAAAGAGGCAAAAGTTGACAAATACACTTAAAAAAAGGAATCTTTGTGATTCATAGCACAAACATCTTTTTTTTATAAAATTTTGTAGTTCTTCAATGAGAGGCTTTCTACATCCAAAAGTAGCATATACATTCAAGAAGCCCACATCTTTGCCCACCAATTGATTGTGGGATGAAAAACCGAGTTACTTTAGGGTTGCTTCAAACTACAGTGGAAAAATGCACCAATCCATCAAGAAGGTTTAGCCAAGACATGGTTGATTGAGGCAATCAATGGAATGTTGGAGAAGATGGAAAGACAATAAAATAGTATTTTAATGAAGTTGAAGTTCTTTGAAGGTCATGTTTCTTGTCCAAGGGATTGAGGCCACCCAAAAAACTTGACCTCAAGAGAACTTCCCTTACAAAAAGAGTTGCCACATAGTTAGCCATGTCATTTATTCATCCATGCTTGAAGTTCTCCACTAGACAAGCCTTGGCCATAGTGTAAACCCAATATGGTGAAGAACAAAATTTCCTCCAATCATATTGCTCTATTTTCCTACAATTCTCAACTAGTGCACTTCTCCATTGTAGTCTAAAGAGAACCTTGTTTCTTTCTCATTTGCAATTACCAATCATCCAGAAGTGACAAAATGGCCTTAACAATGCTTAAAGGCTAAGCCTCCTTTTTAGTTCTACTTCTAACCTCTCTTTTGAGCTATACTTGTATTGAATAGTGTCGTGTCATAGATTATTCCCCTGTGGGCCATGGGCTTGGAGCTTTGATGGAAGATGTAGGAATCATGGCGAAGTATGGAGAATAATGACAATGGCTTATTTGAGATTGTCTCCCAACTTATTAGAGAAGTTTTTGATCTATTATATTCAATCTGAGTTCACAAGGAATTCAACACAAGTTTGCCAAAATTTTCCTCTTTCAACTTACTTTTCAATTAACCCCTAAGTGCCTAAGCCTTTCCAAGTGTGTTTTGATTATGAAAAAAGAACATTGGCTTGTAGTTATCCTTAATGAAGCAAATTGTGTTTTTTTCAAAATCTATCCGTATAGATGTTAATAGAGCTTGTTTATTAGTATGCACACCAATTTTGAGTGCAAAATTTCCTAAGAGTTGTGATATTATACCAAGGGAAATGTACATTTTCTATTTTTAGTATGTTGTCTTTGTCCACAATGTTTCAAAAATTTGCATATAAATGTTTTTTGAGATCAGAGGTAACATGAACAACTTCAAAGAGTGTTACCACACTAAAATGCACTTCCAAAAAACTGAATTTCACATGAAAAAACATCAAACTCATTACACAATCCACCTTGCAATTTTTGGAATGCAATTTTTCTTTATAAGTAGAAATTGCAAATAGCTTCAAATAATCACTTGCATGTCGAAATTTTCAATGGTAAAAATCATGAAAAGACTTGAAAATTTTCATTGGGACCATTCTCAAAGCAAATGGATAAGTACAATTTCTTAGATCTCAAATCAAATGAAATTGCCAAGCTTTGCATAAAGCCGGGAAATGAAGTAAAATTAGCAAGCTTTACACTCCACTTTTAGTACACATATGACTTTGAAGACCTCTCAATAATTGAATATGTACTTTTCTCAATGAAAAATGAAAGTTTTCCATAGTTAACCCTCAAAACTGCCCGAATTTTTTTTTAAACGAGTCACAGGAATTTAACTGCGCACACAGAAATGGGCCTGAAATTTCAGATTGGCCATATATGGTTGTGGAGGCAGTAAGGGTTTAACCCATGAATAACGTTTGTCCAATGAATGGCAATGAATTTTCCTATGTAGGATAGAAGTGCAACTATTCATCCTCGGAATTAAGGGTGGAAAGCGGAGATCTTCTACACTAGTTTGACTCCCAATGAATATTTTTGATTTTTTTAGAGTAGATGATGTGACACAGTTTCAAAAGTGATGATTTCCAGTCACCAGTCTGGCGTTTAAGGGTTAACTCTAATGTCTTGAAGCAGGCGTTGGTCCACACGGCCTCCGGCATCAAGGGCAGGTTAAGAATCACAAGGCAAGGCTGATTGCTCAGAATATATTGTCAGTAGTGGTCAAGTAGTCATGAGGTTCCACATCAAGCAACGTAATTTAACCTCTAAACGTACAGGGTGTCTCCTGAACAGACGATTTGAGAAAAATCATCATAAAGTACTATTTGGAAGAATATTTTGGAATTGGTATAGAAGTGAAAGTTTTAGATTTTGAATTCGAGATTCCATTTGTACAGTTAGATTCATCAATGCTACCACCAATATTATTTTGGTAATTTTTTTAAGTAAAATTTCAAAATTCCTTCAAAATTTTATTACAAGCAAAATATTAACATTTTTTGAGTAAAATTTGTTAGAATGGGTTGAAATGAAGTTCTCTTGAAATGGTGGTTATTTTAAATTTCTTATATTCTTTAAATCTATGACTTCATTTTTGCAAGGCCACTTTTGAACTAAAGTCCATGCAATTTGGGCTTGCTCAACAACTTGACATACTTCCACTTTTATAATTTTAGAAAACCATATAGTATACTCTAATAACACCAAATCCAACCATTGGATAGGACATCAACTTAACCTCTAAAGTTCCATGACTATGTTTTCACTGAAAATTCTCCAAAACCGCCAATTTTAATACAAGTACCAAATTTTTGAAAAAAAACTTTTTTTGACACATGTAAATGTAGGATATTGTAGTATGCTGACTTGAGAGCATGGGATAAAGATTTAATAAATTTCCACCACGTAGATTGCAAGATATAAGCATCTAAATTGACTAAAATCATTATTTTGGCCTTGCAAAAAACAGGACAGCTGCATTTTACAAGCTAATTCTTCTATGAAAAATTGTCCAAAACGGTGGTGCTTCTTTGGATTCATCTTCCTAGAAAAGTTGGCCACATGCTTGAAAAATTTCAGATCATTTGGAATTGTACAACGTAAGGTAGGAACATCCATAACCGTCAATTGAAGGAATTCAACATAGTTGGGGTCAAATTTTTCTACAAAAAATATTTTTTCAATATTAGCAATTGAAAATCATGAATTTTCAAAAAAAAAATAGAATTTTTGGATAAGGCATCCAATTTCTATGAATTTTCAAAGTAGAACTCCCTAGGATATCCATAGCCACACTCTACTAAATTTGCCTTGATTCTAGTACCAAAATCTGAAAAAATCACAGCCCACCAACTACAATTAAGTATGGAGATGGTTTTCACAATAGAATAACAACCAGTCACTTCTCGTCATTGCACAGACAGCTGTTCCTTAAGGCAACCTTGAAACACCAGTACTTCACCCTAAGAATGTTCATCAGTAGTTAAATTATAGGCTGCCAATCATCCTTACTTCAGAATCCTGTCACGCAGCATGACGCTTGCGGAACAGATTTATATTGAACTACTAAGGCTCGTGATATTCGTTAGAGCCGTCACTGTCTTCATACGTTACGAATGACAGATCTAAGAAGGCCGCACCAAAGAAAAACTCGGGTTGCGTTTTGGTGTAGCTGCAATTGATCGCTATTTCGATCAGCCCAGGCAACATATTCGGCAAGAGCAAGGAGTTACCTAAAATAGTGGGATCTTTGATTTTCACCGCTCCTTCCACATACACATCTAACTTCCCGTAAGGCATCTTCACAAACTTGGAATAACCGCTGCAACTCCGAAGTCAAGCACTCGAACACCACGGTAAAAACTCTTCACCTCGATCTGCTTTCTTCTAAGCCACAAACTCCAGAAAATCGAAGCGACCCTATTAGGAAAATCAACAGTCCTCAAGCTCCTCCCTCCACGGCGGACTCCACATTAATTAACAAGGCGCAAATGCTCATAAAAACTCATACCGACAAACATTGTTCAAAACTGAATAGTCATGGACTACATTTTACCGTAAAAATGGAAGAGCTCCGGATTCCCAACCTAAGAGAGCGCCTTGAAAATGTCAAACAAACTCTCTTCCACCTCGATCTCGCTAAGCGAAGATTCAAGAGCAGATTTCCAAAGACAGACGCGCCGCCTAGATCCCGGATCCCTAACAGGAAAATCAAGCGCCCTCAAGCTCCACCGTTCAAGGAGGCTACCAACTTCACAGGCGGCGATGTACACAACAAAAGCCGATGCCGACCTAAACGAATCCTAAAAAACTCATACCGACAAAATGAAAACTCAATAATCAATTGCCAGGTACTACGTTTACCGTAACAATGGTACATCCGGGAGTACGGTGACGGCCTGAGGGGTAACCTAGGGATTTCAAATTCACAACCTAAAACAGCACTTCTCGAGCAAGAACCAAACTCCAAAACAAAGACTAAACGACCTTCACAACTACGGAAAAGCTTGTCTTGAATCTTCCGTAAGATTGCAAGGGCACTCAATTCAACTGAGGGCTCTCAAATGCGGCTTGAAAGAGCGCGCTTCTAAGAGAAGTAGGCTACAGTTGCGGCGTGACTGTGGCCAAAGGTTCGGCGCAAGTGGGTCCTGTAACAGACTACACACACCATACCAACAGTTGCAGTGAAGAACTTGGGCTGACTCACAGTCACTTTGACAATTTGAGAAGTCAATCGAAACTCCACAACAATGCGGAGTGAATTTGCAGAAGACCATAAGATTGGGGTGAGAATTGCAACTTGCAAGCTTGCAATCGTCGGCAAAAGACGGAGGCCGGCGCATAACGTGGGGATCATGGTTGCGGAAGCGCGCTCGGCGTAACGCGCCGCGGCGTTGGCAAGAGGTGTTCATTCATCCAAAGCTGTGTTATACAGGTACAGTACAGTGCGGCAGTACTGTTCATACCGACAGAAGTTTTATCCATCCATCTGAGCCGGTCAGTGGTGCAGTGGAAGCGTGGTGAGATACCCCAAATTGCCCGCAACCAGGGTTGTATTTTTCATTTTTTATGAAGTGCCAAAGTGGCGATATAATATGTTATTAATAACGGAGCTCCAAATTTCAGCATTCATCCACATACCGGATATCTTAGAAAATATCTTATTACACATAACACATAACCAATTTCATCTTCAATTTGGTGATTTCATCCAAGATTTTTTTAATTTGAAGTTTTATGGCAAAAATTTCATAGTTTTGTCGTCATTTTAGTCAAATTGTGGGTTTTTTGGTGTAATTTGGCACTACACATAGAAACTAGCCTTGACCAATTGTAACCCGCCTATTGGTAGGCCCATTTGTGCACTCTTGCATTTTAATGTAGTGAAAACTAGAAAGGATTGGCATTAGACAACTTGAGAGTGGAATTGAGGTTGAAAGGGTTGAAATTGAGTTGGAAAGTCACATTTTAGTCACATCATGAAAGATTCCTGCATTATTTCACACTTTGAAGGGATGCTTTTGGATTACCATTGCAACCATGTAGGGAGTCCAAATGTCCAATGAACCACATTAGAATCCAAATGGACAAAAATAGTTTGCCTTGGAACAACAATGGGAAGTAGTTTGTTTTTGCTTTGACCACCTATAGTGTCTTTTTTTTTACTAAAAAATAAGTTGACAAAAATACTTGTGAAAAACTCTCTAATTTATCATTCTATTTCACCAAAAAAATTATAAGTCCAATCATGGTAAATATGTGCATTGACCAATAGGACTACAATGGGTGTACTTACCTTATTTTTTAGTGACTTCAACAAGCCAGCTCAAGCCTTTGTTCACCCCCTTGCCCAAGTAGAAGATTCTTCAACAAACTAGAAGAAGCCTTATTCAATCCCTTTGGATAAGTACAAGATTTCTCAACAAGCTAGGGGAAGATTTCGTGGTTATCCTCTCATTCCTTTCCACATGCATTTCTTCCTTGAGTAGGGAGAATTAGGGTTCATTACTAAGCCCCCCACTATATGTGAAGAATTTTGAGTCAAACATAAATTTTAAATGCAAGTCACTATTGCAAGGACAAAAACTCTTCTAGAGAAGTTATTTGTCTTTTAGACAAAAGAACTCATAAAAAAAAACATTTGCAATAGTTTTTTGACTTTTTCTCAACAATTGCAATTTTTTGTACCATGGATCTGTAACGAAGTTAATTCTTATATTCCTGAATAATATTATTTGACAACTACACCATTGGAAAGATTATTAGGTCAATTTGTATATATCAATTAACCAAAATTTATCTAGAGTGTCATGTCTTTATTGGTTAAAGTGTAGATTTCATCCATGATTGAGTAAAATTCTTTCGCTTATAAACAAGAGAAAGAGCCTTTTTGTGGTATATTGTTTGAGTAAGGGTGAGATTGTTTTTTATCCAAGCATGTATCCAAAAGGGGTACTTTGATAAATATAGGATATAAATAGATGTTCATTGCAAAGTTATCAAAGAGACAAAGACCAACACATTGAAATTAGAGCATGGATTTGGAAAGTATATCAATTACATTTTGACCTCTTATAGCTTTTGCATATAATATTTAAGCCTAGAATTCCAAACATATTTTAAACAAATGAATATTCTTCATTGAAAAGATATGATGTTCTCAGAATATATTAGGCTAAGTAAAGGAGCTCTCCAAAAATCTAAAAATCATGTGGGAGCAAAAATAGGAGCTATTTTATTCAAAAAATGTAGTTACCCTATTACCTCATTCACTCTAATTCTGATTTAGTGAACAAGTAGTATTTAGTTTGAAGCCCAACTCTAGAAAAACCAGAGGTATCACTATCCCAAGAGCTACTAACAACAATGGTTGTATGAGTAGAAGGCCTAAGCTAGAAGTGTCCCAAGCAAGCTAAAGTCCCACATCAGAAGGCAATGCCAAGGGAGTTTGTTCTCTACCAACCTTCATTCAAATGGAATCTCATCCACTAGCTAAACAAAACTCTCCTCCAACACAAGATGTGCACAAAGAGACCATGGTGGATTCGTCGTGTAGCTCATTAGATCTATATAAAACAGGTTGAAAAAGTTAAACGCTTATACCTACAAAAAAAATTAATATTTGAAAAAAATCTTACCATAAGCTACCCCATTAGTTGTCAACAACTAACAACTACACGAACAAAAGGCCTAAGCTAGATGTGTCCCAAGTAGGTAAAAGTCCCATTGCAAAAGGCACCCCAGGCAGTGCCAAGGGAGTTTGTTCTCTATGAATGGAATCTCATCCACTAGCTGAATAAAACTCTCTTCCAAAACACATTGTACACAAACAAACCTATTGGTTTACTTTTAGACATACTTGCTTCTAAATTAGAACTAGTTTGTTTAGATATATTTTTGCACCCTTCTATAGACTTATTAGTAAAATTCCTATTAGCATATTAATCCTCATATATATTTCTCTAACAAATTTAGGTCGGAATGTTTAGCCCTTACCATGTTGTCCTAATAGTATTTTTGGCATTGGTCTATAATTTGCCTATCTTTTACAATATATAATGTTGTTTTCAACAACAAATGTACAAGGAGTATCCTTCATTTCACTATATAATATAATAGCTTGACAATATCAAATATTAGAGAAATTATTTTTAGTTTCTAGCTATATAACAAGATTATATAATTCAAGTATTTTCCATAGCTAATATAGATATCACAGTTTATGTAGGTATCTAGAGGCAATTTCTTTTAGAGGATCATTCAACAATATGGCACTACATAGTTCTTTGACCTTATTAGAATGCTTTGCAAGTTTAGAAGGATTATTTACGACTAGTTCATGACCATTAGCATCTTATAAATCATTTGATTGTACACAACTAGAAATATAACAAGAGTTGAAAATATAGAAGTTGAAAGACCAAACCAAGTTAACCATCGCGTACATTGAAAAGCAAACCATTTGTATCTTGGAAAAATATGATCCATGCATCCCCCCTCCACTTGCCCTCAAGGAGATCACATAGAGTATCCATTAGAAACTACATGTGTTAAAATTTTAGACCCCCTATATTATATTCTAAAATTTAAATTAAAAGGAAAGGAAAAAAACATAACTAGATTTTTCTACTTTGAAAGTTTATGTTGTGAATTATTGGTATTTTTCTTTGATAATTAGAATTAGTACAAATTTTTGAAGTAAAAAGATACATTGTAGAGCTAAAAATAACTTTCACACCCCTATTTTATATTAGAAAAAATTGTCTAAAAAATGAACAAAAATTGATAAATATAATATCCTATTGAAAGTTCATTTTTCTTAAATAATGATGCAATGGTCATCTACTCATCTAAAATGTATTCTCTATAAATATTTGAGTTAAAAAACATGCCATTTTAGTTCATTATTCAACCTATTCTAGAAATCATTTCATATGTTATTTGAGTTGAAATTTTTTGGCAATAGAAACCTACATTCTTTATTAAACAAAGCTCAAAGTTATAGGTTGATATTATTATTCATTAAAAAGTATATAGGGTGTTAAAAAATCACTTTAATACATGTGGTTTGTTATGGATTCACTAAGTGATCTCCCTAGACACCTGCCTACAAATATACAAAATGAAAGATATAACAAAAATTCTCTAGTTCCATTCAAATATATTCCTACTTCACAAATGCAATACATACATGCATTCATTGCACTAATAGTCAAAGAGTAGTAAAGTACATTTGTGATAGACACCTAGACTACAAATAGGCATAATATTTGTAATTTGGAATGCTAAATGGGGGTCTAATGGTCACAACTATAAAAAAATTTGCTAATCTGATGAGTTATAAGTGACAAGATGTACTTTGGAGAATTTAGAGCATCATGGTGTAAAAGTACACAATACTCAATTATTGTAAATTTGTGACAATCATGAGTAAATTAATTATTTTGTGATGATAATGATAGAAATAATCATGATTATTTTTCCCAACCGACACTCCCACAGTTACTTCCTAAAGTTTACTAAGACAACATCTCACAAGACTTCACCTAAAACCCAGAAAATGAGAGGTTGTGTTGTTGACACCAACCCAACTGAATTGAAAACTCCTTGTTCTTGTCTCTGCCAAATTAAAAGCCACAGATCCTACAAATTTCATCATCTAACCTTCTAAACCTAGAATTATTATCCAAAGGCATGAAGCTCCATCCATTATTGCATGTCGACCTTCATATTTGAGAGTTTCATCTAAAAGCACCACATACAAATTCAGATACGATTATAGATACCATGGAAGAGATGTGACACATGTACGACATTTGGTCCTAAAAATGCTAAAGCAGTGTACCTTGTTGTTGTTACCTCAGCCCTTGGAAGAGCTCAAAGAATAAAAAACCTTGCTAATGAGATATTTTTCAAAGTGATAAATGCGTTGTTAAGAACAATAGTAGTGGATTGTGAGATTTCTAAAGAGTAAGTCAAATTCTTGTACACATTTGCAAAGATTAGAGACCATTTTGAACTCCAAACAATTCAAAGCCACACCTTGACCTTCTATCTATTGAATGCAATAAAGTTTGGATCTTCAATTTATGCTCCAGCCTAATCACATCCATAATGAACATTGCTAACATCAATTATACTGATAATTAGTCACCCACCGTAATCACTTTGTACTAGACCCATCTTCCTAGCAAGGATTTAAGTGCTCAATAGGTTGTATACCATTGAGCTTGAACTAAATTGTTTTAGCAAGAACATGTAGAAAGGTAACTTTTGTGTTTGAATACAAACTTCCACATAAAAGAGGTATATTCAATATTACCTTTTGAATCATAAGGCAATGAACATTGCACTATACTTTGGTTTCTTTCTGATATCTAAACACCTAGACATGTGAACATAGTAAGCATGGCTAATACCACTCCTAAAACGACACAGAGAAAGAAAATTGCAACCGGGAGGCAAAGGAACAATGAAAATACGACATAAGCTCACAACAAGTAAAGGTGATTGCATTGAGATTGATAGACATATGCTTGCCTTCATTGCATCTTTAGTGTTGTTTTTGACGAGAGCATAGGGCATATGTCAACTAGCTATCCATCATCTGCACATCATACATTCACACTCAAACATTTTCACAACATTTAATATCATAGCCTTCATCTTAAGAATTCAATGGATCATGAGGAAGAATACATCCATAGAATATTAGTAAATTGTTAATAGAAGATCATGAATGTGATGAAGTATATTGATGGTTGTTGTGTAAGTCTACTCTATAAGGAATATGGTATGCAAAAGCTTGCAAAACATTGCACATTGTAATAAGAAAACCTCACTTAGTAAGTGTAGTCTAAATTCTAATCTCAATTTTAGCCAATTGCTGATTTTTTTTGTGTAGTTGCTCATTTAGTCAATTGGTAAGGTAATTTAGGTGCTTATTAGTGGTAGTTACCGATTGGGATGGGAATTCAAATGAACCGGCATTTTTGGAGTTTTCAGTTGACAATTGGTCGTTATTCTGGTTGGGAGGTTAGGCTTACATGCCTTTGTTTACTGATTGGGAGTTTAGTTGACCTCGAGAGAAGCAGGGATTCCTTCCACGAATTGGAAGTAAAACAATTGATTGTTTTTGTGTTTGTTTTGGATTTGATGAATATAGTGAATGTTTGCAATTGTGAGTTTGTGCTGTGGTTGTGTATGTGATTGATGCGTGTATGTTCAATTGGTGAATTTTGAGTACTGATTGGGAGTAAACAATTGAAAGAGAAGTGATAATGGAATTTGTGATAAATTGAAGGAATTATGGAGTGTTAAGTTTATGATTGAACTTGGGTTAATTAAGACAAAGTAAGGAATTTTGTGAATGTGCCAATGGGATATCAAATTATGACTGATTTGATGAGTGTATTGAGTAATTGTGAGTATCAAACCAATCGTAAATTTGTGTAATAAGGAATTTGGGAGTTTCAGTGAAGAGGAAATCGATTAGAATAAATCATGTGAGTGATTAATGGTGACTATGTAAGTGAGTAAGGATTACCAATAGGGAAAATAGATTGGAATGAATACTGTGAAGAGCAATTGGGGAAGATTATAACTGGATTGCAATTAGAAGAAACAATTGGAAAAACAGTACTGTGAAGTGAATGAGAAAATAAATTAATATGATGATTGAATTATAACAATTGGAGATAATTATATAAAATTAAGGAAAAATAAATATAAAAAAAAATTTAAAAAAAAATCAAAGACATAAAAATAAAATGAACAAAGAGGAGCGAAAAGAAAAGATAAAAAGATGTATCTATCGTCAAAAGATGGACAATTCCAAACTAAGATATTAAAACCAAGAGAAAGAAATGAAGAAAATAAATAAAGGAGAAATTGGAGTAAAGAAGGAAGAAATGCAAAACGTGGAGTCCAATCAAAGAAGAGAATAAACAAAAGAGTGGCAATTGGATTATAGATAAGTGGTCCTAAAACTATGGTTATTAAGATGATGTATGAAATTTGTAATTCAACAATCTTGCAATCGGATCTTTTAGGTGTTATAATTTTAGATTCCGTTTTGATTTAAAACCTACCTCCTAGTGTTCAAACTTACGTTCCTTAGGTGATTTATTTTAATAGAAATAATTTTTGAAATAAATTCATTCTACAATAAGAGAGGCAATCCATTCTTGATTACTGGCCCTTTTGGGTAGTATAGACTGTTTTCTTTCTGCACAAGAGGAGGTGACAGTGATTCATTACATCACAATTCCTCATGCAGTTGCAGTACATTGTAATTGATTTACAACACTTTCAATTCTTGGGTGGATTTTGCAACCAGCCCTTGTCGAAAACATGAAGGTCTACATGACTAGAGTAGGAGGAATGGAATCTTCCGCTCAAAATTTCTTAGTAATTATATTTTGCAAAATAAAAAATCTGGAAAATTATGGAAATCTTCTTGCCTCTATTTCTGCACACTAGAAAATTTCCCCCTCAAAGAAACTTGCCCTCCAGATAGGTGTAACTACTTAAGTGGTTAGAAATGGGTTGCTTCCCTTAAAGCACTTTCATCTTGTAGCTACAAGAAATGGAATTTTTTATTTATAGTATCCAAATGATATATGCCTTTATAAGAGGTCAGAGAAAGTATGTGACTTATATAAATTTGGACATCTAGCAATGTATCCTTCTAATACACAAAGTGTCTAACCAAACAATAGACCAAATAGAACCACTAGATATAATGTGTGTTGGAAAACAACTTCTCATGGATATCTTAATTTCATCTTGTTGAAACACTACAAGAAAAGGGGGGTATAAATGACTATAAAGAATGATTGCTAAGAAGTCATTCCGGACAAATTTGACTTCGGAATGACAAGGGGCCTTGAAGTCATAACGGACAAGTAATTCTTTAAATGAGTGAAATTCTATTATCACCATCCATTTCATCCTTGGATGAAGAATGGATGAGAGGGTCTATGTGGTTGATGACATGGACAAGCAAATTTTTGGGAAAGGTTAGGCAGCTACCCATTTTCAAAAGATTTTTTGTTGACGTGGACATCCATGTCAGCCAATTATGTAGTCATTCTATAGTTGTGATGCAGTCCAAGTGTTGTTGATGTGGACATCCATGTTAGAGTCATGTTCAAGTCATTATGAAGTCATTCTCAAGTGGCATGGATTTAGGGTTCAAGTTTCTCTCCAAGGACGTCAAAAGTCATTTTCTTATCATTTTCAATTCATGGTGATGTGTACGAGAAAGACTTTAATGACAATTCCAAAAGAGAGTAGTCATTTTGGAGGCACATATGAGTACATTCAAACTTCCACAATGATACACCATAAACAATTTGCCATACACAATGCATCATATATAATACTCCATATCTCATACACAATAGATCATATTTTGCATATGAGTTGAATGGCTTCCAAAACCAATGAGTGTGTGAGTATGAAGAGGTAAAATGACAAGCCACTTATAGAATCAGGATAGTATGAGGCAAGACAAACCATGCGGGATGTGTTAAACGCAAGAATTGTGTTAGAAGTAAAATTTTAGACCTCATTGAGACATAGTAGATAAGCTTTTTTCAAAAAACTTTGTACTAATAAAAGTTGGAAAATCAATTTTACATTCATCTCCAAAAATCTTTTTTAGATTTTGTGCCTCAAATCAAAAGTTATAGACAAATTTGCTAATGGGATTAGAATGGATTGGAACATGATGAGTACTAGGGTCATCTATTCAACTTCCCTAAAATAAGGAAGTATGTAGTTGTCCTAGGTCTCCTCACTTCATACAAGGAAAGTGTGATAATGACTATACAAGATGTTTGCAAATTGCATAATGAATCAAAGTGTACCAGGCGCTAAAGTAGTAGTAGAGTACATACACAATAGTCCAAGACTTATGAGCAATCATTTGGTAGTCACAAGAAGTCATTCTACATTGGCACGGGAATTGTGATGTTGTCATCTGTGTAAAGGAGAAATGGGACTCAATAACTATTGTTGACTCCATCTAAATGCTTTAGTGTATGTTTGTTGGGACCCTAGTAATTCAAATGTCAATCATATGAAGTATTCAAAAGTAGTGTAATGACAATGGTGCAAGTTTCTAGAAGTCATCATTGGCATATCAATAGGAGTTTAAATAAATCATAGAAAGGGACCCTGAGGACAAAGACAATATACACCAACAAATGAAAAGGCTAGCCACCGACAATGCATGATTTCAAAGAAAAAGATGTCAATAGACTACAACAACATATGTATGTGCTATTGTAGTTGCTTGGCATCTTTTGACTTGGTTCACTAACGAGTTGGTTTGATCCCAAGGAGGTTAAATGTGAACAACATAGTTAGAAAGCATATTAGAAGGTTGTCATTTTTTATATAATAGTTGCTTAGGAGTATTTAGCCTGAAGATTCCACCTCAAGTTGTAGTCAGTCATTCAACAGTGATATTGTAGAGGCGTAGTGCTTGTGCCATCTAACCTCAAAGGACATTGAAGTAGTCATTTCAACATAGAGTTGGTATTTGCTTTCGGCATAGTGCGAAATAAATGTGTCATAACACCAAAAAATCTTCTATTTGTAGAGCACTAAGAGAAGAAAAGAAGTAGATATATGCTATATAGTCATATGTTGTGTGCACTTTGACCCACAAAGAGTATCTGCTCTTGCCGGTGCAAGAAGAGTTTGGCCTAAAAATCAAATTCTTATAGAGCCACATGGTGTGTTCAAGGGATTGTAGAATGAGACCGCAGTGATGCCAAGTGATACGCACTTGCACAGCCTAACAGTTTGGCATGCCTTTTTGCTGCCCTGGTAGTCACCTTGTAATCATCGAAGAGTGACTGAAGTCCACGTCAATAAACTGCCCTACTTGTCTTTAAGTTGTACAGAAAGTCGCAGCCTGCTAAAAAGCAGATGAAGCAGTTGTGTTGGAGTCATACAGTAGTCATACTGCAGTTGCATCCCAGTGCACCTTCATAAATGTTGTCCTAGGCAACGTTGTGCCCTGCCTGCACTTTCTTCCAAAAAACACAAGGAGGCCTCCTTCAAACTTGAAGTCATTCTGAAGTCGTGAAACAGTCGTTGGTAGTCATAGTGAATGACAACCCAGTTGTCGTTGCTGACTTCGGTGTCCGCATAGGATACCCCACTTTTCTCATAGTCTTGTTGATGCCATTTCAAAAGATTGAACAAATGTCTGCAATTCACATTACACTCCATCAAGACTTCATCTGCTAGTCATGATCAATGACTTCAAAATGACTTGGACATTGTGGATAGCAAGACTTTGGTGCAATTACGGAATTTGTAGTCCTTTTTTAGTGAAACCAAACATGTAGTCATTTGTTTATAGTCATTTATACCCCTATTTTCTTGTAGTGAAACTTGTTATAGCTACATATGCTTGAAGTAGGGTCGCCATGGTTACCAAAACAATCGCAATTGTAGATAGTAAGATAATATTGATGAAGGCTTACAACAAAATCTTATTGTGAACTCACTTCAAGTGTGCATCTCTTGAGGTTACATCTACCCATTATGGATTATCTTAGATCATAGTGTTCTCAAGAAGAATCTACGTTTACTACACCTTCCATCAAAGCTCTCCACATGTCAAACCCCTTAACGCCACACGTATTTTCAATCACACCATTACAAATTAGAAGTTCAAGGTCTAGGGGAGTTTGAATAAGTTCACACATAGTAAAGGATGAAATCACTCAAAGTGCAATAACTAGTAGTGCCTTCATACCACATCATGTTCCGAATGAAAGAAACTGTTTCATAATGTAATCTCATGGTAGGTAGGTATAATATTAGGTCCTTGAAATCTATTTCACCCAATGTCCCTTCAATTCTGACTATTGGGATCCCAAATTGATCCAAACTTGTTGCTACTAGAGCACAAAAATTTGAAATTCTCAACACTTTCTTCATGCCAAAACCTCTACTGATTCAACAAAGATACAATACATAGCTCTAAGAATATGAGTTTTTTGACTGATGGATCTTGAATGTACAAACAAATTGTAGAAGGGTATGTAGCAATCAAGAAACAATTAGTTAGTTAATTTCCAAAAATGCGACACCATCTTTTCCATTGATACTTTATATCTTCAATGACAAATTCGTTGACTTCAGATATTGAAGAAGCAATTGAATTACTTAAGTATGCAAAGAATTTCGAGCATCACACTATGTCGGGATGTCAAGATGTCCGTCAAAATGTTAGCCTTCAATCCTAGTGTTTGTCAAGATCACTTCTACCAATTTTCTTAAAGTCCAATCAGATTTCTCAATCTAGACTAACAAATAGTCCATCTAATTGACGGACAATCCGTCCAAATCAACATATATGGATTAAAAATAAATAATATTGAGGCATACATGATCTTGACATGTTAAGTCATGTTCCGTCTGACCTTGACGGACATCATGACACAAAAGCCCACATCCTATAATACTTCGCCAGTAGTTCATTAAAGGTTAAGTGCTTCAAAGGATTAAATGACAGCTTGGACATCACATCATTTCTATTACAATTTGTTTGCGATAAAAAAATCAAGCTTCATTGACACACTAAAGTCAAAATCTACTAGTGAAACTTGCTCAACAATAGCTCATTTCAACTTAATTACACATTATTTTGAGGATTGTATTCTTCATGATAAGTAGAGTACTTATGACAACATTTCTTTCAATAACTTCTCTTTCAACCATAATAATACTTAAATCCTAAAAGAATCTTCATTAACCTCTAAACAAATCAAAGTTTTTAATTAAGATGATGTCTAGAGTTTGGGGATGATGCTTTGTCCATTTGACTTCTCATACATCCAACTAATGCTTAAATCATTTAAAATCACACTTTTATTTTTGACCAATTTGGTGGAAATTCATTAAATATAGATTAGTGATAATAAAGGAATACTACAACAATAACGCTAAGCTCATCAAGTAGTATTAACTTGTATTTCCACCACAAAGGTGAGTGATGAATTACACATAACAAAATATATACCACCCAATTAGGGGTCAACTAAAGAACCTATCAATAACCTCTCTAACTAACCTAATGATTAACTAACAAGATCAGTATATTGTACGCAACGTAATATGGAAGTAGTGGACTGCAATTCCAACACTTCCCCTCAGTCCGCTACTCTCTCTTCACGAATTTGTGATCCTACCTTCATATTTGAATTCTCCTTGTGTCATCAATTGTAAGTGACATCTCATTTCTTGAAAATGTACTCTGCTTAAAGGCTTGGTTAAAATGTTGGCTACTTGTTGCTGTGAGTGTACAAACTCCGATGAGATTCTCCTTTTTTTGACGTGGTCATGTATTAGGTGACATGTCTTCTCAATATGCTTCGTTTGTCCTTGAAACACCAAGTTCTTGGACATTTTCAAACAACTTTGATTGTCACAAAAAATGGTAATAGGGCGTGTGATTGACATGTGAATTTCATCAAATAAATTGCATATCCACATGGCTTCTTTTGTGCCTTCTGCAAGAGCCCTATATTCAACCTCTGAGTTGGATTAGGCAACTTCATTTTGAAGTTTGCTCTTCTAGGATATTAGAGAATTATCGATGCTCATCACATAGCCTGAGTTTGATTTTTGTTCATCCAGATCACCCAAATAATCATTGTCAAAGTATCCGTGTGGCACTATGTCTCCCCCTCTGGATTATGAATTGCAAGTTCAGAGGTTCCTTTCAGATAGCGAAAAATATGAATGGTAGCGTGATGATGAGCCTACCTAGATGTGGATGTGAATTGAGTGACTATTCCTATTGCAAAGGCAACATCGATGTGTGTGTTCGTAACATGCAATAGTTTTCCCACAATAGTAAGGTAATAAATGACAATAGAGGAATCAAGTAGTGGTGAGTCCATATGAAGAGATAATGTATTGTAGGGTGCAAGTTCCATCACAGGAGGGATAGAAGTGCAATCAGTAAGTTGCATGTCAACAAAGCATTTTTGAATATAACAATGGTGAGACATCATAATGCCTTGAGAGTTGTATATAAAATTAACGCCAAGGTATAGTGACAAGCTACCAAGGATAGTCATTGCAAATTCTTGGCACAATTGTTTCCGATTCAAATCCATCTTGAGGGCATTATTGCCGGTAAGCATGAGATCTTCAACATAGATGATCAAGAGAACTATGGATTCATTTTCCTATAGAGTATAGAGACTTTGATTGGCAAGGCAAGGAGATAGGTTGATGGTCAATAGATAAGAATTAATTCTTTTGTGCCAAGTACGAGAAGATTGATGTAGGTTGTATATATGCAACTTTATGCAATTGGCAAACGAGATGTTCTTGCCCAGAATGAATGAATCCTAGTGGTTGTTGGATGTATACTATCTCCTTAAGATCTCCATTTAAAAAATTTGTTTTGACGTCAAGATGGAGAAGCACCCAACTTTTCATAGCACCCAGATACACAATGGTCCACATGGTTGTCCATTTGACAAGGGGTGAAAAAGTCTCTTGGAAATCAAACCCAATATGTTGTTGATCACCTTGGGCAAGTAATGAGGCTTTGTACTTGGGACCAACAGAGGTGGTCCCAGATTTGAGTTTGTAAATCCACTTGACCACAATAACTTTCTGTCTAGGTGGAAGATCTACAAGTGACTAAGTTTTGTTTGTGGAAATTAAAGCCATCTCTTGTTCCATCATGGCTATCTAATTGGGATCATCATCTACCTCTTTGTAGAAAAGGGGCTCATGGAATGCTGTCATGTAGGCTTCCAAATAGAATGGTTCGTTGAAGGCTGAAAAACAAACTTGAATATCTCCAAGGAATTCGGTATGTGCAACATAGTCAAGTAATTGACAGTTGGGTAATCGAATTCGAGAAGACTTGTGTAGAGTTGGATGATGCGGCTACGTTGGGTCGGGCAAGTTGATGTCGGGCATTTCAAGCATCGAGCCTACTAGAGACATCGGTGTGTGGTTTGATGGGCCTACATGGTCTTCATGTAGTGACGTGTTGTCTCCTCTTTGATCTGGGATATCAATCGGTGGAGAATGCCATATAGGTGAGATTGTGCTTGCAATCGGTACTAATGCGTTGAGTGTAGGATTTTGCTCTATGGGAAGTAGGTCCAATATCTCCAATATTGCACCGTGATCAAGAAGTGTCTCAATTGAGATGCTTGGTTGAGTAGGTGTGTTTGTAGGTGAGGTATGCTAAAATCGGTTCTCTTTAAATTGTACATCACCACTTACTATGATGGTTTTTGTGGTTGGTTGGTAGCACCAGTATCCCTTAGTTTGATCAGGGTACCCTACCAATATACATTTGGTATTGTGGTCGTCAAGCTTGTGTCTCTACTCCTTAGGTATGTGTATAAAAGCCAAGCAATCAAAGACTCGAAGATGGTGCAAGTCAAGAATAGTTCGATGTTGCTACTAAAATGGGTTAATTCCTGAATTTGTCCTACTTGGAGACTAATTGGTTAGATAATTGGTTGTTGACACAGCATCGGTCCAGAGGAATAGAGGTGTTTATCCTTCAGAGATCATCGCGCGTGCTTTATCCATTAATGTCTGATTCTTTTGCTCACTAACACCGTTTTGGTGGGGTGTATAAGCTTGCGTTAACTCGTGTTGGATACGAGCAGTGTGCAAGATCTGTTGAAAAGTTGATGATAAGTATTCATCGCCTCGGTCACTATATAGGGTTTGTATTTTAGACCCCAATGCCAATTCGATAGGAGCTTTGAAGTGTTGGAATGATTTCATCGTCTCTACTTTTTGTCAAACTAAATACAACCATGTATATCTGGAATAATCATCCATGAAGGTGACTATATACAAATTCCCTCCAAGCGATGTTGGTTGGCTGGGTCCGCAAAGGTCCGAGTGAATTGTTTGCAAAGGGCTCTTAGCCCACTAGGATACAGTTTTTGGATTAGATGATTGTGTTTGCTTACCTGGAGCATAGCTCTTGCAAACATCATGAAGAGTAGTAAGGAAGGGTATGCCTTTTGCAATATTATGTGATCCCATCAATCTTATACTATAAAAATTGAGTTGCCCAAGTTTGTGGTGCGAGAGATACACCACCGATGGAGATGCAACTGTACATATATGAAACTTGGGATTTGGCATGATATACCTATATAATCTTGTTTGGGGATTACATTGACCACGTCCCACAATGTTATTTGGTCCTTGGTAAACTATACACTCCTTATTATCAAATACCATAGTCAATCCCAAGTCAGCTATTGCCCCAACCAATAGAAGATTAAATGAGAGGTCAGACACAAAGTAGACATTATATATGTTTATTTCATTATTAGAACCAAGTTTCCCAATTCTTTTCCTCTCTATGGATAGGAGTTGTTTTCGAGTGGTCTATACTATAGCAAAGTTTTGGGAAATTTCTAGATTGGAGAACTATTTAGAATCACTGCTTACATGTTGGGAGCATCTTGAGTCTAGTATCCATGTTGCTTCAGGAGTTGTATTAGGGGTCTCGAAGAAGTTGTCTTGAGGTAGTTGTTCCCACTTTGAGTTGGGGTTAGTGGTGTCTTCAATGAGAACATTGGTGTAGTAGGTCGGTCCTAAGTATGCTATGAAAGAATGCTCTAATACCATGAAGGAATACCTCAACAATAATGCTAAGCTCATCAAGCAATGTTAACTTGTATTTCCACTACACAAGTAAGTGATGAATTACACATAACAAAATATATACCACCCAATTTGGAGGCAACTAAAGAACCTATGAGTAACCTCTCTAACTAACCTAATGATTAACTAACAAGATTAGTATATTGTACACAGTGTAATACAGAAGTAGTGGACTTCAATTCCAACAGATATAAAAGTTATAAAGAATCTTGTTTTGTAAGCAATCTAACATTTTTTGAAAAAATGTTGTATTGTATTCATTTCTAAGCTCAAATTTTCATAATTTTTCAAAACACAAAGGTCCATTGGATGAAGATCACTTGCTTAAAAAATCTCACCTTTGGAGTTTCTATGTTTCAATTCTATTTTAGAACTAATGATGATTTAATTTTCCCTTCCTTTGTCTTTCAATTTCAATTAATAAATTTTTAGTAGATGAAAATCAATTTGTTTTTTCATAGATTCTCAATTCAATTCTCCACCATAAAGATTTAAACCTCAACATTCTATAGTGCAAGAATTTCAAGATAAGAGGATTCAAAGTCTTAAAACCTAGGATTACTACATTCAAAACAAGCTTTTCTTTTTTACTTGAATACTACTATCTTACAATCTATATGGTCAAAGTCTCTGAGTTTTCTCTACACCAATGTAGGTCTTTGCTCTAGAAATGGCAGTTTTGGATTGCTTTTTGATAAAATGTAGTCATGAACCATTATCTCTTCAACAAAATTTACTTGCTTACAAGCCAATCCAAAAGGAAATAAAAAAATCTCCTTGAAGCTAGGTATGGATCTTGTTGCTTGTCCAAAGTCTATAAAGTCAAAACATGCAAAAGTGAATAGTGAATAGTACTTTGACTTTGCAGCCAAAATATAGTGCTTAGCAAGCCATGCTCTCTATTGAAGTGGGTCTACTAGGTTGAAACATTCCAAAAAAAAATATACAAAAAACATTTTTTATCAACCATTCTCTCAAAACCAAGCTTGAGGGGCTTAGTGTGTTGTTTACTAGTTAAGTGTTAAATGCAAATTGTGTCACAATTTCATCCATTATGGATTTTGTTGCCTAATCATCTGTCCAATTTTTTCATTCATCCAACAATCTAACAACTTCTTGTAGATGGATATTTTAATAGCATGGAAACTATTGAAAATATCTATAGTAGAGTTCGTTCACAGGGAGGAAGGAATCAGCCAATAAATAAACCTAAGGATGACTATTGACATTAATTCCTAAGGATTTGCACAATAGAAGAATAAGGGAAACGCTCAATCCCACTCTTACCATAGGCATAACCCATAGTTTATTATTATTAAGATAGGGAAACTTAGCCAATGGTTAAATCTTTCTTCTATAGCTCTAGCTTTCTCCAATCCAGCCAGCATAATCTTCAATTGATTCTCCTTGAAGCTTGACTGCATCATCCATTGCTCATGTCTTTTCCTTTGTTCTCCAATGTCTCCAGCACATCTTTAAGTCCAATTGGTTTCCCAAATCTCCTTCTTAATTTAATTTACCAATCAATTCTCTCAAATAATCTCTCGTTATTATAAAACTCCCAATGGAATACGGCAATTCAGAACTATAGAATTCTTCTCATTCACTGACTCTATCGATGTACTTCACTCCAGCCATCTCATCACATACACAATTGCAAAATAAAATCTATAGACCTACCAACAACCAACAACCATATCTACTATGGTTCCTACATATCCAACCGTTCACACAATGGACACACATACCATGGCATACATACAATAGAAAAATTAACACTTCCACACATAACACACAATTGACTGGCAATCAAATTCATACATTCAATTTACCACACATAGTCCAATAGACTCAATCACACACACATTAAGATAAACAATCAATTCGGCCCATGCTCCATCACACAAAATATACACACACACTGCGAATTACAATTGAATTTCCACTTTGTATTTCAATTTCCAAAAGATATTACAATTGATTCACATAGTATTTCTCAACCACCACTCCGTAAAAGCTATTGACTCACACTCACAGATACTATCACCGAATCTATAGACTCACTCCTGCACACACACTGATTGCACTAAAACTCTATCGCTCAACACACTGCCGGCCTCTCTGCCGTAGGAGCACTAGATCTCTCTTCCAGTCTGCCCCTACCATCGAACTCTCCATCGAACTTCACCAGAATCAATTGACAACCACCCCAACCACCACTATAGTTCGCACCCCATTCATCCTGCCTATACATCCATTGACACAATTCTATAGTGAAAACTTTACTAACTGGTAATAACCGAGTATTAACTATTGAAATGCTAGAGTACTACAGAAAATTGAAAAATTGTCAAAATTAGTCTACTGTGCACCGCGTCCTCAATAGTTCTAAGACTACAC
This sequence comes from Straminergon stramineum, assembly GCA_963920665.1. Classification (NCBI taxonomy): domain Eukaryota; kingdom Viridiplantae; phylum Streptophyta; class Bryopsida; order Hypnales; family Calliergonaceae; genus Straminergon; species Straminergon stramineum. The sequence goes on along the minus strand of OY987269.1, from coordinate 22,432,652 downwards.
TTCTCAATAAAACCTTACAGCTTTACGAAACCTTTTTGATGCAAATTCTTTTAACCCTTATAGGATGGACTAGTGACCATTAAAATCATCTCTTTTAGAACCGTGTGACATCATCTACTTTAAAAAATACAAAAATATTCATTGAAGGTCAAACTTCTGTGCAAGATCTATCCTTTTTGGACAAAATTTCAAAGATAAAACAATTGCACTTTTGTCCTACATAGGCAAATCCTTTGTCATCCATCGGACAACTAACATCCTCGGTGTCATTTAACCCTTGAACGATGGGCGGGTCATCGTGGACAGAAGCGTGCTGTGAACAGTAGGTGGTGCCAAGGTTGACCATGAGGAAAAGCATTGTTCATGAGTTGTATAAGTGATCATTCCATACTGCCCTCATGACAATTTGCAAGGAGGGCAGCAAGGAACCAACACCGTGTACATGAATCTGTGAACTCAATAAGCTACCTAAAAATATGAAAGAATTCAACGACGTTATTTTCTGCCTCATATGATGCAGCACGACTCTGTGATCACATTCAAAAATAAAATGGATGAAAAACGGGCTTCTTACATTCTGCAGATGAAAATTTTGTCATCCATCGGACAAAAAACGTCCGCAGCGTCCTTCAAGGGTCAAGGGTTAACTGACTGAGTTCTAATACAATTGAAAAGGCTAAATTGATCTTAGAAGTGATGTTTGACCATATGATAACAGAATTGGTCCTTTAGGGGTCTGTGAAGGTCTGAAAAGGATTCAAGCCTTCACTCTCCGTACTCCCGGTTGAAAATCTTCCCACTATAAGCCTACTCCCAATCCCTTGTTCGCTCAGGCTCGCCCTCACTGCGCGATCGGCGCTGCCCAGATCCCTCCCTCCCTTTCCCGACCTCGGCATTCTCTCGCTTGAATCCACGTCGACGTCGCAATGGTACGCTCTTGCTTTCATTTTTTCCATTCTTGGATTTCATGCTCTGTAGCCCTAATTTGAATGTTTTGCAGGGATTGTGTCGCCCGTGACTGATTTGTAAGGTTCGCATGGAATTGGAGGATAGAATGGCGATTTGGTGTTTCCTGTAACAGGAAACTGTTAGGATGTAACTTATAAAAAAAACATCAAGAAAGGATTAATATTTACAGAAAACTGCTCAATTGCGCGCTTATGTCGCATTTTTTACTCTCGTGATCGCGAGTGAGTGTCATCGTGTTCGCTAGAATTTTATAGATCTTAGATCGCTGAGGTTGGATGGAATGCAGTGTGTTCAGTCATCGCAGGGGCGTCTTGCGCCTGACTGATTTTTTAAGGTTTACATGGAAATTGGAGGGTGGAATGGCGATTGGTGTTTCCTATAATGTCTCTGAATATGGAGCCATGAAGTTGCAACATATGATAAAAAATCATCAAAGAAGTTTGGCTTTGCAGTTTCTCCTCAACTCGCTCTTATGTCTCTTTTTGTACTTTCGTGATCGCGAGTGAGTCCCATCGTTTTCATAGACTCTGCAGATCTTAGGTCTCTGAGGTTGGATGGAATAAAGTGAGATTTTGCAGTGGTTTGGCAGGGAGTGTTAGTGAATGAGAGAGAGAAGGGTTAGATTTCTGCGCGCTCAGACGAGCTTCAATTCGCGCTTCAGAAGTAGCTTCTTAAAGTTGCACAGAAGTGTTTTTGACTGACTATTATATTTCCTTAGTAAATAAAAGCTACAACAATTTCTTCATTATAAGTTAAGATTTGTTTCGAACTTAAGTTATGAGTCTGTCGCGGTAGCTATTTTTATTATTAGCTTTATATTGGTATATTTACATTGGTTACCATTTTCGTGCTAAGTTTCGTGAGTAACTCTCAGCGCTCGAAGATTGTTCGTGCTCTTGGAGTTGAAGATGCACGATTTAGTAATGACGACATAGTCGCCGTGCAATTGTGTCATCAAGAAGGAATTGACCAGTTTAGATTGAAATGCATTTAACAGGAATTTCTTTCTGGAAGGTGTCCAGATTAGATGAGCTAGCCAAGAAGTATCCATTAGAATTTAGCGTTTTGCAAGAGTACTATTTGCTCAGAGCGTAGATCGATTTATGAGAGATAACGTCCTGTCTCTTTTACTTTCTGTTTTCTTCCAGGAAATTTGGCACGAGATTATATAACTGGAACATGTCTGAAAATGAAGCCGTTAGGACGTAGTTGAGGACTATTTTGAATGTTGAAACCTGTAGGAAAATCTTGACATGGTATATTTTGCAGATTCACTTCGTATTGCTAATCAGCCGGCAGGGCAAAGTAAGGCTTACGAAATGGTATTCACCGTATACTCAAAAGGAGCGCACCAAGGTACTTCGTCGCTTCAATTTCTTTCAAGTTAGTAGAGTTATATACCGTAAGATTGTTACAAAAGCCTCAGCATGATTATTTGTATTTATGAACTTGAGTTTCAGAAAACATGCATGATTGAATCGGCACTGTCATAGGTCATTCGTGAACTGAGCGGTATGATCCTTTCTCGTGGACCAAAACTTTGTAACTTCCTGGAGTGGAGGGGCCTCAAGGTTGTCTACAAACGGTAACCACCTTGGAACTCATTTGCTTAGTGGTCATTTCGATGTATCTGTTAACATCCCTTCGAGTGCTGCGTTTGATCCATTCTAAAAAGTTTTTTAATGTTATCAGTTTAGGGGATATTTACGGATCATTTGAATAGTCATGTTTGAATGAACAGGTATGCGAGCTTGTACTTCTGCATGTGTGTTGACGCAGACGATAACGAGTTGGAAACTCTAGAAATCATCCACCACTATGTTGAGATTCTTGATCGCTATTTTGGCAATGTAAGTCTAGTACATTTCAACGAAAGCCTACCCATTGCTTTGCTGGCAAAAGTTCTGCTGTACTGCTGTTATAGTACAAATTATTGGTCATTGATGACTCTAGGAAGTCCTATCGAAGTATGAGAAATACTAGCTAAGCTTAATGCGGATGCACTTTGCAGGTTTGTGAGTTGGATCTCATCTTCAACTTTCACAAGGTTTGTGACCGTTGTGAACTTTTCTCAAGAACAGCCTTCGTACCAAACAATGCTCGATGACCATTGCTTTGCTTGTTTTTGTTTTTGTGCCCAGATTTCGGAATTTTATTTTGTTGAGGCAACTCTTGTAGTGTTTCAGTGCACAGCGGAGAGTATTGATTTCCTTTGTACTTACACATGCAGGCGTACTACATTCTCGATGAAGTGCTCATTGCTGGAGAGCTGCAGGAAACGAGTAAAAAGTCTGTGGCCCGAGTGATTGCTTCCCAGGTATATTTATATTCCTTCCTGTTGTCCTCCCAATGCCAAATCGAAACAGCTCTTACTTTTGTACCACAATATCCCGACTTTCAAAGTTTCAACTGTTTTGCCTCATAAGGCGTTTGTGTTACTTCTCTGCGGTGTTACTTTTGAACACATCGTATTCAAGGTTTTGTAAGTTTGCTTCTGAATTTGTGGTTAGTCAGTATCTGGTTTGTTGTTTTGTGGAACTCTGGGCTTATCGACTCATTTGATATATTACTTTATCGCTTTGCAGGATGCATTGATCGAGCATGCAAAAGAGCAATCGAATTCTTTGTCCAACATCATTGCACAAGCCACCAAGTAGAGTACTTTTGAGTTGAGCATTCTATTTTATGTGCTGGTTGGGAAGTAATCTGTGCTGATCTGTAGAAAAATTTTCAACTCAATAGTCTGAATGGTTTGCCTGTTCACTTGGAAGTTCTAACAATGATAAAGTTGCTAGGTATGATAGCTACAATAATTAGGTCTTAGTGTGATAGCTACCTCTAAATTGGTGTCATCTTTGTTCGTTAAATGCCTTGGGTCCTATTGATCAACGGTGCAGTGCTTGTCGAAAAATTACATAATGAGATAAGTCCTATCTGAAATTCAGTATATTTTGTGCGAGGTAGTGGCATTTTATGTAGTAACCATTTGGAGGATAAACAGGCTGCATAATGTAGTGTCTCTTGTTTATTTCGTCCTTGTTAATCCAGCAAATGTTAGTAATTGAACGGACTTGACTAAAATTGATACTGATCCCAAAATCCTACTTTGAATAATCCTTCCCATGTGGACTTCATTCTTTAACTTCGAATTTCAACAGAGAAATAAGAAAAATTGTTTGTACAGGGGATGTACACCTTAGAATTTTGACTCAAAAAGAATCAATGCACCATGATTTTAGTTGTTGTAAACAGATTCACTACAGATAGATTTTTCTCACACAATTTCCACAAACATAGGTACCTCCTGTATTTCTCAATGCTGTACTGATACAATTCATATCATAGTAAATCCACCTTGACGACTTCAAATTGTGAGAAGCATGGGCCAAAAGAAATTACAAAATCACCTCTAGTCCTAACTATGTGATTTCCTACTAGCTCAAAAAGAGTGTACATTTGGTTGCAGGGACAAACATGAACACATGAACACATGAACACATTTCAAATATAAAAAAATGACTCTAAGCCAGAGACGGTTCATACCGTACTTCAGTAGTCCAAAGTAAGTGCACATCAGAGACAACGGTCACTACCTTCTTGTCTATAATATTGCATGTACTTATTAAACCACCGAACGACATTGGCGTTTCATCTGCACATCAAAACCCCATCATCATCATCAAAGCATGGAAAAATTATGCTATTGCAACAAATTTAGATTTACAGTTAACCTCAAGTTAAATACATTAGTGAGTGATGCACTAATTATATTATATCGCATTTTTCTACTAGAACAAAGTTTATTCTTCCAAAATATTAGTGACTTTTCAGGCAAACAAAATACACCTTCGTTCTCTCAGTAGCCACTAACCAATAAAAAGGAACTGATTTCTACTAGAAAAATGCAACATAAACCAATTAGTGTGTCTTGATTACTAAGAAAGTACTAAGAAAGTAGTTCATTGCTATAACATAAAAACTGGGAGTCACCAATGTTTTCAAAAGTAACTCCAGCCAGCTTGGTAAGGTCAATACCTAGGTCCCAACGAAGTCCTGTGGTTGTTGTAGAAAGAGAAGGAGCGCCAATCGGAACCAGGCCACAGTGAGGACCCTCAAACGACTCATCCACATGAATTTCATGCTTATACCCAGCCGGTAACAACAACAGACTAGTTTCTTCACACAAAAGCACTATCCGCAATGAATTTGCAAACGTCCATAATGCATTAATATTGGCAGCCTCATGATCAAATCTCCCTCCCAGAGCCCCTACCACAAGCACCTTCAGCTGCACAGACCACGAGGCAGTCAGTAGAAGATGGCAACACAGTGAGTAAATGCCAAAAAGCAGTACGTTGACTAAGCATACCTGCATGCATGTAGTGCCCTAACTCAAAGGAACCAAAAATATTTAGGCATTATACGGAGTAAATTATTGTACATGAATACCGTAGTGTGACCCTTCCGAAGATTGCAGCAGGGAAACTTTACGCTAGTAAATCCTCATACCTTACTTTTGTCAAGACCAGGGGTACAATCCCTTATGTAACGAAGACATTTGTGAAGGTCTGTCGTGTCCTGGTCCTTCGATTGATCGACAATGGTTACACCCTGCATTATCATCACATGTGCATAATTTAAAAATAGGTTGGTACAACAAGGGCAGATGCAAAATAATTTGAACGGTTCTTCAAAGACATAAAATTACCTTAAAAAGCCAAAATCAGTCAACCTCACAATGATGAGTTAACAAAACTCAGACACTAGATAGATATGGACAGAAAGGTGACCAACAAAGAGGACAAAAAGCTCAAGCAGTTGTAAAAAATTAGAGTTAAACCAGTTTCAAGTAGTAATCTTTCACGTCAGCTCGAACAGAGTCCAAGTCTCCAATAATAACATCTGGCGTATAGCTGCCATGTCAGACAAAGATAATGCGATCAGTTCCAAGAATAAGGGGATAGTAAGAAAACACACAGAAGCAGTTGGCAATGACCAAATTAATTCCTAATTTCAACAAAATCAAGAATCCTGGATGTAACTAACATCTACCATCACCCAATCTAGGTTGAGGCTTCCCCAAAACATAAAATTGCTAAATGAAGAAACGAAATACCACCTGTGGCGCACAACATCAGGATCATCTCCCGGCAAGAGTTGAGGAAGTTCATCATAAAGTCGATTAGCGCCACCATCAGCACAGACTCGCTTGCATGCTGACACATTCATAGCACTCAAATACTCATCAATCGCCAACCGAGTCCATTCTCTCTATACGACTCTTCTACATTTGATCCAAGTCTACTTTCTTCAAGAAGAATCCAAGTCCCAAAAGGATGCTAAGATGAGTAAGATATTACCCTCTGTAAACCCCCTGTTAAAGCAACATTCAAACAGCAAAATCGGGATGTTGGTTCAACCAAATGGCAATTTGAAACGACATCAAATTGGACTAAGAAAGTCCATTTTGGGCCACATGTTTTTTTGAGCTAGTTTGAGTAGGGTCATTTGTGGATTTTTTTTGGTCAATTTGGTTTGTTTTTTTAACAACACATGCAATGCTCCTCCTCATTTTGGTGACATAGAATACGACATCATCTGAAATATATTTTTCACAATATGATCAGTTAACTTGGACCTTTTCAAACCTAGGTGCTTTAGGGGTTTAGGCTGCTTTGCTTTGAAACCGCCAGTTCCATGTGTTGCGTTGCCCTTCCTTCAGAAAAGTACAAAAGAAACAACCAGTGCAAAAATTGGAGAATTAGAGGACTGAGGACTGATTACCTTGACTCCACAGCCGAGGAGTAAAGCGAGGAAGATGATAATTCAACAGCACCAACACCATCGACGACTCCGAAAGATGCTCCCCGTCCAACCCCGGATGCGTTACAACCTCCGAGTTTCTCCCTCGGATACTAAAATCCGTCTCATGCTTCATTCCCTGCTTCATCCCTTCCGCCATAACAATCCTCCTCCAAAAACTATTCGCAAACCCCCCTACGGAGAATTTCGATACAGAGCAGGAGATTCTTTGGAACCCGAATCTGGCTACCTGAGAACTCATGCCGCAATCCCACTCAATCTCTGCACCTAAACCACAACCTCACGAAAATTCAAACCTTCAATGGAAACCTCTCACCCTTTTAAACAAGTATACAACAATTGAAAGAAGGCTGCAAACAAAGCCCACGAGAGACGCTACCAGCAACAGAAGGCTAAAAAGCGAAGCAACTGAAGTTTCTTACAAAACTGAGATCTATTTGAAAAACCCTAAAAAATCGGGTTTATTTTGAAACCCAAGAAGAAAAAATCGACTGCACGATTGTTTCTGAGGATCAGAGTTTCTGGTTGACTACGTCGAAGCTGTGTCTTCCGAAATTCAATTGGAACAGCAACATACAACAATTGAATGAACCGAATTGAACTGAATCGAACTGAAAAGCGGAAGAATGTGGCTCACCTCTGTGACAACAGCGTCGCAAATGCTCCAATTGGCTCCAAGTTTTGTGTTAGACGGATCCCTCCTGCAGCCCCAAGTTCAACCCCTCCTCGTTAGTACCGAGTTCCCAGCTCTCTCTTCCCCTGGCTCTCTCGCTTGCAACCTCAGATCTCTCCCAGGCTCTCTCTCTTGCAACCGTTCAATTAAAAAGATTGAGTTCAAGAAAAGTTCAAATTATTACCGAACAAGAAATTAGAGAACGAGAATACTCTGTTTTATTTTGATTTCCACTGTCACCAATTCTCGCAGCTTCCTATCGGCATTGCGAAATAACGACATCAAGCTAGCAACCATTGCAAAGCAAAATTCCTTCTCATACGGAGCGTATTATATTCCTAGTCCATAAACAGTCCTAATATTCGATTGCATTGACTTCGAGATTAATTGTAGAGACGATGTTCTTAATCTGGAAGGACGCATACAGAGATCGAAAATCACTACCGAAGATATTCTGTCCCTCACAGTCCGTTTTCCCCGTAACACTGCTTCCCGCACTTTCCGGTCGGCATTGCGAAACATTGATAACAAGCTAGCAAAAATCGAGAAGAAAAATTTCTTCTACTATGCAGTCTTTCTTTCCGAGTCCATAAGCAATCCAAACAATCCAAGATGAAGCCAGAAAACCACTCTACCAATATTTGGATGCAATGGCACTTCCGGTACAGCTTTCTGCTCCGACAGCAACCCGCAAGATCCCGCAGTCTCTTGCTCTCCTTCTCTAACACCTTGTCCTCCTTCGTCTGACTCGCTCGCCACCTCCACTTTCTTCTACTTCGCCATCCTTGCCAAACCCTAAAAAACTCACCGTTGTGCACCAAATTTGATCATCTCGCAACCGATCAACAGAGTCTTCAGGAGCGCCTCAACTTCGATTCCATCAGTTCGCATTGATGGACCGAAACAGGAAAATAATTCTAGTTGTGTTGAAGCAAACTTCACTCGCCCAGTCAGGATCGATGCAAGGAACTGCGGAAAACCGTCTGCTGTCGACTGCGGTCTTGGGAGTGGGAAGTGGAAGGTCCTTGTTCACACGTACCTGAGAGGGACTGAGGTTATTTACATATGACGTGGACGATGACGTGGACTGAAAAGGTATCATACATTAGAAGAGATCTGGCCCCATTAGAAGACTGCGAGTTTCCAACAGTGGGGAACTTGGTGAACTGCACCACCACAACGTGCTGATGTGGTCAGGAGGCAACCATGTCAATATTTTTTTTTCAATTTTTTTTTTCAATTTTTTTTTAATTTCAAGGAAAAAAAAGTATTTATGACAGCTAACTATTGTTAGCCGTGCCTTCACTACTATGGGAACAACATGGGGAATAGGCCTAAAACAACCCTTGACCTCCCCAAATCTCATCTAATGTGGTATGAGGCGCTACACTGATTTGTTTTATAAAGTAGGAGGCTTATAAACTACTCATTTAAGGGTTGGTCTGCCTTTTTCATGTATTTCCATTAATGGAAATATTTTTATCTTATTTTTCAAATAGAGAGAAATAGATGCAGAATGTAACACAAGTGGTTTCATATTTTTTGAAGCATTATTGAATTAGTTATGAATTTTCAAAGAAGTTGTGTCGTAGGCCCCTATTTATGATCCTAGGTCTTCCATAAACTATTCACTTGCAACTTGTAAAGAAATGGGGAAAGCAAAGACAATGATTAGCTCTTATAACAAATTATCTTTTTTTCTCTATCCACTCAAATGACTGCAAAGATCAATTTAAAGACCATTTCAAAGCTAAAATAGGAGTAATTCTATATTCCTAAGTGGATTCCGAGCCTCCTACCTTATCAAAGAGGGAGGGTGCAAACTTGGTGTACACAAGAGAAAAGAGCTAACCTTAATGAATACAAAGAACAATGTTGCACCCAAACTTTCTATCACTCAGCAACACACAAACTATTTTTCAGCAAGCAATTGTGTATCTCATTATGCCCCTAGGTAAAAGCACTAGAAGAAAACAAGGGGTTTTGCGACTACAGTTTGCAACTAGTTTTGTAATTGCATGAGACGTTTGCAACTAGGTGACAAAAAAGAGCTCGCAGTTGCAATGGACAAGTCGCACTAGTTACAAAGCAGTTGGAAAAATTTCCAAGGTTGTTTCTCATCCGACAACCTACTTGGAAGTTCGTTGATGAACTCCTATAACGTGGTTGCTGATGTGGAAGTTATTTATATGTGACTAGATTACAATTGACCTGCAACTAGTATGCAACTAGTTTGCGATTGGTGTGCAACTAGTTTCCAACTAATGTACAACTTGTCTATAATTCATAGATATGTAGATTTAGAATTTCGTATCTATCTTTTTTTTACATTGCCAAATCCAAAAAATTTAAATATTTGTAGATTACAGAAATCTACAAATTGTAGAAATCTATAAGTTGTAGAGATCTACAAAGTGTAAAAATCTACAACATGTAGAAATATTAGAACTTCATAATCAAAATTCATTACATAAGATTGCTATAACTTACAATTCTTATATGTTTAACTTAATTGTATTCTTAACAATTGATATGGGACAATTAATAAAAGAATTAGTAGTAGTTGCATTTTAATTGTTTTGTAGTTGCAAGCTAGTTGTTTTCTAGTTGCAATTTACTTGGTTTCTAGTTGCATGCTAGATGTTTCGTAGTTGAAGTCTAGTCATTTTTTAGACAAACTTTAGTCGAATTGTAGTTGTAGTCTATTTATAATCTAATTGTAGTCTAGTTGTTTTCTAGTTGCAATCTAGTTGCACTTGAGTTGCACTCGAGTTGCTTTCTAATTGAATTGCTATCAAATTTAGATCATAAGCAATTGTAGATAGACACATAGGACTCTACAAAATGTAAAATTGTCCATGTCGACAATTTTGATGAATATTGGATGTAAAATACCTCACATCAACTCTTCTATTACATTCTTGTAACTGTAATTACATTGTGCGACTACTTTGCGACTATTTTGCAACTGTAGTTTCACTATGTCAAAGTTGGTGCAAATATAGAGGATTGTAGTTGCAGGGCAGTTGCATAGGACCGTAGTTGCATTTCAGTCAGTTGTAGCGGACGTGCTTTTCTTCTAGTGAAGTCAATACGAAGCTCCATAAACTCCTTGAACTAAGATTCCTCCTCAAGACATTTGTCAATCCCAAAACTTCAGATAAAGGCAACTAATCTATACATCCTTATTATAGAGTAGTCAAAGGTTAATAGAGCAAAACAAGGCGACTACTTTGCTAATGGTACGTTTGCACCTAGACTTAGCAAGCATTCTTTACTACAATGATACTTGACTTTTCCTATGTATATTCAGTCCATCGCTCCTTTATAACCACCGAACCAACATGGCTATAGAGCTAGCAAGGGTTACAAGCATTGTTAACTAGAGAGAACTTTAGAACAATACATTGCTCTCTAATATTGCACATTGTTATAAAAGTTAAAATCTTCTGATTTTGTAGATTCATATGTACTAAAACCACTCTTTCTTAATGCAAGGCAAAATGGGCAATTACATAACATTGCCAAAGAGAATATTATGAACTACATCTCTTGTTCTAGAAATCACTTAATTCTTATAATTCAAAATATAAAAACAAGATTTTGATTTACATATGGAGTGGGAGTAGGTAAAACAACCCATGTGGGATATGTAAATTAGAATTAGTAAAAACGTAACCGCTCATAAACAATTAAGTCAAAAGCAAGAATTGTATTTGAAGTAAAATTTCATATCTCATTTAGGCATAGTAAAATAACTTTTTTCAAAATACTTTAAACTAAGAAAAGTTGGGAAATCAAGTTAAAATTCATCTCCAAAAGTCCTTTTGATATTTCAAGCCTCCAATAAAAAATTATGGACAAAATTTGGAGTGGATGTGTGAAAATGTCCAAGAAAATGTCCCTTCTAACCTCTCTCCAAATTTTTTTTTTCTACTATACCTAAATGAGGTTTGAAATTTTATTTCACACATAATTCCTACATTTTAACAATAAGCCGTCAAGCTCTCATCTTCAAATTATCCCATAACCTTTGAGTATTCATAATGGACAACGAATTTTATTATAAAAATGATGTCTTCATTGACCCTCCCTACGAATGCCATTAAAGATAACCCAACCTCCTATTTGTCATCAAGTTAATTTTTTCATCAAAGATGGTCAAATGACATTGGTATCTTAGTTCACTTTGCCCTCCATGATTTTTGGATGAATTTTGCGAATGAGGACTTAGGTTTTAGGAAAGTGCTACAAATGCCCTAAATCCGAACAACTGATAATTTCAAATGACCGTAACTATGCTAAACCAATGCCAAATCGACTTTGCACACATGTTTGCACCTATCTATCTTTGTTAGAGGTATTACAATTTTACAACCATTGTTACCAAACGCCACATGAGAACATACCATAAGTCCTCAATAGACAAAGTCAGCAAGTTGTGATAACTTAGGGATGAGCTATATCGGAGTTCATCTCTTTTCCTTCATGCTATGTTTATTCCTTGCCTAATAAGTTACAACATTGCAATCTCCTCAAATCCTCACAAGTTTACTAGCTACAACTAAAATTAGTACATAAAAAAAAAATTGTGTACGCTTCCTGCCCATCGCACACCATTTGTTTCCGATTTGCAACTACAAGGACCAAACTAAGTTAACCCTTAAAGAATGGACTAGTGACCGTGGAAATCCTCTCTTCTGGAACCGTGTGACATCGTCTACTTTAAAAAAAAATCAAAAATGTTCACTGGAAGTCATACTATTCTAGAAGACTTACCTTTTTCTCACAAAATTATGAGGATAAATAGTTGTAGTTCTAGCCTACATGGAGAGATTCTTTGTCATCCATCGGACACAAAACGTCCGCTTTGAAGTTTAAGGGTTATAGTAGAGATCAATCCCGAAGAAACGCACATTGTGGCCATAACCACAACATTCAAGTGTCCCAAATGTCTAATCATAGCTAGAGTTGCTCTACCACTGCTAAAATTCGTGTCAATAAATCCAACTTTTTGCCTCAAGGACCTATGCATCACCATCATTCTGGGACACAAAATAAGTGTTGCCCTAACTTAACCCTTAAAGGACGGATGGTGACATCATCTACTTTAAAAAAAAATTTAATTATATTCATTAAGAGTCAAACTATTGTAGAAGATCTCCCCTTTCCACCCTTAATTCTAAGGATGAATAGTTGCACTTCTATCCTACACAAAAGTATTCTTTGTCATTCATCGGATAGAAAATGTCTGCCGCGTTGTTTATGGTTTAATCAAAACTAAAGTGCCCTGAATTGTTTAGTCAAAGTAAAAGTAATTTTCTAATTTTTTAAAATCATAAAAACTTCAAAATTCAATAACTTTTACATCATGAATCAAAACACTACAAAACAAAGCCCATGCACCCCTCCTCATAGAGAGCTTTCCGATGGTATCAACAACATGACTAGGAGATCTCACTGTAACAAACAAACAAAACAAACTACCTAACTCAAGGTATAGATATAAAATTTGAATCACTTCAAAATTTATTGTCTCTAGATCCAAGGGAAGGGGGCTTGGTATCAAGAGAAGCATGTATCGACAAAAGATAGATGAAGAAGTTTGAGTAACAATCTAACTTGAAAAGGGAGTGTGTGTTATAGGGATAGAGCCTCTCGTAATGTAGCTATTTGTTTTTGCAAACTCAAATATATTAGTGTTGTGCACAATAATTAGATAAACTAACATAGTTGATTATATATAATATGTAAAATAATGTGATTTTGGTTTAGTTTTTTCTTTAGGAGACTATGACTTTGGGGGTTCATGTCGTATCTGGCACTGATGTCAACATTCACATGTCTCGGTTGACCCAAGATGCACATGATGTTTCTCAAACACCTAGAGCAACTATGAGTAACATCCAAATGAGGACGGGGGTTGATATTGCTACCTTACCAAAAGAGTTACAATATCTTTTTCATCATCAACCAAAGGTTCTAAATTACTTATCGCATACTCTTCAAAGCTTTGAATTGGAGAGAAGTATTCAATTGCCTCAAGTGAATAAACTTAGTACATATAGCTAATTTCCAAATCATCTACGAATGGTATGAACTTAGTTAAACTTAAATTATATTTGACTTAAACCACATTTTATTTGTAGGTGTTTGGAATTTCCAAAACACTAGCAATTCTAGGAGGTTTGGAAGGGTGCTATGGTGAGTCACCTCTATATGTATGAGTTTCACATTCATTTTATGGACACCCATGGTACATTAGTGTTGCACTTAAGATAGAAAATTCAAGTTACATGGTATGGTGAGGTGCATCTTCTTATACATTTATCAGTTTTCAATTTAGTACTTGTGAAGTATTATTGTGAACTTGATGAGGATGAGTTGGGAAGTATATTCATATGTGTAGAGTTATCATGGTCTATTCGACATGATAATACAAAAGTTCAAGTAAAGAGAACAAAATGACTTGGGTATATAGTAGTAGAAGCATAAAAAAGATTGAGAAGAGCACATGTTGTGCTACATTTTGGACAAAGTGGACACTTTTTTGTCAACAAGTAGAAATTTTAGTTGAATCAATGTTCATAGAAGTAGAAATTAAAATTATGTTGACAAAATAGGCAATGCAACAATGATCAACATCTATCTAGATATTGAATCAATGTTGATGAAAAGATAAGTTGAAGTTATGTTGACACTATGTACATTGCAACAATAATGCATCAACATTAACACATTAATGACATTGCTTGTCCTTATGCAAATGTGCACCCTAAATTTCATGAAAAGAGGGTTGTTGATGGAATTTTGAGCTATGACTTCATTTTTATTCAAACTTGTGAAAATAGAAAACTTGGATTATTTGGAATATCTTTAATTTTAAAATTCTTATATATTTAAGGATTTTTTTCATTGTTTATCTATTTTTTTAAAGATCTGATGGATTTTTTTTCTAAATGTGATTGAAAATGAAATTTTCAAGGTAATAACTCCAATAAATTTTTAGATCTAAAAATAATATTAGAATTTCTTATAACCAAATTTTGGACCATATTTGGTAAATCTACTATTAATGGGAGTTTCAAAATTCAAATCTTTAAGATAGATTAGTTTCAAGAAACCAAAATTTGACTTTATGGTTGATTTAACCCTTAAAGAATAGATTGGTGACCGTAGAAATCATGACTTTTGGCATCGTGTGACATCATCTACTTTAAAAAAACCAAAAATAACCATTGGAGGTCAAACTATTGTAGAAGATCTTCCTTTTCCACCCCTAATTCCAAGGATGAATAGTTGCACTTCTATCCTACACATAGTCCATGTCGACGTTTAAGGATTAAAGTTGAGAGTCATTCATAGTTGATTTCATTTTTCAATGTCCTAATTCTATGTACTATAAGTTGATAACAAGTTCAACAAAAAATAATATAAAAGATGAAGCTTAATTTTTTAGAAATTCATGCACACGAAAGCCAAAATTTAGGAAATTAAAGTCAAATAATGTTGAAAATTTAATATTTTTAAGCCAAATACCAATCTATTATTTGACCATCTATTGAAATTATTTGATTGCGAAATGAAGGAATTACTTCCGATTGACATTTTGTAAGAACAAAGGGTGGAAAGGCTGCTTTTATAGTAAATCCATTGTTTGTCATGAATCCTTAGGGACATAGGATAATTTGAAGATGAGGGTTTGACCACTCATTGTCAAAACAAAAGAGTTATGTTCAAAGTAGAATTTCAAACCTCATTTTGACATAATTTAGTATAATAATTTTTTCCAAAAAACTTTGTGCTAAATAGAGAATTACATAGAAATGGTACACTTTGGCCCAAAAATATGGATGGGCAGGGTAGATGACTAATATTGTATGTGCATATTAGGTTTCAACCATTTTGAGGTGGATATAGTTCAAATGTATATATAGGCATTTCACAAATGTTCACAATAGTTACAAGTTTCGTAATACCAAATCCTTAATACTTTCATTACTACAAGAAAAAAATGACTAGTGCTATAGAACATAGAAATTATATGATATAGTTCTTTGAATGTAAATATTCTAACTTTGAATTTGAAATCAATGTACCAAATCTAGAAGAACATGTATTATGACATTTTTGAATTACCATTGTTTTCTTCAATATGCATCTTTTTTTTTACTTTAAGAATTTTGGAGTAAGAGAGACCACAATATCAATCACTTGAACAACATTTTAGATTGGTAGGGCTCCTTTCATTTGGAATTGAGAATCTCCAAACTCTAAGTTCATATATTCTTCTCTTGGAGAAAAAGAAAATGATATCATATTGAACTATTGAAGGGTACTTGAGTATTGGAGATACCATCCTCAAAATTCCCTTAAAATCAAGTCTTTTAAAGTACGTATGTTATTTAATGGTCAACAATTTCAATCTTTACGAACACTCTTGGATTAATAGTAAATAAGCTAAAGTAAACATGTATTATAAGATATCTATATTCAAAGTATTTGCTATTGTGACCTATTTGCAAAACCATGCTATCCAAATTCCTACCTAAAATGTGGGCAGTATCAACAAGAGAGCACATGATTGATTTTGAGTAGACCTCTTTTCAATACTTTTAAAATTTATGGTTTAAATATACATTGTCTACAAAATGCATTTTAAAAACTTCTGAAATGCCCTTTCGGCTCCCAACAAGATTCAACAAAATTTAAGAATTTAAAGAGATTAGTAATAGTAACTGTTCTCAAATGCTCATTTGGACTGGTTTAGGTTCAGTTATCTTGCACCATTCTCAGACGCTTTTCTTGTTGAGACGCGCATTGCTCCAGAGTACAGTATCGTAGCTCTATTTGAGAATTCACAATCGAGGCCATTACATTATACCATTCTCAGAACTGTCTTGCTCATTTTTTTACAACAAGTTTCAAATGAAGCGTATGAAGTATGGTTGCATTCATACGAGAACTCCAGAACGTTATGAGTCCAGAAGTAAGAGCAACAAAAATTATGAACATATGAGATTTCACAAACCCAGAGTAATAAAGTTATGAACACATATAGATTCCACAAACCCAGAGCACCAAAGTTATGAACACATATTGATTTCATAAAACCAAATGTACAGAACCAAACTTACTGTAAAACTCAGTACCACCTATTCTCCCACTTACTACCTTCCTTTCCAGTGAAGCTGGTGAGGAGTTAAAGCTTTCATGAAGTTAAGCAACGCCATGCTGGGCCAGAAGGGGCTGGTGCGTCTCCTTGGCGTGGTGACCCAGGCTGGCCATGAAGGCTATGAGCACGAGCGAGAGTCCCGTGAAGATCAAGTCGCCGCCGATGAAGATGCCCAGCAGCTTGAGACTCTCCTTGAACATCCACGAGCTCAGGGCTAGAATCACGAACGCCAGGATCACGGACACCAGGCCACTCGTCAATACTGCCGGCCACGTCGCCAGCGAGCGTACTTGGACGGCCATCAGCAGTTTCAACACGCCCTGGTAATCACCCCAACAACAGGATTCCATAGCACTTCAGCATGAGTTATTTGATCACCGTGTGAATAAGTCGTGAACCAAAGTTGACTCAAAGTGTACCAAAAACCAACACTAGGCAACACTAAGATTTCATGGTATGAGTGTGTAAATCTCGTATAATCAATATCTAGATTCTTGTGAAGGTTAGGCCTAACGGATTTGGAATGACGGAACGTGGAGAACCTGATACCGCTGGCATTTACACTAGTGAAGTACCAAGATAGAGGAGAGCTCAAGATTTCATGCATGCAAGACATACTTTGCTAGTTATGGTGTATGCTTCCACCCTAGTGTTGGGGTGAACAGGGTCTTTGTAATACACTCATCTACAAGAAATCAGCAGTTATCTACTGTCCCTGAAATAGTGGCCAAAATGACCTCCCAATATTTCAATGTTTGCATACGGAGTATATTGACCACCCAAAATTTTTATCTCGAGAGGCTGTCTTTTGTAACCCAAGGTGATCTCACCATTCTCCAGTGGCCTACGTAGAAAGAACGATCTCCCAATTAAAGCACACTTTGCATATTGCTTGTGATGCTGAAACAATGCTTCCTACCTTAATCGATCTTGATAGAGTTGATAATATCCATTAACTTAGCAATTATAGGATATTTACCAAAGCTTCGCGAAACTGTGCAAGACTTAAACCTAAACCAGTCTCATAGGAACAAACACTTGCGCATCGCATTGTCGGCAACTGGAGAGATGGAGTGCCATTTTAATGAATTTTCATTTTGGCCTAAACGCTCACATTCAAGAGAGTGCTCTCTACCTTGATCGATCATGACAGCATCGATGATTCATGGCGACGGTCATTAGATTGGCAAATTTTCATTAGATAACCGAAGCTTTGTAAATCTGTGCTAAATTTAAACCAAGACCAGTCCTCGTTATAAATCCAAAGGAAGAAACGCTAGGACAACTCAATGTCGGACACATTGTACATCTTATGGCACATCTAAATTTGGAAATCTGTCAATCTGAAGGAGTTGTGAGTGAATTGCTTACATGGACGAGAAACCACGCGCACACGATGAAGACAAGCCTGGTAGGATTGGGAACAGGCTGCAGCAGCATAAACAGACCGACGCCCAAGTGCAAGGCGCCAAGGAGCAGGAAGGCCGTGGTACCCGGTGCACCGCAGACGAGGAAGAATTGGAGAAGCGTGACAGCCCCGCCCACCACCAACAACCACGCGACCAACTGGTCCAACGGCAAGTTCTTGAAGAACAGGGGCACCAGAATGGCTATCACGCCTACAATGCCGAACACTGCGCCATAGACCGTGTAATACAGGGAGAGTCTCTCCAGGTGCTCATCTGCTACCTGAAACAACAAACCAAAACGCCATTATCAATTTATAGTATCCTAGGAGTGTCGCTCGTTCGCCAATAATCTATTTACAAAATAGAAATTTTGAAAACAAGAAAAATCTTACAGCCCATGAGGTGACCTTTTGAAAAAATCAAATTGAAACTCTGACCTCGGGGCAACAAACAAAGCGCATTGCCGTGCTTTTTTGCAAAATTGTTACGAGTACCATATACTCAATGCGATTTTCAACCAGCGATGAAATTAGCATACCAGATCCAATACAACACAAAAAAACGGTTCCGGAAACAAAATTCCACATGACTGATCCATAAACCAGGGTTCCATCATGGAAAATTCTTTACTGCTTCAGCAAATCATGAAGCAAATTTCGAAAAGCGGTTTTGGCTCATCTACTCAAAATGCTCGCCTAGCTCTTCACAACGTTTGCAAATAAAATAAATTCTAAATAACAAATTCTTCGGCGCCACAATACCGTCGCACTTCCTAACAAAAACATATATAACATTCTAACTTTTCAAAATTCTAACAATAGAAAACACCCTCAGTAGCGATTTTGCGTATCTTCTAAACAGAAGTTGAATGATACCGCTAAAGAGGAGGAAAAAATTACGTCAGTACCTGTCCAGTGAGAGGGTGAATAGGAATGTTGATGTAATACGTCCTCTCGTCGGGCAACCGCACCTCCCTCCCCTCCGGATTCGTTAGCGTTTCCGCCATTTTCAGCCCCTTGCTGTATTGTACACGACTCGGGACACGAAAGATACAGCGTTCCAGTAAACAAATCCTGCTCAATTCACAAAAAAAACTCTTAGAAAACCAATAGAAAGACACTAATCACACTAGAAATCGCGTCAACGAGGAGAATTTTTCCCCAAAATGCGCAATCTCGACAGAATTAAGACGTTACCCAATTGCAAGAGAATCCGACACTGAAAAACTCAAAACATATGGGAATTGTATTAAAATCGTCTTGAAAATTCCCAAGGGCAATTCAGATCTGGTGATGCTTTGGGGCTTAATAAGCTTACCGAAAGATGCTGGACGGGGGAATTGGAAGCCGTACGAGGAGCGATGAGGAGCTTGAAGGGAGACTGGCGGAGGGAAGGGCATCAAGTAAGGCCGGCGACGGCGAAAAAGGACACGTGGCATGTGTATGTGGCAAGCATATGTGGCATGCAAAGTCTGCCACGTAGCGGACAGGGCGGGAACTGTGGTTGCTCTGGAATCGTCGCCGTGCCAGCGTGGCGAAGGGGTATAAATAGGGACCTTGGCCAGGGTGGGCAGGGTGGACAGGGTCTTGGAGTCGGTGGCACTTGGACTCGGGGAGACAAGTGTCGGGGAGGCTTGAAGCCAGGGCTTGGGCATGGCGGTCTTGAAACGGCGGATATCCTTTTACTGTAGATATCTTCTGCATGTGTGCATGGCACTATGGTTAACTCTAAATGGAAAGGATTAGCCAAAAAAATTGGAGTCATAAGGTAACTACACTGAATAGTGAAATTAGGTTGCCTTAACAATTAGGTTGCCTTGTCTCAAGAAAGTTACTTTACAAGCAATCAAAGTCAACAAATATTTCTAAAAATATTTCCATTTGTACACATGGAGATTCATGAGTCCCAAATATAGCAATATGAAATTCAAAAGTAGTTCATTCTCGTACAGTAACTATAAATATTTATTTAGTGTCAAATGTCGAGAAATTAGTGAGGGGCAACCTAATTTCACTATTCAGGGTACACTTAATTTTAACTGTTTTCCAAAACCAAACACTTCTAGACTCTTGCCTAAAATGTACTCCTACTATGGTAAATGTACCCATACCCGATTACTTAGAGGAAGGGATTTTAGAGCAAATCATGAATAATTTTAGGCACAACAAATTTATTCCATATAGAAAGATAGGAAATATGAGGATTGCCAATTTTGTAATTTTATTGTCGAAATTGAAATAATTGTGAATTTTGGGAGCCACAAAGTGCTTGCAGCCTATAGCCAATGTCTAGACTCTTCCAATTTCAATCATTCAAGGACTACTTTTTGCTCACCACTTCCTACTTTCTTACTCACTACTTTGAGACATGGGTCATGACCTTATTAGTTTAAACCTTAAAAAGGAGAAAAAAACCATATTTCAAGCTTCGATTGGAAACCTAATCTAGCCTTTGTTAGAAACAATGCTCCCTATAGGTTGGGTATAGATTGAGGTTGACAATGGGTACATTTACCTTATTGATGTTTAAGACATTTTCAGAGTTCCTCTAGCTAAT
Source organism: Straminergon stramineum (assembly GCA_963920665.1). Taxonomy (NCBI): domain Eukaryota; kingdom Viridiplantae; phylum Streptophyta; class Bryopsida; order Hypnales; family Calliergonaceae; genus Straminergon; species Straminergon stramineum. The sequence goes on along the minus strand of OY987269.1, from coordinate 22,412,047 downwards.
TTCCTCCTTCCATGACAATGGACTGGGTTTATTTCCAATGGAGCATCAGTTGGCTAGCATGCCATCCTTTGAATCACAAAAAGTATCAATTTGTTTATTTCCTCCAATCTCAATTTTTCACCAGCCAATTTCTTCTAAATTGAAATTTGTACCGGTTCAATTTCTAAATTCCTATAATATATAGAAAAACAATTTGAAAATGAAAGTACTAAATAATATTGCATCTTTAGTAGGAATTGAACATGGCAAAGCCCTTCACCATTTGAAGGCCAAGGATCCTCCCAACCCATGCAAATATGGAATTGAGGACAATTATGAAAAGGTTGCATGAAATCAAAAGAGTTTAGGCTACAATTATGCACTATGAGAGTTGCCACCTACAAGAGTTGCGGGAAACATCATTGGATGATGGCTAGGTGATTTCCTACCTTCCAAATTTTTTCAGGTTTCTTTTTTAAATTTCATATGTTGAAGGTTGATACCTAGGCTACTACCCTCACCTAGTGTGGTATTAGACTTTGAGATTTTTTGCAAGGTAGTTTAAATCCCCTAAATACTCCAAGGAAGCAACCATATATCCTCTAAATTTTAGGTGGCACCAATTGATTTGTGGTCCTAAAAAATTCTTCCTGGTTTTGCATCCTTTATCTTCAAAATGCAACTAGGGTTTTTCCACTTCACCAGCTAACTTTGAATTAGTCGCCAATTTTTAACAATCACTTCCCACTATTCATGAGAGTCTATGGTTAGTTATGCAAACACTGTCTATTTTCAACACTTTGAAAATTCATATCTTATTCATATGGTGTTTAAAAAATGCATTCTAAGAGAATCTAGAATCCCCTTTTGACTATCAATAGACCCTACGGAAAAAATTCAATACAAGAATGGGAACCATGTTGAATTGCTTATTTGTGAAATTTTAGGTATAGTGACTTTAATTTGAATTTGGTTGGTTATTTCTTGTTGTTGTAAGTTCATAAAATAAAAGTCTTTTTTGATAGCGAGCGTGATAGGGGATTTTATCTTCTTTCTGAAAGTACCATATTAAACCCTTGAAGGATGGTAGGCTAGTCACTATGGAAATCATCTTTTTTAGTATCATGTAAATCATTTGCTTAAAAGAAACCAAGAGCACTCATTGGTGGTCAAACTATTGTGCAAGACCACTCATTTTCACACAAAATTCTAAGGATGAACATTTGCACTTCTATCTTTTATAGAAAGATTTTTTTGCATACATCAGACACTTTAAGGCTACAACATTCCTATAAGGGATTATCCTTGAGAAGACGAGACCTATTAGCAAGGTGCTTTTTAAAAAATGATTTTTTTTTTGGGCCAATACTTAGGTGCATTCTTTATAAAGTTCTATAGGGAACTGGAAATTCATCCATTGACCACTTTTCATCCTCAATGTTCTTAAGATGGTTACCCCTAAGAGGACAAGACCTATCATCTGAAGATGTTTTGCCAAAAATGATGTCATTTAAGGGTCAATAGGTACATTTTTCATATCTACAATGATTTGAAAATTCATCCATTGGCCACTTTTGGCTACAATGTCCTTATATAGTTAAGCCATTTAGAACTAGGACACATTTTAAATTTTCTTTTGGAAATGCTTAAAAGGATGAGTGGTATGGCATCATTAGATTCTAAATATCCAATTCTTCTAGGATATTCTTAGAGTCTGATCTAAGCCAAATAAAATATTGAAGTTTTGATAAATTTTATAAAAAAAATTTAATTGTAACTAGAAAATCTTAAATTAGATGTGCTCTTGGATCACTTAGATTAAGAAAACACAACAATATCACATGGATTGAAGTATTGCAATGTTTGATCATGAAGGGGCTTAAAATTTAAAAGTCTTTCAAACCCTCCTTTTGATCTTCCTTTACAAGTCAAATTTAAAATTGAGGTCATGAAAAAAATATGAGGTTAAAGAATGTAATATGTATATCCATACTCAATTCAAGGTTTTTCAAAGTCCACTTTACAATTTTTTAAAATGAATTTCCAATGTGATTTTCCCCTTGAAGATTTAGTGCATTTGAAGCTCTTCTCTCCAAAATTCAAGTCATTTGGATCTTAGATGCATTCAAAAATGAAAGAAATGTTAAGAAAACACAAGAAAAGAGAGTTTTTTAAAAATATTTTGTAATTAGTAGGAGATGGTTCTTTTGTTGAAGAGATTACATGGGTTTTTGTTTGAGCTATTTTTGAGGCAACATTAACACATATAGATCAAAGAACATTGGTGGACAACTAACCTAGAGGGTTTACTTCCAAATTCTATATGTGTTTTTCTAACCTTGTTGACTTTTAACCCCTCAAGGACTAAGGGGCTATCCAAATCTCTAAAATTGTTGAGATGTACTATAAAATGAAACTTTTAAAAATAATGGAATGACAAATTTGAAACAAAAGTTGTAGAATATGATTCATAGATCATATCCGTATAGTTAAATCAACTACTAAACTAACCAAGGTTTTTAAAAAAAAATTGAATCCAAAATTGGAAATTCCTTCTAAATTTGATTATAGGTTGAGTATTTGTAATATAAGTGTTAAAAGTTAAATTCTAAATGTTAAGTTATAATTATAGAGGTCTTTTAAGATTATTATTTTACTTATTTATTTGTCTTTTTTGAAGGGTCATGTTTTGAACTAAAAAAATCGATTTTGAGGTCAAACATACTTGTGCCATTTGAATTATAGAAAAATTGCAGAAGAAAGTTGTGAAAATCTATGCCATACAAATGCCCAAGTACTTCACTATACCTTGTAATCCACATGTATACTCATCGAAACTTTTTATTTGGAAGGCTATTTAGCTATTATTTCACAATAGGTATGCCCCTATTTTTTTTCTACTTCTACTTTTCGCCCATTTGCCTACCCCCTATGGTAGTTCAAATTGAAATTTGAAGCATTTAACCTTTAAAATTTTAAACCATTTTCAAGGTATTTTGGATCTTGATTTTATAAGTTACAAAGTGTTGAAGCTCAAAGGAAGAGGAGTCATCTTTAGGCAAAATTAACCATAGGATCTTGTAGAAAGTCAAGTCTTTACCATGTCAATAAAGTTTGGTCCACTAGAAGAAAACCTTGTTGAAGTCAACACAATCTATATGACTCTTTTGTTTCTTGTAACAAAGCACGTTAGATTCAACGCAAAATTTTGCGTTGAATCTAACGTGCTTTGTTACAAGAAACAAAAGAGTCATATAGATTGTGTTGACTTCAACAAGGTTTTCTTCTAGTGGTTTGAATCCAAGTTACAGATTGCAAGATTATAATGTAAAGTGAAAGGTATTTCAAGGAAATCAATGTTTTGGTGTAGCGGAAATTGAGCTTTGACTAGCTCTTTTGGACACATAACATTTTAGAAAGTCGACATCCTACACTCATTCTCAAGGTAACCAAGTTATATGGGAAAGGAAACAAGTCTTGTATTATTAGGACAAAAAATGAGTGAAAAAATGGTCTTGCAAAAATAGTAATAGTGACCACTTCATTGTTAAATTTCATAAATTACGAGATAAATGGAAGATTTGTCTCAAATTTGGAGCCAAACTTCAAGATCAAGTATAGTGTAGTGAAAGAACACAAGTAAAGACACACAACAAGAAAAAAAATTGAAGAACAACTCAAATTTGCGTGTAAGATGTGGATTCCAATAGTTGATTGTACCTACAGACTAGGAAGAGTTAAAAAAAAGGGTGGGCCAATGCCACTCCAAGTCTAATGTACTATTTGGGTAGCTCATTGAAAAAAGGCCATATATAGATAATCCATTAGAATTCCAAGCTAAGAACCCATTAGAATTCCCAACATCGTCATTGTCCAACCTCATTACTCTTCCACTTTAGATGGTTTTTAATGGTTTTCTCCCAGGATGTTTCTCACATAATCTGCCAAGCCTTCTAAAAGTGTACCAAAAGTCATCAATTGCCTCTCTAGCTCTCTCTCATTCCAAAGGTTGCTAATACTAGGCAACATAATTATGACCTTGCCGCCTATGAACACATGCTTCCACCTCCTTGGCCAAAGTTTCCCTATTTGATGACTTTTTACTATAGCTTCAAGACCACCCATGCTTTGGAAATTTTTATCAATTCAATAGTGAATCTTCTTTTCAATGTGAATAATTACACTACTTGATAGCTAGCTTGTTTTTCTTGAAAACAAGCCCAAGTTCAAGTAACTCTTCACATTCCTAAGTCCAAAAATGGCCATTCTAAAAATCTATCAACCCATTTGGGGTCACTCAAAATTTGAAGGGTTAAATATGTCCTTGTAGTACTTTAAAAATTTATTCGCAGATATAGGGTTGATTAGTAAAACATGTACACCCTAACTATTGTTGAATACAACCTACATAAATAGTACATATATAGACATCATATATCAAACAATTCATACAAATGAATTATACATGTACAATAGGAGAAAAAAACCTAAAAATTGAAAACTCCACAAGTAGTATTATATTGGCTAAGCCTAACTTATGCAACACGTCCTTGAAAACCGCCTACCATCTAAGTTGAAGCAAGCGAATATGTAACAATCCAAAATGAAATGTTCATCAATTTGTCTACTTGTAGATGGAAAATGGACGCTCCTCATGTAGAATCTTTAGGCCTCCCTTTTAGACTACAACGAAAGTAATTTGAAGTCTTTCAATGTTTTCTTCATATGTTAAATATAGAAAGTTGTTTACCAAAAATATATGAGGTTAAAGGGCTAACATGCATAACCCCAAATGAATTTAGGACATTTGAAAATGCACTCTACAATTTTTTTTAAATCAATTTGTGAAGTGATTTTTCTCAAAGATAGAGTGTATTTTAGGCTCATTACAAGAGTTCTCACCACTATGGACACCCTTGCATAAAATCTAGAATAGAGAAATCATAATCAATCATTTTCAAAATTAGTTTTTTAATGCTAAAACTCAAATTCAAAAACGTTTTTCCACAAATATAAAGTATTAAAAAAAGCAATTTGGTTAGGTTTCATTTAACTTGAGAGTACTGTGAACACCAAATTTAGGTGGCCTAAGCAATTTTGGATTCATCCAACAAGAAGAAGGTGGGTTTTTTGTACATGCAAACTTGGAAGAACTTGCATGGGCCGAGCAAAAGGGACAATTCAACTTGACCTTCAGTCTAGAAGAACATTGATGTAGTAAGTTGGCTTGGGTTTGAACCATGCAGCTGTAATTGGTGTTTATACTACCATGGCTTGGTAGAGTGTGACGTATCAAATTTGAAACCACTCCATTTTATTTGGGTGCCTTCAATTTCTAATATTCCAAGATAGTGTAAGATAATTTCATACCATTACCACTTTCAATAATATTGAAATTGTTCTAAGTAAACAAAGTAAAAAGTAAAAGTAATGAATAAGGATCACATTGAAAATAGTTGAAATACCTTACAAACCAATTTCAAAAGTAAAATCATAGCTACAATTGAAAGCAGTTAATAGATTATTAATAGCACAATGCTTTAGTATATTAGATTATTAAATTGGAAAAAAAGAAGTAAATATCTTTCTTTTATAATATAAAGTTTCTTGTAGTGTATTCAATGTCAATTATAAAGAGAACCATAATACATAAAAGATATATTCTATCCACAATTACTTTTTATTTTTTACTTATTGTAGTTCAATTCTACCATGGAATCTTATAGGTGTGATTGGTGTGATGCTAGTCCATTTAACTATAAAAGATCTTTATCTACACACAAACTGACATGCATGGGGAGCTTGAGGCCTATTGCACAACATCTCCACGTTCCTATATCTCCATTAACAACAAGTGAATTTCCGCATTCAAGTAAAATCCCTCAATTTGATGCACCTCTGGACATCAATGCACCACATAGTTCAAACAATCCTTCAAAGTTAAATCCTATCAAACATAAGCATACAATCGAGGATCCGGAAGGATGTAAGGTAAAGCAAAATCCAAGAATATTATTGCAAAGTATTGAAATGATATTTTTAAATTTCATATGTATCAAATATTTCTAATAAATTTACATATTTTCTGAATATGTATGTCTGCCATGAAGGATTTAACTCTGAAGGATTGTTTGAACTATGTGGTGCATTGATGTCCAGAGGTGCATCAAATTGAGGGATTTTACTTGAATGCGGAAATTCACTTGTTGTTAATGGAGATATAGGAACGTGGAGATGTTGTGCAATAGGCCTCAAGCTCCCCATGCATGTCAGTTTGTGTGTAGATAAAGATCTTTTATAGTTAAATGGACTAGCATCACACCAATCACACCTACAAGATTCCATGGTAGAATTGAACTATAATAAGTAAAAAATAAAAAGTAATTGTGGATAGAATATATCTTTTATGTATTATGGTTCTCTTTATAATTGACATTGAATACACTACAAGAAACTTTATATTATAAAAGAAAGATATTTACTTCTTTTTTTCCAATTTAATAATCTAATATACTAAAGCATTGTGCTATTAATAATCTATTAACTGCTTTCAATTGTAGCTATGATTTTACTTTTGAAATTGGTTTGTAAGGTATTTCAACTATTTTCAATGTGATCCTTATTCATTACTTTTACTTTTACTTTGTTTACTTAGAACAATTTCAATATTATTGAAAGTGGT